>CAOKZL010001145.1:0-1200000 GCA_948472985.1 Iguana delicatissima
CCAGAGTGATCCAGTGGGTTGAACATTGGACTATGGCTCTGTAGACCAGAGTTTGAATTCCCACTCAGCCATGGTGACCAAAGTCACACACTCTCAGCCTCAGAGGAAAGCAAAGGCAAACTTTCTCTGAACAAATCTTGCCAAGAAAGCCCCATGATAGGTTTGCCTTAGGATTGCTGTAAGTCAGAAATGACTGGAAAGCACACAAAAACATATATAGTTTAATTCTTTTGTTCCATGAGAGATGGAGTGAAACCAGTGAATACTCTCAGCAATATATGAATGCTTACAATGCTACCTGTTATTTTGGGAACATCTGAAAAATTCTGTCTGTTCTTAGATTTTTACATTTTTTTCTCAACAAGTATTTGACAAAAATTTGGAGAACTTTACCAATACCATCATAATGTTTCTGAAGCTATGTGTTAATCATTCCAATGTACCTCCACCTTTTAAAATAATGGTGTCACATACATAGATCTGTAAGACGATCTGACCACACTTTTCATTCTATAGTCATTTTCCTTGTGAGCTCCATCTACACACCAGGCTTTAGTTCATTTTAAACTTAGTTTATATTTACACTGATAAATATTTGAATATGAGCAGTGTCAGGTTTTCCCTATGTCCTTTTTGTAAAGTTGATAATCCTGAAAATAAATGGATTTTGTACTGCTCCTGGAAGCCATTATTCATTGTGTTTTGGAAAGGCAGGATCAGAGTGCATGCATTTCAGTGCTAATGTCTCATTGTTTAATCCTCTCTTTTTCCTCAACAATAAAACTTAATTTGTGTTGCTGACATCTCATACATCTGACTTTTTTTTTAATTTACTCTAACTCTTTTGTTTGAAAGAAAGAAAAACAGAAGATTTGTTTTCTTTGCATGTTCCTATTGTTTTACTATTGTATCATGCTGTGAGCCTTGCATATCTCATAATATGTATTACTATAATACACTTCTCAGAAAGCAAAGAGAAGTTTTGCCACTGGCCTTAGAGGATCAGAACTAATGTAACCCTCCAGTAATTAAAGAATTCAGGTACAATGAAATACTACCCAAATAACTGAGTTATGACACTCATGAGGCTTTCTCTATATGTAATTCCATCTGAAGGAAATACACCACATGAAATACATGTATTTAAGTTAGGCTACAAATATATGCATGCTTATCCAGGAGGAGGCTTCATTGAAGCCTGTGGAATTTATTTCTTAGAAACATAGGATTATGCCTTTAATGCAATATCTACATAGAGAAGAGATTAATTTAGGGGGAAAAAATCATAAAATCAGAGTTGGAAGGGGCCTTCAATCCTGCGATGGAGGAATACACAACTAAAGCACTCTCAAAAGATGACTATCCAAACTCTGTTTAAAGATATCCAAAGAAGGAGATTCCATCATGCTTTGAAACAGTCTATGCCACCACTGAACAACTCTCACAATAAAAATTTCTTCATAATGTTAAGGTGGAATCCCTTGATGTAATTTGAATTCACTGGTTCATGCCTTAGTCTTTGAAGGAGCATAATAAAAGCTTGCTCCATCTTCAACATGATATTTTTCCAAATAGTTAAATATGGTTATCATACCAGTTCTTAGTTATTGTTAGTTATTGCTTTCTTTTCCTGCCCACTGGTGGAATTCGGGCCCAATTCCCCATGTATCATTGAGGCTGTTGTCACCAGTACCTGTGATCCTCACACCCTCCTCTACAAAAATCAGCTTAAAGCCCTGTTGATCAGCTTTCTGAGGCTCCTAGCAGATATGTTCTTGACAACTGCTCTTAGTTGCAACCCATCTCTTGTCAGAATTTCTTCTTCATGCAAGGATAGCATATGGTCCAAGAAACCACATCTTTTCCATCTGCAGAGCCACCTAGTTACGTCTAGCATTCTTCTCTCTGTTCCTGTTCACATCCTTCAACAGAAAGGACTGATGGGATAACCTGTTCCCCAGGTCCTTCAGATTCCTACCAGGGCCTCATAGAATCATAGAGTTGGAAGAGACCCCAGGGACCATCCAGTCCAACCCCCTGCCATGCAGGAGCACCCATCAAAGCATTCCCAACAGATGGCTATCCAGCCTCCATTTAAAAACCTCCAAAGAAGCAGACTCTACTACACTCTGAGGCAGCATATTCCACTGCCAGACAGCTCTGACCATCAGGAAGTTCTTCCTGAGGTTCAAGTAGAATCTCCTTTCCTGCAGCTTGAATCCATTGCTCCTTGTCCTGGTCTCTAGAGCGGCGGAGAACAAGTCCGCTCCCTCCTCAACATGACATCCCTTCAAATATTTAAACATGGCTATCATGTCCCTTCTTAACCTTCTCTTCTGCAGACTAAACTGCTAAACTACATCATAGTTCCCTGCAATATGCTCCAGGCTATATTACTATATCATATTGTATTACGTATTTGTATTGGGCAGGATAAAACCTCACTATATTAATGAAATTAGATTGAAGGCCTTACAAAGAAAAAAAACCCTCTAATAATAAAACCTTTCTTTTTAAAAAGAAAACACAACTCAGGATAATTAAAAAAGTAACTTAAAAAAAGAGGTTTCCCCATCATTCACTAGTGTGTATATTCAGAAATGTACTCTGAAGGATAACGCTCTCCTCCAGCCCTCCAACCGCATAACATTTTCAGAGTTTGTTTCTCTTTACACATTCTTTCTCAGATGAGAGGCAAAGAAGCAGGCTAACAGCTGAGTGAAGATTTGAACAAAAGTTTCCCACATCAACACCAACATTGATTATTTTAGAATTTTTTCTAAAAGGAAACAGTCACCAGCTGGGGTAGAATGATCCTCCATTTTGTGAAATTTGAGGAACTTATTGGGGTGTTGAGTACGCAAAACAAAAAGAAGAAGAAAGTTTTACTTCTAAAGGTTTTATATAAAATTAGGTCTTGTTGAGACACAAAATTCCCTGGACTTGGGCAAGCATGAAGGCTGTCTTATGCTTACCCCATAGAAGTCAAGAGGCTTAGCCCCCCCTTTTCCATTTTTTCTCCAGATCAAATTAAAATCTGAGCTAGAAAAGACTTTCAGGTTTAGCACCTGAAAGTTCACTTGCCATTTATGGAGCTGCAGCCTCCATACTTTTCCTTTTAAAATTGGTTAAGAAGCCATCATTCATTAAGTTCGGTAGGAGAAACTATGGCCATTTCCGCACGGGGCGAGGGAATCGCCCTGTGCTGGTTCTTACCGGACCTTTGGGCTTGACGCTTGGGTCCAGGCTGGTCCGGAGCAGTGCGTGGCTGCCGCTGCCCACTGCTCCGGGAACAAAAATGGCGGCTCTCCACCAACCGCTGAAGCTCGCCAGCCTGAAGCCTGCCCCCAGCAGATTGCAGGCTCGCACTGGTGCAAGCCTGCAAATCTGCACCAGAGTGAGGGAACGGAGTGGCGCACTCCGTGCTTTTGAAAGACCTCTTTCAAGCGGTCTTTCAAAAGCACACTGGACGACCAGTTCAGGTCATTCGGGAGCGGGCTGAGGTGCGGATCTACAGTAAGTAGGTCCGACCCAGTCCGCTCCCAGGTGCAGACGTCCTCTCTGGAGGACACTCTGCACCGTTTCTTAAGCTCGTGCGGAAATGGCCAAAGTGGATGTAGCTTTAAAATGGACCAGTGAGAGATGAAAAGGAAGATGTTGCAAATAATTCTTAGGACAAGAAGGTCTTTAATGAAGGCATTACTGGTTGTCCTGTACTGGCCCTTTCTGAGGAAGCTGCTAGTGGGATGAAAAGCCTGTTGGGGATGCTTAAAGCAAAAGGTTTGATTCCTCTCTCCTAGCAGCAGTTTTGCCAGGTGCAGTCTTTCAACATTGCTTCTTTGCAAACCAAGGCCATTTCCGCACTACACTGTTATAGCGCTATTATTCCACTTTCAACATCTTATAAAATCCTGGGGTTTGTTGTTTAAGGAAGAGTATTTAGAATTCTCAGCCAGAGAGCTCTTTGGCCTTAGTAAACTACAAACCCCAGAATTCCACAGGATGCTGAAAGTGGAATAATAGCACTATAACAGTGGTGGGTGGAAATGGCCCGAGATAATAAATAGGCTTGTAATGAAAGAAAGGAATTGAATTTTGCATGCTCCTACCCATGCACACAGAGGGCTGTGTGTGTGTGTGTGTGTGCGTGTGCGTGTGCGTGTGCGTGTGCGTGTGCGTATTTGATGAAATTTTAGTCCCCCCTCCACCACAACTGTGTTTTTCAAATTGATTTTTTCTGAACTAAGACAACTGTCTCAATTAAACTTGGCTTCTGAATGAAAGCACTCCAATTAATTCTCTCCATCTGTGTTTTCCATTGACAATTTCTAAACCTGGAAAGGAACAAAAATGTTATATTCTGCAGTACTGAACATTGAAACCAAGAGTACTGCATTTTTAATTTCTCTTCTCACTGCAAAAATTCATGCCTCCTTCTTCTTGTAGTACTTCATTTTCAGAAATGAATGTACACTGGCCATTTAAAAAGTCAAACCTGGAGACCCGACTGAAGTGTCCCACTATCAGATGAATGTAGTTGTGGAACAGTTCCTTTACCACTGTAGGAATTAAAGTTCTTGGTTTGAATGTGTTGGGTTAGGTTTGGGATTATCAGCATTATTATTTAAGTTTCCACCTGCTGCCTTATTGGTTATCTATTGCTGCTAGAAAGGTATTCTTTTGAAGATTTTTACTGATATGGTGGATTTCTGTGAAATATCCAGTGGAAATATCAGGAGGCTGGAGAGCAGACTGAGAGCTCCTCTGGGCAAACCTAAAGTCTCATGAAATGCCAGGATTTGTTCCTGTATAAATCAGTTTTATTTCTGATATCCAGATGACGGCTGGTATATTTCCAGTGAACTTCAGGTCATACCAAGCCTGTCTTGAAGCCAGTAAAGATGTCTGCAAGCAAACATAGCTATGGCTTCCAGGGCACAGATTCAACAAATATCAAGTGACAGAAAAAGGAATGTTAACACCAAAACAAAATGACCCTAACATTTAACTAGTACAGGTTGCTGAAGCACTTTAGCACAATGAATATAACATAAAATTATTATTATTAAATAATAATAATAATAATAATAATAATAATAATAATAATAATATAGCAGTTCAATGGAAATTGGTGAACATCTGTTTCTGAAATGTTGCATGAGAGTGAACGTGACATATGATCAGTGGGAGAGGGAAGAGAAAGGACAGAAGGCTGGGACAGAGGTAGAGAAAATCAAAATATTTCAAGAAAGTACTGGTTGCAGGAGCCTATGAAAATGAAGACATAATCAAAACAAAAAGGCTTGGAAATATTTTATATTTATATGCAATCTAGTTGAGCTCTGAATTTCCAGCTAACAGAAATTTACCATAACAAAAATAGGTGTTCAGAGCAGGATGATCTGTCTTCTTCTCCTCTCTGCTATGAAGCACATACAGAGTACAATCTAAGTGAAGAAGGGAGCAAATAACCCCAAGTAGTTAAGATCTTAAGAGATATCAGATAGGTAACATAAAATAACTATGATGGAATGTTTCTATGATGGCTGGGGCAAAGGGGAGTCTTTCCTTACTGAGGGACACCTCTTTTGCAGGAGGGCTTTTGCCTCCAAAGAATTACAATTGTCTGACCATGCCCTGAGGTTGAGTGGGAGGAATCTAGCCCTTACTGACAAGGCTCCCTCCAGCCTTTGTTAAAAAAAAAAGCAAAAAGTTTAGCTTTATTTTGACAAAGCTACAAAGGTACAAACTTTAATCAAACTTTCTGAAATACCTTTAGAACACTATCTACCATGCAGTCTAGCACATAGAGAAAATTTTAGAGAGAAAAGCCAGAGAAACCGCTTTACTAAAATGATAGAGCCAACAATCAAATTATTTCCAAATTGAGAGCAGGGAGGAAAGTAGAAGGCTGCAAATCGCACACACAGGCTTTCAAACAGAAATAATAAATTCAACCTGACATATGTAGTTATATTTTATATTTACATTTAACAGTAAGGTCTTAGGTTTTGTATAGTGTGTAGCATTGCTTGCAGAAAATATGGTCTAAAAGTGTTAATCTCTTGGGGAGTATTTTCAGTACATGATTCACATGATTTTAAATGATGGAAGAGATTAGAGTGGTTCCTCGCATATTTATGGAACCCTGAAAGCCCTGAAAGCTGCCATTCTTATATGAAGTTTAGTCTGATCAATGATGAAATAAACTCAAATTCTGGAATAAGTGGTCAAAGCTGCTAATCAAAAATTGCTTAGAAGGGTGGATCCACCATCAAATGAGTTCCCTGACAAAATAGCTGGCCAGCTCATACCTGCTGCTATTGTTTTTCTTAAAGGAAGGGATTAAACCAGGGAGACTGATAGGAGATAAAACCAAGGATGTTGGCCAATCCAAGAGTTCTTAGCAGAAGCCCAGAGCCCCAGGTGCTCTGGATGATTCTGTTACTTTATATAATAACTAGCATATATACCCAGTGTTGCCTGGGATTTTATTTTCTCATAGGTAATACTTGTTAGAAAGATTTGAGATCCTGTGCTTCTAATTCCCCAAACTGTCTTGTCCGGTACCTGTAACTTTTCCCCATATTCCTCAATCCAATATGTATTCAGAGTTATTGACACAGAGAGGCTGGGTTCCTGCGGGAATACAGTGTCCTCCTCCTTGCTGCTAGGCCTCATCTCCATAGCAACCAGCCTATTCAAGGCAGGCACATTTGACTGAGGCCCAAGAGCTCTCTGGCTAAGAATTTTAAAGGCCCCCTTCCTAAACTGCAAATCCCAGGAGTCCATAAAGTCTTCTTAGGCAGCCAATTATATGAGGTCTTCACCTGACACAAACAAACTTTGACTTTTATGTATTAGATAGAAGGGATTAGTTTTATATAAAAATAGAAGTGCAAGTGTGCTATTTTGATGAAACTTCTTGGCGCTAAAATTTTTGATGAGAAGCATGTTATATTTCATTTATTATTCCATTTTAAAAAAATAATTTCAGGATACAGTGGAAAGGTAGAGCAGAATAAGTTGTTGAGATGTAGAATAGCATATCTAAAGCAATAACTGCCTCTTACAGTCAAGTTAAACCACAGTCACTGGAATTATTCAGCTTTAAGGCCAGTTCAGACGCTGAAAATTCTTCCATATGGATCAGCACATGGACACAAGTGCATGGAGGAAGTAATCTTTCATGGACACCTCCACAGTTGAAGAAGCTACTGCCTGGTAGCAATACACAAGCACAATTACAGAAAAATCTGCTGCTGCTATTGATAGTTTCACAGAGCAATTTTGTCCTCACGTTAACACACACTAGAGAGGATAGGACTGTGCCTAAATCCCAATATACTGAAAAAACACAGTATTGTATAATGAAAAAAATGCACTGGTACAGAGATATCCTGGTTCAGATGTGATGCTATTGATGCAGAATGGTTATGCTAGCAGAGCACATTTAGGATGCAGAAGATATCAGAGCATGGTGGCAAGGAAGAACTGGAGCTAGGGAGGAATCCTACACTCATTCAGAACTTATTCCTACCTCTGCAGTGCCAAATTCTTATGCTTACAGGGAGGTGGCATATCTTAAACGTTCCTACTGAAATCATTGGTTAACCAAGATGACTGCCATCTCGCCTTCTGCTCTCCCCCTCCCCCAGCAGCAATAGGGGATAGAAACCTGACTAACTCTGAAACCAACTCATATTCCATTGGCAGTAATATGGACTACCAAATCAAAGGATCCTAATCTGATTTACCAATGTTCAGGCCAGGGAGAGAGAAGACCTATTGGGTGAATGCTGTTCATTCTGTCCTGTTGTTACTACTGTATTGTTGCTGCAGTGTGAAGGTAGAAATAGCTATTATGTGGGTCCACTGGGAAACACCCACACATACACACATACAAACCCTGGCAATCAGCCCAAAGAGACAAACCCTTCTGGGTAGAATGAAGGTATCTGAGCTATACAAAAGGCATTATGGGATGAGACATTTCCTGAGCTTGGAAAAATTACCATTTTTGCACCACAGCACCTTGAATCCCCCAGCTGTCACTCTCAGTGACCATCCTGTTTGGGAGATTCTGAGAGATGTAGTCCAAAAAGATAATTCTCCCAAGCAATGGAGACAACATTGGTCTATGCAGAACTCCTTCTGATAGGTTCAAGCCATTTCTGGTTCCTCTGAATCTTTTCCTCCTTCCTTTCCCTTGTTCTTTTTCACCTAGTTCCCAGCTCCTAAAGTATTCTGATCCTAGTTAATTGTTTCTTGTAGCTCTAATCTAGAAGTTGTTCAATAAAACATCTCTTCTTCTTCTTCTTCTTCTTCTTCTTTTTCTTAAATCAGATTACTATTCATTTTGTGAGCAAATGATCTGCCAGGCAAATGGCGTGTGTCTTGTGTCTGAGAGCCTTAATTTACACACATATATTTCAGTTGTGGGTCTGGTGACAATGAGTTCCTTGTTCTTGTGAAGAGAGGCTGGAATGCAGTCTGTTAAGCTCCTAGCACTCTTCCTTGTTAAAGCTTCATTGACACTATCTACTAGGAAGCGAATGGCCATGAGAACTTTGCTGCTGTTATGTGGCTGGGCTCTCAACTGCTAATGGGTTTTATTGCAGATCAGTGATTTTTCAGATGCTGGGCAGTCGAGGCATCCCTAAGGAATCATCACAAGTAGAATGAAATAGCAACAAGGTAGATTGCCCAGAGCCCAAATGGCCTGTTCCTACAACTGGCCCTATCATTGGACAAAGTCAGGCATTTGCTCCAGGTAACTGACTCTGATGAGCAGAAGCAAGGTGTTGAAGGAAAAAGCAGTGTATTAAGAGGCCTATCTATTTCTGTTTAGTTAGCCTGCTACCTTCAGGTGTGACCTAATGGAGGATGATGTCTCAACACTAGCACTGAAGAATGATTCAGCTGCCAATCCCGTTGACTTGTCTACAAGGAATCAGAGTGGATGCTCATTTTCTTCATCACCAGGGATGGGCAAATTCTGGTCCATGGGCCACATGTTGCTCTTGGGATGTCAAAGTATGGCACCTGAAGCTTGCCAGGAGCCACTCAAAACCACCAGATTCCATATTTTTTTTAAAAAAATGCACCAATTTCTGGGTGATTTTTTCACCTGAAAACCAAGAAAATCATCTCAAAACTAGCCACAAATGTGGCAGTTTACTTTCCCTACCCTTTCAGAACCTCCTGACCCTCCAAAAGCATAAAAGACTAAAAGTGGTTCAAACAGTAGTCATTATGTCTCTTCCAGCATGCCGAAAGGAGGCAGTGTGGCCTACTGGGGGGATGTGGAAGAACAATAGCCCTCATCACCTTCGCAGTCACCCGCCTCTGACTGAAATGAAGAACACCTAAATGGACTTCTAAATGCCTGTGGAACACTACTAGATAGTACACTTGGTCCACAATGCCACAACCCAGTTTCCCTTCTCCAAATGGTGACCCATCTCACATATGCTGAGCAGAAACAAGCAACTTTTGTGTGTTCAAGAGCCAGTTTTATGGCCCAGTTTTGACACAGACTGCCAAAAATGCAAAGACAGACAGACAGACAGACAGACAGAAAGAAAGAAAGAGAAGGAAGGCAGGTAGGCAGGCAGGCAGACAAAAACTGGAAGTGGCTAGAAGGCAGTGATGTAGACTTGAGTCAACTGACTTGGACTCAAGTTAGACTCGAGTCACTTCAGTGACTCAGCTTGGACTTGAGTTGGCAATAAATGACACACTGACTTGACTCGACTTGTGACTTGTATATTTTTAGTGACTGATTTACTGTCCTCGGTTCAGTAACATAACACATTCATCCAGAAACCTTGACAACTTTGAAAAACACTTCCATCTCTTTTTGCCTACTGGTCACATGATGATCTGCCCCAAGTCCAAAGCTTGGGACATTTCTTGGAGGGGAATAGTAAATATGTTAGGCAATGGGCTAGATGTGTGGTTGAGATCTGTTCAGCAGCCTGTTCCTCCTGCATATTGGAGAAGCCTTCTAAAACTTTTCCTAACAGCAGAAGGCAAGATTCACCCCCAGAGATCAGGGACTTCCTTCTTCTTCTTTTTTTAATTATTTATATTTTTATATTATATACAACAAAAAAATAAAATACATGGTTTATAAAAGATGGCAATATTCCTTACACTTGTAAGTAAGCAATACTAAGCATCTTAACATTCCTTCATTCCCACCTAGGATATGGTGCTATATACATTTCTAGTTCTAAATGGACTTCTGAAAAAGGTCAGGTATCTGATTGTCTATTCTCAATCTTTAATGTTAAAGAGAAGACATTTGTTTTTCCCCCTCAATTTCTTATTTCAATGGTCACTTTTACTTTCAAAGGCTTACAAGATATATTTTGTTACCTTATGTTTATTCTAAACCAATTTTCCTCATCAAGATGCTTCTTGAGACTTTCAAGAACTATATCAACTGGCCTTTTATTTTTATTTTTAGAGAACCTTGTTTAGGGATGCCCATTCATTATTGATTTTGTCATCTGTCGAGCATTTGAGTCAAAATATCAGCTGCTTTTTGAAGCTTCAATCTTGGGGAGTAAGAAGGACCCTATTCCCCACTTCTGAAAAAGCCTCCAGCTTTGGAAATGGGAAGTAAGAAAGATCCTATTTCTCACTTCAGAAACTGGCTCCCAAACTTGAGACTTGACTTGAAAGTATCTTGCAAGGACTTGAGACTTGGCTTGAGACTTGGAGTAAAAGACTTCACTGTTAAGGTAAAAGATATCACTGCTGGAAGGCCACTCTTAGTTTTGAAACCAAATTAGGTACTTTTAAAATATTAAGCAGCACAGGGACACCCAAGACCTATTTAAAAGTTGAATAACCACTACCACAGGCTTCCAATGTTGGAAATGCATCTCTTTTGTCTGTGACAGAAAGGGAAGTCTAGGTGACCAGGGGGCGTGGGACAACAACCAAGGGAAGGAGCCATGTAGTTTCAGGGCTGCATTTTGCATACTCTTGATGGAGAGAGTTTTCCAACTAGGGATTTTTTTTTCTTTTTGGAAAATTCTGTCACCCAAGCACAGGACTATGTGTCCTTTATAGGCTGTATGCCACTGTACAGAATGCTTCTGAACATTTCAGCTATAGATGCTGATCAGCAAAACAACAGCTTGAAGACTGGGCTTGTGTCACAGCAATTTGTCACAAAATATGTCTAGAATGTTTATTTCCAACAAATGACAAAAAATCTCCTCTAGAAGTCTTCGAGTGGACTGTATCAACAGACAAATGTGTCACATTTGTTAAATATACTATTGTCCTTGGCCTTTCCTGATATTGAGAGTAACCCAAACAGATCAGCTAAAAAAAAAAAGCCCCCCTTCTCTGATTTCTTGTCTCTGCCCTTTTTGCTGCTGCTGAGCAGATTGCTGTTGATTGATGCCAACATCTATACCACTTAGTAATAATGATTCTCATTACCTTGGGCTACACTGTTGAACCACATCTTGCTATAAAGGGAAGATCTTGCATATGCATGTCTTGTAACTAAGAAAATACACTGTTGATTAGCAGAAGGATCCCAGGATCCTTTCCTCTCTTGAGCACCATGCACCAAACCCCTAGTTCTCTCCTTTAAAATATTGTGACCTAATCTATAAATTTTATTTTGCCAGGAAATACTAAAATTGTCTCTACAGTAAAAGAATGGCCTCAGAATTGGAAGGGAAAAAGTGAGAGGTGGTGCAAGGACAAAAACTGGTAGCAAGGGAGAGGTCCTTATGAGCAGCTTCAGCCCTTAATTGTTTTTTCTGATTCAAACTCCATAAAGACATCATATTTTTTCAGGAATGCTGGTTTGGGCACAGCCTGATTCCACGATTGAAGATATGGTCCATAGGTGAAAGCAGAAAAGCCAAAGAGAAGGAAAAGAAAGTTAGATAATCCTCTGGCTACTAGTGGTTCCCATGTTAATAAATCCATGAATACACTCTGGGATTTAATCCAGTTTTTTAAGGAGTGATCCAAGGAGGTGAACCTATTTTTGGAATAACTTTCAGCACTTTGGATAGCAGAACGAGTGTGGTGTAGTGGTTTGAGCATTGGACAATGACCTTGGAGAACAGGGTTCAATTCCCCAGCCAGCCACGGAGACCTACTGGGTGCCTTGGAGTGTCACACATGCTCAGCCCCAGAAAACTCCATGATAGGTTCTCCTCAGGGCCACCATAAGCCAGAAACGACTTGAAGGCTTACAACAACGACACAACTTTGGATAGCTCCTTTAAAGCTCAGACTGAAACTCAGGGTGAATTCACTACCCCAACATTTTTGCTATTAGCCTTGACTAGACAACCTCTAATTAAAAAGTAACACCCAAACATTGTAAATGTACATTAAGACTTGATTTTTACTAGTTAGTCCCAAACAGAATAGAGCTATTAAACCCATTGTTGAGTGGTGAGTCAACACTTACTTAAATTCCATTGGCTGAATGGGTCTACTTAAGTCACACACACACACACACACAAATGTGATACATACATCACATTTCCAGATGCTGTTAATGGAGTCCAAAACTAATACAAATTACTATAATTGAATGAATTGCAAAGTCCAAAAACAGAACACTGGGCCTCAGCAGAATTAGTTCCTGCCCAAATAAGAAGCCTTCACGACTGTCTAACAGTTAAAATCATTGTTGTAAGATGCCATTAATATGACTGGAAAACTTGGAAACTTACACAATTCCAATATCTTCTGTCTTGGAAAAAGGTCTTAGTGGAAGTCCAAACCAGTTGGATCCATTTTGAATGATGTCTCCATTGTGAGTTAGCAGTAAGCACGCAAGCATTAATGTGTATAGCTTGCAACCATTAGAGGCTGTTCATCACATGTAGAGCAGCTGTTAAGTGCTCAGTCCAACACTTAGTTGATTTTAGGCACTTAAAATATTCCTGAGGAATTTACATGAAAAAGCATGTTTGCTGTATAGACTCCATTTGGAGAATATTCTCAAATATATCAAGCCACACTGCAAATTTACTGATACCTTAAGGTTTAACATTTAGTTAGAACATGAGTGAGAACTGTGTAGCCCTCCAAATGTTGCTGAAATGCAAGTGCCAGCATTACTCACCACTGACCGTGCTAGATAAGGATGCTGGGAGTTGCAGTCCAACAATACCTGGAAGGCCACACAATTTCCATCCTGGCTTAGAGTTTGTGAAACTTCCTTTTTTGGATTTCAGCTACCATAATCCTCCAGCCTACATGGCCTGTGGCTTTTTCAAGCTCTCCATTGCTCTCTAAACATTGTGAATGCTTACTCAAAAAGAAGAGAAGAAAGAATAGAATCACAAATTGCTAGGAAACTCAGTGGCCATCTAGTTGAATCCCCTGCCATTCAAAAATCCGTAGCTAAAACTCTGGAGAGACAAGAGATAACCCTCCAATCTCTGGTCCTTTTTGCATGCAGTTTCTTTTGAGTGAGGGCCCCTTGAGCGTCGCGTAAATGGGAGCGTTGGTCCGTACGATGAACTCCCATTCATGCAACGCTCACGAGCCTAAAGTGGGACGCGTGCGCATTTTTATTTTCGGCTCTAAGCCGAAAATTCTGCGCGGTCGTGCAATGCTTGCGGGGCCCTTACACACTTACCTGCGCTGCGGTACGTTGGACAAGCAGGCTGGTTGCGCTTCCTGCCTCAGCGCTAGCCTGCAATTCCCAATTGTGATTTACATCTGATTTGCCTAGGTTTTTGTGTTATATATCTGAAGACACACTTTCTTCATTAGTATTTTCAGTAGGAAAAGAGGAAAACCCCATTACAAGTGGGTAGACTCAAGCAAGGAAGCCATGGCTCTGTGTTGGCAAGACGTGGAGAGAGGGTGACTTTGAGGTCTCCGGTTCATAGGGGCGCCATGAGTTGAGGTTGATTTGACGTCAGTTAACTACAACACGCTTTCTTTTATATTTCAAGGAATACCCCATATTTCCAGTTCTTACACACCCAGGCAACAAATCTGTGGGCCAAACTCAAATGGCTTCTCATTCTCTTACCTGCTGGAGAGCTCCATATTGATTCTCTAGTGAGGGAACATACATTAGATCAGATAGGTCTACCTCTTGATCATTTTCATTGCCCCTTTCTGCACTTTTCCCATTTTTAGGTGCAATGACCAGATCTGGACATAGATAATATCAAGAATTTGTATAAGGACAGTGTGCTCTTGGCAGTGTTGGTTAAAACTTCCCTTTCTAATTATACCCGGTATGGATTTTGCCCACCCTTCCTTCCTCTGCCTAGCAGCTGCAAAACATTTGACATTTTCATTGAGCTATTTACATCAGCCCCAAGATTCTTTCTTCGTCACTTGCTGCCAGCTGAGATCTCATCAGTATAGGTGTGAAAATAGGATTGTTTTTTGCTGCATTAGGGATAACTTTTTAGAGTGATTACAAAAGGAAGATCTAAACATCTTTTTTGAATGCTATTGTTCTCTTTTAAGTCCTATTATACATAGGATGACATAGTTTATTATGTGGTCTAGAACTTATTACAGTGTTAAGCTATGTAGAATTGTTAAGATTAATTCTGTGTCCAACTTTCCAGTTTCCTTTATAAAAATATTTATCTTGAAATGCTTCACAAAAAACAATGTGCAGCAGCTGTCTTTTTGTCTTGCTCTTGAACTGTCCAATCCTGGGCAAATGTCACCCACAAAGAAAATCAAGCCTGGGTCTATCCATAAATTGAGCCTGGAGTCAGACTGCAATGGTCTAAGCAATACATTTCCTTCACAGCTACCTGGAGTTGAGAGATCATGAAGCCCTGAGACCTTACCTATGTTTGAGGCTGGATGGTAGATTTCTAAGTTCAAAGAGTTTCTTAAATAAGGATCAACTTGCATGTTTACAAACAGAAACTCGGTTTTAACAGGGGCAAGGCCTACAAACATTTTGTGTGGGCGTGGTAGAAGAAACAGCATAAAGTCTCTTGTGCCTGTGAGGTTAAACTTGCCCAGTCCTAGTGAGTTTTAGACAGGGTTTGTTCAGTTAAGGCTGTTGTGTCTGTTTGTGTGAGCTGGGAGAAGGCCAGCATGTGCAGCCAGCATGTGTAGGGAGAAAGTCAAAAAAGCTAAAGCACAGAAAAAGCTCAGTCTTACTAGAGAGGTTGAAAACAATAAAAAAGTCTTTTTTTATGTCTGAAGCAAAAGGAAGAACAAGGAAATGATAGGGCTACTTACTACATGGAGAAGACGGCAAAATGATAACAGGGACAGAGATAAGGCAGAACTACTTAATACTTTCTTTGCCTTGGTCTTCTACCAAAAGAAAGTTGTGCTCAGCCTGGAGCAGATGCAGTAAGGGAAATGTAGCACAAAATAAATAGGGAGGTAGTACAAGAATACCTGGCTACTCTAAATGAATTCAAGTCCCCAAGGCCAAAGAACTACATCCAAAGGTATTTAATGAATTGGCAGAAGTAATCTCAGAACCACTAGCAATGATCTTTGAGAGTTCCTGAAGAACAGGAGAAGTCCAACAGACTGGAGAAGGACAAATGTTGTCCCCATCTTCAAAAAGGTATGTGTGGGGGGAGAGGACCCAAACAATTACCAACCAGTCAGCCTGATACGAATACCAGGAAAAATTATTGATCAGATCATTAAATGGACAGTCTGTAAGGACTTAGAAAGGAATGGCATGATCACTAAAAGTCAACATGGGTTTCTCAAAAACAAGTCATGCCACACTAATCTTATCTCTCTCTCTTTTTTTTTTTTTACAGAGTTAGAGGCTTGGTAGATGAAGGGAATACTGTGGATGTAGTGTATCTTGATTTCAGTAAGGCCTTTGACAAAGCCCCCCATGATATTCTTGCAAACAAGATAGTAAAATGTGGGCTAAACATGTCATGTGGATTTATAATTGGTTTACTGACCTAACCCAAAGAGTGATCACCAACAGCTCTTCTTCATCCTGGAGAGAAGAGACTAGTGGGTTGCCACAAGGTTCTGTCCTGGACCCAGTGCTATTCAACATCTTTATCAGTGACTTGTGTCATACTGAGTTTACTTCCAGCTCCCCCCAAGCCTGACTTCTACCCTTGAAAAGGAGCAGGAAATTCCCCAGTGTTCACTAATTCTCAGGCTGCCACCACCCACTGAATTCTGAATTACCTGAGCAGTACAGTGGGACTCTGCTCAGTGGATTGCCAATCCCTACGTTTAAAGACCTTTCCCTTCCCTCAACTGCCCCCTTCTAAGTGAGAGAAGTCCTATCTAGCATGTGCCGAAGAATGGCGTGGGAATGGAGAGGAAACAGAGGTTTTACAGAAAAGCATTTATTTCAAGGCATGCAAGTAAACAAGACAATACTACACATGAGAGGCTTCCCCCTCTCAGGTACGCTTAAGTTACAAGTAGTTATAAAAAACACAGATACATTCTTTAGATCAGCCAACCTCCAAAATAATAAAAAGCCCTAATGAGACTAACTACCTTATTCTAGATACTCACATTTGGGTTCACAGGTTTAGATGGTCTAAGAGAGGAATGAGACCAGGAGGCGAGGCCTAGGCCTGCAGCCTACTACTGGCACAGATCCCATCTCCAGAAGGTTCCTTTGTTGTCTCTCCGCCACCTGGCCTCTCAAGGATTTTTGTAACTTCTCCTTTGAAGCATCTCGAAGCATCTCGAAGATGCTCACCTCATTCCCTTTGATTGGGCAATTCTCCCCCCGTGACCTGTGAGGCTGACCCACAATAAAAATGTAACCTAACCCCAACACCTCATTAACCCTTGGTTTACCTGAAGAGGGAAGTATCCCCCTTCAGCCAAGTCTAGATAATGGGAAGCCCCATTATCACAACTTGGATGATGGAATAGATGGCATGCTTATCAAATTTGCACATGACATTAAACTAGGAGAGGTAGTTAATATCCCAGAGGACAGGAACAGAATTCAAAATGACTTTAACAGATTATATAGCTGGGCCAAAACTAACAAAATGAATTCAAAAGGGAGAAGTGTAAGGTGCTACACTTGGGGTGGGGGGAGAAATGCATAGATATAGGATGGGTGACATCTGGCTTGACCACAGAACATGTGAAAGGGATCTAGGAGTCTTAGTAGACCACAAGCTGAACATGAGTCAACAGTATGCTGTGGCAGCTAAAAGAAAGCTAATGCAATCCTAGGCAGCATTGATCTGAGTATAGTGTCTAGGTCAAAGGAAGTAATAGTACCACTCTATTCTATTTCAGTCAGACCATACTGGGAGTACTGTGTTCAGTTCTGGACACCACGATTCAAGAAAGATATTGATAAGCTGGAACATGTCCAGAGGAAGGCAACCAACATTATAAAAGGCCTGGAAACCATACCCTGTGAGGTACAACTGACAGAGCTGTTTAAGTTTAGCCTGGAGAAGAAAGGTTTAAGAGGTGTCATAATAGCCATGTTTAAACATTTGAAAGGATATCATATGGAAGATGGAGCAAGCTTGTTCTCTGCTGCTCCAGAGATGGGGAAACAGAGCAATGGTTTCAAGCAATAGGAAAAGAGAATCCACCTAAACATTAGGAAGAACTTCCTGATGGTAAGAGCTATTTGACTCCACTGCCTTGGAGTGTGATGGAGTCTGCTTCTTTGGAGGTTTCAAATAGAAGTTGGATGGCCATCTGTTGGGAGTGCTTTAATAGCATATATCTGCATGGCAGGGAGTTGAACTGGATGGCCCTTGTGGTCTCTTCCAGCTCTATGATTCTATCCGTATGCAGGGCATGCAGGGGACACACCATCCCTCAAGGAGAAATTCACTACTTCCAAAGTTAAACTGTTCCAATCTATCTTGGATGGTTGTAGTTAGCACGATGAGCAAGGATCTAGAAAGTAGGTAGTAGATCTCAAACTTCCAAGCAGTTTGAATAAGCTGGAAAATACCAACTACAAGTTGAGAATATGGGCACATTAACAACATCTGCCTTTGACCCTCTTCAAAATCACAGCATCTAAATACAAGCAAAAGTGATTTGCTTCACTTGCAAAATACATGGGACATTGGTTAAAAGGAGCCCCCAGGGTCCCCAGACTTGTGTCCTTTTGTGGGATGGTGAAATAATGCGTTTGATGCAGGCTGATTATATTTAGAGTAGGTCCGCTGAAATAAATGGGGCTTAGATGATTCATAACTGACTCGCTCCCTTGACTTCCACAAACCCATTCTCTACAAGCATGATTAAGTCTGAAACGTAACGTGGTATTTCTGTGTGTTGGTGTTTTCTTCCAACTGTGTCTGCTAGAATGGGCTGTGTGAGTGAGTGAGAGCTGATAACTGAAAACTTGTTCAGACCTTGAAATTTGTTCAGACCTACAGAGGGGAAGATCAGCTCTACCTGCCGACTTCTTCATGTCTGCCTCCTCTGAAAGACACTCAAAGGAAATGAATGGGCAACTCAACCTCATTGTTGTTTCTCAGAGGAAACAATCAGTTTAGCAGAAGTATTGACGAGGTTCAGCTGAGACACTAAGCACCTGCAAAAGTCAGGAAAACATTACATTTTGTTTTGGCAAAAGATCCAAATGTTCAAGGCTTAGCACAAGTGTACACAGCTTCAAGAGAAAAACTGAACCTTGAATCTATTGGTTTATGCTTCACTGTTAATTTGAGGATATGTTTTAAAAAGGGTGTTTTATGTTCCTAATAGCAGATCCTCTTTTAAGCTTAGGAATGTAGCAGCAGGAAGGGTCGGATGTGCCATCACTTCAGATGTTTAAAAATCAAGCATGTAAATCATTCTGAAACTCAAGGGAAATTTTGGCATTTTCAAAAAGCCAAATTCCTGTCAATAAGGATGACTTTTGCATATTTTGTAACACACACAAATAGAGGAGTCATTCAATAATTATGTTATGCTTATGTAGATCTCTTGGTAAACTGGCTCCCAGTAAATTTTCACCTTGAGAATAGAAACTGGTTAATTAAAAGCTGTTTTCTGAGGATGTCAAGAATGGCTTGACAAGGACTTGTGGGTTTTCCAGGGCTATGGAATGTTGAAGGTGCAGAAAAAGTCTAAAGGAACTTATCTCTTTGTTTGAGGAAGGAACTTTCAGAGGCTAGGAAGCTACTTTAAAAATTAATTAATTAATTAATTATCAAAGGCCCCTCGCTAAACTGCAAACCACAGAATTCCATAGGATGTTGAAAGCGGAATACTACCAATATAACGGTCTAGTGTGGAAATGGCCATAGTCCCAAGATGAGTTTGAAAATTAACAGCAACTTTTACACTCCTGTTTCTCAAAAGAGAGTAAAATGACTTATTTTAGTTACGTTGGCATGATGGCGTTTCTGGAGAAGATGCTCATACCCACCATTTGAATAACTATCGGCGTGACAAACAGCCCCTCCTGTTAAATGCTACAAGCCACTTCAGCAGTGACAACCCAACGTGAGCCAGTAGCACAAGGCCAAGATCTTACAGGTGACCTGCACTGGCATAAACCCTGGAGATGTTGTGGAGAAAGGTACTGGGATGTGTGTGTCCATGGCCTGCATGCAGACTGACTTCTTTTTTTTATAGATGCCCCTCCCCCCCCAAAAAAGCTTCCAGGGGAACCACAAATCCCCTGGGCATGTAAAGCTTATTTTTGATTGGGGGAGAGTTAACTTTCAACAGATTGGGAGGGTTAACTTTCAACAATTATAGAACACTTTCAAGCTTCCTGAGAAAGTGGTGGTTTACCTTATATTTTGCCACCCCAATTCCCTGCACATGAAAGATAAAATAGCTGAAAATCAGATTAGAAATCATGTCACTTTTGGGTCACCAAGGAAGCAGTGCTGCAGCCTGCTGGGGATGTGGAAGCAAAACTTGGCCCTGCCCTCCACACTCATCCCTGGTACACCTCCTGATGCAGCACCTCTTGCTGTGCTGGCACAACGTCAGCCACAAAATGGATTGATCGGTGCTCTGTTCTTCAGCCACTCTTAGGTTGCAGGGGGGCACCCGGGCACATTCCGGCTGCCTTTTGGCACCTGAGGAAGCAAGAGCAGCCTTGTGCTGCGGACAGAAGCTGTTTCATCGCCCTGGGTGTGTAGCTGGCATATGCTGGGCTGCATTCTTGTAGCTGAGCAGTGGCTGAGAGTGGGAGCAGAGCTGTGACCAGGAACCTCCCAGCTGCTGTTGCCCAGGTAGGGAAGGAGTGGGTGGAGGAGCTGATAGAGTGGGGAGGGACAGAGTGGGGAGACAGGAAGGGACTGGGTACAGAGGAGTGATAGTAACCTACCACTCTATGTATCTATTGAGCCATGTGATAGTAATTTTCCTTTACCATGTGATGAGAGAGCCAGCATGGTATAATGGTTTGAGTGTGGGACTATGGACTCTTGAGACCAGGTCTCTGCTCGGCCATGGAAACCCACAGGATGATCTTGGGCAAGCCACATTCTCTCAGCCTCAGAGGGATGCAAAGACAAACTCCCCTCTGAACAAATCTTGCCAAGAAAACCCTGTGATAGGTTTGCCTTAGGGTCACCCTACGTCAAAAATGACTTGAAAGCGCACAACAACACAACAAACTGTGTAATGAGGCCTGGCCTCTGTAATGACAAAAATATAAATTTGCAGCTACAGTGCAAAAGGTATTTCTCATTCAGTTACAATGGTACTGTAAGTTGATTATAATTTCTTTTGGGAGGAAGCAATTAATACAAATAGCTAGTTACTTGTTAACTATTTACTTCCATACCAGTGGCAGTGTTGGCTGATGGATTTTGGATTTGTTTGGCTGTAAATCTCGATTAGAAAATTGGGAAATGGTGAACTTTGATTTGCAGTTTGAAATCCATTTATATTCAATTTGGGCCTTTGGGATAGAAGGGGTTATATAAATTAAACTAGATGCAGCGTAGCCACAATTCCTAATTAATTTTCCTTCTCTTTGGGTTCCTCCAAATACAGATGGACCCATCTGTCAGTTTCAGTTTCTCCCAAGTTCTCATCTTTCTAGTCTTAAATTCATCCAATCTGTTTTTTTTAGTAGGTTGCAAATTTCCTTTATTATAATTCACTGAAAATTTGTGTGCATTTTCATGTGATGTCTCTTCCTATATGCATTTTTGCGTCCATTTTTGCCTATTATATACATTTTCACAAATACCTTTCCATAATACAATGAATTGCTATGGAAGTTTGCCCTGAAAAGAAAACCAAATCACTTTCTCCCACATTCCCTACTTTTAGCAAACAGATTTACAATATACAGTCAGCCCTCCACATTTGTGGGTTTCACTTTTGCAGATTTGGTTATTCATGGATTATTTGCTGCCACCTCTGCAGCCTCCCTATGCCATTTTTAATAGGGACTGCAAGCCTCCTAAGACTAAGGCCCTTTCTGCACCTTACCTTCTTCCGGCACTGGGGTGCAGAGAGCACATGAGCAGCCTCTGGCGAGAGGCTCTCGTGTCCCTGCTGCTCGCGCGAGAGCCCCGCCTCTTCCTTCCACAGTGCAGCCTGGGAGTTTCCCAGGCTGCGCTGGGGCAGGAAGCGTGACCGGTGCGGCTCCAGAATCTCTGCATGCCAGGTAAGTGCGTGTGGGGCCCGGGAGCAATGTGCAATTGCACACCATTATCGGCTTCCAGCCGAAAATGAAAAGGTGCATGATCAGCGCCTGCCGGACCCTGGAGCATCACACGATTGTGAGTGCGTCGTGCAGATCGCTCCTCACAATCGTGCGACGCTCCATGCGCCCTTTCGCATGGCAAATGCCGTGCGGAAAGGGCCTAAGACACTGCGAATGAGGCTAGTAAGTCACTGTTAAAAATGGTGTGGGGCAGCAGTGAAGGTGGCAGTGAGCCCCACCAGCCAGCCACTTCTGCCTTGTGAAGGAACCCTGATGCCTCAAAGGAATCCATGGTGGGCTGAACATGGTGATCATATTTTTTCTGTGTTAAATATGGTTTGGTAGGTAATTCATGGTTTTTCCACTTTCACAGGGGTCCTGTGCTCCTAATTCTAGCAAATGTGGAGGGATGACTGTAGTATAGTACAATGACTTCCTGGTCCTATCTGTTTGGATTTGTCTTGCATGATTCAAACCGCTTTGCTGGAAAAGAAAAAGACCATGAGAGCAACATATGAAAAAGAGGAAAATAAAACTCCTGTAAAACCAGCAACAAACTCAAGCTTGTGCCACTTTCCTCCTTACACCCCCTCCTTCCTTCTCCCCCTCTTGAAGTGCTCCTTCACTCTTTCCCGTTCCCTTTGAAAGTGCAGTGCTCTTTACCAACCTATAATCTTTGGAGTGCTGGTTGTATGCTGTGCTGCTCTGTTGTTCCTCTGACACTGGCAGAATGCATTCCAATCCCAGGCACATTTTCCCCCCTGCAAGTCCAAGGTTGCCAGCCTCATGTTCCAAGAACTGCAGGAGAGTCCTAAATTTTGAATAGCCCCCTTAAATATGTGTTTTTCAGCATAAGGCATAAAAGAACAGAGACTGGAGAGGAGCAAGGATAAGTGCTGTTTGTATTTGCAAAGCATGCGAACTGGTGCATTGATCTCTCTCTCTCTCTCTCTCTCTCACACACACACATTAGGACATCATTGGCAGGATCATCAGCAGAGTAGGATGCATCCCCAAATATCTTGCTGTTCTTCCAGTTCTTCCTTATCTTCATCAGAGCTTGGAAAGTTATTTTTTTAAAAGTAATTTGTTCCCATTACTCCTAGTGGTTGCTGTTACTCATCAGCTTGTTTTGAAAGTAATTTGTTTCATTGCTCATTAAGCATCTACTACTTTTCATACTTTTTCAAAAAAGTAGAATTGATAAGATCATGGCAAAAAAAGAAAACCTTGAAAAATTCTTATGTTAATAAAAATGTCTTTATGTGTCCTCAGTTTTTTAAAAATAACTAGAATGTTTTATTCATTAGACCACAAAAGGAACTTCTTTCTCACTTACTGTATTACTTTGGAATGTAACAATACACTTATTCACAAAGGAAAAAAAGAAACTAACTGCTTGTTAACCTTCAAACTGCAGTCTTTCCAGATCAAATTGTTTGTTCTTTTCTGCACAAACAGGCTGAGATTGCACCATTGATGTGCACCCACAAACCATAATAGGGTTTCTATTACAAACCTGAAATACTGACTCTTCTTGTTTGCTCAAACTACAATCCTGTCCCATCCATGCGGTTTCATGAATCAAGAAAGAGGTTTTTATTTATTAATTTTCATTTATAGCCACATTTTCTACATTTTTGAACTTGCATCGTAACCACTCCCCATCTGGCTTTCCCCTATAACATTCAGAATGTTCAGCTTTTGACACGTGCCGTACTCTGCCTATGAAATGGCTCCAAGCCTCACAGAGGACAAAAACAGGCCAGATCTCAAAGGAACTCAACTTTGTTTCTATCAAGGGTAAAGGAAATTTTATTCAATTTCCTGTACTGGTTTTGTTTCTAGTTGCCTTATGGCCAGGAAAGTGGCTGGTCTGTATCTACATGCACTTTTCCTCAGGACATCTTAGAGCCTTTCCGCACTACACTGTTATAGCACTATTATTCCACTTTCAACATCCTATGGAATCCTGGGGTTTGCAGTTCCGGGAGGGGCCAGCCGCCATTTTGTCCCCGGAGCAGTGTGGAGCACGGCCACACACTGCTTCGGACCAGCCTGGACCTGCAGATGTAGCACAAAGGTCCGGTGAGTACTGGCACAGGGCGATTCCCTCACCCTGTGCAGAAAAGGCCCAAGAGGTAGACCTGTGGCCCTAATACCATCCCTTTTCTTTCTCACATTTTTTTTGTACTTCTTTGACTGTTGAAAACATCAGTGGGTTTTGAAAGCTAGCATGAAATGTTTTTGTGCTGTATGGTGGTACTGCCATAAATGTGTATTTTTAAATTTCTTGTATTCTGGGCTTCACGCTGTTTCTGATTGGTTCCAGCAAGTCTCATGAAATTTGAAAAATAGATACCTAGATTTGGAGCAGGGATGGGCCAGTGCCAAGGGGGCAGGGTGTCATTTTTCTGCCTCCCCTCAAGGGGTTATATCACCATATTTCAGCATACCAAATGTGCATTAAATGGGTGTATTTTTTTTTTTTTTTAAAAAGGAGTTTGGGGTCATGGGAGAGCTTTAGGGCTGCACTTTGGGGTCCCACAAACCATGTGCAGCCGGCAGGCTACAGTTGCCCATTCATAGTACAGGGAAATGTTCCCATGTGCTCAAGCAGAAGCTACAATATATTTTGCCTTGATTTTTGTTCTTCCTGATAATGGGGTTACATCTTGGACTGCCCCCCCCATCCTAACATCTTTGGGTCCCATTAAGGTGTATCCTTCAGTACAACTTTGTCTGGTCTCTTAGAGGATAGCATAAACACTGCCCTAGTAGATAAAAGTGTGTGCATCTTTGTTGCACATATCTCAAGACAGAAATTCTATAGTCTAAAATTACTCTACAAGATATATGTTAGGATTGGCTTTCTGTACCTTGTCTCTTCTCCAAAATTTTTGCTTTCACCATCATTATCCATTCTGCCTCTCTACACTCTGTTTATCCTGTTTCTCTTGATGCTGCTGGCTGATCTGCTGTGAATATGATGTCCCAGGGGGCCTGTGTTGGCAGAAGAGTCGGCTTCTTTCTGGCTGCCAGCACTGTGAAACCAGTGCAGGAACAATTTAAGCTCCTCAGAAATTTTGCAGCAGACTTAGAGATTCCCCCCAACACAGAGACACTGCCTGACATGGCTGCTCCTTCCAAGTCTGTCAAACTGCAGCCTACCATTGATGGTCCTTCTCTTCGTCATAGTGCGGCCCCAAACATTTTGCTGCCTAAGTTGAAGATGGGGCTTCTTCTCCAATTCAGATATAGAAACTGACTGCACCACCAGTTGATCTGTAGCATCTTTCAGCATCCCCAAGGACAGCAGGCTGCTTTTAGGGGATCAGAATAGACTATTTGGCACCTGCCAAGAGTATAACAACTGGAGGTTCAAACAAAGAAACAAGAAAGCAAGCAAGCAAACAGACAAGGGACTGCCACTTCTGTCCCCTCAAGCATTTTAGGTTAGGGTCACTGTAAATTGGAAATGGCTTGAAGGTACACAACAACAAAATTATGTATTAATCAACAGTCTTTGACGAAGTGTTTGACAAAGGCACCACTACACATAAAATATCACTTGTTGATTGGAATACAGCCAACTTGCTTCTCTGACTAGCAAATCTACCCCTAATTTTGGGGAAGGCTGTCCCCCTCTGATATCATTACTGGTATGATATCAAATCAGAACTTTGTACCAGTTAATTTGCCAGTGAAGCCTGGCGTCCTTTCTATACTAACAGATCAATCTGGTAATTCGCAAAATGAGACTCTTCCCTTTTTAAGGGCTTTGTCAATCCAACACGAACAGAGGATTTGAAACAGAACTCTATAGTACATTACACCGCTGGTTTTTATTATATTCACTCAGTCTCTTGGTATATGACCATTTGATATACTTTTCTATCTAATATATGAAAGTCAAAGTTTGTCTGCTTGTCTCTGTCAGGCGAAGACCTCATATGATTGGCTGCCTAAGAAAATTCTATGGAATCCTGGGGTTTGCAGTTTAGGGAAGGGCCTTTAGAATTCTCAGCCAGAGAGCTCTTGGGCCTCAGTCAACTCTGTCTGTCTTGAATAGGCAGGTTACTATGGAGATGAGACCTAGCAGCATGGAAGAGGGCAGTGTATTCCCTCAGGAACCCAATCTCTCTATGTTAATAATTCTGAATACAGATTGGATTGGCGAATATGGGGAAAAATTACAAGTATGGACAAGATAGTTTGGGGAATTAGAGGCATAGGATCTCAAATCTTTCTAACAGGCATTGCCTATGAGAAAATAAAATCCTGAGCATCAACAGGTATATACGCTAGTTCCTTCTAATCTCTTTTAAGAGGTGAAACACTAGATATGAAATAATGTGGGGTAGTTGTTAGAGCCATGTGACAATGTTCTCCTATAGACCTATTTATTCCTGGAAGATGGGTTTAGCTTCCTATATGTACTTCATCAACAATATCTGAGTTTTCATGCTGAGCTGTTGGAACAAACATCATGACTTGTAGTATGGCATTCCACATTCCATTTCATTATAGCTGGATGGCAAGTCCATATTCTTGGGGAAAGGCCCTACCACATTTCTTTCAAAATTCTATATTATCTCAATCGTGGTTGCCTGCTTTGTTTTGCAAGTTTCCTTGTTTTATTTTTCATGGCTTCTAGCATGCAACATTGTTAGTTGTTACCATGGTGACTCTAATTGATTTCTTTCTACTGTTTTTACAGGCTTTCCCAAGGTTTATACAATACATTCTTGTTGTAGTTATTTTTATCTCCGTAATATGCATAACACTTTCCTCTAATAAGGCTTGATAGGTAAAAGCATCTAGGACTGCATGTGCCCCACAATTTTCAGGCTGTTTCACCACAGGCTTATCTCAAAGGTATGATGGGTCAATATTGAAATGACCATCTCATGAAGAGTCTTTGGGTTCTGGACAAACAAAGGAGAGTGAAGACACAAGCTGACAATATAAATGCTCCAAATTACTAGTGTGTGCTTTTGAGTCAGAAGGGAAAACAAGACACTTTTGCAGGGTTTCGGAAAGGAGGATAAGAGGTCAAAGAAAAAGCTTCTTTTAAAAAAAAAATTGCCAGCCCTTCCTAACCCATCTGCTTTACTGGCTATGGTTGTGTAGGCTAGCCTTCACAGTTCAGCAACACGGTGACAATTTTAGATGAGGCCGTGTATTCTCAGAGGAGATCCTTCCACTAGATCAGGTGTGGGAATCATGTAGCCTTCCAGAAGTTATTGGACTTCAGTTATCAGCATTCTTCTTCCTTGGCAATGCTGGGTAGAACTATTGGGAACTGTAGTCCAAAAACATCCAGAAGATTGCATGATTCCCCACCTCTGGAGTAAATAAGAGTGATATCAGCTGCCTCTAGTGGCCAGTTACCAGTGAGAGAGCTATCAAGGGGGCAAAATGTAAGTCTTGCTCCCCAGTGAGAACTCTGCCCTCCATGAAATTTTCCTTCAGTCTATGGTATCTGGCAAAATTTCCTCCAGCACTATATTTCAAATGTAAGCCCCTCCAGATGAGGAAAAAAAGTCTCTGAAATTTCCAAGTTTTGTTCCTGTACAGACCTGATTTGTTTTGGAGATCCACGTGACCTTTCCTTCATCCCAAAATATTTCCTTGGAACTCCTGGCGTGACTAGGAACTTTTCATTCCTACTTCCCAAGTAAGTTTAAATTAACTTAGTATTTTCTGAAATGAAATATATCTCTACTTGGCTGTCTGCTTGCATTATCCCAGATTTAGCTAAGGTGGACACTGCCAGTAAACACAGCTGTTGTTTTCAGGAGACAGATTCAACAGAGATCAACTGAGAAAAAGAGGAATGTTTGCACCAAAGCAAAATTATCCTAATGTTCAATTAGTCTAATATTGCTAAAGCACTTTTGCACTTTGGCTATGTGTTTATGTGCCTTCAAGTTGCCTGTGCTATAACTCCTGAAGAATAATAAAGAAGGCTCAGTGGAAATTGGTGAAAATCAATTTTTGAAATATTGTTTTAGTTTAGATGTATATGCATGCAGACTTAGAGGCTGAAGTGCTGTTAAGCCAATACGCAAGTGTAAAATGGTTATAGAAGTGGTTGTACTTTTTTTCAGACCACTGGTATAAGTGTGACCTCTGTTGTTATGTCATTTCCAAATTGTAGCAATTCTAAAGTGACCTTATCATGGAGGTTTTTTTGCAAAGATTTTCTCAAAGGAAGTTTGCCTTTGCCATCCTCTCAGGCTAAGAGAATGTGACTTTCCCAGAGTCACCCAATAGATATCCATGGCCAAGTAGAGATTTGAATCCTGGTCTCCTAGAGTCTTGGTCCAACACGTAAACCACTACACTATACTGGCGCTCAAGTATAGTCTCTAGGGCAGCTGATTGCCCCACAAGGACACATAAGATCCTATTATTCCCTTTTACTTAGGTGAAACTAATTGACCATTGTGCAAAAGGGAGCCCAAGGCTATATCACCTGTTGCTCACTTGGATGTGCAGCCATGGGATTCACCATAACTAATACATTAGCAGTACATTTAATTCATACAAAAAAGTAGGGAGGATCTTGCCATAAAACTCCTGCTGTGTTAAGCACCTTTAAATTCTAAAGTTACGGGATATATAAACTTAGAGCCTTCCAGGAGTATTTAATGACTGCTGGTGCTTCCCCTTCCAGCTCACAAGGTCTACGGCCAATCCCCATTTTCCTTGTCTCAGCCATAACTGAATATTGACGTAATAGTCTCACACTCAATGTTTTTCCCATGATAACCAAATGCTGTATAAGCAACTGAGATGTAGTACTTCTGCTTGATACAAAGAGAAGCATACTAGATGGTATTCTTGAGTCAATGTCACCCTGATTTTCTGCCAGGAACTGATCAATGCTTTGAGCAGAACAGAGGGGAAGATGAGATCTAGTGGGACTTCACAGTAAGAAAGTGGAAAAACAACTTTGTGGATGCTGCCATTTTGTTATGGCATCTTCCTTTCAGGAATTAGGGGAGTGGGAGTTGTTGGCTAAGAACATCTGGAAAGTTGCACAGTCTCCACCCTCATTCATATGACTGTGCATAGAACTGAGGTTTATTGGCACAATGCCACCTCCATACAGTTTCCTTCAATCA
The DNA here is from genome assembly GCA_948472985.1 of Iguana delicatissima. Lineage (NCBI taxonomy): Eukaryota > Metazoa > Chordata > Lepidosauria > Squamata > Iguanidae > Iguana > Iguana delicatissima. The sequence goes on from CAOKZL010001145.1 coordinate 28,744, forward strand.
GTGCTTGGAAACATTACCTCCCTTGTAAAATGTTCTGGGAAGTAATGTTTCCAAGCTCCATCATGAATAAGAATGCACACTGAGTCCTCCTCTGCCTAAGAGCTCCAAATTCTCCTCTCTTTCATTCTCATGCGTATTTGACCTGGTCTCACCCTACTTCTTGTTACCTGATGAAATCATAGTTGTATTTTCATATTCACATTTTTCTTCCACATTTATGTTCATTGCTGAAGACATTTTTTTAAAATTCACAGAAGTTAGCAGGGGCTTTTTTAAAAAGAGCTTAAATGTCTTAAAAATAAATCCGAGGCTTTAATGCTGTGTAATTATCTTGTCTGTTATCTCATCTGCTGCTTAATCTTTCATTCTTTCCTTTGATCTTTTACGAGGCTGCCGTGTGTGCATGTGTGCGCGCGTGTGTGCGTGTGTGTGTGTGCATGTGAAGATCTCATAAAGGAAACAACTATTTTCAAAAGAGAAAGTTCCTTTTGCTGGCACCTGATCATATTTGCTAGAAGAACATTAACTTATGAACCTTTTAGGAGTAGCTAAGCAACAGTGTCAAAGACAAGGAAGTAGAGATCAGAACATTCATGATTTGCACCTCATCTCTGCCATGAACTCCTTAGTTTGGTAATTATGTGCTTACCTGACAGTAACACCAGGTTCCCAAAGTCATATCAGGGGGGCAGATACAAATCGGGAAGGATATCATAATCCTCCCTCCTCCTCTTCTCCTTGTTATCATCATCATCATCATCATCATCATCATCATCATCATCAATATAGTGCCATCACTGTACATGTTGCTCTACAAATAAAAGAACAACATAGTTTCCTGCCCTCAGGCTTACAAACCACTTAAGACATGACACAAAAGGAAAAAAGGATGGCCACGTGGGAGGGGATTAAGTCCAGCAGACACTGCCTCTTCTTCTTCTCTCTCTCTTTCTCTCTTTCTCTCTCTCTGAGGCGAGGACAATGATAGTTGGGATGCAGGGAGGACCTTTCAACTGCTTCTGGACCTAGGAATGGTGATGCTCAGCCTGCCTCTTCTTCTCTCCCTCCACAGCTTCGTCTTAAACATGCAGTCTCATAGGCATAGGGGACACTGTTTTATATGTTCTTGCATTTTCTGTTGAATACCCACCATTGCGACTTTTGTTTCAGCCAGGGAATCCTACAAGTTTGCTAACTATTTGGAACTTTATAGTCATCAATAAATGGATTATCCTGTCAGTGGCCTGTTTTTTTTCCTCCTTTTTTATGCTAATAGAGCAATGTTGCTGCAAACATTAAACCACTTAACTTCAAAGATATATTTTTCTGGCCTTTTTCATTGCAAATGAATAAGCCCCTCCCACAGGCAAGTACTGTTGAAGGCTGACTTCACTGAAAATGAGTGGTGGATGTTTCTGCAAGTCTTCTTTAATAATAAAGGTGTTGGTAGTTTATATTCTTTTTTAAAAGTAGCTTACTTTTTTTTCAGGTACAACATTTCACAAGGGAAATGAACAGGAAAAATCTTCAGGATACCTATGAAGTAGCTGCTAAGAAGTTCTTTCTGGTTCCCAAGCTATAACCTGGGGCCCTGCATTGAAAGATAGGTATCACGTAGCTATTTCCCTGTACCATGTGTCCTGATACTACCCACCCAACCCACTCTGTAAGCAGCATAGCCCCCTTTCAACATGGCCATTTCCATGTTGCTGGAGAGTGTGAGATCAGTGGAGGTGCATCCAGATATTTTCCTCTAGCTGTACACTCTGTGTCAGTCATCTGCAGAGACCTCTGGGGTCCTTGGGAGGCCCCTGCAGATGATGCCCTTGCAGCACTTCCAGACACAAGAAAATAGTTGGATGATCCCCTTGCTCTGTGGAAATGGCCATGGGTGAGCCCTTCATAAGCCCCATGAGTCCAATGAGAAATAATTCTAAGCTGACTGCATTGGACTGTGGTGTGTGTAGTATTAGGCAAAGCCACTGTCTCTGAGCTTCACCATTCCTATTCCACCATCCATAACCTAGGGGATAGCAAACAATCCTGTCCATTCTTATAGAGTACTAGTGTATATACACAGCATTGCCCAGGATTTTGTTTTCTCATAAGTAATACTTGTTAGAAATATCTTAGGAATTTCCTTACCTTACCTTAGGAATTAGATGTGGTTCAAATATACAGATTTGAGATCCTGTGTCTCTAATTCCCAAACTGTCTTGTCCAGTACCAGTAACTTTGGATCATATTCCCCAATCCAATCTATATTCAGAGTTATTAACATACAGAGGTTGGATTCATGAGGGGATGTGCTACTAGGCCTCGTCTCCATAGCAACTGGACTATTCAGAGCTCTCTGGCTGAGAATTCTAATGGTCCCTCCCTGAACTGCCAATCCCAGGATTCTATACAATCTCCACAGCCAGCCAGTCATACGAGGTCTTCTTGCTTCACACAGCCAATCATATGGGGTCTTGCCTGCCTGACGCAGACAAATAGACAAGATCACTCACAAACTTTGACTTTTATATAGTAGATTGTAAAGAATGGAAAGTACCCTTGAAAGTTCTCTACAAGTGTTAAGCAGTAATAGTATTAGTTCACTCTTGAAGGAGACTCAACCTTGGGACAGTCAATACATTGTACTGGTGAGCCTCTAAATTTTGTCTTGCAGCAGCTGTTTCTTTAAAAGAAAATCTCCAATTGTTAGAGTTTGGGACCTTTGAAATACATATTGGTAATGACATTTAAAAGGAGCTTATTTGCACTAGATTCAAACTACCTTGAGTTTTTATCTTTATCTTTCATCTAAAACTGGAGAAACAATAAGTGTGGCATGCATTGTGAAACCATCTCAAAAGTCCATTGTTTAGGGCCCTTTCACATGACATGGTTATAGTGCTACTTTTCACTTTAGCTGTAATAGCAACATCGCATGGAATACTAGGATTTGCAGTTGGGGAAGGCATTTAGAATTCTCAGTCAGAGAGCTCTAGTGCCTCACCAAACTACACACTCCATGACTCCATAGGAGGCAGCCACAGCAGTTGAAATGGAATCATAATGATATAAATATATAGTGTGAGAGACCCTTTGTTTTAGATCAAATGGAGTATACCTCTTTCCCGTATACTGAGGAGATCAGTTTCTTCCCAACACATTACAGGAAATGGGGCAACCATTGCATATAGTCAAGGTCAGATGTCAAGGTCAGACATAATCATTTCTCACACACACCCTTCAGCGATGGCCAGTAAGGTGGTCTGTTGGCAGTTGCCGTGTGGTGACAGAAGAGTGTAATGAGTTGTGTTTGCAAAAGATTGTATTGTCATACAGGTTGAGTATCCCTTATCCAAATTCCAGAATTCCAAAATCTGAAATGCTCTAAAGTCTGAAACTTTTGGAGCTACAACATGTACATACCGGTACTGTATTTCTGAGGCTGGAGAAACACACTGCTGGAGAGAGACACAAGGATCTGTAGAATGGCAGGAATCCATGCCTCCATTTCATAGAACTCGTGTCTCTCCCTAGCTGAACAAATGAGCAGGAACACTGCAGTCACTGCCTTGAAGGTAGTGGGCAGCTGGAACCCCTTTGCCACTGCTGCTGCTGTCCGAGTTTGCTGCAATTCCTGGGTTCCCATCCACAGACCGCTTGGGTAGGAAAGGCATTGACTGGGATCCAGGTTCCAGCAGTGGAAGCAGTAGGGGAGGGGGGCTGCTTTTTTGGTGGGGAGCTTTGTTCCAGGCCAAGGCAGTTGCCAGCAGCTGCCACTGCTGCATCTTGCTCTGAACTTCACTTCAGCTGAGGCGTGGCAGTGGAGAAAGAGGAGGAGCAGCCACTGCCACCACCGCCACCACTTGTGCACAATTTGGCTATGAACCGGGCTGTGCCATCTCGCTCCTTCTCCTCTCCCCTCCTCTCCCTGGAGGCAGGGGAGCCTGAAGAAGGGGCGCACCTGGTGGCCAAGGCTTACAGCCACCTCAATGGCTGCCCTATACTATTTTATATACAGGTACACGTATTCCAAAAATTTTTAAAAATCTGAAAAACAGAACACTTCTGGTCCCAAGCATTTTGGATAAAAGATATTCAACCTGTATACTATTTTTAATGTATGATCACATTTAGATATCTCAGCATGCCTTAAGACCTATATAATACTATTGCCAGCCTATTGAATTCTACTTGAGCTTCATATTGTCCTTATAGAAGCCTTGTGAGCCACTAAATGCAAGGCAGAACCATGGGAAGGAAGGAAGGAAGGAAGGAAGGAAGGAAGGAAGGAAGGAAGGAAGGAAGGAAGGAAGACTAGGGCCCTTTTCGCATGCCTTTTCTCATGCTAAAGGGCCTCCGGAGAATTGCGCAATTGCGAGGACTGGTCCACATGACATCCTCACAATCGCGCAATGCTACCTGGGCCAGTAGGCGGCGATCGTGGAATATATTTTCAGCTTCTTGCTGGAAATGATGCGCGATTGCACGTTGCTCCGGGGCCCCACATGCACTTACCATCCGTGCAGAGCCTCCGGACACACAGCCCTCATGCTTCCTCCCCAGTGCAGCCTGGGAAAGTACTCGTCTGCACTGTGGAAGGAAGAGGCAGAGCCCTCACGCTGCCTGCCAGCCAGCAGGCAGCTGCTGTGGATATGGAGCAGAGGGGACACAAGTGCCTCTCACAAGAGGCTGCTCGTGTGATCCCCGCACGCCCACGCTGGAAGCAGGTAAGCTGCGGAAAGGGCCTAGGACTACACTCCCTCTCCATCTGGTAACTTGTATAAAGATATAGCCATCATAGCTCCTATGAAGCCAGGCCTGTTAGGGCCTATGACCTTTACCTTTGGAGGGGGGTATTTCTTCGTCCTGGTTCAGAAAGAGGAATGCCAGCATCTTGTCTGAGAAGTCTAGAGACCTGCTGGAGCTAACTGAGATGTTCTGTGCATACTTGGAGGCCACCTTTACATAAGGCTGTGTCAGTATTCAGCTGAAAGCACATGGAAACATTTTCTTTGCTTGTCTATCTGCTGCTGCATCATTTTCCTAACTATTTGTAATAAAAAAGAAATTTGTTATGTCGTTTATGGCTTTGTTTTACTTCCATGTAGTTGAGCAGGGGCATCCCAGCTTTCAGAACACTACAAAGGATGAGGAAAATTCAGTATTGGGAGGCAGTGATGTAGATGGAGGGTGCCACAGCTAGGAGACATTTATGACATCTGCATGTTTGTATGAATTCAACAGATCCGGACCCTCTGAGCCAATAACTGAATTGGAAAGCACTTTCGTGCCAAGATTAAAAAATAATTCTATAGAATATAGATACACGGGAAGTGGCTAATAATGCATAGATGTCCAAAATTATATTCTAGAATGTTTTCAGATAGACAACCCACACTATTACAAGTCAAAGGGGACTGTGCAACCATTCAGTCTTTCTTTCCTTAATAGGTTTTTGGGGAAAGCAAAAAAATGGAAGGCACAATGGAAAAACAAAGATGGGTTTAAATGGAAGATAGTGGCAGCTGGCATCCTGGAATGATGGAGGGTGATGGCACAAGCCATCCTACTTTCAGTTTATTTCTAACATCTCATAAATTTCATACTGGTGGTTTGTACGTGTGTGCATGTGTTTAAATTAATGTTTACACAAGATATTGAGCATAGCAACTGGCAATATGCCATGAAAACTAGAATGCTTTTGTGAAGTTGGTTTGTCCAAATGACAAATACTCAAGATGACAGCTTTAGATTTTAGTTAAATAACAATTTCACATAACAGCTCTGGAGGCATTCTTAATTCTAAACAAAAAAAGTGACTCTGCTTTGAATAGTCTCTATGGCTCCTGTCTTGATTTTCCTTCCGTGCTCCAAAAGTAATGACAGTTATGTGATATATTTGTTCTGTAAACTGCTTTCTTCTATAACAAACCCATCAAATCAACACCACAGGATTAAAAGTTGCAGTGTTATTATGTGAAGATATGTTCATGTTTCGTGAAACAAGTCTCTCTATAAGCCATGTCAATAGTTTAAAAAGAGAAAATCTGTTGTCTTTGGCATGCAAGATAAGATTATTTTTGCTTAAGAAAAAGACTTTGTTGTTTTATTATGAGAATTTACCAGACTGCCTTTTTAGTATTATTTCAAAGCTAGTATTTCAATGCAGTGCTAAATTTATTCACCAGGGGTCATCGAAGGTCTGAATTTTCTTTGTCTACCTGTTGAATTTAAGATGTACTAAGAAATCTGAGAGCCTCCTCAAGGATTTGGTATTCAAGAGTTTTATTTATCAGTCTGTTGAGGCTGTTTCCAAACCCCCAACAGTTTGCATATTTATAATGCAGTCATTTTTCTTTGCTCTCAGATTGGCAAAAACTTTTAAGATTTTGCTAGGAAAACTGTCCTTATTATGACAGATATTACTGTTGTTGTTAAATAACAGAACATTAATATGTGTAATTGTAATTTTAGCTGGTGAATATGATGAAGAGAGAACGGGATTCAGACCTAGGAGCCTTTCCTCATGCTTTCCTGTGCTCTGTTATCATATAAGCACCAGCAAGGTACCCAAAAGTTCCACTTATTTCATCATGGTTTGTGTCCCAGCATTAAAAAATATTAGAGAAGTCAGTTGAGCCACAGAGACAGTTGTCTCTTTGCTACAGACATTACCACCCACAAAGCCCCATCCCCTACAATAACAATTCACATTTTTCTCCTCCTCCTCCTCCTCCTCCTCCTCCTCTAGATTTGAGGCAAAATCCAGTGATTTGATTGAAGTAAAAGGCATTTCGGGTGGTATACTATTGCCTTCTGTGTAGTACCAACAACTCAGAGTTGAGCTGCTACAGATGCCAGGATGATTATGGCCATTTCTGCACTAGCCTATTATAGCACTATGATTCCACTTTCAATATCCTATGGAATCCTGGGGTTTGCAATTTCAGGAGGGGCCAGCTGGAACTGTCATACTTTGGATATATCATGAGACAGGTGATGTGACTCATAGGAAAAAATGATAAAGCTTCATAAAATGGAAGGCAACAGTAAAAGAAGGGTTGTACTACAGATGGATTGATTTGATCAAAGAAGCCACTGCCCTGAGTTTGTTAGACCTGAGCAGGGCAGTTGAGAACTGGGCCTCCTGAAAATCTCTCATGCACAGGGGCTGCCCTAAAATGGCAAACAACAACAACAATAACAACAACAACAATGTGCCAATACCACTGGCTTTGAGAAATCTGCTGCCAGTGCCACACATACACACACACCACAAATATTGCTGCTGCACAGTAGCTGTTTGGTACTTTTACACTGGATCCTCAAAACAAGCCTGTCTGACTTGCTACCAAAACCGTGGCCTCTTGCCTTATAGGAAAATGCATTCCAAACTCTATGGAAAAATAATGTCACTCATTTTTAATCTCAAACCTTCCTGAGAACACAAGGAAGCTGGGCTCCCAAGGGCCCCATGCCAGATTTATCCTTTGTGAAGTTTAAAACCCATGGTCATATGCTAGAGCTAAATACTAATATTCAATCAACTAACTAGGAGAGTGCTAAGTTTGTTTTACTTTATTTGTATTCCACCTTTTGCCAACAGAGGGTTCAAAAAGTTGTACAGCTTCAGAGAAAAATAGGTTTGGAATTACCTATTGAGCTGGACACAGCATGAGAAGGCAGGAGCTCATAGAGACCCTACACAGCATATGCTAGCGCTGGTTTTTGTTTTTAAGTCCTTTAAATGTCTTTTTGCCCCCAAGTATTTTTTGGCTGTGTGAGGGAGAATACCAGGGTTTTTAGGGAGAGGGGGGTCCCCAAGGGCAGGATTGTACCTCCCAAAGGGCTGCATGCAACCCCCAGGTCATAGGACTTGCACCTAGTCCTACAACCTGTTTACATGGAGCCTCTCCCCATGAACAAGCCGGCTAATTCTCCAATGTTCTTGATTGTGTGCAGGGAGCCTGCATGTATGCAGGAACTTCTCCAGATCTGTCCCTTTCCGTGTGGGGAAAGTGATGATGAAGGTAGATGGGATCAAGTTCTCCCCTCTGTATGTTGAATCCAACTAGGTAAGTAATGCCTGAGTAAGCCTCTATGGCCTTGGTCCGGGCTATTTGAAGGACAGGATCTCCCTTTATGGCTATTTCCGCACGGGGTATTTGAAATGGTGCAGTCCGTCCTCCAGGGCGGACATCTGTACCTGGGAGCGGACTGGGTCCGGACTACTTAATGCAGATCCGCACCTCAGCCTGCTCCGGAACGACCCCAAGTGGTCGTCCAGCATGCTTTTGAAAGACCGAAAAAATCAGATCTTTCAAAAGCATGGAGCGCACCGCTGCGTGCCTGCTCCCTTGTGCAGATTCGCAGGCTCGCACCAATGCGAGCCTGCGATCTGCCGGGGGCAGGCTTTAGGCTGGCGAGCTTCAGCAGTTGGTCAAGACCCTCAACCAACCGGAAGTTGCCATTTTCGACGTCGGAGCACTGCGGAGCAATGAGCACACATTGCTCCGGAGCACCCTGGACTGGACCAGGGAGCCAGAAGATCCGGTAAGTAGCAGCGCGGGGCAATTCCCTCGTCCAGTGCAGAAATGGCCTATGAGGCCATTAGAGCTCTGATATCTTCTGGAGAGGCTCTTCTCTCTGTCCCACTGCCTTCTCAGGCTTGTTTGGTGGGCTATTTTGCTCTGACACTGTACAACATTTTGAACTCTGTGCTAGGAGAAAAGCAGGATATAAACAAGGGCATGGGCCTTCTTGGTGGCTGCTCCCAGAGCTTGGAACTTCAGCTGCCGTGGAGGCCAGAATGGCCCCATCCCTACTCTCTTTCTGTCAGCGAGTTAAAACATTTTATGCTGTTAGGCGTTTAGAAACTGAGTAGACTGGGCTTTTAATGCTATGTGGTGCTGTTTCCAAGGTTTGCATGCAGTCTTTTAATGAATGTTAATGTTTTTAACATTTAGCATTTTTAACTTTCTAAATTAATTGTTTTTAAGATAGCTTTTATTTGTTGTTGTGTGCCTTCAAGTCATTTCTGACTTATGGTGTGCTAAGGCAAATCTATCACATGGTTTTCTTGGTAGAATTTATTAGAGGGAGGTTTGCCTTTGCCTTCCTCTGAGGCTGAGAGAGTGTGATTTGCCCGAGGTCACTCAGTAGGTTTCCATGTCGTAGCAGGGATTCGAACCCTGGTCTGCCAGTGCCCTAGTTCAATACTCAAACCACTACACCTTGCTGGTTCTCAATAACTTTTATATTTATATTTATATTGAAGCTTTTGTATAGTTTTAATCTGCATTATTTTTAAATATCTTGTTAGACGCCTTGAGTCTCGTTGAAAGAAAGGCAGGATATAAATGAAAATCGTCATCACCATGTCATCACCATCATCCAATTACTATAGTTCTATAAACAAGTAGATCCTTGGCTTGTTTAAAAATAATTGTTTTAGAAAATAATGGCTCACAGAATGCTGTCTTCATAAAAGGATACTCCCTAGCCAACATTTGAACCTCTCTATATTTATCATATTCTGTTACCTGGAGGAAGTTATTGAAACCTAATGAGGTTGCCTGGAGAGTTTGTCTCTGACAGTCCGTCATGCCCAAGCCTGATTCTAAAAACCTTCTTTCGAATCAATTAGCACTAATGGTGTGGTGATCTGTTGAACTGGTACATGCAGCCCATCCAGAAAAGTACTGTTGTCTCCTACTTAGGTAAATCAGTTGAGCCCCGTGCTTCTCAAAATAGGAAGTTAATCACACTAAAGGCCAATTTGTATGTTAGCCAAGTGCCACAGGAGCTGCTTTTGTGTAGCTGAGTCTCCTCTCGGCTCTCCTAATTGACTGATTTTTAATGGAAACAATAATTGAAGTCAGACAAGAGCCAAAAGGTACTGTCATGGGAAGCATCATCTAATCAATGGGATTTCATACAGTGGAGCAAGATGGAGAGCCGTCCTGTGGCAACCACTCCCCAAACACTCCATTAACCGGGGAATTCCACCTGCCTTTAAAGTAGGTTTGGAAACTTTAGCTGATAAGGATTGTAGCTCACAGAGACTATAGGAGCAAAGTGGTTGGATCATGTTAACACAAATTCTGAAGTATTGTGACTGTCTATTTGTTTCCTAAAGCACTGTTTTTGACTTTAATTTATCCATGCGAACCTGCGGGGGTCTTGAGAATAGGCTCAGAAGCTCTATTCTTTGGCCCATCAAGAAGGACAAAGTCACTGCTAATGGTGGTGTCCCCACACCTTTGAATTGCCTGCCCAGCAGGTATGAATCATATTGCTGGCTTTGAAGCATATTGTAGAAGCTTACTTTTTTCTGCTCAGCTTTACCCTGATGGAACCTACTTCTGAGTGTGTGTGCATAGGGTTTCTTAATTGTTTATAAAACTGTATAATAAAAATGGTATGAAAAATACAATTGATATGAAAAACAAACTTGGGTCAATTTCAGATAGCATAAACCACTTGCTTACTGACAGTATGTAATAAAGATACTGAGGAACATCAGAAAGAATTCTCTAGAACTGAAGATGCTTCTTTGAAGTAGGAAAGATAATTTCCTCTTGGCATATACAAGAAATAAGTGCCGCAATCCAATAAAAATGTCTCATTTTTTTCCCACTCAGAGAAAACTTTTACGCCATGGGTTACGTTCTCTGGCAACCTCTATTCATTATCCTGTTCCATAATGATAAACCTGAAGCAAACTTTCAGTTCACAGCTGTTTTTCTGAAAGCAGTAAGGCTATCAATGCCAAATGATTCAGATGTTTATTATTTGTTTCAAAAAAACAAAACAAAACTGGATAGCTTCAAAAACTGAAAATACAATGTCAAGAAGATGAATTTGCTGCCACAGTCCCTCTAAAATAAGATGCAAGGGAGAGAATGATGGAGAGATTAATCTAATTGCAGTGCATCTTCATACAATGTCCATACCGAATAACTCTGAAGGTTGGCCCTTCTAGACCGGGGCCATTTCCGCACTAGCCTGTTATAGCGCGATAATTCCACTTTCAACATCCTCTGGAATCCTGAGGTTTGCAGTTTCAGGAGGAGATTCCAGAGGATGTTGAAAGTGGATTCATCGCGCTATAACAGGCTAGTGCGGAAACAGCCTCAGTCTTTGTTTTTAAGTCCTTTAAATGTCTTTTTGCCCCCAAGTATTTTTTGGCTGTGTGAGGGAGAATACCAGGGGTTTTAGGGGGAAGGGGGTCCCCAAGGGCAGGATTGTACCTCCCAAAGGGCTGCATGCAACCCCCAGGTCATAGGACTTGCACCTAGTCCTACAACCTGTTTACATGGAGCCTCTCCCCATGAACAAGCAGGCTAATTCTCCAATGTTCTTGATTGTGTGCAGGGAGCCTGCATGTATGCAGGAATTTCTCCAGATCTGTCTCTTTCCGTGTGGGGAAAGTGATGATGAAGGTAGACGGGATCAAGTTCTCCCCTCTGTATGTTGAATCCAACTAGGTAAGTAATGCCTGAGTAAGCCTCTATGGCCTTGGTCCGGGCTATTTGAAGGACAGGATCTCCCTTTATGGCCATTTCCGCACGGGGTATTTGAAACAGTGCAGTCTGTCCTCCAGGGAGGACGTCTGCACCTGGGAGCAGACTGGGTCCGGACTACTTAATGTAGATCCGCACCTCAGCCTGCTCTGGAACAACCCCAAGTAGTTGTCCAGCACGCTTTTGAAAGACCGGAAAAATCAGGTCTTTCAAAAGCATGGAGCGCGCCTGGGATGGGATAGATATAACTAATCAGGGGGCCCAAATTCTGTCCATTTCTCATCAGTAATTTTTGCTCCCAGGTCAGACATTGGCCTCGATCCAGCATCCCTTTGGTGTAGCATAAATACCTGCACATGGATGTAGGCCACGGCAGCACTACCCAGCCCCCTACAGAATAGCAGTGTAACATAATGCCTGTCAATGACTGGGTGCCATTGCATCATTCACAATACACAACGCAAAACCAGATTTGGGGAATGGGACAGGAGTGCTCCCCACCACACCAGCTGCCTGCAGGAATAGAGGAAGTGCAATGGCCCCACATCTTCCTTGCACAGTGCAGCCGGGCACTTTCCCAGGCTGCACTGGGGGAGGAAACACAGTCATTGTGCTTCCAGGATTTCTGCACAGCGGGAAGTGCAAGAGGGTGGTGGGAGGGCAGGTCAATCACAGGTCATTGATGGGAAAAACTCATCAGTGATTTATTCCATGACTGCAATGAGTGCCAATGGGATCGCGACGGGATCGCAACAACGTCATGCAGAACTGTTGTTGCAGTCTCGTTGTGATCCCATCACCTTTGTCGGTTAGGAGTGGGCTGCAGAAAGGGCCTATGACTCTGGAGTCCAGGGTTCAAATTCCTCTCTCAGGCCATTTCTGCACTACACTGTTATAGTGCTATTATTCCACTTTCAGCATCCTGGGGAATTCTGGGGTTTGTAGTTTACTGAGGCCAAAGAGTTCTATGGCTAAAAATTCTAAATGCCCCTCCCTGAACTGCAAACCCGACGATTCCATAGGAGGTTGAAAGTGGGATAATAGCACTAGAACAGAGTAGTGTGGAAATGGCCTCAGCCTCAGAGGAAAGTAAAGGCAAATCCCATCTGAACAAAGCTTGCCAGGAAAACTCAGTAATAGGGTCGCCTTAGAGTCGCCATAAGTTGGAAACGACTTGAAGTCAAACAACAAGAACAGTCTATGTGAATAGGGCTCTGCACCATGAAAACCCTAGAAAAATAACACCACACACACACACACACACACACACACAATTTGTATATCTGAGCAGTGCACTAAGATGTTAAAATCAGTGGGAAGAATATATAAATGTGTAGCTTAGAAAAAGTACCTACTGAAATGCACACAATTTTTTGTGTGGGAAGGAGAGGAGGCAGAAGGCTCACAACCTGGCAGGACAGAACAAGAATGCTGAGAAACACAAAGAAAATGGAACTGACACATTTCCATCTCACTTCTGAATACAGATAAAAATAATCATTACCTAATAAAAAAGATTTCTATTTCCACAAGCACAGTAGTCTGTAGCTATTTAACAGCTATGGTAAAATAGTGATTTTTGCTCACAAGAACAACATGAAGGTGGGCTTCATGAGCAAAGCTGTTTGTCTCAACCGTATTTAGGATGAACAGTCAAAGCTGGCCGTTTTCTATGTGAGAAATTCAAGTTTGCTACGGACAAAGAGACTGGCCTTCAGCCAGAGGCAAGTCATAGCTTGAGATGCAATAACAAAACAAAGAAAACCTGGTGCCTCAAATACCTCATGACAGAAATATAAATATGACGTGTGTGGCCATTCATTGAGAAAACTGCTCATACTTAGTAAAGATGTCACAAGAAGTTAACAAAGGGACATTGTTGGTGTTATCACCATATTTGGTTTTGTGTGTGTGTGTGCGTGTGTGTGTGTGCCTGTGTGAGTTCTTCCTAAAAATGTTATTCTTGCTGTCCTATTCAACAGCCTATAGGGAGTGAATGGATAAAAAAATTATTGACTGAGGAAACTCTTTCCTCTGGGAGGCTTGTCAGAGTTGTCACTTTTTCCATAAAATGCTCCTTCCTTTCTGAGAATGGTATAAATAAATGACCAAAATTCGGCTCAGATTGACAGGCTATAGCTTGCAGTTTTTCCTTTAGGACTGAGTTGGTTTGTATTGCAATTTTTGTTTGTTTGTTTCAGAGCTACATTTTTGAGTTTTAAATGTATTCATCACCAGGATTAGCAGGTAATTATGCAAACAAATCAAAGCTGGCAATATGCCTGTATTTTAAAACATGATTAGTTTTCAGTGCTTTGCACAGGAGTGTCCATCTAGCCCTGGGGTTCCCAGTGGGCAGCTGTTGGCACCCAAGTGCCCATGGAAACCTGCCTTGGTAGCTGCCCAGGTCCCCGGCCCTCCTGATTTTTTTTTAACCTTATAAAGGAAAGTACCCAGCTTCTAGCCATTCACTGTCATCGTTTCCTTTCAGCAGAATGCTTCTGGGTCCAACCTGGGCCTGGAAGCATCCTTAGGGAATGGAGAGAGCACATGATTGAAGGTCGGCTGCTTTTTAGGGCATGTCTTCTGGATTTCTTGCTAAAGCTTGTTGAAAATACAACAGAACAAAAGGGAAGGGATCCCACTGCTCTGCGGCCTTGGCAGAAGACTGCAAGGTGACCTAGCACTGGAGCATTGCTAAAGAGAGATTGTGGGGTGGGGTGGGGAGGTTTCAAAAAGGTTGTGGAATGACAGGGAGTCTTGGGAAGGGTTGTGGGGAAAGCAGGGTGGGATGGGAATGGTCAGAGGAGACCATGGGAGGAGGCGATGGTGATGGTACTGGAGATGGCTGTGGGGCAACTGAGGTGTGGCAGGGAAGGGAAAGGTGTCCATTTGCTAGTATGGTGGATTAATGGGGTGCAGGGTTGCCTGTCTGTGAATGTATGGGAGAGTGTGCGAGATAGAAAGAAAGAGATAATTTATGGGAAAACCAGAGTGAGGGAGAGTGTGTGGGAAAGAAAGAATGAATGAAAGAAAGAAGCAAGCAAGCAAGCAAGCAAACAAACATGCTTGTGTGTTTGCACTGTTTTGTGTGCACGTGTGTGTGTGAGAGAGAGAGAGGGGAGGGAGGGAGGGAGAGAGATCGGGTGGCTAATTCTGAAAGAAAAATGCTCACAGGTTTGTCTTTTGGGGCTCATATCTCACTTCTGCCTCATATTCAAGTTTTAGGGAAAATTAATTGTTTTCCTGTCTCATGAATTTATTTTTTGTAAGATGGGTTTTGTGAATAATTGTACCCAGCACAACAGATATTTTGTGACTATCCCTTCACGGCAGCCATCTTGAGAAATGTTGGGAATCATTTCACAAATTCCAACTATGGCTACCAGCTTAAACATATTGGGGACCCCCACCTTGGTCCTTTGGTGGTCCAAATCTTTCAGTATGATGGTATATTGGTAAGAGTTGGATAGCAGATGATCCAAAGAAGTTTGAGAGGGATGCTCCAATAGAACAAATAATCTCAACCAAATGCAATGGCATGTAGTAATGCTGGCTGTTTAAAGCATTTTTGGTGAAAACTGATTTAAAAGAAACCCCTTTCAAGACAATTATCCTAGGAAAGGTTGTGCTTGAGTGAATAACAATAAATGAAAGGCCTTCTCTCTGTGTTTTCTTTTTAGCCAAGAAAGGTTTTTTGTTTTTTGTTTTGTTTTTTGAGAGGCTTTGAATTCTTTCTGGCGTTGTCCACTAAGGGAACAATGTGATGTGCAACACTAAATGTTGGCATCTTAACCACAGAAGAAAGCCCAAGGCTCACAAACTCATGTCATTAGAAAAAGGCATGCTGAAAACAAAACCAGCAGTAAATATATTTGAAAAGCTCAAGTTGTTTTGCTTCTTTGCTGCTTCCTGTGGGATAAGAGGAAGGCTAAAACCCTCATTTCTTTTTCATGGATTAGAGAAGCAAGCTCCCGGGTAACCATTGTTGTATTGTAATCTCCTGGCCTACCCAGAAAATTCTTTGCAAGTGACAGCAATTTTTGTTGTTGTAGTATATTTATTTTGATACAGAATAGTTTGTGCTGGCATTCAAAAATAATAATAATCATTTGGTTTTCCTTTCCAACAACAACTTTTGTTCTCAAGTCTGGAATAATCAGAACAACTGTGCATTGGGAAATAAGTGTCAGGCTGTGTAATGTCTGAGAAGTAGAATCAAGTTTTTAAGAGGTTAGCCTTCCCCAAATTCCTGACAATAAACAGAGAAATCTTTGAGAAAGCCAGGGGTCTAAACAGATAATGCCAGATTTATACGTGAGCTAAGTAAGCATCAACCTAAGCATGCTGAAGGTATCATATCCTCTTTGATATTAGAAAATTAAGCAGGGTTAGCCCCTGTTAATGCTTGAATAGGAGACTGCCAGGGAACTTCAGGTGCTGTGGATGATGGCCATTCCTGCACTACACTGTTATGGTGCTATCATTCTACTTTCAACATCCTGTGGAATCCTGGGGTTTGCAGTTTAGGGAGGGGTATTTAGAATTCTCAGTTCTTTCACCTCAATAAACTACAAAGCCTAGAATTCCACAGGATGTTGAAAGTGGAATAATAAGCACTGTAACAGTATAGTGTGGAAATGGCCTATATTCAGAAGAAGGCAATGGCAAACCACCTCTGACTGCTCCTGGGCCAAGACTCTATGAAATTCATGGAATCACCTTAAATTGCCAGGCAACTAGTACTGCTGGTAATACTAAGAAAACCACAGTTTGTGGCAATCGTGGGAATCATGTGGCCATCCAGATCTTGTTTAACTACACCACCCAGCATTTATCACCCAAACGCTTTCAGGTTATTTTAAAAATAAGACGTTGTGGTTTGTTGCTAATATAGGATGCAGTTTTCTTTTCCATTCTATGCCTTTTTTTTCCTGAGCAGTAGGAGTGATAGTTCTAGCTCTCAGTCTGTGAGTCTTTTCTGAGCATTTCAATAACAGTGTTTCAGGGGAGGATTTTTATGTGCTGTGTCACTGGACTTGCCCTCTTTCCCACTACCTCCCTGACTTAGTTTAGGGGGGATCATGCAGTCCTCCAGGTGAGCTTAGACTGAATGTCCCAACAGTCCTAGCCACCATATGATGAAAAATTGGAGTTGCCACTAACAATGGCTGTTGAAGAATGGAGAGATCAGTGGAGATGCACCCAACTATTCTTCTACAGCTGGACAGCTTTAGCCTCAAGGCATCCTCAGGAGGTCCTTGCTGAAGACGTCTGTAGCGCACACAACCCTCCCTGGATTGGGTGGCCGTGCAAGGATCAAAATGCGAGATGCTGGGAGACAAGAACCAAGCCAGTTCTGGTCTTTGAGGATGCAGTTTATTAAGCGAAGAAGGAAAAAGAAAAATGAAAGGCACACAAGCATACTTATACTCTGACCCTGTGGGAAAGGCAAAGCAGGTGATGGAGCAGGGTTCTCTTTGTTCCAACAGATTATATAGGCTTTTCATACACGAGTGGCAAAATAGGCTGCCAATCCATCAACCCACCGTGCCGAAACGGGCAGGAAGGGAGCTATCCCACCTCGGATGCCAATTACTGAGGCACCCATGGGCCAGGTGCATGATAGGCTCGTGGCCAAATCTCATTACCTGCCCGAAACGGCAGAGGATAGTCTCTAATCAGGCTTTACTCTCACCTCACCGTACTGGACGGTGCGGGGAGCGAAACACTCATCCTTAACATTACTTGGCTATTCTCACAGGACTGCAGCATACAGGGCAGCCTGACCTAGCAATGCAACAGCATGAGCTAACCCCCGCAAATATGTTTGTTAGTGCAAAAGCAGGCTGACCTGAAATGTGTGAGTGTGCAACACAGGCCCCACCCAGAGGGCCTTGGGCCCAACAACGCCCTTGCAGTGCATCCAGGTACAGCAAAACAGCTGAATTCATCCCCACTACTCCTCCCTCTACAATAATATGGAAGTAGCTGTGTTGGAAAGAGGGTGCATCATTTAATGGATGGGTTGGTCATTGATTGGTTGATAAAGAATTCCAACCTCCACAAAAACCAAAAAAAGTGAGTTATAATAGCTTAAGTTCATCACTTGCTTTTGTCTAGAAGAGACTACCAATTAGAAAGTGATGAGAAGAATCTGTGTATGTTTGCTAAAGGGGCCACTTCTGGAATATGATTCTTCAGCTTCGGCCATTTCTGCACTACGGCTTCATTCCGGCATGAGGACACATTGCAGCTGGGCAGTGACGTGTGCTACTGCATGATATCATCACAGTCCCACTCCTGTCGCGTCCCCATCCATTGCGATAGCACATTATTACTATTATCGGAAAAAATCTGGCAACAGGCCCCTTTTGCGTGATGACTGCATCAGCTGAGGCCATGTGGAAAGGGCGGCAGTGACATCTAGGCATTTCCTCCCACAGTGCAGCACAGGAGGAGGCCGGCTGCACTGCAGAAGGAAGGAGCATGTCTGGACTGTTATCATCTACCAGCAGCTGGCTGGGTGCAGAGGGGAGTGTTGGGGACACACTCCCATCCCAGTAAAGGCACTGCCAGGATGACACCAGGATGTCACAGGGTGCAGGTAAGGTCCATTCTCACAAGGTGATCATTCACTTATTTGGGGCTTAGGCAGGTCCTTCTAGCTGCAACCATTGTACAATCTCCCATTATTACCAAGATCTTTTGCTTCTTCAGAAATTTAGTCATTAAATAAAAATAAGTCGGCAATCTTGGATTAGTGTATCGAACAGAGACTCACAGTCTCATTTGTTTGCTAAAGCAGGACACATGGGCACAGATGTACTTGGAATTTAGCAGGCATTGTAGACTATGAAGGCATAGATTCATGGTCACCCGCCCCCCATAGATTTCTGCAATCACATTTATTCAGAGGCAGAATTTAAAAACAGAACTTTAAAGCTGCCTAACACAAAACCACCTTAAGTTACTCCCCTGCAGTGTAGCAGAGTAAATCTACTCTATCTTGAATTGTCAAGTTCCTCTGTGAAGAAACAGCAAAGTAATAGCTGTCCAGATCTCCTAACAGAAGTGAATGCAGAAGGAGTAACGGCCTGGATCCATGCTTCAGATTGGACTGAGTCCAGATCATTTCAGAGTGAATCAAAGCAGAACCTGAATTGTAAGACTGTGCCCCAGGGTAAGGAGGCCTGTACACCATCCTGGTTACAAAGCCCTCTGAAGACTTTTTTGCTTAACAGGCAAAAGTCTCTCATGCTTCTGGATGCATGCACACACAAAGGGAGTGAGGTTTATATGGGCACCAGTGTCACTGCTACCCATTTATCCCTCCATGGGTGCAGCCAAATATCTGAATTGGGCTTCAGTCTGATATTTTTGGAACGCTGTTGCTGTCATGTGCCTTCAAGTCCTCTCCAACTTACGGTGACCCTAAGGCAAACCTATCACAGAGTTTTCTGGCATTGAGAATATGTGATGTGCCCAAGAGCACCCAGTGGGTTTCCACGGCTGAGGAGGGAACTGAAGCCTGGTCTCCAAGGTTGTACTCCTACACTCAAACCACTACACCATGCTGGAACCTTGAGTGGGTCTAAAATGTGGTGACTGATGGCAAGACTGCTGACTGGATCTGATTACAGGGAATATATAATGCCCTTGCTGAAACAGCTTCACTGTTGCCAGTCTTTCTAGGGAAGCATTCAGAGTGCTGGTTGTGAACTTTAAAGGTCAACATGGGTTGTGTCCAGACTACCCAAAGGGCTGAACCTCCTTACATGATCCTACCTGAGTATTAAGATCTTTGGGAGAGGGCTTTCTCATGGCTGCATCATTGTCACAGTCATCTTTGGTGAAGACATATGAGATAGCCAGCTAGGTGGCTGCTTCAAAAACCCCTCCCATAGGAGGTTCAGCTGGCCTCCTGTCTACTCTCTTCTTACCCAAAGACAAATGCTTTATTATTTAGACAAGCCTTTGACTCTTAATTCATACAGCAGAAGAGTGTTTCGATGTGCTCTGCTGTGCTTTTGTCTTTATTTTTATTATGTTTTAATATATTCAAAATTGTTTTAACTTTGTGTTTTTATCAAATTGTTTAACTTTTTGAGCTTTTGTAGAATATGATTTTAGCTGTACAGTACTTTGTTTTAATTTGTTGTAAACCAGCGTGAGTGTTGAACTATAGCCATGGAGACCAGGGTTCAATTCTCTTCTCTGCCATAGAAACCTACTAGGTGACCTTGGGTGTGGTACATACTCTCAGCCCCAGAAAACCTCACAGTAAGTTCTCCCAAAAGTTGCCATATGTCGGAAATGACTGAAAGACACACAACAACAACAACAACAAGCCACCTTGGGTTTTATATAAGAAGAAAAGCAGGATATTAATTAATTCTTGGTGAGTTACAGCAGCTCTGCTTGTTTGCTTCCACAAAGCCCCCCATTTGGAATTTCGACATGAAACTGGCCAGTAGAACATGGATGACAGCTGAAACACTCTTAATAGATTTTGAGGCATCCACCACAATTTCTGAATGATTTATGGCAGGCTCCCCACTTTTGCTTCTAAGAAGCCCTCTGTTTGGAATTTTGACTAGAACTTGGGCACTACCAGATTTTTAAGCATCTAGCTTGATGTCTCAGTGAGTTATATCTGCCACAGAGACACACCCATTTTCTTTTATTTTTATAGGTTGAATACATGCCTCAGTTAAAGAAATAAATATCTCCCTGGGCATTACTCCTTTAAAAAAAAATTTTGGTACCAGAGGAAGAAATAACATTGAAGGATTATTTATAGGTTTGTACACCCCCCAAAAGAAGAGCAGTTCAACATGTTTCAGCAAACTTTTTATTCAATATGTGAAATGAGATAACAAGGTCAGGTAAACAAAAACATTTTGAACTGTTTAAGGACTGTTGAAACCTGCTTCCAAAATGCAATAAGGGATTATCCCCCCCGCCCTTTCACCAGCCTCCACTTTTCTTATAATTTCCATTTTGGTGGCCAAATATATAGATCTATTAAAAAAAAAAGAGTAAAACATGCTGGAGGTTGCTGATAGGGCAGGCCTATCTGCTCTCCTCTTTGCCACTGTTTTTCTGTTCAAACCTACATTATGGGGCATCAGCTACATGGGGACAAGAAGGTCTATTCTGCTATGAATTGGAGTATCAGTCACTGATGTTCCTTTCAGGTTTGAGGAAGTCAGGCCAGGAGAAGTTACTTAGTTCAGTGCATTTAACTAAGTAGCTGATACAGGATTCCAGCTGTAGATAACTAGATGATTGGCTTTTGGTGAGGGTAGGGGGAGATATCCTGAAATTTGTCCAAACTAGAGCAATAACCTACTTAAACCTGAGAACTTTCAACCCTTTCCACCATAGTCCACCAAAATTTTAATCTCTTCTACAAGATTCACCTATCACTGTTGCCCAAGGAAGGAGAGGAGAAAGCTATTTTTAGGAGTGGATTGGTCACACATTGCTGCAGAGATGGTGCCAATGCTAACTTTAAATGTGGCGGCAGAAGTTTCTGTAACACCATTCCCAGGCCTACTGCTAGTGTGGTATGCCTAGTATTTTTAAATCTTTATGAAATCTGGAGGAGGCTCAAATCAAGAATGTGACCTTTTGGAGAAGTGTGTAATTGCATCACTTCCCCCCCAACGTGCTCCTTGCACACTTCCTCTTGGTCCCACAGCTAATTCTCTTGACTCACGGTCCAGTCTGGCATACTTGGAATTCCTCAGTACAATTGTCATAATTAATGATTGGAAACCACAAGTGAGCTCAGTGGAGCAATGCCTCCTGTGCATTACAAAGGCTGATCAACAGGGAACCTACAAGTTTATGTGTAGTAGAACTTTTAAAAAAAAAAAAAGGTGCTCCTTTGCTCCTGTTCATTGCCTTTTACAGAGAGAATTATTTTGGGTTTGCCAAAAAACAAAAAAACAACCCCTCACCTTTTCTACAAATGAAACTTGGTTTGAACATCTCTCACATGTTCCCAATGACTTATTTTACCCAAGACATCTGGGAGAATGATTAACGTTTCACTCAGGTCAGGTGTTCTTTCTTGTTCCTACTGCCCTGCTCCCCCCACATGCGATTTTAGATAATTGGCTGGAACTTAGTATTCAATAACGCTGCCTTTGTAAGATGCCTGATGGATGAGGTAAGGCTGTGGCACTGAGGTCAGTGCATTTAGAGCAAGGCTAACACCCTAGGATTTTCCCCAAACATTTGGGACAGTGAGAAACAGAAGTCTGTCAGAAAATAGTGGAAGAGTGGAAATATTTGAGAAACATACTTGTACCCCCTCCGCCATTTGTTTTCTTTAGCACATCCTATTATGCAGAGGCATAGCTGCACTGAATATTTAAACGGGTCTAAAAATAAGCTTATCTCCTCCATGGAACCCTTGAAAGTCAGAATCTCTAGCGAACAATGAGGAAGCTAGGAATCTGGAACATGGAATCCTGAAGAGTCTCATGGAAGTAAGGATCTTAGGTTAGGTTGGAGGAAGCTGTGAGAGTAAAGCTAGAGTAAAACCAGTGTAAATGTGTAACATATTTATGCCTTTATTGCATAGTCATCTATCCCTCCCTACTGTATCCAGGGGACAAATATCTTTCCCCTCCTGGGTTACTTTTAATTAATAAGCACAAATCCTCATCACTTGGATTCCCATACTGCAGTTTGCGAAGGTGCAGAAGCATACTCCTTCTTTTAGAGATGTGGGAAAGGAGAGAAAGGGTAGCAGCTTGGAAAGCACGAACCTCTCTAAGTAAGAATTCTGCCCTCCAAATGAATCCTCCCCCCCATTTCTAGCATTGCAGTAACTTAAACATCAGCTGAGTGTTTGGAAACATAGTTTCGGCATCCAAAGGAAAAGAGCAGGCAAAGGTACCACAAGAATGCAAACACAAGAAGATTTCTAGGCGCAAATGATTTTCAGTGAATTGCTCTCTGCAATGCAAACATTTTAGGACTGAAGGAGTGCAGAATTCTTAAGGAGTGGGGATGCCCTTATTCCCTCTCCCCTGTAGTACACCCCGATGAGCTGTAAACAGACTCTGATGAACTGCATATTCAATAAGTACTGGTTAAGGCCTGTTTTAAATTCCCAGGTCAATAAGTGTGGCTTTCTGAGCTACTTTAGTCATCCATCCATGAAGATTACTTTGTGGATATGGCAGTGTAGGACAATGGGGAAACAAGCGTATGTTCTGTGGCAAACTTCATGGGCCTATAACAGCAGGAACTGGAGCTAGTTCTCTGTGAAACTCTGGAAGAGACAGAGTGCTCCTCCAGCTATTTAAACAGAAAGGGTCATGTGGGACTGGCCAAGGGGAAAAAAAATCTGGGTGGTAGACCTTTCACTGAAGTGAAAGGAGACCTCTTGTAAACAGGTGAACTCCATTTTTACATTGGAGTATCCTTATTCACAGCAAAGTCTTGGATCAAAAGCTTTTTACTTTTCTGCTACAGTTGCCCAGAAAGAAGACTTGTAATTATCTCTAGAAAGCAATTGGTACCTTAAATTGGTAACTATAGTGGTAACTATAGTGGCCTAAGTAGCGGCAATGAGAGGAAAAAGGCCACGAGTGCAATAGCCACAAAGGCACTAAAGGATTGGAAAAACAGGTTGCTCAGAGCCAGCATATTTGGTTTTCCTTCCATAATCCCCACTGTGTGGCCCTGGAAAAGTGCAACTGCGTGTATTGTGTACTCCACAGGATCCTAACCTGTGTCTTCTTCTCTAAAATACATGATGGATGGATTTTTGCTGCAGGGCTCACTGATGTGACACAGCTCAATGGAGAAACAGATAGTGGTGGGTCATCACTCAACAACAGTGGCAGCTCAGTTGGAGAGCAAATCTTCTGAAGATTTTTAAAAGTCAGGCCACTGGGTAGTTTTCTGAGACATGCAAATAAATCCCATAGAAGCAATGGTTTGGCACTAACTCTTAAACTGTTAACATAAGTCAAAACATTACAGTTCATCATGCCTCCAGTGTTCCATAGATGGTTCAGTGTTTTGTTTTGCTGCCTCTTCCTCCTCCTTTTCCTCCTCCTCCTCTTCATCACCAATTAGCATATCACATTTAATTTCTTGGGTTAGTATTTTATTCTCAACTTCAAAAAAAATTAAGGAAGGAACGTGTTGGGAATTAAAGAGGTTTCTTTGGCTTACTTGAATGTATTTGCAGTGAAATCCACCCCCCCATCCTCCCTTCCCCCCAGTTGCAACCATGCATGAGGCAGGAATTTGCTAGTTACTTCAAAGGTATGCTGGGACTTTAAACAAGGAACACAGAAAAGACGTTCTTTGTTACAATTCAATAAACTAGCCCATCTCCTTTGTGAATCATTAATGATGCTGATGGCCTGGTAAATTTACTTTGGCTGTAAATCCATAAATGGCATGGGAAGATGTGGTAGAATGATTTTCATATCTGACTTTAAAATAAGAACATTTGGGTAGAATGGAAGCTATGGGGAAGAGATAAACTGAGAGTGGGGTTGGGTTACAGGGGCTGGACTAAAGATAGCACTGCATAAGATGTGGGGGGGGGGACATTATTCCTGACCTTGCAGAAGTCAATCAGAAATTTGACATCAACTTCATCTGGGGCATTTGGCCTCTTATAGAATGGTTGCAATATGGTTGCATCAATACTACTGAGTTCCTCTTATTGCTCTCTGAAAAGGTGATGAATAAGGTTTTAATCTTTGCTTTGTTCCAACTGTTTATTTTATAAGGTCCTTGTATACATTTATTTACCAGAACCATTACTGTGATTTTGTTTAAACAGCATGTTGTCAACATTTGTGATTGGGCTGCAAATATATGGATGATAATAAGTAAGTAAGTAAATTATCTAGGGTTCATCCTTACTTTCTTCATTAACAAGCCATGTCCCCTCCATTCACCTATATTCCATTTGTCTTTTACACATTATAAAAAGCTTGTTCACACAAGAGGTGGCTCCCTTATGATAACGTTAGGCATGTGCAGAACCAGTGTTATGACCTTACCTGGACAGGACAGGGCTGAAGGTGCTCTTTGTGGGAACTAGTGCTTTCATGTGTGTCCAGTCTGTTAAGTGATTTGACCTTGATATGGTTACTGCAATTTGAAGAAGTGGAGCTTAATCACCATGGTGGGAATCAGGATTGTTACACTAGTTGAACGCTTTAAGCGTAGTTAAAATACCATGGACACAGAAATGTATTTCAACATGGATTTATCTATAACAGAGAGCTTAGTACTCTGGGCTTGGAACTTATGTCTTGAGGATAGACTGTGGAAAGGAAAGACACCAAAGCTTCTTCTGGTAAGAGACCTAGAATCACTATGGAAGGCCACACACACACATACATACGCAGCCTTTTTCTCAGAAAGAACACCATGGCAAGTAGAGAAATCAACTTGTGATTTATCTGTACTACACAGTTATAGTAGTCTGATATCACTTTAACTGCTATTGGTCCATCCAATGGAATCTTGGGATTTGTGCTCATGGAGCAGTTAAGATCATCTAGTGAGTTCCTTTGAACTGCAGTAGAGTTCTCCAGTAGAGAATTTGAAATATTTCATCAAAGCTACAAATCCCAGGATTCCCCTGGATGGACCAATGGCAGTTAAAGTGGGATCAAGCTGTACAGTGTGGATACATCCCTGGTTCTACCTATCTGCTAGAAAAGAAGTAGCTACAGGGAGTTTGCTTCTCCCCTTTCCCTGCCTGTAGAAATACTCAGCTCCTCCAATTGCCTGCTACTGTGGGACTGGAAAAACAAGAGGAAAGTATGTTGGAGGTCTAGCTGCCTTTACTGGTCACAGGAACAAGAGCCGCCAACCCAGAAACATGACAGCAAGGGAAGACTCAATCTTATCTGTCTCCAGCAGTGCCCATTTGCAGTGCCTATTTGCGGAGCTTGAGAAAGCTACTTTTAAAAAAAACAAAACAACTCAGAGAACCTTCCTGCTACCTTGCTGAATGAGGGTTAAAGGAATCATAGTCTAAAAAAGTAACTTTTCCAGTTTCTGCCTGTTTCCAACTCACACCTTTGTTCTGGCTGATCTTCTTCCTTTGGCTTTTTTCTCCATGACCCTTTCCTTCATGTGTTCTCTGGTCTTTTTAAATTTGTGGCAGCACCTGTCCTTTTTTAAAAAAATTGATACGAGACGTTTTGAGAGACAATAATTATCTGAAAAGTGAACAATTGTATGTAACAAACAAAACCTCCAGACACTGAGAAGCCTTCAACAGACATTTCCTTACAGAGTATAAGAGCAAGGAGCACTAGTAAGAGCTAAAGACTATGGCTAGTATCCTATTCAATAGTTACCAGATAGTAAACCAAACTTATAGTCTTGTAACTTTGAGGATTTGTGTTTATGGTGGTTAATGCCTGAATATGACCTCAAATGATTACTTTTTCAGGCAGGCAGCACCTTAACTAAAGGGTTTCCGAGGCTCTGCAGATTGGGACAAAGGGAAATGATCGCTGGCATCCTATATGATCTATATGATGTTATGTATAGCTAGCTATGTAACAGAGGCGCTAAGAAACCCCTTTACTGAATTGCAAAGATGTGTAACAGGACACCAGCAAGAGTGCCCGATGGTCCTGTTGCACTGGTCTTGTTGTGTATCGATCAGCAATGTGCATCAGGAACTTTGCTGGCTTTGCTGCATAGTAACCATGACCCTGGAGACCAGGGTTCGATTTCCCACTTGGTCCTGGAAACTCACTGGGTGACCTTGGGTGCATCACCCACTCTGAGTCCCAGGAAATCTTTTTGGGTCACCCTAAGTTGGAAAGGACTTGAAGGCACACAACAACAGCATGACAAGAGCCTTCTACAAGATATGGGCATTATACAGCTGTGCACTGCTAGTTCCTGCATAGGTAGGTCCCCAACAGGATTCTGGATGGTGTCTGCAGCACACTCGTTGTCATGGGCCATTTCCAGTCTAACCTGTTATAGCGCTATTGTTCCATTTTCAACATCCTATGGAATCCTGGGGTTTGCAGTTTTCTGAGGCCAAAGAGGTCTCTGACTGAGAATTCTAAATGCCTCTCCCTAAACTGCAAACCCAGGATTCCATAGGATGTTGAAAATGGAATAAGCACTATAATAGGCTAGTGCAGAAATGGCCTTAGCGGCCACTGAAGTTTTATTTTTCAACTAGATTTTGAAATAAGGCATTCTAGTCTTGACGTGTTATGGATTCCAGTTTTTGCTTTATTTTTCTTTATCGTGTGCATTAAACCTTCATTTTATCTTCTGTATTAAAAAAGGACTTCATGAAACAAGACAAAAATAACTTATGATTATATGAAATTTAACTATAACCAATCACAACAACTATACATACTAATAGAAAAAAGGGCACTCTAATTCTTTTTCTTAAAGGCATACAGTACACAATAGATAATGCCAACTATAGGAAAATCAGCAAGATATACAGGAATTCAAATCTATATAAAGAAGCATATATAAATATATACAAGAAAATGTAAGATTTATATATAAAACAACCACATTTCCACACCCCTGCCTCTCTCCCCAAAGTGCTTATCATGAGCAACATTACACAAGATGCTCTACTTTGTATAGAAAATGAATACAACACTGTTAACATTCAAACTAATTTCTTTGATTTATCCATTCTCTTTTTTAAAAAAAATCACATAAAAAGTGCTCGTTTTTACAAATAAAAAATGCTGTTATAAAATGGCACAGTCTAAACATGGGTAAAAAAACACAATCCGTTCTTTTAAAGAAAAACTCTTGTGATAGTTGTTTGATACCAAAATACTGAACCCACAATACTTCTGCAAGTGACACTAGTAAAGTACAATAATAGGTTTATGTACATGTCTCTTTGAATGTTGTGTGAATTTCAGTGAAGACTTCTTCCTTGGACAGATAAATACTTCAGTCTGAGGGTAACAAATGATGAAACAGGCATGCTTATAGCTCAATCACCCTGGGAGACAAAAAATTGCTTCTTGTTAAGCCATTTCTCCCTAAAAAACTTTATTGCAACACTCTTAAGGATAACAGAGAGAGAATTACAGTGACAGAAACATGTAGTGATTTTCTTCTTAACTTCTAGTGATGTACTTACAGTATCTAATAGCTGTGTAGAAGGTAGGATTCTCCAATATGTGTGCAGAAATTTTTACTCCTAAATTGATTGTTGTTGTTTTTTTAAAAGTGGGGAAAGAGCAAAAGGACTGGGTTGCAGCCTTCCTCTATTGTACCTGTCAGAGTAGCCCAGTTTTGGGAAAGGTCAAAGACACAAGCTAGTAGACACCAGTGGCCTGCATCCTATTGTTAACTCCCACTACAGTAGGACCATTGGACCAAGGGGATTTCTGCACATGTTGACTTAACCATCTAGTAATTGATTTAATAGGTCTGCTCTAGTTAGGACTAACCAACAGGATTCTGGCCCAAATGTTTACTGCTTACCAGCTACATCTTTTATTCATACTGACTCCCTTTAAAATGGGTAATATTATCTAGCAATTAGAAATGTAAGGACCATTTTTGTACGAAAACAAGTCCCAATGTAATGAAATATTCAAAAATTTAATCCCAGCTGCCTGTGGTCCAAGAGAGAGAGACACTGCCCCCTCTGCTTATAGAATGAGGTGAAACTCCCCCCACATTTCCCAGACCATCCACCACTGTGACAGTCAGTAATGGAACACAGTCTTTTCAACAAAGTCAGTTGGAATAAAGTAAAACTGTGAAATCTATTCATTCTCAAAAGCAAATAAGAGTGCATTTCTTCTGTAAACTCTGATTTAGCAAATTCTTATATTATCTTACTTCAGAGCAGTAGGTAAAATTCTGTTGCTGAAACAAGGCAAGCCTAGGCAGGAGACCATGTGCAAACGATATGTAAGATGTTCTGAACTCTTCTTTGAAGGGGACAGGCATAAAGCTGAAATTCTACACACACTTAACTAGGGCATCTGTGCAGTTTAAATACATCTTGGGCTAGTGTGAGAAATAATAGTTTTATAAAATTGTGGAAACTGATGAGGCACATCTCTCACCATTTCAGTTGCTCATTACTCTGAGTAACAATGTACTAATGTGTTCTTAATGCTACATGATGGTACCTAAATGAATGGACATTGTCATTGTATGCACTACATGTATGATAATCACATTTGAATGTCTAAGCTCCACAGAACATCAACACCGTCGGAAGACTGCTAAAAGTCATCCTGTCCTAATTGATGTAATTCACAGAATTAGAAATACTTAAGTGTAATTAACTCCAATTGATTTCAGTGCTAATTAGACACTCATAGATTTACCTGGAATATACCCAATATGTTTCTTGCTGAAATGTGGAGTACAGGAGAAATGTTAATGGAAGAAAGATAGCTCCTAATTTTCCATGTTTTCCCTGTTTTATTGCATGTGAAAAAATTTATGTATGAAACAAATACCACTTTTAGTAAAAATTACCCTATATTTGTAGGCGTTATGGAGAAGTGGCACCTCTCACATTCTTCAAAAATAATTGCTGAAATCATGGGTGCCAATGAACAAAAATACAGCAAAAATTTCATGAGAATTATACAGGTGTTGGTTGGGCTTGTGCCTGCCCACAACTGTTCTCTCCTGGATCTAGTTATCAGCTATTTTTAAACTGCCAATTACAATCGCTCAAGGACTACGGAAGCTAAAATTGTCAACAAAAATTGTAAAACTGTAACAAAATGATCAGAATCCCATTTTGTACAGATTGACCCTAATTACCTATTGGATTATTTAGCAAGACATCCGTGCCAAGCTTCAGTGATGTTTGCTAGACGTGACTTGAGATATTTGTATATATTGATGGGGAATGCTTATTCAGAATATGTGTGCTTTTTTAAAAAAACTACATATGAAATATAAATATTAATTAATTACATTATAAAGCATTATTCAATACCCAGTAGAATGAATTCTCTCCAATGGAGTGCTGCTAAGAAACCACAAACTCACTCATCTCTTAAAGCTAATGCAGTTAATACTGTGTTGTTAAAAAATAAGTATTAACAAATCCAGAACCAACAGTAGCTAGATTTTAGAACAGACACTAGAACAGTGCTATTACCACTACCAGCTGGTGTCACAGCATGTCGAAAAATGTATGATTTTCCCTTTTCACCCTCTTACTTGTGAAATTGTGTACTTGCATTCCAAAGCACCATAAGACAGGCTCATTATGCAAGAAACTCTCCTTTTACAGAAGGTTTATAGTTATGGTTAATTTTCACAGAGGACTTACAACAGATTTTAAAATACCATTTTGAAAATGCCAACAATTCATTTTGAAATGTATCAAGCAGTAGTTTTCTTATTCATTCCCTTTGGGAAATGGTTTTGCCACAGAAAATTGAAGAAGCAATTGCTCAGACTTTGGTAAATACCCTTTAACCAACATCTTTCCCCAGATCTGGATATTAGATGCAACTGTGAAGCTGAGTCTTTCTGGTGGTGGTGATGAAGGTTCCTCCCCATTTTATTTTTTTTGAGTTGTACCTTTAGCACTTGTTTTCC
This sequence comes from Iguana delicatissima, assembly GCA_948472985.1. Classification (NCBI taxonomy): domain Eukaryota; kingdom Metazoa; phylum Chordata; class Lepidosauria; order Squamata; family Iguanidae; genus Iguana; species Iguana delicatissima. The sequence goes on from CAOKZL010001145.1 coordinate 58,863, forward strand.
TGACCAAGAAAAGATGATCTATAATACAGTGGTTCTCATGGGAAGTACATGCAGGACTGTCATTTGTATTTCCTCAGCCTTCAGTATAAACAGAAGAAAGTTGGCTAGGGCAGCGATCTACAGCATTTATCTGAAGGAAACTGGCGTCCTCCACCCCATTGCGTGATGGATCACCAAAAATACCCGTTGAGCCAGAGGGAAGATCATACACTGAAAGAAAAATATGATGACATTTAGGAAACCAGTCAGAGCAGTGGTGGGAAACTGTGGCAGGCCCCAGGGCCAATTTTCTGCCCCTGGGAACCTCCAAGGGATGTAACAACCATGCACTTCACTTCCTGCCCCCCCATCCACAAAATACCTAGGCCCTTTCCACATGAGGGGGCTGCACCGCTGTGGGGCCAGGATGGCAACGGTTGGCTGGTCATGCTTCTGCATGATGTTGTTGCTGGCCTGCTGCCGTCTTGCCTCCAAGCAGCGCGCACGTGCGGTATTTACAAAATGGAAAAAAAAATCTGTTTTACACCTACCATTGTGCAGCATTGCTGCCCTTCCCGGCCATGCAGGAGGGCAGAAGTGTGCTGGCAACGCCTCCCTCCCCAGCACAACAATGACAAGTGCCTGGCTGAGCTGCAGACAGGAAGAGGCATGGCCAGTGTGCTCCCCTTTGCAGCAACCCAGCGAGGTATGAAGGGGAGTGCTCCCTGTCGGAGCTGGAACGGAAGGACTTTGCAGAACTCTGTCATGCAGAAACGGCCCTAAACATGGCTGGAGGTCCACATCAGGATTTGAAAAATTGGTCTTTTAAAACGCTGTCATGGGTTGTTGCTGCTGCTGCTGCTGTTGTGATTAATTATCATGAGGGTGACCCTATGAAGGAGGGATCTCCAAGACATCTTGTCATCAACAGCCCACTCAGGTCCTGCAATTTCAGGGCTGTGGCGGCTTCCTTGACTGAATCAATCCACCTGTGAGGCAGTCTTCCTCTTTTTCTACTGCCACTTACTTTACCAAGCATCATTGTCTTTTCTAATGAAATTTCATATGTCCAAAACACAATAGCCTCAGTTTAGCTCTTTTGGTTCCTAGGGAGAATTCAAGCTTGATTGCAAATTATTGAAAAGGTAAACTGCAGTTTCTGCAGGATCCCCAGAGAGACCATATATCATTGGGGGGGGGGAGAAAAGGGACAATGTAGGTTGAGGGCTGCCAAAAAGTTTCTGGGAAATATATGTGGTCCCATTTTCACAATTCCCTATCCTGGAGTTAGAGTGAACTTGAAGTGTTTTGTACAAGAGAAATCAGAGACAAACTGTACTTTTTATAGATTCTTTCTGCACATTTGGAGAGAAAATCTCCCCATGAGATGTCAAAGGTGTGTTCAACAAGGAGAATGTATATCTGAAACACTCCAGAGGAAAAAAGCAGCAGGTGTGTATATGGCAGCAGGGGGAGAGATGCAATTTAGAGCAGAGAAGAGGTAGAATTTAATACTCTTTCCTTGTTTTTCCACCCCAAGGTGCTGCCTTAAGCTGATTTTCCATAAACCCCCCAACCATCTGACTATTAAGGTTTTGACCCTTACTCCTGTAGGTTAACCTGTTTGTGGCTAAAATGACATTATAGATTTTCAAATTATATAGGATCAGTTAATCCATGCATGCCCATCATGACTGCTTATGAATAAAGAAGTCCCAATTTTGAATCTCACTTCTAGCATTAATTCACTATGTGGTCTTATGCAAGTCACTCTCCCTCCCTCTCTCAGCCTCAGTCTGCCCCTCCCATTTGCAATATGGGGGGTGCTAATACTGGCTTACCTTACAGAGGTATTGTAAAGATTACAGCTAGATAATGCATCGGAAAATTTTTGAACGGACATTATTAATGTTAAGCATTATAACGACAATATGTGAAGAATTAATGTATTATTATTGGTTGGCAGTATTTATAAACTAGGTTCCCTCACAGACTCATGAGATTCACACAGATTTCTGTATCATCTAGTGTCACGTCAAATTTAAACCCATTTACTTGTTTCCATATTTGGCAAGAACCCAAGAGTTCAGCCTCTGTCCTCTGAAGTCCTCTACAGTTTAGAGTCTAAACTGATCCTAATTAGGCAGCAAAAGGGCTAAAGAAAAAACTGAGTAGAATTCTATAATTTTTCCACTACAGTTCTTCAGCTTTCCTTGAGCTGTGGATCTGTATCTTAAGATTGGTTCATACATCCATGTCCATTAGAAGTTATTGGAAGTTTTCAGTCCCTTCTTTTCTCTTCTTTTTTCACACCTGGCTATTTTGATGACTGCTGGAACCACCTCCCATTTTGATACCTCATTTCTAGGTTCTGAACTGCAGCAGCAAAACAAGTTGCATTTATTCACTGAAACAAATCATGAGGGTATAATCCCAGCAAGCTATTGGTTTGGCCCAGAAGGTGGAGAAACCCTAAGGAAGGGGCTATACTTGCTGGTTGGGTTCAGAAAGAGAGGGAAAGCTGGAGAGAACTGCAGTTGCCAAAGATAACAAGTAGGTGCATTTTCACTTTGAATATGGTAACTGGATTTTTAATTGTGCATTTAGGAGGAGACACAGGCCCTTTTCCCACGTGGGGGGGCCGGAATGGGGCAGCGCACACAGGGGCGGAGCTTACCTGTTTGCATTTTGCTCTGTCCCTGTGGGGAATGCGGTTCCGCCGCTTCACACGCCGCCGAATTTTGGCGGTGCTCAGCGGCGTTCCACAGCGCCCAAAATGGCGGCCAGCCATTTCCGGCGGTGCTCCGCCAATAGGGCAGCGCGCCAGCTGGAAGCCCGCTACCGCATCTCTGCAGATTCTCACCGGGAGCTGCCACAGATTAGTGCAGGCGAGTTTCATAAAAACCACCTGGGAAGGTAGTTTTTAAAAAACTCCCAGCACCACCCCTGAGGCTGCGCTGGAGCGGTTGGAGGTGTGGCGCCTCGCCTTTTCCAACCGCACTAGCTCATCCTGCGATGTGAACGACCTCCGTCTCTGGTCGTCACACCACAGGGTTTTACCCCCGTGTGAAAATGGCCAAAGGGGCAGTGGAATTTCTGTTATGCATTAGCAGCTCCAGTGGGCTCTCCTTATATGCAGGGGTTCTCTGCCGGGAACCCTGTGAATAGTGAAATTTGAGAAAGCTCATATTGCAGGTAAGGAGGGGCTCACTGTATATTGCATGTTTTATCTGGGGCTTTCAGGTTGCATTCAAATGTTGCACTGCTAAGAACAGACTGAAGAGACCTGAATCAAGTTCTGCACTCATTGGATGCGTAGAACTTTGGGAACACTGCAATGTATCAAATTTAATATATATTTTATTATATTGTTGCTAAATACATATATTTGGATTTAAAATGAAATTGTGTTATTCAACTATAATTGGCCCCTAGAACCCCGGAAAGGGTACATGGGCATGGCGTGCCTTTTTCTAGAAGAGAAACATGCTTCCTAGGGGCTTCTTGGAGCATGATTCTCTTCTAAAACAAGGCACACAATGCCCATATGACTTGTTTAATTGCAGAAATCCAATTTGTAGCCCCAAAGCCACTGGAAAGCACAGTTCTTTTACGAAACAAGGTATATATTTCCAGCATGTCTTGTTTTAGTGTAGAAATGTGATTGTGGGGGGAGGAAGTAGAATTTTTCCACAGCCAAATTTTGGTATAGTGGAGAACTGTCCACAGCAGGATCTAACAGGGTGGATTGGCTCCAAGACCCTAAAGCAGCCCACCTCTGGTCTCTTACATATTTCACCATGTTGCTATGTATTGTGTATTTGTCATCATGATTTTAGTCTTAATGGGGGGAAAAACACTGTATGTTGGATGTATACAAAATTCATTCAAGAATGTACACATGCAACCACTACTCTAAAACTATTTAGCATGGAATGATTCATTAAATAAGAGAATCACAATAGGCATTTACCTGTAATACCAGAATGTGCTGAAAATGCTCTGTGGAAAACATCAAGGCCTGCCTGCCCCACAGATGTGGGTACAAGACAGTCTTCAAAAGGAGGGATCATATTACAAGTTCCAACATGTTGTATATTTCTTTGATTGTCAGTATAATGTGGAGAGCAGAAAGTTTGCAGTTGACCATAAACACCTAAGAAGGAAGAGAAAACAGAAAGGTATCAACTGTGTTTTTGATTGACATGTGTCCTGCATTCACACTAGTTTTATTATAAAGTTATCTTTGAGTTTGCTTTTTTTTCCCCAGTAAAGTTTCAGCAATCTGTTCTCAGCTATTTTAAAGCTTTGCTAAATCTAAACTCAGATGCCACAACAGCAATTAATTGTCCTGACATTTTCATGAGAATCCTCCCTTAAAAAAATAGTAATGTTCACAAACATGACCTTCTTTAACCTTCAGAAAGTTAATCTTTTCTTTGATTGTTCTTTGCTTAAGTAAACAGGTACATCCTTAAATGGCATCCATAGGAACAAAAATGGACACACCTTAACATGGAAATGAAGGATGCTGACAGGAGCTGAAAAAGAGGGCCATCCTGCCAAGCCCTGGGTAGTTTCATTGAAAACTAGAATCCCTTCATTTTTTAAAATTCCAGCCCTGTTTTGGGAAATGAAGTAATGATACCCTGTCATGTTTTGTATCTTGGATTTTGAGCCAACCCCCCCCCCAAAAAAACAAATCAACCAAAGAGGAGCTGTTGATGACACCAAAAAATCTCCTACTGCTTCCCTTTAAAGGAACACTTCAGAAAGCACTGGTGACAGAAACCAAGATAGTGCCATTCTTTTAAAAATATCTGTGTGTGATACACACACACACACACACACACACACACACATCTGAAGCAAAGCAGCTAGTCCTTAATGTATGTGGGAAGAGCCTGGAAAGGAGGCCAAGTTCCTGCATCAGAGGCTGCAGTTTGTAACTTTATGATGATGTAGTTATGTTTCTGACACAATACAAAACCTATCCAGTGAATTGTGACAATGCATATATCCAGGCATCCTGCATGCTGTCCCACTGCATAAAGGGAGGCCCTGTTACGTGACAGGGCTGATTGCACTAGTGTGGCTGTGCTGGCACAGTGGTCCCAAAGGCATAGCCACATCTCTCCTCCCTTCCTAAGAATATGAACATTGTACAATAGAACAATTCAACTTCACATGATTGGAAGTCAGTTTACAATGATGTAACTACTTAACAGCTACAGTTAAACTGTATGCCTGGCTACTTAGTTACATCTGCATAACTAGGCATAACTTTTCTGCTCACCTTAAAAGTCAGCATCCAGACTGAGTGAAGATCTGTTCAGCTTCTGATCAGGATGCAAGGAGGGTGATGTTTCCACTTCCATCCTGCCAGTAAGCTAGGCTGTGACAAGGAACTGTGACAGGGTTTCTGCTTCTGGTCATCACAGCCTCGCTCACTGGTGGGGAAAGGTTTGGAAGTGCCATCCTCCTTGTGTCCCAATTGGAAGCTGAATGGACCTCCCTCACCTGATCCAGCTTCTGGTTCTTAAGGCAGGCTGGGTTGTATTTACATAGTCTTACAGAACAGAGAGCAATTACAGATCTGTAACTCTCCGTTACAAATCCATGACTGCAATACTGAATACCAGCCATTATTTATAAATTGGAATGTGTGTGAAGAGGGGAGAAAAAAGGCCTAGCACTTCAAAAATACTTGTTGGACAGTGATCATTTTATATTTATAATTTACATTCTTATTTCTTGGAAGCAAGCGGAATGCTTACTCCATTACTCTTTTTTCTTTTTGTTTTTGGACTTCTCCCCACCCTCCACTTCACATTTGGCAATCATATGTCAATCAGCATTATCCCAAGAGTATTGGGATTCAGAAGAGCGTATTGTAAAAAGGCATAAGCGGGAATGAGCGTGGAGCAATGTAAAAGAACATTTTCAGCTTGGCTTTTCTTGTGCTTTGCCAGCTGGCTTCAAGTACCAGAGTTGGAAATAGCTGTTTCTGGTAACTGCTGTGTGACTCAGCTGTAAACTCACACAGAGTGGCCACTGCTGGTTGGGACTGCAGTTATTTTTAAGAATGCTTTTCAAGCAAGCACAAAGCACCATTGAGAGTAATGAGCTAAAAACTGTTTTGGAAAGTTGTTGTTTTCTATTATTTTACTACAGCTACTTTTCTTCTTAAATGTCAGCATGGAGGGACAGGGAGAGGAAGATCTGCTGTAAATAGCCAATGCAATTTGCAAACCAGTTGATTTAGGGAAAGAACCCCTACCTGACAAAGTGGGAAGGGGAAGGAGGAAGCATTTCTACAATACAGAGTTAAAGCAACTTGCCCCCAGGTTATCACAACTCCTACAACAAGTGTAGATAGCTATACTGCACTGCACCACATTTTGGTGCAAATAAAAGTTTCCCAAGGTCACACTGATGTGATATGAGGGATACTGTACTGTGAAATATACAAGCATTTCCTTATTACACTGGAGTAGCCTGATTTGGAGGACTGAATGGGGACAGGCAGAGAAGACTTGGTGTCAAGACTGCAAAATGTGACATCTTATAGTGCTTTCTCTTTTGTACAAAAGAATGTAGGGAGGGTGAAGTTGGAGGGAGAGAGAAATGTATAACCAAAGCCCCATGACCAGGGAAATAGAGAACCAACAACTACTAAAGCAAAGGAAGGTTCTGGATTCCTATTTTTCATGGTACTATTTGCTGAGTAGGATCATTGCATGAGTGCAGCATGAGGTTGCTATACCAGCAAGCAGATATTAGGATCTCAGTAGGAAGCGATGGTGTACAACTGGGTTGTTAGCGGTTAATATGGAGCAGGGGTAAGCCCTGCAGATGTGTTTTGCCTACCACTGCCATTAGCCCTTGCTGGTATAGCCAATGGGAGCTATAATCTAAAAGCTTCAAAAGGGTCACGGTTGCCCACCCCTGCTGCAGGAAACTCAGAGTTTCTGAGTGCCAAATTTCAACCCTCTGTGGGCTACAGTGGCCTCAATGGGCCAAAGGTTCCCCCACCTTTTAGATGATGTCCTAAGCCATTTTATATGATTTCTTAGGAACAATTTAACCATTCTAATGAAATTTGGCAGTTGCCTTTTATGGTGGGATGGCATGAAAAAGATTGTCCTATTTGCAAATATTGGCTGCTCCTGGAACAATGAAAGACAGGCTATGCATTGCTCAGCCATGAATATCTATAGGAGTTGAGAGTTGTAGTAGACAGGACAATGAATATGAAAGCCAACCAACTCTTTATTACATTAAAGCAAAAGAATATTTCAAGTAAAATCTAGAAGTGGCAATTAGCTTGGATGGAAACAATATTTTAAAAATTTTTGAAAAATGGTTGAAAACTTATTTTTTGAATGTCAAGAAACTCTACCAAGAAGAATCCTGAAGTGATAAGAATCTTTGCAGTTCAGGACTTATTCTGCATAAAATTGAACATGGCTTTTTTGTACAGTAAACAACATTATCTGTGCAGGAAACAGTATTTTTTATGTGGAAGTAATATTCCAGCACAGAAATATTAATTCCTGTGCAGAAAATATTTTTTTCTTCTGCATAAAAAGGCTGCAGTTAGGAATTTCTCCTGCATAAAATTTGCACATGGTTGGTTTGCATGGAAAACAGCATTTTATGTGCAGGAATTAATATTTATGCGTTGAAATATTATTTTCCACATAGAAAATGCTGTTCCTTTCACAGATACTGATACTTTCTGTGCAAAACAATCACATGTGAATTTTGCACAGAATAAGTCTTGAACTGCAAATGTTATTGTTGTTGCTGTGTACCTTCAAGTCACTTCCAACTTAATGGCAACCCTAAGGTAAACCTATCACAGGGGTTTCTTGGCAAGATTTGTTCAGAAGAGCTTTGCCTTTGCCTTCCTCTGAGGTAGAAACTGTGTGACTTAAGGTCACCAAGTGAGTCCCCATTGCTGAGTGGGGGATTCATGCCCTGGTCTCTAGAGTCATAGGCCATTTCCGCACTACAGTCTCCTCTCAGAATGGGGATGCATTGACGCCAGTTCGCAACCATGCTATTGCATGATGTCATTGTGGTTCCGCTCCTATTGCATCCCTAGCTGTTGCCATTGCACATTATACTATTACTGGAAAAAATTCAGTAATAGGCCCCTTTTGCACAATGATCGCGTCAGCTGGAACCATGCAGGAAGAGTGGAAGCACTATCAATCGCTTCCTTCCTCAGTGCAGCACCAGAAGAGGCCAGCTGCACTGTGGAAGGAAGGAGCATGTCCCAAACATGACCTCATCTGCCAGCAGCCAACCGGGTGTAGAGGCAAGCATTCGGGACACACTCCCATCCCAGCAATGGCACAGAAGGATGATGCTGGGAGTTTGCAAGATCCAGATATGGTGTGGAAAGGGACATAGTCCGATGCTCAAACCACTACACCACACTGGCTTTCAAACAGCCTTTGAAAATGTCATGGTTTTTGAAGACTTTCTGACAGTGCGGAAAAAGATATTGAAATTACTCATTGCTACCTTCAAGAAGAAACTTAGTGAAGAAATACATACTTACAATTCACTTAGCTGAATTTTCTTTCACATTTTGGGTAAGACGTAAACATAGACAGTGGGTATATCTGGATAAGTCAACATGCTGTTTCAGGGGACACTTCTCTGCAAGGATGAATCCACCCACCCCAGCTTCTGAAAGTGGCCAGGAGTAATGAAACACCACTTTTGGTCTCTCAAAATGGTGGCCATGGCAATGCAATGTGGCCCTCCAGGGCCTAGGAGGAGCCAAAAATGTCCTCTGAGTCCTGGAATAGGTCCACCTCTGGACTATGTAATCTCTCTCTCTCTCTCTTTCTCGAGCAACATGAGTGTGTTTGTGTGCAGGCAATAATTTACCAGTCTTTTTGTTGAAAGTTCTCTACAAGGTTTCCTCCTTGCCAAGTCCCATTTAAACAGACAATGCTGGCATTCTCAACATATGTAGTGAATGTTGAGACTGTGGCACTAACTCCCAGATGGTCTGATGTATCCAATCCAAGACAGCTAATGTTTTGTTTTATTGTATTTCCTTGATTTAATGAACCAGCATCATTACTGGTAAGCCAGATGTTCCCAATCTCCCTCCCCACTTTTTAAATAATCACCACCCATCTCTGTTTAGATTTATTTGATACCATTAATTACTCATCCACTTTACAAGGCAAATCCCAGCTGCAAACATAAGAATTGTAAATCACAGGGTGTCACAAGTACTGTAGGGCACAGTGAGTCAATACAAGCATCTATTCAAACATATATGTGAAAAAAATTGCTTCTTTTCTTTCTCAAGTATGTTTTCAAGTGCTGCAGCCAAAGATCATTGATTTACAGATACAAAACAAGTATAAAGTATTGTCTCCTCTTTTTTCATCCACACACATGCAGGGAAGGAAAAGAGAAAAAAAGAAGTTAATGGAAGCTGACTAGAGAATGTACGCAGACATTAGAGACTGGGGTTCATGCAACAACATGAAAAAGAGATACAAATTCTCTTACGAAGGAAAATTTGAAGACTGTCTAGACAAAAGCTCCAAGTGATACCAGATAATATGCTGCCTATGTTTATTTACCATGCAGCAATTGATTCCATAGATCTACTCTAACTGGAACTAGTAATTGGATTTAGGTTACCCCACACACACATGCATATGCAAGATCTCTAATAGAATTCAGCCTGTATAGACTTAATGATTTAATCTTAGCAGACGTTGTCTGATGAAGACTGTGCCAGCTGGGAAATGCTGGGCCTTTGCTACTACTGAACAGAAAGCAAACAGAACAGATGAGCTTCCTGGACTTTTGCAAATATTGCTCTGTTCTCTTGCCTTCTGGAATAGTGGAAGTTGGCTCATTACAACAGTTGCAGCTTCTCTTCAGCTGCTCCACTGTAGATCCCAAAGAGGGACTTAAAGCATACTGACTGAGAAGAATCTTCTTTTCTTCTAATTATTGATTGTTCAGCATTGCAAGTCCTTGGTATAAAGCAGCCTTTCCACATACAGTACTCTCTAGATTTTGTTGGAACACTACACACATGAAAAGCAGAAGTCCAATGGTGCAGGCCCTGGGGGAACTCTGCCCACTGAGTGTCATTCACTGCTACACACAAAACTCCAGAGACAGGTGGAAGGTCCTGGTCCATGGCACTGGGCTCAGTGCTGTTATCGGGTGCAGGAGAGGGAGAAATTGGAAGGTATGATTTTATCTAGCATATGAGGATGGAGGCACAAATTGTAAATATTGTGTCCACCCTGGAAGCAACTGCAAGAACCCTGGGAGAAAGAGGAACAGCCTTGGACTTGGGCCGGAGGTGCACCAATGCATCTCAACCACCTTTATTCCAGTATTACTTCATGCAAGCAGCAAGCGATACCATCCATGGAATGATAGAAGCAAACTTGCTTCTGTTCTAGTGACACATCTGAGAAGAAATTCTACCCTCCACATTCTCAAAGCTCGTTTTTTTTTTCAAGTTTTCTATAAACACAGAAAATCACTGTCACAGTGCCCTTTTAATCTGGGGTGTATGATGATGCACAATACCATGTTACCACCATGTGTGGTGTTGTGGTGGCACTAGGACATTATTAGCATGGTGATTACATGGTATTGTGCTGGCACTAGGACTTCCTGTCCATTTGCTCATGTAACTGACTAAACAGAACCCTTCTTGTGGGAGTTACTGAAAACAGGAATTAAATGCAAGTGCCCTGTTATTTGTAACAAGTTGCCAACTGGGAATGGCAGCTTCACCTTTATAAACTCAGTGGGTCTGCTCCAGCAAACAAACAAATCCCAGGCTTAAGTGCATTACTTTGCTACTGATAGCCAACTAGCTCCAAGGTAATTGTGGAACATGGAATTAACTGTAACAGAAGAGATCATACCATATTGCCTAAATTACATTAATGATAAAGATGTGCAAATTTCCCAGCATGTGGGAGCTTGAATCAACATGGAAACCCTTATGTGTAAAGCTGAAACATTTTATAGTTAATCAAATATCAAGTGTGAATTAACCATGAAGATGCCTTTAAAATGTCTGTAAATGTTCACATCTTGGTGTTTTAGGTGAAGTTACATTTCCCTTCAAATGGAGGGCTTCCATCCCTTGTAAAAGGTTCTCCCTTGATTTTTTTTTTCAACAACTGGAATTATTTTTTTAACTAAAAAGATTGGGTTGGGTACTTGGCCATCAAACATAATAAAATAATCAAGCATGAGAAACATTAGCCATTATCTCTTGAACTGGAACTTTATATTTAAAAGCAGTAACACATGGCCCACCACAGCAGTTTTTAATCTGTGCTCTGTGCACTCCTGGCGGGGGGCTGTGGCGTCCTGACCGGAGGTCCATGAAGGCTTGAAAAAGTGTTATGAGCTTTTACAGTTAAAATAGAAAGGAAGGAAGACAGACAACTGGTCATACTGAGCAGGAGCCTTTTGCTGATGATAGACATCATTTGTATAAAATTTCATTACAGTATCTCAAATCATTCAAAAGTTGTGAAAATTATGGTTTGATAGCAATATATATATATACATATATATCCAGCACTTGCTACTTCTGCATGCAGTGAGAGCATGCAAGTGAATGACGCTGAATGGCTGAAAGAAAGCACGTGACATTTCTTGCTACTGCATTTTAAATCCTGAGTTCAGCCTTGGTGATCCACAGCAACAGAAAATGTTTAAAGGGGGTCCGTAGTAAAGATAAGCTTAAGAACCGCTGGCCTACAAAGTAAAATAAATAACTCTCACAAACTGTTCTGCTTCTCAGACTAATGCTCTAATAGTGCAGTCCTCTGCTTGTTTTTCCAGAAATAACTCCTGTTTTCAATGCTGCTTACTCATCAGTAAGTGTGTTTAGTATTCTGGTTGAAGGAAGGCGGCTGCATATCTTATCAATGGTATAAATTTGGATAGAAGAAATAGAGTATCATGTAATAAAAGTCTTTAAGGCAAATGAAAATGCTTCCAGCATTATCATATGCCATTAATCTAGTAAAGAGTATGTAAAGAAAAGAAGTTATTAACCTTTATCATCATTCAGACTTCCTACACACATTTACAGAAAAACAATCCTAGCCACTAAGCCAATAGATACATTCAAATGTCAGTCTCAGCAATTGGTTTCCTTATCTTATACCACAAGAAAAGAAGTTTCACAGCTGATTAAAAGTGGCAACTCTGCTGCATGAACAATGCAATAAATTCATAAACTGCACAACAGAAATCCAGTCCCATGTTTGTTAAGTTCTCCAACCTTGGTTTAAGCTGATTACTTGCGTGTGCCTGGAAATACTAGTGATATTTCCTCCATTGCCAAGGCAGACTCAGCCTGGAAAAGTAACTTTTTTTGGACACCCAACATACACAATCCCTCAGGCAGGAAAAGTCTGAAAATTTCACTTGGAAGGACAATGAGGGGAAGATATTGGTGCTTAGCTATGGTAGGATAATTCTGGGAATTTGGATTGGCTGTGGAGGTTGCCCTTTAACAATACAATGCAGGACCCTTGGTTACATAATCTGTTTTACCATACTGCTTTATTTCAGTATATTCTGCTTGTATACTTGTAAATGAACATATAGCAAAGACACCAGATATCTCTATGGTGACAATATCTATAAAATGTCATCCCTGGAGTTTCCTAAGATTTGGGGAGGTGGAGTAAGTCTTGCAAATTCACCCTAACATGCTTCCAGACTGATTGAAAAGTCCCAGATTTTATTCCTGTTCTTTCCACTTTTATACTAGGTTAAAATAAATTTGACCTGGTGAACTGGTATTAAAAAGTTTCTGATTGTACTGGGAGCTGACAGAAAATATTTCAGGATAAACAAAATGTGTATGCATCTCCAAAATAAAATTGGAAAGAACAGGAACAAACTTTGTGGCCTTTTTAATCAGTTTGGAGGTGCCCTTAAATATACAGAAGTGAAACAACGCAAATACTGATTTGAGTTGCCTTTCCGCACTAGACTGTTATAGTGCTATTACTACTATTACCACTTTCAACCTATGGAATCCTGGGGCTTGCAGTTTAGGGAGGGGCCTAACAATCTGGTGCAGCTTAGCTGCAGCAATATTTTATGTGATGTAAATAGGCTAATCTGGCCCATTATACAGCTTGACCAACTTGTTATAAAAGGTCACACCTAATCTTGATTCAGGGTATCCTTTTCACTCCAGGATAAAAAGATGGACGATTTAATAGTGAAAAGCTTCACCCTCAAATCCTAGCGTACTTTCTTAGAGAGTACTATGCCATGCCCATGACAGTCCTACACGTTATTATTTTGATTCAATGTCCCAGTTCTGTCTAAATGTTAGCCGGTAAGTCTTGAGGCAGGAATGAGAAAGATGTGGCTCTTCAGATGTTGATGGACAGCAACACCCATCATCTATGGCTCACCACCTTTGCTGTGCCTCAGGGCTCAGGGGAGAGAGAGTAAGGTGTTAGGACACAAAATTTACAGTTTCAACTGATATACTCTGCTGAAGTGGAAAGAGGAGAGTCCCAGTCCTCTATAATAGGACTCTCCTGTCTGTCTGGACTAGTGGGCACATTCTGAGAAAGTTTTAGAAAACCAGAGGTACAGACCATTCACAAAATGGATGCTGTTATGGGTAATGCCAATCACAAGGCACAAAGCACAAATTTCACAGAAAGTGAAGATGTTGAAACTAAATTAAAACCAACCTGTCCAAGAACCTGAGGCAAAGATGTGGTTTGAGCCTCAGAACACAAAACCTTTCAATCTAATTTTCTGGTCTAATAGAAAAACACTTACTGGCTTCCACTCTTCCTTTTGCCAAATCAGACAGCAAGAACTGCTGCTTCCCTATCTTCTTCCTGCTGCTTACTCAATGTACAGAGGTGAAGAAGAGATGCCTTTGTACATCTGAGTGTGGATTTAAAAGAAAAGCAGCAGCTAACTGAAGCCTCCCAAATTGCCATTGCTTTCAGCACTGCCTGGGCCTGTAGAAAGCATAACAGATTTTGCACAGTGATGATGAATTTTCTTTAAAAGTGGTGCTGTTGCTCGTGCAATAATAGCAAGTAACAGCAGTGCAGCGCGTACACTTTTTCTTTTTTTTTGAATCAGAAGCAATTACTTGTAGAATTAGTCATTCCTTCCCTGCCGGTGTAAGCAGCTGTCAAGCACTGAAAAAGTACATTATGAAGTGGAGTATGCTGTAGCTCATATGAAAGGTTATTAGGCTTTTATTTGACTGCAACATCACTTCAGTTGCAACACCCACTGATTTCATTGAGCTTTTAAGATCTTCTGTTTTTTCAACATAAGAAACCATTTACAACCTGTTTTGTTCAAAAGTCTTTTTTTTTTCTTTTTTGGTACAGCCAATTTAAACCTAGCTGACAAGTTTAAGATTATGTGTTGAGACAGAAAAATGTCACTATTGTTTGGTAGCAGATTGAGCTGAAAGTTCAGCAGCAAGAGCTATAGCCCTCTAAATCATGTGAAGGCCCATAAGAACTGTAGGAGGCAAAGGCTAACAGAGTTCCCCGTTACCTGATATATATACCAAATAGACAGGCCAATGAAGTTGCTCCATGAGATTCTTTAAATGAACTGAAATAACATAACCCAGGACAACAGTACATTTTTCTTCCTTTTTCTGAAGCTATAGAGAAACTTAACAAATATTTTTCTACTTTTAAAGAAAACATAGGAAAAAAGACAGCAGTATAGTTCTCCATTTGCTGAAGTAGGAGAGTTGAATGGGAAAAAGTGATCTACAGAACAAAGATGTCAGCCCAGTGAAGAGGTTTGGAAGATGATGTTTTGCAACTTTTGCCATAAGTGGTTGGAGATAGCTAGACAGACAGACAGACAGACAGACAGACAGACAGACAGACAGACAGACAAATAATTGTCAGCACCTCATCCTGGGACACACACACATACACACACACACATTTTGCAGTGGTGAGTAATGCCGCTTAAATCAAATATTGCACCAGTGGATGCCTACTAATGGGATGGAACTGCCCACCACATTTGCTCCAGAGGGTTTCCCAGCAATCTGGGGCAGATTTCTGTGTGTGCTGAGAAGGTGGAGCTGGCGGGGGGGGGGTAAAGGAGAGAGAGAGAGAAGTGCCTGAATAATCTAACTGAATAATCTATACAAACTACACAAACTGAACGTAGGCAAGCACTCTGTGCTTTCAAGGAGATCCCAGATATCGGCCATTTCTGCACTACACTGTTATAGTGCTATTATTCCACTTTCAACATTCTGTGGAATTTTGGGGTTTGTAGTTTACTCAGGCCAAAGAGCTCTCTGGCTGAGAATTCTAAATGCCCCTTCCTAACCTGCAAACTCCAGGATCCTACAGAATGTTGAAAGTGGAATAATAGCACTATAATAGTGTAGTGCAAAATTGGCCATCAACTCCAAACTTTTTTTTCCTGGAAAAACAATTGACAGCATATTCCTGTTTTAATGGAGGAAAGACAACAAGCTCTGTCTGCACATGCTGAATCCTGTTTTGACATCCATGTAGGGCAGAAGCATGCTTTTAAAGATAAAAAGGAAGATCAAGATTTTATATTTTCCCCCAATGTCTAATTTTTTAACTCTTTCTATTTGCTGAGAACAGTGGATATACACAGCTTGAGCAAACACAAGCCCCAAAGAAGTCTTAAAGCCTGTTCAATGATTTAAAATTGTTAAAGATTGGAAGTATGAATTTGGGACACCCATGAGTACACACAACTGCTGCTTTGAAAACATCAGTCTGTACTGTGCAACTTTATCACTAAAGATCTGGAAACAACTGTTTTAGGAACATTTTAACATTTCAGTTTGTGTCCTTAGCACAGATATAGAATAGAGATGGGACAATTTACTAACTTACCTTGGATCTGGATGCTATTCGGCTGGAGGGATGGGTGTGTTGATGGCTCATATGTCTTCAAATGGGTTCCCACAAGTTGTTGGCTATTGGAACACTGTTGTGTCCTTTTCTGCATCAAAGGACGGGGGACAGAAATTCGCCTGGGGCTTATATGAGGAGGAGAAAAAGGAGCAGATGCTGAGAATCTGAGAAATTAAGAAAACAATAAAACACAATTATAAATGGTCAGACATGAGTCATATTTGACTGTATACAAACCTCAGTACTTTTTTTCCAATGCCACAGAGTGCAAAAAGACAAAGAGTGACATGCTGGATGTTAGTACATATAGTAAAACAATGGAAATGAAACTATAAATGTTTTTATTGCTGTTCTATTAAATTCCAGAACAGATGCTACAGCAATGAGATTTAGCCCTAGTATGCAGTGCATCAGTTAGAGAGCCACCATCTCCTCTACATTTCATCTGTTGCAGGATGTTTGTTCTATGGGAAAATACTGGAAGAGAAAAGAACAGGTAGCAAGGGTCACCACTGATTACAAGAGGGATAGTGTTGCATTCCCATCCCATCTGGCCCTCCTATATCTATTCCACATCTACTAAGGTTCACCCTGAAGCTAAGCTCTACTTGGAATGATCAAAGAATTTTAATCCACAGATGTGTGTTATTTATTTATTTATTTAATTTTTATCCCACATTTCTCCGAAGATGTGACTCATCTTGTTTCTCCCAAGATGTGATCCATCTTGTTTTAATCTGTGCATTTATACCAGATGCCTTTGTCATCTCTCAATGACTCTTTAATGACCACTATTGCAACCATCCATTGCCATTTCCTCATATATTCTTCACCTCCATACCAGTGTGTGTATAAATATCTACCAGTGGGACCTACACTCCAAGCATTTGAAGAAAAGGGCATCACAAAAGCTGATATGTAACATCTTTAACTTAACATCTTTAAAAGAGCGTCACAATTTAACATTTCCAAGGTACCTCAAGACTCTGTTGTTGTTTTAACAGGGGCACAGAATCCATGAATTACAAGTTTGCTTTTGAAGACATGAAGGCAGAAGGAACCAATGAAGCTTCTCCTGACACCCTCCTAACCTATACCTTTAACCCAAATCCTACCATGACAAATGAAATGTGTTCCATCTTGTTTTTTTCCTTTTTTAGTTCCAGATCTGATTCTTCACTTGTTAGTGGCTTGGGGGTGAACGGAAAAGGTTGGTGGAGCATCCCACTTTCTTGTATCAGCACAGAAAGAATTGGAATACTCTGTCCAGTTCTGGGCATCCTAGTTCAAAAAGGATATTGACAAGCTGAAAGGTGTCCAGAGGAGGAGGATTAAGACAGAAACAAGTCTGAAAACCAAACCCTACAAGAAACATCTTAGGGAGCTGGGTGTGTTTACTTTGGAAAAGAGAAGATTGAGTGGCGTTATGAAAGCCATCTTTAAATATTTGAAGTGATGTCATGTAGAAGATGGAGTAAGCTTGTTTTCTGGTACTCCAACAGCTATGACATGAACTCATGGATACTTTCCTGGAGGTAATAACTGTTCAACAGTGGAACAGGCTGCCTCAGATGATGGTGGACTCTTCATTTTTGGAGGTCTTTAAACAGAGGTTGGATTACTATCACTCAGGAATGCTTTAGTTGTATATTCCTGTATAGCATGAGGTTGCACTAGATGGCATTTGCAGTCCCTTCCAACTCTATGATTCAGTGAATCTCTACTTTTACCTGCCTGTTCAAGTACAAGAAACTAACCTACCTCCTTAAAATAAGGGAGAGGAAAATTCAGGACTAACTTGGCCCATCAGTAGTCCCTATCCAGTTCATGAAAAGTATGGAAGACACCCCCTCATCAAAGGCTCTTCTCCTGAGGATTCACCTTTCCCATGCAACTCACCTTCCTAGTCAGAAACAGAGGAAAAGGAAATCTCCCTGGTACCACTCATCAAAGATCAGAGATAACAGTAATGAGTTTTGTCCATCCTATATCCCCCCTCATTGGGGCAAGTGTGAGAATGGGGAAGATTCCCAGACCCAAGGTTCAGCTGCAGGTGCATCTCTGGACTCTTGGAGTTGGTTTCACTTTGATGTTACCATTCAGTGTGGGGTTACAGTTGCCAGGTTGGATGGGGCTCCTGTAACTTTAATCTTCAGCAGATCATTGAGCTGATTGTGGTACCTTAAAGCTCCATCAAGTGAGAGGAAGATACCTGTCCTCTCTCACCTGCCAAACCTGAACTTTCAGTCACAATGTCCATTTCCAACACAGCTATTGCCTTGCTGGTTGGGGGGCATGGAGATGCTGGCAACAAGAACAGAGCTGTACACTCATCTGAGCCCCCTCCTCCCACTCTTAGATATCAGATATAGATCATAATCTGATATAGATTAAGCCATGTATGCTACTCAGACAGTAAAAAGTTTATACAGAAATATTTTGCAATTGCAGCTTGCATGCCTCAAGCTTCCATAACCAGAACCTATAACTTCCATAAGGCAGGACTGTAAGTCTTTGAGAAGCTTTGGAACTGCTTTTTTTTGTTTTTGTATTACTTCTCTCTCTGCCTTTTTTGTCTTTTCGGATTCATAGTAAAAAATTTTGATTCACTTTCAGGGATCAGAACAATGCACGTATAGCTGCCTTTCTTATGTAAAGATTTCTGGAATGTCATTGTGTGTGTGTGTATGTGTGGAGAGCGCCCTTGCACAAATTTCACCTCTGAAAATCCAATCAATGAAAAATGACTTTAACGGTCAGCCAACAACTAAGGGAAAAATCCTCTAGAAAATCTTCACATAAAAGCACAGTTTTGAAGATTTCAAGCAGGAGTTAATGTCTAAGAAAAACTTCCCAATGATAATACAGTATTTTGTATAGCTAGGCAGGTCTTTTTAGTAGACTTTAGTGCTCTTTGTAATGATTTATGAATCTCCTCTTGAATTCCTGGCTTGCTCAAGTTGGTGACTATAGCATTCTACTTATATTGCTTTTCCATCTCACAAAAGAGAAAGTTGGCCTTGCTTCACTCCAGATTTGTCCCCAAATAAATCACAGTGTGTTACTGGGGAAACGGCAAATTAAATTTTGCATGCACAACAATCAATACCAGCTTGTAACCACCAGGAAACTGGTACTAGAAATTGTGACCATGCCCTGCAGTCCACACAAGCAATCACAAATCAGGTTATTACTTTTCCTTTTCCTTTTTTTTTTTTCAAAGAAAGAGTTCTGACTTCAAAGCCTGAGATGATCAGCTCATACAAAGGTATATTATTTACTTCTTCAGTGCCCAGAGCCTGGCTGCGGAGTTAGTAATGGACCCTGTGTATGTGTGTGACAGTAAAAACCTGATTAAAGGCCTCATTTAATAATGCCAAAGACGGAAGTATTCTCACCAACATTTTACATATGAAAACGGACAGTTTTTTAGGTTTATTGCTATAACTTAAGGTATCCACTGACATCTCACCAATCAGGTTACTTTTTAAAAAAACAAATTAATCACATGCAACACAACACCAGCATATGATCAAACCATAAAAGTAGATTACAATCTGAAACTGGAGCATAATGCTAGCCTGCCACCTTCCCATAACCTGATCAGAGAGAGAGCAAAAACAAATGCATTTATCTCTTCCTTCTATATTGCCCTTCCTAACTCTCCCAGCACAGTTCCTCTTCCCTTGCCACATTATTGCTGGGTGTTTTCTTCTTGCGGTTGCACCTGACATTTGTTTACCGTACCAAATCCAGCTTCTAGAACATGCGTTTCAGCAGTTTGCCTGCAACATTTCCATTCTCTCCAAAATTTCACAAATGAAAACCAAGAAACATATGATCAAGCAACATCAGAATATAGTCAAGATGGCAAAAATTACTGATGAGAGAAAAACACACAGGTTACCATAGGCTGCCGCAGTTTGATTTTGCGTGAGTCTACAGGGAAGAACAAGATTCTGCTCTCTCCTATCCTCCTCGCTGTGCTGAATTAGCTGAATTTGAACTCAGTTTGGAACAACTGAAGTAAGACAGGAAGAAAGTGGGAGGAAGAGAGAGAAACTGGGACATTTTAAAAGCAGCTGAGGAAGTAGGACAGCAAAGGATTAATTGAGACTGTCCATGACAATTTGGGACAGTAGGGGGTTATGTATTTCATTATGATTGAGTATTCTCCAAAAATTAAAAATCCTTTTAATATTGAAAACAAAAATGTCTCTGTCCACAGGCTTACAATCCGGAAAGGTGTTTTTTTTAAAACAACTAATAAATGTATTAACAGATGGTTTAATCTCACAGTGGACATGATTGTGTTGCGTACAAGAGAACTGCTGTAACTCAGACATGCTAAACAATATTTGGTATCTTGAGTAGTCATTACAACTGGAGAGAACAGAAACCAGTGTCCTGATATGTTTTGCTCAGATACCAAAGGAAAGGAAAAAACAACAACATAGCCACATCTGGATCATGTTGTGTAATGCAAAAAAGAGCGATAGGTTATATAGCTATATAATAAAATATGCCTAATAACTTAAATCTCACAAACTGCATAATGTAACATGGCAGTTCAGGTTCTACATTGGGGTGGCCAGTTTCGGGCGGGGGAGCCATTTCCTCCCTTCTTCCAGACCTCAGTGTGCCACCCCTGACTCTCGATTTTTGAAAAAGGGATCACTTCCAGTTTCTTTTAAAAAGGGCATTTCACATCCTAAGCAAGGCAGCTGAAATAACCTTTGAATGGCTAATCATGTTCTCTATTCTCCATTATTTAGGGCATGTTTTTCTCCAGCATAGGGAGCTTAAGCTGTAAAGGGTAATTTTAGTTGTCAATTCTAAATAGTAGATCTGTTTATTCTGTGATTCTTAATGATCTGAAGGGCATCTTTTTTCTATTTTTAACATTTTTTTGAATTGAAATAATTAAAAAGTAACACATGAGTAGCACATTATGAATCATGAGTAATGCACTACCTTCTAAAAATTAACACTAACACTAGCACATTAGGTTTCTGAAATAATGTCCCAAGCTTTGCTTTTGCATCTTTCATTTCTTTTCACAATCTGAATTATAGCTCATCGTGAGCACACTGGTAGACAAAGTGACATCAATATACAGTAAATAAATAAATAGCTACACTACTGTGCAGAGTGAAGTTAGAAACAGATGGATGAGGTCCTGATGGCAGCAACAGTCACTTGAAGTTAGAGTGTATGAACCAGGAAATAAGCAGCAAATATACAACCTAAAAGTCATGCAGGTAGGTGCTGAAGACAAGAATGTGGCAAAGAACATGACAGCCTGGAGGCAAGGAACAGAAGTGCAAAATAAAAAGCAGAAACTAGGAAGAAGATTATGAAAAGCAAGCATGGGGGAAAAAAAGAGACTTAGAACTTCCAAGAGTGGCGTAATACTTAGATCCAAAATGGTTGTATTTACAAATGTGTGTGTGTGTGTGTGTGTGTGTGTGTGTGTGTGTCTAAGTACGTAATAAACAGAGATGAAGACTGAATCAAGGAAAATCTTGCTCTACCTTACCATGATGTTTTAACATTTTGCAAATAAGTAAAGATAGGTGATTGTACACTAATCAGCAATAAATGGCTCCCGACTGCACATAACAATCTGTTCTCACTTTATTTATAATCTTGTGTGCCTGTGTCTGTCTGTTTTTAATCATAATGATGTTTCATAATTTGATTGATTTGATTGTTCTTAGACACCTCCAAAAAGTGCACACCTTCCAGAATTAGTGGAGTGCAAATAACTTTTGCACTTTGAGCGCAGTTTACAGCAATTAACGTAAGCTGTGGGCAAAGAGGAGAAAGCAGCAGGAAGAGAGAGAAATAAGGACCTTTTAAAAGCAGCTGAAAAAAAGTGGGATGACAGAGGATTAATTATGACTGTCACTCCCAACAGTTAGAGGGTAGGTTGTGTATAAGCATCAAGAGACTGGGATATAAATGTTAATATCAATAACATATTTTTAGAAAATACTGCATCTTTTAAAACACATAGTGGTCAATCATTTATGCTGCAAGCTGCATATTTATGATACAAGTAACAAGAGTGGCTTAACAGTGCCAAAGCAAAACCCTTTACTGTGCCATACTGCGCAGAACACACTTTTCTGCAGAAATCCATTTTTGTTCAAGGCCAAAGAGGT
Source organism: Iguana delicatissima (assembly GCA_948472985.1). Lineage (NCBI taxonomy): Eukaryota > Metazoa > Chordata > Lepidosauria > Squamata > Iguanidae > Iguana > Iguana delicatissima. The sequence continues at coordinate 80,971 of CAOKZL010001145.1, forward strand.
TTTTATCACTTCTCTTTGAATTCTAGCCTTATCTCCAGAGAAACTACTGGAAGGAAATAAAAGATGGACAAAGACAAAAAGGTGACAAATATGGGGAAGAATGGCTTATTCTGTCTTTCACAGGACTTTAATACACTGCAAATGAGTACATTGCTGAAGGAGTAGAAGAGCTACTGGGAAATATTTTGGAGTGCCTCTTATTTTCACTTTCCATGCCCTTGAGCATCATTTAGTTTCTGAGGGTTAAGAAAAAAAAATACAAAAGCCAAAAATGTCCAATATACAATTAACAGGCAGATTCTGAATATAGTTCTATGAAGGAGAAGGGATATAATTGGTGACAGGAAACATGGTATGAGACAATAGTAGACACCTCCTTGCAGCCAGAAAAACAGACTAGCAGTGGATGACTGAAATCCGACACAGTTTCAGCATAGAATAAATCTCCATCAGTGGAGTTACACTAGCACCATGCAATCCCTATAACTGAACAGCAGCAGCTAAAGCCAATGTGATTCTGGGCTGCATCAATAGGAGTATAGTGTTTAAGTCAAAGGAAGTGATAGTACCACTCTATTCTGCTTTGGTCAGATCCCACCTGGGATCTGGTCTGGGCACCACAGTTCAGGAAGGATATTGACAAGCTAGAATGTGTCCAGAGGAGAGCAACCAAAATGGTAGAGGGCCTGGAAACCATGCCCTATGAAAACCATTTTAGGGAGCTGGGTATGTTTAGCCTGGAGAAAAGAGGGTTAAGAGGGGTCATGATAGCTATGTTTAAATATTTGAAGGGATGTCATATGGAGGATGGAGCAAGCCTGCTTGCGGCTGCTCCAGAAACAAGGAACATGGAGCAATGGTTTCAAACTTCAGGTAAAGAGATTCCATCTAAACATTAGGAAGAACTTTCTGATGGTAAGAGCAGTTTGACAGTGGAATACACTATCTTGGAGTACGGCAGAGCCTCCTTCTTTGGCGGCTGGCCATCTGACAGGAATGTTTTGATGGTGTATTCCTACATGGCAGTGGGTTGGACTCAAGGGCCCTTGTGGTCTCTTCCACCTCTATAATCCTATGAATCTTTTCCTATGAACATCATCACAGGAAGAACAGAGGACGCACATATCTATCTTCTCATTATACATTGTGCAATGCACAGAGGCAGTGTACAATGAAGAGCCAGCATGGGATAGTGGCTTGAGTGTTGAGCTCCTAGAATACTGGGAGACCAGAGTTGGAATCCTTGCTCAGCCAGGAGAACCCACTGGCTTTTCATGGCTAAACAAATCTTGCCAAGAAACCCCTGGGATGTGTTTGCCTAGGGTTGCCTTAAGTTAGAAATGACTTGAAGCAAATATACGATATGCACTGACACACTACTGTATTGGTACCATTGTGCATCTGCAGCTGTTTTGCATTTGGAAGTCTACCACCCACTCTATAGAGTTGTAGCATTATGTTTCCACCTTAACTGCCATGGTTTTGTCCTATGGAATCCTAAAATTGGCATTTAAGGTACGGGCATTTAGAATATTCAGCAAGAGAAATCTAGTGCCTCAGCAAACTACAAATTACAAACCTCAAGGTTTCATAGGATTAAATCATGGAAGTTAAAGTGCAATCATAATACTGTATTTAAGCAATGTGAATGGGCCCTGTGTATACTTATTCCACAATATTCTAAAAAGTCACTCTGCATACATATTGTAAGCAATAACTTTGTATCACACCGACAGGATTCTTGCTTATATGTCCACAGATTATCGTAATACTACCAGTTTTAAATCATTGCCTCTTATTGCAAAGAATGACCCTCCATTCCAGGGCATCACAGTTGGACAGAACATAATGGATGTTTTTGTTTTTTAAAAGTTCTTCCACATTTCATAGATATGGTAAATAAAAAAATGTTTTTGCTGATATTGGACAGCAAAGCTTGATCTCCCCCCTTGCTTTTGAAATCCTGAGATGATAACTCCACCCAATCTGATGAGCTGAGACAAAGCACAAAGATTGCCCTTTGTGATCTTACCTCTCATTTCTGGACTCCTCTGTGGTGAGAGAGAGCCCTTGTGCTGGTGGGTTGTGTGGGCTCCCATGCATGTTGTGTACTGGTGAATTGTGGCTCACAGAAAGTGATGGGGTTCCAGTGCCTGCAGCTGTTGCACTTCGGCTTGAGTGAGTGCTCGAAAAAAATGCGGCTGCAATAAAAGCAAAAACATCCAAGTATTATGATTTTTGCAGACTCCTCATGCAGTCTGAGGTTTGCATTTTCAAGTGTGTGAATCAGATATAACAACCTTAAAGGTACAGCAGTGTCAAAAAACAAAAAACAAAACAAAACAAAAAAACCCAACCAACAGCCTTAAAAAAACAGAATCATGAATCTTTGAGAAAAAGTTCTGACTTTTCAAACTTTGCTTGAAAAATGGTGACATTTGGGACTGGCTAGGTTCTTTTATACCATAAGAAACAGAAACAGAACACATTTCTTCATTGTCTGTAGTTTCTCCTGGCCAGGAGTGGAAGGCCAGATCATCTTCCAAGAGCCAGGAGCACGGTGTGCTATTTATTGTTTGAAGGAGAAAATGAGTGGCATCTGATAAACGAGCCAGCTCTGACAGAAGAATAGAAAAGTTTCTACAGGTCAGTATCCTGGCTGAAAATAGTGTCATATATGTTGCAATGAATCAAGGCACAACTGCCTTCCAAGTCCAGTAAAACAGCTCCCAAGTCTGAACCGATCCTGAATACATATAACTTAACTTGCACATACACTTCCCCTGCTCTCCTCATGTCCATCTTTGTTCCTTTTCTCTGTTCTCTCGCCCACCACAGCTAGCAAAATCTTGATGTCCTTAGGATGAGCATCTGCCTGTTTTTACAAAAACATTTCTCTGTAAAGCGCCATGTATTGGTGGTGGGCCATTATCCTCATCCTCATTACAATTTAGAAAATATTGCAGCAGCAAACATTTCTGTGCACCAGAGAAGTCAGTAGTATGTCTCTTGAAGATGTAACAAATGCATATCTATTACACAGGTATACCTAGCAAAAATGTACAGCCCTCCCTCCACATTTGTTGATTTGACCTTTGCAAATTTGATTATGCATAAGTTGTATGTGTGTCTTCCCCCTTTCCCCGCTCCCTTTGCCTTTTGCCCTAGGTGTGCATGCCTTTTTTCTCTGTGTGCAGGCAAAAGACAAAGGGATGGGAGAGAAGAGTACTGTGCCTCCCATTTCCTTGCCTTTTGCCTGGATGTGGAGAATGCACATCAGGAGAAAAGGCAAGGGAATAGAGGGGAGGCACATGTGTCTCCCCACCTTCCCTTGCCTTTTGCACAGGAGTGGAGAAGGAAGGCATGTGTACCAGGGCAAAAGGCAAGGGAATGGGGGGGGAGCCTGGGAAGGGAATAGGAAAGAGAGCATGGGGAGCAATTATTCACTAGTGGCGCAGCGGTTAAATTATGGTACTGCAGCCACAAGGTTGTGAGTTCAATTCTGCCAGGCTCCAAGGTTGACTCAGCCTTCCATCCTTCCGCAGGTCAGTAAAATGAGTACCCAGCTTGTTGGGGGGAATTAGCTAACACATTGTAAACCGCTTAGAGAGCACTTAGCTAGCTGATAAGCAATATAGAAATACACATGCTATTGCTATTTTTTGCCACTTTCACAAGGGTTCTGTGCCCCTAACCCTTGTGAAAGTAGAGAGCCCAGTATACATCAAAAATGAGGAGATTATGGCATTGGGGGTTGAAAGACTGTAATTCAGACTTTATCAGCATTGTGGTAGATAAACTATCACACTTCATTGATAGGGTTGCTAGTTCTCAGGGTGCCAGCTGAAGTCTCAGGGGATTGGTATGTTTCTTTAGATATCTAGATGAAGATGCAAATCACAGGGGCTGAAACCCTGACTGTTCAATCTCTTCCCACTGTCCACAGGCAAAAGGGCCCACTGGCTTAGCATAAGGGTGTTAATATGTGTTTTGAATTTGCACAGAAGTGGTGATAGGTCCCGGGATGTGCTAAGTTATTCTCTACAGTCATTACTTGTCTTTTGTCCTTAATCGTGCTGCTGAAGAAATAATTTCACAGCAACATGTTTATCCTTGGACAAGTAGAAAAGTCCACTGCAATTGTAAATTTATGGTGGAATCAACATGGTAACAAGATGATCTGTGTATGCAGATCTCTGGGAAAGGTTTGTAGGTGAATTGCACCCATGGGATAGCTGTAATAACTGATTTAATATTAATTTTTTTTATTTTATTATTATAAAGAAAAAAGAACAGTACATGACAGAATAAAACAAAAACACCACGTGAATAACACAAATGTGAAAGAGAGAAAAATTACAACACAAATAGCTTACATTACTATTTCTCTCCAGATCCTTTATCATCATATGCTTATTCAACATATCATATGTCATATTGATTATATATTTTTATTTCATGTATCTATATCATTCTCCTTGTACTCATTATTGCTATCATAATTTCATTCTTAAATCTACTCTTTTCAACTATATTTAACCTATTGCTAATATCCTATATGATCCAGTTATTAACCATAAACTCTACCCTAAATGTGAACCCATTCCCAGAGCCAATTATATTTCAGCTTACTTTGCTTTCCAAAATTGTAATTCTTCTTGTGGACACTTCCCTCTTTTGTTAAAGCCTTTTCCACAAATATTTTCCCATATTGCTTCAAAGTCATTCCTCTTCATTATCCCTTTTTAAGCTTAATTTGACATGTTAAATTATCGTGGATTGCAATTTTCCACACTTCTTTATACCAATCCTTTATTTGAAAGTCTTCTTGAGTTTTCCATTTTCTCGATATAATTAGCCTTGCTGCAGTTAATAAATTTGTAATTAACTCCTTCATTATCTGGGTACAATTAACCTTATCAAATATATATAATAACGCTACACTCAGACATATTTGTAAATCAATTCGTTATCTCTTTTATCTCTTTAAACACCATTTGTCAAAAATTTCTGTACACCTTCACAGTTTCACCACATATGGATATATGTGCCAGTCTCTTGGCAACCCCTGTAATAACTGATTTTTTAAAAAAACAACTGGTTGAAGAAATCCCAATGCAAGAATGTGACATTTACTGTGATTGCTCCTCAAAAAGGCTTCTGGGGAGATGAGTCTCTTTCAGAAATGTTATTGATTTCATTAGTTCATTTCTATTCCATCATTCCTCCAATGAGATCAAAGCAGTATACATGGCTTCCCCAACCAATCCTCACAAGAATCATATCAAGTAGATCAGTCTTAGAGTGAGTACTTGATCCAACAATATCCACTGAGTTTCTTAGTTCAATGGGGCCTAAGGCATGGATCTCCTATGTCCCAATCCAATGTCTCTAAAATGAAACCTTTGGTACGCTATAAGCCCTAAACCATCTTGTTTTAATCATGAAATCTGTGAGTGCTTTTGGGGAGAAGCGGTATCAAGTTTAGAAGCATGAATGCACAAGTGGTCTGTATGTGTTTGTGATTGCTTCACTTGCTGGAAAGGTATTTTTGCTTAAAAGGGAGGAGTAATCCTCAGAGTTATTTCATAGAAAACATATTTAATGATGACTAATAATTATGATGGCCTTAAGGCACTGTTGTAGAGGAGATGACCTCCAGAATCTTGTGTTCGTCATTCCACATATGTAGCGGAACACTGAAAATAAGGTTTGTTCATGCACAGCTGGGATTCAGACATTTCTGTGCCAATGAACTGTTCAATCAAATTAATTAAGAACACAAATGAATACCAGTTACACTAGGCAGTTTCTAAATCATACATAGCTATTTTCAGGCGACATTGGCCAGAATCCTATTCAGCAGTTACAAATGCATAACTACTATAATTACAGAGCTATGCGGTGAATTCCAGCCCAGCCTTCCCAATCCTGTCATACCTGGCAGCAGCCACTGCAGTCAATGAAGGCCTGTTCCCTTGTTGCTTGGGAAGCAGCCAGTTGACATTCCCACCCTTTCCCATGAGCAATCTCCATTGCAACAGGCAGAAGAGGGGTCCCTGTCACAATTCTTGCTTGTGCTGGCGATCACTTGCATGAGAGGGTGGGTGGGAACATCAGTCAGCTGCTTCCCAGGACACAAAGGAATGGACTTCTACCGATCACAGCAGCTGGTGCCTGGTATGTGGAGATTGGGGGACTTTCTCTGTACCTATGTGTCCCCTAAAAATATGCAGGGATCATGAATACCACACAGTTTGAAGTGTGTAACTCCAGGTTCTCAAATCTGTAACTCTTCAATAGGATTCTGGTCAATATCTAGGGAATGACAACATTTGAGAAGTAAGTCTTCACTTATTTCATTCTTGCAGACAAGAACAATGAATTTCAAACATTTTTCTCTCCGTTGAGCAAGATTACAGACTTTTTGCATGTTTTGCAATGATTGCTTGCATTTCAGGACTCTTTTTCCCAAAACATTACAAATGTTTTGTGCAAAAGGGAAATTATTTATCCAGAAAATACATTTTGGCACAAAATATGTACTTTTCTGTGTAAAAACAAGATTTTTGGTGCAAAATTTGTCTTTTGCAATATAAAGGGGTTTTGTGAGTTTTTAAAATTTTGTTTTTGCAAAAAGACTTGAAAACAATACATGCATAAATAAATAAATCCCCAGTAGCTGACTGTTTTCTTCATGGCTATCTTCTTTTGTTGAGACTCCCTTTTGCATTTTGCAAGAGCAGTCGTGAGTATTGCATATATCTCTACTGTATATCTGAAGTACTGCTATTTGCGCTACTTAAGTGAGTATTATACTAAGGCCATTTCTGCACTACACTGTTACAGTGCTATTATTCTACTTTCAACATCCTATGGAATCCTGCGGTTTGCAGTTTAGGGAGGGGCATTTAGAACTCTCAGCCAGAGAGCTCTTTGGTCTTCGTAAACTACAAACTCCAGAATTCCACAGGATGTTGAAAGTGGAATAATAGCATTATAACAGCGTACTGCAGAAATGACTTGAGCCTTCTGACCATGTATATATTTTACATAAAAATTGTTTAGGAGGTTGAAGCAAAACATTCACAATGTCCCTCTTCTCCTCTCTCTCTCCCTCTTTCTGTATCTCTCTTTCTCCCTCCCTCTCTCTCTCTCTCTCTCTCCACACACACACACACACACACATGTTATTTTCCAGTTGTTACACAAGGGTCCACATGGTTCACGCTCTGGTCTTAAGTTTGGGGAATGGGAAGCTGCTGACCTGGCAACCCTGGTCATACCATAAATCAGCAGGCACCATTTGAAGTGCTGCTTAAACCTAAAAATAAGAGTGATACTGCTGACGCTCTATAAAATAATTTTGGAGAATCAAACTCAAAACACAGAGAATAAAATGGAAGAAGCATTTAAATTCAAATACGTCAGAAAACAGCTGGACCTAACATATATGCCCATGGGCTCACATACTTGTTCCAGATGTTTTGAACTTCAGCTCCCAGAATCCTTGACCATTTGACATGCTGGCTGGAACTTCTGGAAGATGAAGTCCAAAACAGCCAGAAGTTGGAAGGTTGAGAACTAGTGAGGCAGAAGATATACAGTGAGAAGTAGGGGAGGATTGAGAGAGAGAAGTTGAGCAGGTAATCAACACTTGAGATAATTACTGGTGTTGTGGTCTGACATATATGTGGTGATTGTCATAGCACAAAGAGTTACTGGAAATGGATATTACAAAGCACTGTAAGATAATAAGCTATACTTTGCTTTTTATCACTAACACTTTGCTTAGTGCGATTGTTAAAGGAACAAGACATGTTAATCTGGTTCCAAATCTAATAACAACTAGTATAATATACATAGCAAAACACTGGAAATGTGTAATCAAATCCTCAGAAGGAGGAGGGGTTTCAAGGAGCATGGGAAACAATATTTATGAACATACTGACAGGATTAAAAGAAACTTGTTCTTTTTCAAGACCCTTTCTAAAGGTGTGGGAACATTTTCTTTGTTATCAGAATGTGCCTGGTAAAAAGTGGAAGGCATTAAGCTGCCTTTTGTTTCTGCTAGTTTAATAACATCTGCCAGCTAGGTTGGGTGTAGTATATTTAATTGCTACTTTAATAATAACAACACATGAACCAATAACCAAAACTACCATTGATATGAAAGGAAAATGCTTTGTATGCATTCTGTCATTAATTTCACTATGCAGTAGAATTGAACCATGAATCTTTCAGCTGCTAAAATGTACACAAAAAGAGCCGTGATGGATCAGATCAGTCCCACTCAACATGGTACCCTCTGGATGTGCCAGCATACCATCCCATCATTCCCAGCCACTATGTCCACAGGACAAGATGATTGGACATACAACAGTTGTCATTCAATGCATCTGAAAGAGATCTGGTTAGGGAAAAAATGATCTGGTTAACACCCTCTTTCCTACATGAGGCAGACAGATATTTCTGAGAAGTCTACAACTGGGCCTTAAAGTAGCATTTATCTCTACCAATTTGTCTCCCAATAATTAGCATCTGAACATGGAGGTACCACCTAGCAATCACAGCCAATATTAATTATAAAAAAAAAATCACGACATACAATAAAATCTTGTAGTATGAAAGTCTTCTGTTCACTGTTCTAGTCGTACAATCATGTCTTCCTCAAAAACATTTTATTCCCCTTCTCTTCCCATGGCCAATCCACACGTGGAGCATTTGGGAGGGGGGTCCCTCTTAGAAGCTTTTAGTTACAGATTCTTTGTATTCTTTTGAAAGTCAGAGCTCTAAGCCTACTGGTAATTTCCTCTTGTGAATAGATGGTGATGTTTTGGTCTGCAGGTAATAGCACTCCCCTCTGCACCAGCTGCCCCCATGTTCCAGGAAGCGTGATGGTCATGCCTCTTCCTGCTGCAGCATAGCCGGGTACTGTCCCAGGCTGTGCTGGGGCAGGAAGTACAGCCACTGTGCTTCCAGGGCCTCCATAGGGAAGGCAAGCGCGAGTGCACAGCAGGATGGTGGTATGATCACTGGTCATTGATGGGGAAAATCTATCAATGATTTGTAGCATGGTTGCACTGCCTGTGGACAGAGGAAAGATGGGACTGCAACAACGTCATGCATCAGCATTAGGAGGGTGGAGCGGAAAGGGCCTCAGCTCTGCTGCAGTGACCTCTCATTCTGTGACTAGTTAAGTGTATGGGGGATCAGATTATTAATTTAATTTAATTTATATTCTGCTTTTCTCCCAGCATGGGTTTCAAAGTGGCTGCACAAGTTCCAAGGCAGCTTAAAGATGGCAAGAGAAATATCTATCTTTGGCCCCAATAAAGAATGTTGACATCATCCATTGAGTCCTTAGTGGATTTGGCAGAAGACATTATCAGTCTGCATCTGGCTGGGGGGCTTCCAACCCCTCACCCTGCTCTCTACCAGCCATGGAATGGCCATTAAGGGAGGCTATCACAACAAACCTGTGAGTGCTGGGGGTGGTGAGCAAAGACTCACCATGGAGTTCTACCTGTGGAACTCTTAGTTTACTCTGGGCAGTGTAAGATCTTGTCCCCAATGTGGAAAGCTCCTGTTTGTGTGGGGTGCCTAGGCTTGCAAGGATGTCTTGATTTCCAAGTGGTTTTGCTCACATGGAGAGTCTCCATAAAAACAGAAATTTCTCCTCTTCAGATTTCCCATTTTTTACATGAGGAAATGAGCAATGTAGAGGAGGTAGACATTTCTCTCTTCATATGTTGATCGAAAACAGCTAAGTGATGCCTGAGCATCACAACTTGACCTTGGGTCAATCACTCAGGGTTGTTGGGAGGATAAAGTGGGAAGCTGAAGAGTTATGCAAGTCTCCTGGAGCTTACTGAGGGAAAGGCAAAATATCAATGTAATAAAGAAATACATAAATAAGCAGCACGGGTCCATGAATGAAAACTTTATGGCTATAATGCAGCAGTATAAGAGAGGTGCTTCCTTGAAAAGGTAGCAGCTTTCTCAAAGCTTACAGTATGCTCTGAGCAACATTATGTAGCAAAAAATGTTCAGGGACAGATTTGGGGCCTTATGAAAATTAGGTGCATAGTACTCATGTGCACTGATAGTAAGATGTGGTATCTCTGAGGCCTTTCTGCACTACAGTGTTACAGTGGTATTACTTCACTTTCAACAGTCTATGGAATCCTGGGGTTTGCAATTTAGGGAGGAGAATTTAGAATTCTCTGCCAAAAAGCAATTTAGCCTCAGTAAACTACAAATCCCAGAATTCCACAGGATGTTGAAAGTAGAATAATAGCACCACAGCAGTGTAGTGCTCAAAGGCTCTGAATCTCTATGACAATTCATTATAGTACATTTAAATTACTTTGGGTAAAACATCTGAACATACTAATTTCTGGTAATGTTTAGAATCAAGGAGAGAATAAATACTTTATTTGCTAATTTATTTACTAATTTTTTTAATTTATAGTTTGTCCATCAGTTAATGATCTCAGGACAGAATATATGCATATCAATAAATCAATATAAAGCTCTTGTAAATGTTCATATACAGTGCAAACTATTTGACACGGCTTATTGTCCATATGATAGGCCTTTGAGGACTGATAGCTTAGTCTGAATAGTATAAAATTGATTATCCTTTGAGAGAAGAGGAATCTCTTCCTGGTTAATTTACCAAGAATTGAATCAACAAACCCAATTTTTAGTCCCAACTAGGATTGGCAAATTGAATCTCTAAGAAAAAGAACCCCAAACTGTAAAATACATGAAATGCAGAAGTCAAAAAGTGATTAAACTATCGAAAATTAAAATCAGTTAAAAACATAAGCCATAAAAACACCACAGCACAACAATAACAACAACAACAAAAAATCTAGCACATTATACAAGGCCTGCTCTGCCTAAGCTATCAGTCCTCAAAGGCCTATCGCAACAGAAAAGTCTTCTACTGTTTACAGAAATTGAGTAGGGAGGGTACCACTCTAAACTCTTTGGGAAGGGAGTTCCAGAGCCTGAGGGACAGGCAATGAGAAGGCCCTCTCCCATGTTCCCACCAGATAAACCTGTGAGGATGGAGGATAGATAGAAGGACTTCCACAGCTGATCTCAAAGCATAGGATTGTTCATCAGGGAGAACACAATCTTTCAAATAAACTGGACCTGAGCTGTGCCCGAAATGGACTCGCAGCCAGTGCAGCTGTTGCCACAAGGGAGTAGTGTGCTCCTTGTAGTCAGCTCCAGTTAGCAATCTGGCTGCAGCTCTTTGGATCAGCTGAAGTTTCAGAACAGTCTTCAAAGGCAGCCCCATGCGGAATGCATTACAATAATCTAGTCAAGATGTAACTAAAGTATACGTTAATGTGCCAAGATCTGATGTCATTAGGGTTGATTTACCATTTAGAATTTCATCCAGTCAGTCTACTGTGCCCAGGTCTTATATTTGGATTTAGGTTACATCTTTTTGCAGCACAAATTCTCAATAAAGTAGCACCTTTCCTGCTTCTTGTGAAGATAGGAGGACTATGATGATGTGCAGTACCCTCTCTCTCTCTCTCTCTCTCTCTCTAAAACTAAGACATCTGGAAAAATAATTGCTTAGCATTCATTTTTGTCTTACCCCTGAGATGTTTTTCTGTATTTATACCCAGAGAATCTCTATAAATTGAAGCACTATATTTGAAAAATTATGCTGTCATTGTTTAGTACATTATCACAAAGATGCTTATCAACACAAGTACCGTCCATCAGAAACATTGCTGTGCACAAACCTTTCACATTCCAAAAGCATATAAAAGAAATTGTGCAGAGGTTGTGGGCAATGTTACAATTAAGGGGTAAGAGCCTGCATTCTTAAACTGTTGCCAGATTGAAGCTTGAAGAAAACCCATTTTCCCACTTAGTACTGCAAGTACTCTGTAATTTAAATAATTTTTTTCAATGTGGAATTGCCACCTTTCCTCTTGCAAACTACCTCTAATGTTGCAATTCATTTCCACAGATGTATTATTCCTAAATTAGTCCTCTGTCAATCTTTTTTCAGATCAAAAGAAAAAGACCTCTTCTGCTTGCCTACAGAATAATCCAAATAAAAAAGGGTTGCCAGGTTGCCACTTCAGTATCTAAGCCATCATAAGAAATGGGGCTGCTATTGGCCAAAAAAAGCACTGTACATTTTGGGAGCCAACTTAAATTTTGATATAAAGTAGGGTCAGGTACAGTGTTCATTTTAGGTCCTCAGATTTCATTTGGTTGACACAATAGACAGATCAGCTGAGAACCAACTTGTACATTAGCAGTGTATAAGTTTTTTAAGTAGCAGCCATGGGTTCTCTCATCCACACCTCCTGCCCATACTGTAGTCCTGACAAAAACTGTCCACCTCTATACCTCCAGAGAAGCTGGTGTATACTCCAGGAGGAGGAAGAAGTGAAAGATTAGTGTTTGCACTAATCATAGCAGTAATACTAAAATGAACTTTGATTCTAAGAATGAATGATGGCTTATGTTTGTACTGTACATTTCTAACACTTTATTCTGTGCCCCAAAATTATACCTATATTGAAGTTCTGGCAGTGCTCATTCACAGCATAACCTTGCCTTTTTTTACTTTGTAAATCTGATTTCAGTGGGGCTTGCTCCAAGGTAAAAGGGTAGGGGATTGCAGTCCTTAGCTGGAGGCAGGTTTTAATCTTGGGCTTTCTTCCTTCAGTGTAAGCCTCACAGAACTCAAGAAGACTTGCTCCTGAGTAGACATATATAGGATTATGCTATCAATTAATTAAGCAGTCAGCTATAGGTTAAACTGCATACGACTAAGGACCTCAAAATTACTTAAGTAGTGGACAGACTCAGACAGCACAAATGGCCTTTTGGAAAGAAGGAAGGAAAGAAAGATCAATGAATACATGGAAGGTTATTGACATGACTAGTAAGTACTTGTACTGCTGGCATAGAGAATAAAATCTCTTTGTTCAAAGATGCATGTGTTGCTAGTTTTGGTGGTGGAGAGGGGGGTAAATCTCCATGTCCGTATTATATCATTTACCTGCTGCATAATTTCAACATATTACTTTTTGCAATATTATTTTCATTTATTTTCCCCCATTCAACTACAGTGCTGTAGTCTCGCTAGGGCTTGTAGGGTCAAAGTGCTGGAATGTTGTAATCAGCAGGGATAATGAGGCAATCTTCCCCCTTCCTCACCCAGGCTTCCCCCTTCCTCACCCAGGCTTCCCTCTTCCTGCCTTGTGATGCTGCAAATTTCACAAGTAGCTGGATGGGAAGAGATTTTCCCGCTGTCTATATATTGTTGAAAGCTACCTCTCCTGCAGAGCTTGGAAGGATTAGTTTTTTGTATGACAACTCCAAATCAGAATAGTCTGTGACTTTTCCAAACTGTTCTCTGTTGCAATGAAAAGTGTGTGAGAGATACGCCATTTCCACACTAGACTGTTAGTGTTATTATTCAGTTATTATTTAGTTATCTTGTCTTCTACTCAGAGTTCAGATTTAATTTGCTCTAGGACTTGTTATTAGTCCATGGAGTCCATAGATGTAGTGCAGTGGTTTGAGTATTTGATTACAACTCTGGAGACCAGGGTTCTAATGCCTGTAAGGCTATGGAAGCCTACTAGGTAACCCTGAGCAAAATCACACTCTCTCAGCTTCAGAGGAAGGCAAAGGTAAATCCCCTCTAAACAAATCTTCCCATGATAACCCTGTTATAGGGTTCCCTTAGGGTCTATGTAAGTCACTGTAAGTCAGAAACAACTTGAAGGCACACAAGAATCCACAGAACTCTCCTCCAGTATGACATGTGGAATGAATCAAACTGTTCTACAGGTATCTTTGAAAAAGAAGGAGAAGGAGGAGACGGAGAAGCAGCAAATTTTCCAGGGATCATATAAAGCTTCACAGTATTTGTGAAGCTAACCATACAACTTTGAGAACTTTATTCTCTCTCTGGAAAGCCACTCTCTCTTCCTCTGGCAGGAGAGAAACCAGATCCAAAGAAGGGCTTGAATAGGGAAAAATTGCCTTTACTACCTAGCAGGAAGGCAGTTTGGGTCCATGCACATTATGAGAAAACTGTGTCTGCTTAGATTAACTTCTTTAAAGGCAAGGGAGCCCTGGTCTTCTTTGTCACACATATCATAATGGTAAGGCGAGCTGACCAATTCACCAGGTGGCAATTTTGCAGCTTGGGATGGTTCCCTAGGCTGCAGCAGGCTCTTTGGTGTCTCCTCTTGGCTGCTAGCCTTGGTAGGCTGCATGGTCCTCTCTATGGATGTGGCCATGTTTTTGCCTTCCCAGCAGCCTGCACACTGCATGGGGGAAGGCTCCCAGCCAATAGGTTTAAACCTATTGGTTTGACTCCATTGGCTTCTTTGCCTGGGCCAGAGTGAATGGAAATCTTCATTCAGGTCTGGGCGTTGGCCATTTATTTTGGGCTCCCTTGCATTTGAACTCAGTCATGCTTCAAATGTCATCCCACCCACCCCGCCTTTGTTCCGGTTGTTGTATCTGGTGTGCTGCGGTTATTTGTCTTTGCTTTTGTTGTCACAACTTGTAAAGCAGTTGGCATGGATCCTGGATCTGGGTTAGCTATTTCTCCAGGTCTCAGAGTTCTGGGGATGGAGGGAGTTGCCAGGAGGGCAGGGTTGGCAGCAGTCATGTGCTTTGGTTGGGTTGGCCACATCCCTGCACACCTTGGAGGGTCAGGTGGCCTCCCCCATCTGAATCCAGATGGTTGCTGCTCTGGCTTCATTGGTAGCATCAGTCAACAGGCGGGTTGGCTGATGCTGGGATCCAGACCCATGTACAAGCCAGCCCTGTGTTGCTGTAGCCAATAAAATTGTGGCCTTCTTTCACCCAGCTTCAGCGTACTGTCTTCTCTGTTGCCACATTATGACTCAGCCCTGAGCACGCAAAGAGAATTCACTATCAAGAGGGGGATTAGCTGAACAAGGTGCATATTAAATGTGCTTCTCTTTTCCCTACAAATGTCGAAAGTTAGACTAGTTGGCTAATGTCACGTGCATCCAGAAAAAATGTCACCATGCATCCAGAAAAAGTTCATAATAATGACCCAGTTGGCACAAAAGAATGTTATTTTTGCAGTTTCCAAGGACTGCCAGGGCATCTCTCAATTTTAGTTATCCAGCTTTTCTATAATTTCAATAAATAGAATGAACTCTAGCCATTGCAATAATTTCCAGGCCTAACCATAGAGAGAGGAATGCGCTACCAACAAAATCCCTGACATGCTGCTAACCTACATTGCAATAATGGTGAGCCTGCTGTGAAACAATATACAACATGTCAGAGAGGCTTGAGGAAAAGGTGAAGTTCACTATGTGGACCCTTCAGTATTCCCAGGAGGTCACAGCTGTTCTGTTGACTGACTGAAATCATTTAAGTTTGCCTTCAGATATTTCTGGTGATTGGCAGCTGGAACAATTGATTAAGTGAGGCAGATGAACATATTGGAAACTCTTATTGCTTTTGTGATTAAGAGGCAGTAAAATCCCCAAAGCAATAAAAGTGTGGGTTCTGGATTAAAACCAGTCTTTCTCAAACTGAAGGTCATTACGTTAGATCCCCGCCACTCAAACTGCTGGCTCTTATCTAATTTAGAAGATTGGAGCGTATTTCTATTTTGAGGTCTTGTCTTGTCATGTAACAAGGAAATAAAGGGGAGCTGTCACTGTTTACAGCCATTTATGCCAATCTAGTTTAAAGCTTACACCACAAGCAGAAGGAAGTCAGGTTGATTCAAACACAATGTCTGTTTCAGTTGCACAAAGTGATATATATGGGAGAGTCTGGGTGTTTTTCCCCCCTGGCAGGTGACCAGTGGTGAAGTGTGGAGTTTAGGAAGTCTGGCACCCAACATGACAGATGCTTTAACCACTACACCCTCAAGGAGAATCTTAAAATATTATGTTGACTCCTTTCTATGGACATTTCCGCACTAGACTGCTATAGTGCTATTATTCCACTTTCAACATCCTACGGAATCCTGGGGTTTGCAATTAAGGGAGGGGCCTTGAGGAAATTGTACTTTGAGCATACCATGACAACATGTGACTCACTGGAAAAGCCTGTAATATTCCATAATATGAAATGTAGCAGGAAAGAGGAAGACAGCACTACACACAGATTGATTCAATCTAGGGTCATTTCTGCGCTAGACTATTATAGCACTATTATTCCACTTTCAACATCCTATGGAATCCTGGGGTTTGCAGTTTAGGGGAGGGGCCAGGCCTCTCCCTAAACTGCAAATCCCAGGATTCCATAGGATGTTTGAAAGTGGAATAATAGCACTATAACAATCTAGTGTGGAAATGGCCTAGGAAGCCATGGTCCTGAGTCTGCGAGACCTGAGCAGTGCAGCTGATGCCTAGGACTCTTGGAAGTATCGCATTCATAGGCTCCTTGTAAGTCAAAATTGACCTGACATCAAATAATAGAACAATAGGTTGACTTTTAATGCAAAAATTAATTAAATCCCATTGCACTGATTCAGTAACCATGTGCATGACTGTATTCTTCTTAGGTGTTTCTTTCCCAAAATTATTTTAAAAGATAGCCACTGTTTGGTACGTTAAAAATGTGTAGAAAAAAAGATCTGTCAATAATGCTTTTGTTGATTCCTTGGTTTTAATGACCATTCCACTCCAAACTAGACTGACTCCTTTCATTAAGAAAGAAAACATATGAGATCTTGTAGCTTTTCTTTTCAGCAGAATTTTGGACTTCATATCAAAAGTAAAAAGTGTGCCACCTATTTCAGATTGTCTTTAATGTGCTTTTGTTATTGTTATAGTGTCCTATAATGGACATGTAGCTTCAGCATTATCCTGACAATAACCTTGGAAAACTACTCAATTTAACTTCAATTTTTTGCCCAGGTTAGTCATCTGATTTCTCTAAGAGCTCCCTGTTCCTTGTTTATTTTTGTTCAATGTATTTATTTATTCAGTTTATATATACAACCCACACGATAAGTCATTGGAGAAGTCTACTTAAATGAGTATTTATCCCTGACCTATACCCTGGTTAATGGAGAGGAAAAAAAAGCACTGTCTCAAGAAAAGAGGCAAATAAACATGTCAAAGAGATGGATACCCATAACAATGAATAAATATATTTTGGTACGCAGTATATTATCCAGTGAAATGTAGTTACTTGTATTTACATTGACAAGGAGTGCTTTCAGACCAACAGCTCCTTGTACAACAAACAAAAAGACATTAGCTGGCATCCTGTTAGTGATTTATGTAAAGCCAATCTACACCACTGTAAATCACTTTTTTTTTTAATTGTTGCACGAGTTGGAATTCTGTCCCAATCTCTGATGCTCCCTGCTCAACAGTTACTAAATGGCTGTGGAGGGAAGGGACTTCTGCAGCTAAAATATGGCAATAGGAGGAGTGAGAAAGGAGATGTAGGCCATTTCCACACTAGATTGTTATAGTGTTATTATTCCACTTTCAATATCCTATGGAATCCTGGGATTTGCAGTTTAGGGAGGGGCCAGGTACATGCAATTCTACATGTGGAATGTTTATGCTTACCTCTGTGACCCCAGGATC
The DNA here is from genome assembly GCA_948472985.1 of Iguana delicatissima. Classification (NCBI taxonomy): domain Eukaryota; kingdom Metazoa; phylum Chordata; class Lepidosauria; order Squamata; family Iguanidae; genus Iguana; species Iguana delicatissima. The sequence goes on from CAOKZL010001145.1 coordinate 98,577, forward strand.
TTCCCGTCAAGTGGCTATTCTATCTCTCTCTGCTTAGCAGATTTTTGTGGGTGGGCGGTAAGAAAAAGGACAAGAGGAGTGGTGGGAAATCAGAAGAGGGGTGCAAATGGGGCTACATTTTTGAAAGGATATGGTATTTCAGCAAATCTCTCAATGGAAATCTGTCATACTCATTTTCACTATGCTCCATCAGTGCTCTTGTCCTATCCTAGTTCTGTACCGGCCTGTGGGAGTTTCTGTTTCTCCTTATGTGAAAATTTGTCCATATTTTGGTATGCACCTTTTTAAATACAAACAATTTCAACACAATTTTCCCGTTGACTAAATAGTAATGTATTTTAGTCACATACTTATAATTAAAGAAAAGAAAAAAAAGAATCTTTCACATTTTCTTTACTGTGTTGGAATATGTGTGTTCTTTCATTAATTGCTTCACACACCATAAACTAGACAAATTTGTTTGTTTGTTTAAGTCAGTTAATACAAATCTCCTTTCTGTCCCTAGATCCCTTACCACAACCCTAAATAAGCAAGAGGGTGTCATATTCATAGTAAAGAATTTGCCTCACTGCAGTTTTCTAGGAAAAGCATACGCCATCCAAAATCAAGCACCTTAGATTTCAAATTTATACCTGTTTACCTGGAAGTAAGCACATTGGACTCAGCAGGACTTACAGCTGAATAGACTTGTACAGTGAATGATCCTTTGCGTGGGAAAAGTGCATCATCATGATCATCGAGTGGAATCCTGTATGGCAGTTATGAATGTGTAACCTAGAGTTATACAATCATGACTGTTACATATTCATGTACATATGAATGCACATGAATGTACATATATTTATGTAGCAGTTTAGAGGCTAATAGGGACTGTGAAAGTCCTCCAGTCCCCACTTACTGGGCAACAACCACTGCAACTGACGAGCGCCTGTTCTCTTGTTCCTTGGGAAGCAGCTGACTGACATACCCATTCCTCTCACATGAGCAATCTCCAGTGCAAAGGGAATTGTGACAAGAGTCCTGCTTCTCCCTTTCATATCGGAGACCATTCATGGCAGGGAGTGGAAACAGCAACAGGGGAACAGGCTCCCATAGATCACAGCAGCTGCTTCCCAGTAAGTGGGGTCTGCGGGGTGGGGGGGTCAGGCCAGATTTCACTGCACTGAAAGAAAGAGATGTTAAATGCAAAAGGAGGGTATGTCTTAACCCAGCATAACTTCCTTTCACAACAGAATCTAATATGATCTACTCATAAATAAGTCCCATTGAGTTTAGTGTGGTGATAGTTGTGGTTAGTGACTATAAAGATTGCAACATAAATCTCTGCATTTTCAACAGAAAAAAAAGAAACAGCCAACAAAAGCACTAGTATTTTACTCTAGAATTGGAGTACATAATTCCTGGAAAAAATGAGCATGATTCTGCCAAATTTAAGAACTTGAAGCCCTCTTAATTTTAAAGAGAGAAGATTAATTTTTATAAGCTGTCTTGAATCCTAAGACTGGGGAAAATGTCAGAAATCGCAGTAATAATGATGGCCGATATGGTATGTGGGAAATAAATACGCATAAGCACTGTAGTTCTATGCAGTGAAATGTGGTTCTCTTTGCATCTCCCTTGGTCTTTTGCTGAAAATCACATGTATGATCTATCGTTATCAGTTTTTCATCCCTACCGTACCTGCATAAATGTCATGCACCAGTCCTGGTGATCGTCTCACAGTGCTATCCGCAGCATCATGTGGAGATGTGGATGACTGAAGAGGTTGGATGGTGAGACAGTCATTGAGAATGTCTTGGTCAAGCTCTGTATTGGAACGCAACTGAAATACAAAAACAGACAAGGAGAAAATCCTAATTTTGCAGAAAGGAGTTGACAGAAGAGAATAGAAAAGTGCGGGGAGTAGAGGAAATATGCTATTTAAATATTTAGGTCTAAGCCCACTTGCTAGACCCAACTAGAGCACATCCACTACATCAATGCAAACTTGGTAAATCAACAATTTATGTAAATTCTGTTTATTTAATAGGCCCACTCTAGTTGGAACTTGCAATTAGATTTAGGCCTAGATTTTTTTAAAAAAATACCAGTATTTAGAATGTAATAATAATTGCATGTGAACGTTTCAAAGATTGAAAGCCCTTAATATATATAATCTCAATAACCTTTACAACAAAGCTGCAAAAAAAAAAAAAAAATCCAACCTAGATCAAATCTATCAGCTTGGTCAGACTTGTATCCAGATATCAGCGGCTTCCCTCAACTCTGCCATGAGTTCTTGGTGGCGATGGAATCATGAACAGAGGACTTCCCAGTTCATGGCTCAGCCTCTTAGCTGCTATGTTTCATATAGTATCTTTCCTAATGCTTCTTTTAAAAAAATACTCTGAGGTACTACAACCAATGTAGGAAAGAAACTGGGAAGACAGTAGTAGCAGGACAGATTGAGTGATAGTCTGTTCCAATGTTCTTGGAGAGATGAGAGCTACTGCATGTGTGATAGATACACACCTTTCCTGGCTTCTTAAAAGGGTTAGAGGAGGACAGGTTAAGTGGGTACAGGGAATGGTTGATGACTTGCTAAAACAAGGCAGAGTTCCAGCTTGCTTGAAGAAGGCTATTGTGAAACCCATACTAAAAAGCCCTCCCTGCATCCCACCATTCTAGAAAATTATCAGACAGTCTTTAACACTCCATTTTTAGGCAGGGTCCTGAAGTGTGTGGTGGTCTCCCAGCTCCAGAGGTTTCTGGATGAGATGGATTATCTAGATCTATTTCAATCTTGTTTCAGGCCTGGTTATGGAATAGAGACAGCATTGCTCACCTTGGTGGATGACTTATGTCAGGAGCTAGATAGGGGAGTGTGTCCCTGTTGATTCTGCTGGACTTCTCAGCAGACTTCAGTACCATTCACTGTACCCTTCCAGGACACTTTGCTGGGATGGGACTTGGGGGCACTTTTTTACAGTGGCTTTCCTCCTTCCTGGAGGGGTGAACCCAGAAGGTGATGCTGTGGGACTCCTGCTCAACCACCTGGCCTTTGGCCTATGGTGTCCCTCAGGGCTTAGTTCTATCTCCCATGCTATTTAATATATATATAAAACCACAGGGACAGACTGTCTGGAGCTTTGAGATTCAGTGCTGTTAGTATGCAGATGACACCTAATTCTATTATTCCTTCCCACCACAAGCCAAGGAAGCTGTTTTGGTTCTAAATCTGTCCCTGTCATCTGTAATGGACTAAATGAAGGTGAACAAATTGAAAGCTAATCCAGACAAGATGGAGATGCTCCTGGTCAGTCAAAAGGTAGATCAGGGAATAGTGTTTAATCTGTGCTGGATTGGATTACACCCCCACCTCCCATAGATAAAGATCCACAGCTTGGGTATGCTCCTGGATTCAACTATGAGCCTGGAAGCTCAGGTTTCAGTGTTGGCCAAGAATACATTTGCACAGTTACGCTTGTGTGCCTGCTGCCTGTTCCTTGAGACATCAGATATGGCCTTGGTGACATATGCCTTGGTTACATCTCAGCTGGATTACTGTAATGTAGTTTGCATGGGGCTACGTTTAAAGAAGGCTCTGAACTTCAGCTGGTCCAAAGAGCTGCATCCAGATTGCTAGCTGGGTCTGGCTACAGGGAACACACAACTCTCTTCTGGCAACTGGTTCCCTGGCTGCTGGTCCATTTCCAAACACAATTCAAAATGCTGGTTTTGACTTATAAAGCTCTATACAGCTCAAGTCCAGATTATCTGAAGGATTGCATTCTCCCTTATGAACCAGCCCGTTCTTTGAGATCTGCTGAGGAAGCCCTTCTTTCTGTCCCACCCCTGTAACAGATACATCTGGTAGAAACATGGGAGAAGACCTTCTCAGTAGTTCGCCCCAGGCTCTAGAATTCCTTTCCCAGAGAAGTTAAACTGGCATCATCACTTTCTTTTTTCTCAGACAAGTGAAGACTTTTCTGTTTCGACAGGCATTTGATGTGTCATTACATAAGGCCTGTCTCACCTAAACAATGAATAGATCCTGCTAATTGTTGTGCTGCTGTGTGGGTGTGTTTAATGATATATGTTTTAATCTGATTTTAAATTTTTTGATTGTTTAATCATAACTTCTGTAGTTTGCAAATTTTTAACAATTTTTTTTAACGTTGTAAGCTGCTTTGAGTCACAAACTGAGAAAAAAGCAGGGCATAAATAAAGATTATGATGATAATGATCATGTTGATGATGGTGTTGATGTTGTTGGTGTTAGAATGGCTGCCCAGAAAATCTTGAATATACTGGTGGTGAAACTCTAATAAGTGTTCTGTAGCTGCACCAGTGTTACTTCATTTACACCATAGATGGGAAACATTGGGCTGAAATTCCCTACCATTGACTACGCTGGCTAGTATTGATAGGAGCTGCAGGTCTACTTTTGGTGGGCCATAATTGTCCACACTTGATTTACCCCAAAAGAGATCCTGGAAAAAGTATTACTTAGTAAACACCTTGCTTCATTTCTGCTTTGACATTTATTTCTGAACTAAGAATATGGGAATCGTCTGTACATGAAAATGCAGAATAGCATTTTTTTGCAGTACCAGTCATGTTCCTTCATTTACATGGCTTGCACATTTCACCACATATGCTAAGAATGACACAGGTTGTACACCAGTATTGTGAAGTGCTTGGGCTGCATAAAGAATAACATTGCAACTTTAGAACTTTCTGTATTAAAAATCTCTCAGAGTGTTTTTGTAGAGAGAGTTTTACAAGTGATCAATATGCTGGATAAACCTGTAGCTCATATGGGACTGTTATGTTCCCCAAAGTGACTGGTTCAAACAGACCAGACAAAGCATTGCTGCTGCAGAGCAACCACTGTGTTAAAATAGGAGAACTAGTTTCAGGGCATGAGCTGGCACTTCTCTTTTGAGGATGCCAAGATGGCATTTCAGTTTTGCACTATCATCACTGTTGGAAGAAACAGCTAGAAGGGGTACAATATAGATACAATTAAAGACAAATTAGTGTATTTTAACCATAATTTTTTGTCAATTGTATTTATGTTGCACCCCACTTCAAGCCTTGGGGAGAGGTGGGTAACAAATAATTTATTCTTGTTGTTGTTGTTGTTGTTGTTGTTTTTATTGAAGTGCTGCATGGGCCTGAAGAAATAGCAAAGGTATAGTGAACATTACCTTTTGAAGAAACCACAACTTATATAACATTATATAACTCCAATGCAAACTGAACTATCCTTTTACCATTTCATCTATATATAACATTTATCAGTTCATTTTGTCAGTGTAAATAATGTGTTCTGCCTAAGAAAAACAGTATATATAGGAGATGCTTATTACGGACCATGCTGTCATGTTATTCAAACATCCCTGTCAGCTCTAATAATGAAGGCTAATTAACAGGCAATCAAGGCCTGATCATGGACATGGGAACAGGGAAGTTTACGGAACCCAGACGTTCAGAAGAGCCCAGCTGCATTGCAACCCTGACAGAACAGAATGCATGATAGGTACAGCTCAGGTATGAGGATATTTATGGAAACTTATATCCCCGTTATCTATATAACTGTTGTCCAGATCTTGTGAAATTTGCTGCAGACAACAACAAGAAGAGTTAGAGCAGAATAAGCAAGTCTCAACAGTGAGCTAAAAATATGAGACATATTAGATCGGGCAAAAAGCCTACTTGTTCAGGAACAATGGACTGGTATCTATGGGAATTTATGGAAACAGTCAGGCAGGACAGGAATGCAATAGTACCCTGCCACTTGTGTTGCCTAACAACGTGTTAAGGGACATGCTGCTTTTGATAGGTGCGGGCAACATATAGCCATCCTAGCTAGCGGCCACTGATAGACTTATCCTCTATGAATCTGTCAGTCAGTTGGTGGCTCAGGCTATTCTTTTTAAACAATGAGGATGTGTTCATGGGGTTAAATTAGGACATGATGTTTGCTGCTAAGTGACAGGCCTCCTCAAGAGCTAACAGATCCAGAGTTCCTTGTGCCTTGGCAAGAAGAAGAAACAACAGATGTTAGGGACGAAGTATGATAATCAGAGTTTGGAAGGTTACTTTTTAAAAAGTTACTTCATAGTTCTGAAGCTGTAAAAATACTTGCCACTATAACTTGTTTTTATGTGCGTTCAACTCATTTCTGACTTATGGCAGCCCTAAGGTGATCTTATTTTATGACATTTTCTTGGCAGAATTTGTTCAGAGAGGCTTTGGCTTTGCCTTCCTCTGAGGCTGAGAAGATGTGACTTGCCCAAGGTCACCCAGGTATTTCCATGGCCAAGCAGGGATTCAAACCCTGGTCTCCCAGTGTTCTAGTCCAACACTCAAACCACTACACAACGCTAATAATTAACTGCCCTTTCTTCAAAAATGCCTAAAATAGTTACTTTTAGTTACATAACTGGGGGGGGGAATGGAAAGCTACAAGCTGCTGGTCTGTGAGAGAAAGTATAGCCAAGTAACCTCTGACAGTATTAAAAGTATACAATGTGCCCTCGGCTGAAGCAACCTCAGCACAGACAAATGTGAGGTCATGTGAAGCCTCATGTCCAGTTATTGTCAATGGATGCACCGGGCACATTCCCAGGCTGGCATGGGCATATGCACGTTGTGTACATTGACAACAACAGGACAGAGCATTCACGTTTTTTGTTTTATGTGAGAGTTCCTGGAATGACCCCCCCACACACACTTATATGAAAGGCTCACTGTATGCACAAAGAATAGAATTTTTCAAGGATGATCCATAGATTTCATAAGACCCAGACCCAACCTTCACCCATGAGCAATGCACAGAATTATTTTTAAAACTTGAAAAGTTGCATGTAAAATGCTGCTTTTGAAATACAACCCTCTTCTCCTCCAAAACAACCATTTGCTCAAAGAGATGGTCTTTGAGTAAAATTCACAGGATTGAGGGAAAGAGGTCTGGAAAGATTTATCTGAAAGCCTGTGAATTTTGCTCAAAGGTAAGTCACTGCACAAAAAAAGGATGTGACCAAAGCATTCCTCAAACAACCTTTTTCCATAATGAAAAATGTTATGAAAATTATTTCAATATATCATTCGTGTCTGTAACAAACAACAATAATGAAAAAGGTGCTAGAAGCATCTTTTGATTCCAATCAAATACTTTTGAACGATCCCCAGGCAATATCACCACTAGAACCATCATATTCAGAGGAAGGTTTACAGAAAGCAGAAATGTTAGACAGTTTGATTCATGTTTTTCCAAAGGTCTGGGTTTATGGATTATAAATGTAACAGATGATTCATGGTCTTGCAATGAAAAAGAGCAGAAAAATGAAGTTTTAAAATGGATCTCTTTTCATAAACTGTTTATAGTCATGCTTTTTCACTGGACTTTAAAAGAAAATCAAACATTTACAGGATAATAGTTCCACAAGAACTACCCAAAAAGATACAAAGTTGTCAGCTATCTCTGTAGGACTCTTTTTGAAGCTTGATGTTGTGTTTTAAAAATGTTTAGCAAATGGGTGTGTGTATGTTTGTGTGCACCTTCAATTTGCCTGTTGATTTAAGGCAGCCTCATGAATTTCATAGTGTTTTCTTATGCAAAGAATGTTCAGAGCTGGTTTTGCCAATTCCCGCCTCTGAAATATAGCCTACAGCACCTGATGTTACTTGATAGTCTCCCACCCAAATACTAAGCAGGGCTGACCCTGCTTAGCTCCCAAAAGGTGACACAAACTGGTGCCTTTAGGATATTTAGGCCAAGTGGATGGGGCACAGCAGAAAATCTCTAGCCTATAGAGAAAAAAACACAGCTTCTGAAAAATGAGGAACTGTTCTTCCACAATTCATGAACTGGCATGGATGGGATAGGATTGTCATATTTTACAGGTTTGGGATATTTCAGCTGCTGCTCTGGATCCAGTACTACAGCGCTAACTAGTCGCAAGCTTTTCGCTGAACTTATTCAGCATGCACACAAAATAGGTCTCTCAAATATTCTGCTCCTGAAGAAACAGACTCAGTAATTCTCCCCTGAAATCTAGCCACTTTGAGAAATTATTGCAAAATTATTGCTCATGCTGGTATCTCTCTTGGACTCAATTTCTGGCAGGTTAGCAGGCAGAAGTTCTAGGCTGCAATTCTGCAGTGAAGCTTTCATGGCAAAAGTGCCAGCCAGAGGGACCTCTGGCTGGAAAAACTCCTCCTGGATTAAAGGGGGAGTGCAGGATCACCCGTTAGGATTTAGAATTCCCCTTACTGGTGTTTAGTTTTGAGTAAACACATAATGAGTGGGAAAAACTGAGGGAGTGTCATTCTTTTGCCCTTGCTGTGAAACACAGCTGTTTAGAACTGTAGGGCTGACAGCCCTATGCCAGCAACCTACTTAAAAAAACAACAACTCTTAAACCTTTGGAGTTATGAAAATGAAATATCCTTCTAATTAAAACAAAAGAATGGAGCCTCTCCACTCACATTCTTTCTGCAATCAAGAGCAAAGTAAATGTATTCACCCCATAAGATTAAGACAAATAAATTAGAAAATTGGGGGTCGACATCTTTTAGAGAGAATAGTTAAAGACTTAAATGCATGTATCTTGTGAATAAACTGAATTGCATTTTATCTGTAAGAAAAAGTTGGATTTTAACAAGGAGAAACAATAGCATGAGAAAGTACAGACATTATCTACTTGAGGCCGATAAGGCTGTCTTGCAGCAGCTTTTGCCTAGACATGTGAGAAGTGAGTTGTTGACTCTGAAATTGCTGGATTGGATGATAGATGGAAACTTCCCAATACCTCCCATATGACTTTTTGAAATGGATGATGAAGGAGCTACATGTGAAACTTCTAAGTTTGAAGAGGAATATGATAGAGATTCTGAGGCATGAGATCAGCAAGAACAAGGCAGTACTATGGGGATATGTAAGAGAAGAAGTCAGCAATATGGAAGTGAAGGAGATTTAAAATTATATGGGGACACAAATTCAAGTTGAGCCAATGGAGGGTTTAGCTACTAGGTTGGAGGAGACAGCCCAAGCCGGGGGGGCAAGGTAGAAGAGGAAGGCTAATCTGAAACTGATTTGTAATCAAATTAATTTGAACATTGAACAAAACCAAACTGATTTACTCCATATGATTGAAGTGGTGAGAGAAAGATGAAAAATGATGAAAAATGGTGCTGTTTCAGGACAATTATCTTAAAATACCAGGTGGGAAGGATCTGAGAAATCAGAGGGGGCAAAGTCCACGGACAGGATGGTTACAAGGGAAAAAGGGAGTTAAATTGAAAATGAAATAGATTTGGCTGAAACTGGGTTATGAAACTGTTATAGATATATGAATATGAAAACTTCATTTGGTTAATAAATGCTGTAAAAGATTTTACAATTTAAAATGATTTAGAAATATATGAATTTAGTGATGGCATATAACAGGTAAACCAGAGCTTTCCAAACTTTTCATTTTGGTGACACACTTTTTTAGACATGCATCATTTTGTGACACAGTAACTCAATTTTACTAGCAAACTGGAGGTTAAATTAACCCCTTATAAGAGATACAGGTGACAAATACATAAATTGTAGGTGACACATACATAAATTGTAATAACAAAATGTATGGGGACACAACATCTCTCTCTTTTTATATATATATATATATATATATATATATAAATTTAAATGAAAAATAAAAAAAACCTTCCCCACTTCCAAGCATCTTTCTTCACAATTGAGTCTGTGTTTACATTCCATATGTACATTGTTTCTGTTTAACAAATAATCTTACATTGTTACATTTAACATGTTGCGTTACAACTTATACTTTATTTATAACATTATTAGCTTACATTACCAATATTACTGACAATCTTTCTTCATTCCTTCCTTTTCTTATTCTATATCTTTATCCAGTTCAGAACTTCTTGCCATTCTCTTTCGAAGTTCTGGATTGGCTTATTTTTAAGTGAGAAAGTTAACTTTTCTATCTCTACCATATCCAGAACTTTTAATTTCCATTCTTTTATATCAATATAGTTTCTTTCTTTCCAATATTGTGCATATGTCAATCTTGCAGCAGTTATTACATAACAATGTCTTCTGATGAGATCTTATTTCTCTTTGTTGCCCTAACGTATTTAACAGATAAAATTCTGGCTTCATTTCAAAGTTTAAACTGTACATTCTTTGAATTTCATCATGTATTTCCTTCCAAAATTTTCTTGCTACCTTACAGGTCCACCACATATGAAAAAAGGATCCCTCCTTTTCATCACATTTCCAACATTTTCCATTCCTATTTTTTGTTATTTTTTTCAACCTTTCAGGTATCATATACCATCTATGTAACATTTTATAAAAATTTCCTCTTAAATTTAAACTTGGTGTAAATTCTACATCTGTTTTCCATGCCCTCACCCATGTATCCAACTCAATTGGGTGTCCAATATTTTGAGCCCATCTAACCATATCTTTAACAATCTCTGGTTCCATTTCTCTTTGCAACAATATTTTATAAAATCTAGAGATTCTCTTTTTCTGGTCCCCTTTCATCAGTACATCTAATTCATTTTCATTTCTTTCAAATCAATATAATTTTTGATCCATCTTGAACCTCTCTTTTAACTGTCTCCATGTGAACAATTGAATTCATGTTCTAACTCTTTTAATTCTTCTTCTGTACGCATTCTTCACTTGTCTCCACTCCATTTCAACAACTCTTGATACGTCAATAAATTCCCTTGTTTTGGTGAGGCAATTTTAAAAGCTTCTTGAAGTGAGGTCCACATCGGAAGACTTCTATAAAATTTGTGCTTTATTTGTAACCACACTTTCAATAAAGTCTTTTGGATATAATGATTGTTAAAATCTTTATTTACAATTGCTTTGTCATAACATAAGTATCCGTGCCAACCAAATATTATTTATTCCTTCCACTTCTTTTACTGTTGTATTCTCCACTTGAATCCAATCTTTTATTATTTCTAAACAACATGCTTGATAATAGATTTTCAGCGATGGCACCTCAAAACCTCCTCTCTCTTTTGCATCTTGTAATGTTTTGAATCCTATTCTTGGTTTCTTTCTCTGCCAAATAAATTTCCACAACTCGTTTTCCCATTCTTTAAAGATCTTTTCCCTTCCTATTACTGGTAAATTTTGGAACAGACACATTAGCTTAGGTAGTAAGGACATCTAGAAAGCATTTATCCTTCCTAGGAGAGACAAGTTCATATGCATCAATTTTTGCATTTTACTTCGGATCTCCTTCCATGTCTTCAAATAGTTATTATCAAATAACTCTTGATTTTTATTTGTTATTGTTATTCCTAAACATTTTTTTTTGTAATTTGGTATCCAGATCTCTTCTCCAAATCCACTCATTCTTTTTTTGTTGTATTTAAAGTCATCTCTATCTATCTTATATCCTGCCATTTGTCCATATTTTGCAAAATATCCATCAACCTGTGTATGGATTCTTGTGGTTCCTCCAAAAATATAATTACATCATCGGCAAAAGCTTTATATTTTATTTCCTTCTTCTTTATTTTTAAACCTTTTATCTGTGAATCCTCATTTATTGCAACCAACAATATCCCTAGCACTACTATGAATAATAACGGTGATAATGGCCACCCTTGTCGTACCCCCTTCTTGATTTCAAAACTTGACGTTTTATCTCCATTTATTATTAACTTCGCTGATTGGTCCCGGTATATCATCTCCATCCATTTACAAAATGTTTCTCCCAGGCCATATTCTTTTAAAGTATAATGCATATGGGACACAACATATCTCATGAAAACCTTTCATATATTTTTTAAAAATATATATGACTTATAAATAATAACATACATTTCCAAGGTTGTAGGTGACACACCTACACACTTCAGGCGACACACTAATGTGTCACAGCACACCATTTGGAAAGCCCTGAGATAAACAGTTCTATAGTTTTAACCAGTGAAAACATTATGTAATCAAGGCAGCAACTAGGACTTGGTATTAATGTCATTCATCATGCAATGTAATAGAAAGTTATACTGAGTTATTTTGACAGATATGCTAACCTTTGGTAGAAGAAATTTTCCTTTTTTTTTTTTTTTTTTTGGAATAGCACTAGTTGGGGAAGGGGAATTACAGAAATGTTGGCTATTATCTTTGAGAGCCTTAAATCAATTTGACTATTATAATTCATTTAAAGGAAAGAGGGAAATCAAACCTTTTCTTTTTCCTTTTTTTCCCCTTTCTCTCTGCTCTTTAATTACTGATCTGCATGTTTCATGTTTTCTTTGTGTTTTTTTCCTTTTTTCATATATATTTGTAGAAGCTTAGTGTTTAGTATTAATAAAGATGTGTAGCAGTTCGAGTGTTGAACTACGACTCTAGAGACCAAGGTTTGTTTCCCTGCTCAGCATAGAAATCCACAGGATGACCCTTCAGCACTTCACACATCCTCAGCCTCAGAAAACTCTGTGAGAGGATCACCATAGGTTGGAAATCACTTGAAGGCACACAATAACAACGTTAATAACAAATATCTTTTTAAAAAATGTTGCTGATGCTAAATTAAACTTTGTAGGGATTTGTGTTATATTGGAGTTTATCTAAGGCAGGGGTGGCCCTGTAGTTTTTATTCAAGGGGTTGACTACTGCTCCCATAATCTCACTCTTGGTTATACTAAGTATGACTGATAAGAACTTCAGGCCAAAAACTTATAGATGACTACATCTTCCCACCTTACTCCGTGATATAATACAAGGGTGGGCAAAATGTAGCCATATGCATATCCTAGAGCTGTTTTTCTGGCCCTTCACCCCTCTAGATACGTCATTGTTGTTGCTATTATATCTATATTTATATCCCAACTTTCTCTCTGCAGAGGAACCAGGCCAGCTTAAATCCAATTAAATTAATTAATTAAAGATACAAAAGCTGTTACTACAAAATTTAAGAAACCCAAAACAAACAATTCTATTCAAAATACAACCACTAAAAGTTTTAAAACACCTGAACAGAATAAAAAAGATAAAAACATAGCCCACTAAAAGCCCCTTCAGCAATATGAATTATGCCTAAATAAAAAGATCTTTGCCTGTCAGCAGAAAGAGAGGTAACAGACAGCAGCTGAACCTCTCAGGGAGGGAGTTCCACAACTTGGAAGCAGCCCCTGAGAAACCACTAAAAAGAAGTGAACTGACTCTCCAGAAAACGTCCAGGAGGGGCAATTCAGGTTTTAAATGAGTTGCAGCCCCCACTGTACTATTTAACATTAAAAAAAACCCTGCTTTTCAAAACCAGAAGTGGACTCAACAGGCATTTCCAGTTTTGCGGAGCTGGGGTGGGGTTGGCAGTCCATGTGGCTCCCAGTAGGTCCCAAAATTTGTCCTTCACAGTTGCCCATTGTCAAAATATAATGTGTAAGAAAATATACAGAAAAGTTCTACACATGTACATTCTCTATTATAAGGAGTAGAAAAAAAATCTTTTTTAGAAAAGGAAAAGGAAGATGCACTAACAACTTTTGACATCCTTTCTCATTTCTTCCTCACAGTTCTTCCTGCACTGGGACTCAGGTGTTTCTAATGCTGTAACCATGAACTCTGCTCTTCATTACTTACCAGTTATTCTTACTATCATGTGTGTGCATATGCGAGGTCAGATACTATCTACATTTTCCACATCCATATTCTTAGTACAAGTACTGCAGTTGGTGCTAATTGCTCAGGAAAGAGTAACCTTTTCAATAAAAATTTCAAGGCTATACCATTTATCCTATATTTATGCATGAAGATCCCTTTACAACTTGGCTTACCAGCAATTTATCTGTTTAAAAGAAAAGATAAAAGAATCAGTGTGAAGTTGATCTCTATATAGGTATTACAAGTATCTGTAATTGGACTCAGGGCATGACGAGAAGGAGGAACAGAAAGAAATGAAATCACAAGAGTGGTTTGAACCCTTTGAAAAGCTAACTTGAAAATAAAAAATGAAATAATTGTAAAATAGATACAAGCAGTGGTAAGAATTTGTGTGGGTTCCTTAGCACAAGTATTTTAAGGAGAAGATGAAAAAATATACATGCATACTTCATGAGTGGTGCAGCTAGGTAAATCCTTGATTTAATAGACTTAACAACAATGATTTTAGATAGCTACAAGGAATAAGTGGATAAATCACTTTCAAGACTGATTCATTTTTAGCATGAGCTTTCATGGATATCAATCTACTTCTTCAGCCACATTGATGGAGCTGGAAGTACAGCCCCAGACATTTTGGAGTTGCAAGATTGTGGCAGGACTGGTTGTCCGAATATAATGAGATATGGAAATGCAAATTGTGACCCAGATCATCAGCCTTCAAAAGGTTGTGTGATATGAGACAGGTTTATTAAATAGCTCATCTGTAGATCTGATTTGTGAACAGGATATTTAATACAACGCTAAGGAAGTTAATATGTAAACTCATACTGAGGAAATGGTGAGATTTAAGCCTGCTCAGGTAGTACCTGAGGCAATGCCCAAGGAAAGTATGAAAATAATGCTAGAGAAAGTCAGCTTCCAGGAGCTGAGAAAGTCTTCTAAGGAGAACCTGCATGTATATGAGCAGTTGTGAGGACCTGAATATTAGCACGTGTAGTTGCCAAGTAAACTATTATCTCTGTTCATAGCTTTGCTGATGAATTGGAAGTTGTGAATATACTCCAACATGGCGTTGTTTAATAGGGGAGCCACCAACCACTTACTGAGATCTCCTTTGACCAGTGTAGTACTTCAGTTGTCAAACTGTACAATTGACACATTTTACTGTAATTTAACTGAATGACACAGCAAGCCATTCTTTCCCCTACTCTGTGTTTTAAAACTACTTCTAATTCTCTTATATATCAGTGCAAGAATAACAACAAAACAAGGGTGTAATCTTGTCTTTTAAAGTTCATTTAATTCATAGCACTACTATGACTCTGAGAATAAAATGGAGTCCAGGTGCTAAACTGTGTGCCATGGCAGTTTCCATAACCAACTGTTCACTAGGCAGTCATTCTGGGGTCCTGTAGGTTACAAATTCGTTAATGTGACACATGTATTTGATACATACACTCTATTGTAAAAAGTGAAGTGTGACTCGGTTCAATGAAGCTTTCTTCCTGCTGTCTGGGAATGATTATGATGATGATGATGACGTATCTATGTATTGCCAACAGTTTACATGGTACCTCACAGAATAAAACAATAAAAGAGATAGCCAATCCTGCCAAAAATATATAGTATAATTATGGGAGCTACAGTACAACGCTTCTGGAGGGTCCTGAGTTGAAGAATGAGAAAGGAATTCCCATGCAGCAAGTGCTCAAGTTTAAATACAAACTCCTACTATAATAAAAAACCAGTGGTCCACCATTTGCATCCTTTGAGTCTAGAACTCAAAGGATGGGAAAATTTGCTTTGAGGGAAATCTGCAATGCAAAGAGAATAAGGTAAGGCAAAGATTAACTTTTCTGTCCCATTATTTCTCTTCACTAAATCTCCCTACCACCAACAACCTTCCCATCCACCCAGGCTTTCATTATACATGGAATGTTGGTTAAGGTCCTGAGATTCAACCATGCAATCTGGACGTGTAAATGAATTATCATTTTGTTGTTGTCATTTGCCACCAGGTCAATTTCAACCTATGGTGACCCTATGGATGAAGGATCTTCCAGAAACCTGATCATCACCTGCTCTGCTCATATCTTGCAAACTCAGGGCTGTGGTTTCTTCATTGAATCAACTTACTTGGTACCATAGTCTTCTCTTCCTACTGCCTTTCATTTTACCAAGCATTATCATCTTTTCCAGTAAATCGTATCTCATGATATGTCCAAAGTATAATAGCCCAGTTTAGTCATCTTGCTTTATCCAGTTCGGCCTTTTGCTGTAAAACCCATTTATTTGTCTTTTTTTTTTTAGCAGTCCATGGTACCCATGAATATCCTCCACAGAATCTGTTATTTATGTTCTATGTTTATTAATTAAGTCTGTTTGTGTATTTAGGTTTATCTTAATTCCTATAGTTTTTAAATAAAAATATTTTGTAAAAAATTATCCTCCAGAACCATATTTCAAATGAGTTGATTTTTTTCTGTCAGCTTTCTTCACTTTTCAGCATTAACACCCACACATAGAAATCAGAAGTACTATGGCATGGATGGTTGCGACTTTGCTATTTAATGAAATGTGTTTACATTTGAGGATCTTATCTAGTGCTTTCATAGCTGCCCCTCCAAATCTTAGTCTTCTTCTGATTTCTTGACTCAGTTGAAATCATTAACTTTAACTACATGCTGCTTTTTCCTCAAAACATACAAAATACCAAAATGGAATTAAATGACCAATAAGGTTAAAAACAATTTAAAATATGCCATTAAAAACACAAACAAAAAGGAGTTTTAAAAAGTACAGTTAGAAAAATACAGTACCATATTAGAAGGCCCATCTTCAGATTTCAAAAGGGCGTGGGGATACAATAGCCTTTGCCTTCCAGCAGAAGGACAGCAACTCTTCCCATGTTGAAATATGTACAAGTTGTATAGCAAAGAAGCCCTAAACCAGATTTTACAAGATTAACCCTGTCTTTGCTCTATGAGTTATATCTCAATATGAAAACAAATATTTCATGCTGCTAGTTATAGCTTCATCTCTGCTACAGGTGTGTGTGTGTGTGTATGTGTGTCCATATGCTTTCAAGCCCCCAGCTTATGGCAACTTATGGCAACTCCATGCATTTCAAGAGGTGGCTTTGCCACGTCCTTCCTCAGAAATATAGCTTATAGCACCTGGTACTAATTGACAGTCTCCCATCCAAGTACTAACCAGGGCTAACACTGCTTAGCTTCCAAGATCAGACAGGATCTGGTGCCTTTAAGGTGTTTATTGTGCCCTAATCCTGGGCTCATATAAATATAGTCCATAATACATTCCCCAATGGAGGGCTGAATTAACTCAACCAATATTCTCAAAATGCATAGCAGCATGTTCAACATGAAATTAAGGCAGCTTTTGTGATCCAGTGCCTTCTAGACTCTCCTAATTTCTTACTGTTGGATATGCCAGCCAGGACAGATGGCAGCTGCAGGCCAAAACATATGGAAGGACCAAGTTGGAGAAAACTCATACAAGCCTGTGCTAAGAATCTGATTCTATTCATGTTTATTTTAAGATAATCCCCGATGTTTAAAATGAAATTTACTCCCAAGGAAGTATGCACACAATCGCTTCCTGAATATCAGCATATTATTTGCTTGCTGAGGCCTACATTTAACTGCTAGCCCTAACCCAGTGGTTCTCAACCTGTGGGTCCCCAGATGTTCATGGACTTCAGCTCCCAAAAGCCCCAGCCACTACGGTCAATGCTCAGGGCTTCTGGGAGCTGAAGTCCATGAACATCTGGGGACCCACAGGTTGAGAACCACTGCCCTAACCCATCCCATTAGATGAACTGTTAATACATACAACCATATTCTTCCTTGCAGGCCTATGCATGTCTTTAAGTCTTCTGGAGAGGCTCTTCTCTCTCCTCCACTAGCCTCATAGATACATATGATGGGGACACAAGAGTGCACCTTCTCAGCGGCTATTCCCGGGCTCTGGAACTCCCTTTCTAAAGAGGTTAGTTCTCCCTGTTATCCCCTAATAGGCAGATGAAGCCTTTTTCTTTTGAAGACTGAGGCCATTTCTACACTATGCTGTTATAGTGCTATTATTCCACTTTCACCAACCTATGGAATCCTGGGATTTGCAGTTTAGGGAGGGGCCTTTAGAATTCTCAGCCAGAGAGCTCTTTGGCCTCAGGAAACTACAAACCCCAGAATTCCACAGGATGTTGAAAGTAGAATAATAGAACTATAATAGTGTAGGGAGGAAATGTGTTCAAGGGTGACAGGTCTTCCATAATGTGCTATAATACCTCTTTGTTGTTGTTGTTTTGTTTTTTTAAATGATTTTTATTAAAACATAAAATTTGAAAAGACAAAGAACATAGGTACATAGCTATATCAGATAATTTTCTTGTAGATAGGAAGATCTCTAAAATTAAATTTAAATATAATAAATAAAACATAGTAATATTATCATATTATAATATTAATATACACATAATGGATGTAATACTTAATTTGGTATTTCCTACGATCTGCCTACCCGCCTTCTTGCTTCTTCATTTCAGTTCCATTCATTCCTCTTCCTCTCTGGCTTCCTGACTAGTTTGTCCTTAGTATAACACATGAGCTATATACATGAGGATCTGTTTCTCTTATTTACTTACATCAAGGCTCTACTGATATTGTCCCTTGTATAATATTCATCTTAATCTTTATACAATATCCTAATATCTTTGTGCTTATCAATATCTAATATATTTAAAATATACTTCTTTTCTCTTTTCTTTTCTCATATCTTCCCTTAATCCAAAAAGCTCACTACCATCGAATCTCCCCATTTGTTTTTAAAAAATTGGATAAGTGGGTCCCATTTTTTAACAAACTTCTCAAGAGAGATTCCTCTTATTAATGTTGTCATCTTATCCATAACTGCCATGTCGTACAAACTTAATTCCCATTCTTCTATATCTGATATGTCTGGTGGTTGTTGTTGTTTTAACAGGTATGGGGATTTTTTGCATTTAAACCTTTGTATGAGATAACTTTTTTGTTATGTTTGATTTAACTGTTGTGAGTTGCCTTCACTGGACTGGGAAAGGAGAGGACATCATCATCATCATCATCATCACCACCTCCACCACCTCCACCAACAGCAACAACAACAATTTTGTAGTTTCTGCAAACTCTTCCTTTCTGAAATGAGTTTTCCTTTCATACACTCTTTCAGATGAGGCCGTCAGCTTGCCCATCTAATATAATAAACTTTGCATTTGGGAACCTGAGTAGTTTCCAGGAGAAATATCTTGCTTACCTAAATATACTAAAAACCAAGGCAGCATCTATAGCGATTATACCTTTTTCTTTTTGACAGCTCTTCTAATGTTTGTAAGTTCTCAGAACAAGAGATGGAAATTCAACTCCCATCATTTTCTCATTTCAGATATGATTGGATAATCACCCAAGATTTAGCAAATCAAGCAGAAGTAATTAGAAAGGAACAAGGCTCTTAAATTCCTCAGTCTTCAGCTGCATTATCTTAAAGTGCAGGAGCAAGCATTACATTGGTGTGAAGCATGACACACTTCCCAAGACAATCAAAAGACCTTTTCTTTTGAATTTCCTTTATCACTGTTGTTTATCAGACTCATGTTTGCTTCATGGAGACCCTGCTAGTCTTTATTATTCAGTGGAAATCAGACACTACTTAAATATACCTCTGAATAAACTCAGTCAGGAGGAAAATATCTGTGTGGGTGAACAAATATCAAGCTAAGTTTTGTAAACGAGTTTCTCTTTTAATAAAAAACCCTTGAGAGGGAATCTAGTGTTGTCAATATGTGGCTTCATATTTCCCATTATTGTAACATTTAAGAACTCATCTGAAGACTGACATTTATGAAGCCAGATAAGCATTTTGGAGCCACAGAGGGTGTGTTATGTTATCCCAGGTGGATAGTCAGCCAGATGGCCTTTTCTCTGGCTATACCATGAGATAAACAACTCATTGCAGATCTTGTACCAACTGTGACATGATAGCCAAAAGCAGTTGAGGAATTAGGAGCCACTCCAAGGAAGCCTGTAGAAAAGCCACTCCGCTCATGAGAGATCCACAGATAAATAAAACAGAAAAAGGGACCTCATTACATTCACCCACATAGAGATATACTAGTGAAGGGCATCATCCAAGCATCCATCAGTAAAGGTGAGGTCCCCAGACTACAAAAATAAAATATAAATTGTTTTCTCATTGAAGTAAACTGCCAGTGTGATGGAAAAAGTTATCTCAAGGATACAGAGGTTCTCATCATTCCATCCAGAACACGCAGGGTGAGCACATGAACATGCCCTGCTGTTCTTCCACTTTGATCCTGTGATATTTCAAAATGTGGCATTTCCGCAGTCCCTTCCAAATAAATCTTAATGCGCCTTTGCAAGATCATTTTGTAGTGTCCTATTTTTAAACAACTTTGCAAAGTCAATCCACCTGCACCTGGATGGACATGACTGAAAGCACAGAAAAAGTTGTTCTAGGCCTGGTGGGTGTGACTGCATGTTGACAGATCTTCTACATCAGAGGACATAGATGAGCCAGATTTTTAATAATCTGGCAGCAGCATCAGACCAATGAAGAGGGAGGGATAGGAAGCAGGTCCCTTCCATCAGCTCTGTAGAAGACAAACCCCATTTTGTTTCTCTTTTTGCTAGATAAATCCTATTCTAGCTTATTAAAAGAACTACTCGAAACTTAAAAAAAACAACCTGATACTCAAATTTGCTTCCTTTCCTCTCCTTTTTAAATCCTCCCCCACTCTGGCTCCTTTATATCTTTTTGATTCTAATACTGTAAGCAGGGACTGTCTTGTTTGTTACTGGTCTTCTATAAATTGACATGGGAACTTCTTTGGCTGAAGAGCTGGGTAATATTGCTTTGAGGGTCCAATCTTATGTATGAATGCTGAGAAGTAACTCTCACAGAGTTCAGCGGGGCTAACTCCCAGGCAAGTGGGTACTTGATCACAGCTTTAAAATATAAGTAAGGCCCTTTCCACACCCTACCTTGTCCCTTCATGCTCCAGTGGTGATCCCAGCAGCGACTCTGCTGGCAAAGGAGCGTGACAGGAGCACTCCCCTCTGCACAGCTAGCTCCCTGCTGAAGGAAGCGTGCTGGACATGTCTCTTCCTTCCGCAGCACAACTGGACATTTTCCCAGACTGCCTCCAGGCTGCACCTCCATTGTACTTCCTGCCCTTCCACAGGCCAGGTATGTGCAAGATGGTGGCACAATTGTTTGTCATTGATGGGGAAAACCCATCAATGATTTAATCCACGATTGCACCGCCTGGCAATGGGAGAAGGACGAGACCACAACAACATAATGCAGAAGTGTTGTCATAGTCCCGCTCCTCTCCCACCCCATGCCAGGACAACAGTGTCCTGCAGAAAGGGCCTAAGTTTAGGAAAAAGAGGTTTTAATATGTATACCCTTGGGTTGGTGACCAAGAAATTCTATTTCTATAATATATCAAAACAACCCAAATATATTGTGTTGTATTATTTAGTGAATACCAAGCAGATTGTATAAATTAACCTCTCTGAAAACTTATTCTTTGGCATTCAAACTAAAAAGATATTTGGATGAGTCTCTTTGGTCAGATTGGTTATTGTTAACATCTTATCCATATTAAGGCAGTCTGGACCCCAAGAGATTTTGCTGCCCAACCAGTTATGTTCTCTTTTCTAAGTCAGGTACACAGAACCCAAGCCAAATTGGCATCTACCTTTCCTGCTCTTTGGCAGTTAAAAAGAACTGAATTAAACAACTAAGCTATTGCTGTTCTTTAGTGATAACCTAACTGTCCTACCTGATCTGATACTGGCTTCCAATAGTTTCATATCTAATCTATTAATTTTTCCATTTGGAGAAATGTTTGTATTTTTGCTAGGATAACTGGTATGTTGCTTAGGACATGCAGACACAACTTTTTGAAATTAACCAGACATTACTGTGCCATACCAGTCAGTTGGGGGCTCCCATGTCAGGGGCCAGTGAATCTGCTCCAGGTTTTAGCCCAAACCCTTTTAAAGGAACTACCCAAGTTTTAAACTCTTCCTCTAAAGATTAGCACTTTAATAGTCCTTAAATAGTTAGACTAAAACTCAGAGCAGTTCATTTGACAGAGAAGCCACCAACCACCACTTTGTTGTTAATTGCTATCAGGTCAAATTCTGGTGACCTCATGAATGGGAAACCTCCAAGTCACTGCCTCAACAGGCCTGCTCAAGTCTTACAACTTTGGGCTGTGTCTTCCTTGATTGAGTCTATCCACTTGTAATGTGGTTTCTTTTTTCTTGCTGCCTTCTACCTTGCCAAGTGGTATTCTTCTCAGGATATTAAAGTAAACAATCTCAGTTTAGTCATCTTTTTTTCTGGGGAAAGTTCAAGCCTGATTTGCTCTAGGACCTATTTATTGTTTTTTTTTAGCAGTCCACAATATCTTAGAACTCTTCTCCGCCCCAAATTTCAGATGAGTTGATTTTTTTCCCTTTCACCTTTCTTCACTGTCCAGCTTTCACAACCATACATAGAAAGTCAAAATCGTGGCATGGACAAACCTAACTTTGATATTCGATCATACGTTTACACTCATCTAGCTCATAATCCCCCAAATTTTAGGCCATTTCTGCATTAAGTGGAGGAGGTTTCACCGCGTTTTTTTTTTTTAAAAAAATATTTTTTATTCCTTTTTCCATTATACTTTAAAATTTCACAACTCGTACCCTACAATTACTTACATTCTTCTACATATACCAACTACATTCCAAATGATATATACCAAACTTAACTTTGTCTTTCTACCCCTATATTCTGTTTCACACTAATCTCTCACACTATCTACCCGTTAATTACCTTGTAATTTACCCCATTCCCATTCTTCCTCTTTCGTTATTTCCTTTCCCATTACCTTATCTCATTACCCTCGTTATATTTTAAAGATTCTCTTCTCACTGACCTTTAGATTTCTTTCTATCATTATTTAAAAAACAAAATATTTATAAATTAGAACCTTATTAATGACATTTTTTTCCTCCACCATTGTGTTGTATTTATTTATTATTAAAACTTCATCACCCTTTTTTATTTATTAATTTATATTTATATTATTTAGTTATTTATTCTTCCCTTTCCCAACGAATTTTTACCACCTACTCCTTCTAATCATCGTTATCCCCTCCATCCTGTTTTGTTTCCTTAAGTTCTATCTCTATATGTTCCTTTACTAATCTCCAACTCTCTTTATGCAGACCTTATTTTCCTTGAATTATCCCTGTTAATCTATCCATTTCCATCATTTCGTTCAATTTTACAAACCATTCATCCGTTGGGGGTATATCTTTACTTTTCCAGTTTTTTGCATAATTCAGCCTCGCTGCAGTGACCACGTAAAGAATAATCTCCAGTTTTTCCCTTTTTTTGTTCTTTCTCAATTTTCTGCATCATATTCAATAAAAATAATTCAGGCTCCAGTGGATTTTAATCTGTAATGTTTTTTCCATCTTTTCTTGAATTTCTCTCCAATACTTCTTTACCTTCTCGCATGTCCACCATAGATGAAAGAAAGTTCCATTATCTTTACCGCATTTCCAACATTTATTTTCTTTCGTTCTATATATCTTACTCAATTTTACAGGATCCAAATACCACCTGTAAAACATCTTAAGATATTTTTCCTTCAATTTTTAGCAGCAGTAAATTTATTTGTATCTTTCCAACTACTCTCCCAATGATCAAATTGAATTTCATCCCCCCACATTTTTTGACCATTTACCATAACCTCTTTTACTTGTTCTGTCTCTAATTCTCTTTCCAATAGCAAATTATATAATTTGATATCGTCTGTTTCTCTGAGTGTAAAATTTTTTTTCAAAAATATTTTCCCTTTTCTCAAAATTCCCCCCCTTCCAACTTTTTATCCATTATAAATCTTTCCCTCAGTTGTCGATGCAAAAACCAATGACATTTAAATCCTTCCTTTTCAATTTCTTCCCTCGACTTTAACTTTAGGTCCTGATTTCGCTCTTCCTTCAATATTTTTTCATAGCGTAACCACTTATCTTTTGGATCTTTCCATCTCCCATATAATGCTTCATGTGGAGAAAACCATCTTGGTTTTTTCATATAATAACTCTTCCTAAATTTCAACCAAATTTCGATTGCTCTTCTTAAATAGTGGTTTTGAAAATCTTTATCAATTTTTTGCTTGCCATACCACATGTATGCATGCCAGCCCATTCGTTCCCCTGTCCTTCTAAATTTAACAACTCTTCATCCTGTAATGTTATCCAATCTCTAATCCATACTAACCCACTAGCCAATAATATAATTTGGGTCTGGCAAATAAAAACCCCCTTTTTCCTTTTTTTCTTTTAAAAAGTTTCCCATTTAATCCTAGGTTTTTTATTTTTCCCAAAACAAACTTTGAAATATCTTTCTGCCATTTCTTAAAGGGTTTATCATTAATTATTATCGGCAGATTCTGAAATAAAAAATTTAATCTGGGCAAAACATTCATTTTTATTGCTGAAATTTTTCCCCACATAGATAGCCTTAAAGATTTCCCAATTCTCTAACGATATTTTTATGTCTTTCCAAGTTTTTTTGTAATTGTTGTCATACAACTCATTGTTTTTTTTTGACAGCCAAATTCCTAAATATTTAATCTTCTTTTCTACTTTAAATCCAGTCATCCGAATCAAGTTATCTTTTCCTCCCCATTTTTTTTGTTAAAATTATTGTTTTGTCCTTTTTATCTTTAATCCTGCCACTTCTCCAAATTGATCCATTTTCTGTATCAAAATTTCCATGTCCTGTTCTGGGTTTTCCAAAATAACCATCATATCATCAGCATAACTCTTACTTTAAATATATGCTTATTGATTTTACACCCTCTTATTTCTGGATATTTCTAATCGCATTTAATAACACCTCTAAAACTGTAATAAACAGAAGTGGGGAAAGTGGAATCCCTCCTTGTTCCTTTTTCTATGCTAAAATATTTCGTTTTGTCCCCATTACTAATCAATGTTGCATTTTGTTCCTTATAAATTTCCTTAGTCCATTTTAAAAAAGAACCGCCAATGTCCATTTTTTTAACACCCTCATCATAAACCCCATAAAGATTGTCAAAAGCCTTCTCTGCGTAAATAAAAACTAATGCCAATTTCCTTTCGTTATTCTTTTATAATGTTCTATAATTTAAAGCGATTCTTATATTTTTTTTTTTTCGTTTTAAAAAAACCATTTTGATCTTTATGAATAATTTCTTGCAGCACTATCTTCAAACTCTAGCCCAAAATATTAGTAAAAATTTTATAATAATATTAAGCAACGATATAGGACGATGTTCCCTGGTTCTTTTTAAAACCTTTCCTTCTTTTGGGATTAACGTTATATAAGCCTCCCCCCAGGATTTGGGTTTACCATTCTCTATAATGTCATTAAACGTCTTTTCCAATGGTTCTATTACATACTCTTGTAGTTTCTTATAGTAAGTTGCTGTTAATCCATCCGGACCTGGAGCTTTAGATGTGTCCAGTTTCTGAATCGCCTCCTTTATTTCCTTTATCGTAATTTTCCTGTTTATCATTTCTTGCTCTTCCTTAAATTGGGGAATTTTTTGTTTCTTGATTTTCTAGCTTTGTCGAAGTTTTCCTTTTCCCCAATTTTTAAAAATTTTTTAAAGTTATAAAAATTTTTTTTTTTTCTTCCTGATTTGTCGTTTTTTACTTCCCTTATTTATTTCCAAAATTAATTCCTTTCCTTCTCCTTTCTTAATTTATAAGCCAGCCACCGCCCGGTTATCTGCTTGCTCAAAATGCCTTTGTTTCAACCACAACAGTTTTTACACATTTCCTGCTGATTTTCATCTATAACCTGCCCTCGCAATATTTTCAATTCCATTTGCACTGTTCTATTCAATGGATTTTCCCTTTAAATTTTATTTCCTGTATTTTTATCTTTTCCAACAGTTCCTGATATTTTTGCTGTCTCACCTTTTTAAGTTGGAGTTAGTTTAATAACTCCCTCTTAACACCGCCTTACTAGCATCCCATACTGTACTCCCTTTTAATTCATCAGACGTGTTTTCCTTAAAGTAAAATTTAATTGTTTCCTTTATTCTTTCCAGGTATTCCTCATTCTGAAAAAGAATATCATTTAACCTCCATCTCTCCTTTTCCTCATCATTCTCAAATCCAATTGGATAGGATTATGATCAGATAAAGTCCGAGGGAGAATCTCCATGTCCTTGACCATATATAATAAATTTTTTGAGATTAGAAATAAATCTATACGTACATCGACTTATGAGTATCTGAAAAAAAGTGTATCCATATGAATCTTTATGAATTCCCCTCCATACATCCTGTAGTCCCAAAATTCTTTATTTGAAAAAGGAATGTGGGAGCTTTCCCTGAACTTTTCCACTAGACCTATCTATCATAGGATCCAACACCCCATTCATGTCTCCTAACAATAAGTAATTCTCCTGATTTGATTCTGCCGAGTAATTCAATATAACCTGATGTAATTTTTCATAAAATTTATTTTTTTTTTTAATGGGGCATAAATTCCAATCAATAATATTTTCTTTTCAAGAAATTGTCCCCCACCCCCACATAATGTCCCTTATTATCCCCAAATCTCAACTCTGAGGGATTTTTCGATTAACATACAACCTACACCCTTTTTCTTTTAAAAGCCGAAATGTAACATTTACCTAATTTGGGATTTCTCAAAAATTTTTCATCTTTTTTCCTTTTCTTTGTTTCCTGCAAACATACCACATCCACCTTACTCTTTTTCATAAAGGAAAACCTGTCTTCTTTTGTAATTTGAATTCAAACCCTTAGTATTCCACGACACTATCTTTATGGACATTTTTTCTTCTATTGCTATTTTTTTTTTGTCTTCTTCTTCGTATAAATCTTCCAATTTTAACTCCGCTTTCTGTGAGTCCGTTTCCTCTTTTTGCTGTTTCACCGCGTTTTATGAGCGGGTTTTTTTCTCCAACTCACCTCGATTCCTATCTGCACGCCCTCCAGTTTCTGTCAAAGTAAAGTGGAGAAAAAAATTTGTAGCTTCCGCATAGTCAGTTCTCCTGGAACTCCTTTCCCTTCCCTCCTCCACTGTGCCAGCGCTGATTGGTCAATTTTAAAGCCCACCTCGGTGGTGTGAATCGATGTAACGCTTCCCCATTTGGAAAAAAATTTCAGTGGGACCGTTGTGGTTGGTTTCATGGAGTTTTTCCGTTTTTATATTACACCGGTTTCACAATGATGTGAACTGCACTAGGAGTAACACTGCAGAACCACTACAACAGAACAACATAAACCAGTTTGACATGCAGATGTATTCATGACACGACGACGTACAATGATGTATCTCCCTTGTGCGGAAAGGGCCTTAGTCTTCTTTTGATTTCTTGACTGCATTCTCCATTTTTGTTGTGCACTCAGTGTGGCTATGGCATGCCAGAGAAAGGGTTAAAATGCCCCCACTACATGTAATGGGGAAAAGTGTTATGATTCTTTAATAATTTGCTATTTCATCCTGCATGTTAGAAATCAAAAGTATAGAAGTTACTTGTCTGTACCAAAAACAAGGAAATATTAAATATGCAGATTAATTCTCCTTCTCATTATAGCTAGCCAAACCAACAAAGTGATAAGGAGAAAATGACTGCACTGACAAACTAAGAACAAGGAACTAAATTTTAGATGGAAGGGGCTCAACTTTGTTAAGGTCAATAGTAACTTTGACTACTTTACAATTAATTACACAGCTAGGTAATTAACTGAATTGAAGCGGGGAAAATCTATTGATGAAAGCAATGGCAAAATAAAAAATGAAGAATTAAAAAGCTGAGTAAATTTAAAAATTGCAATTAATATATCAAACAAAGAAAACAAATAGTATGTAAGATCCTATTAAGTGAATACAAAGGTACTGATAAACAGTATTATTTTAAATTTTTTCTCCAATTAAGTCAAATCTAAGTTCTCTTGCAAGTAATTTAAGTCTAGTCTCAAGTAAGTCTAAGTCTGGAGCCAAATTTATACCCCCAAACTATATTGCAGAATTTCTGGACAGAGTCAAATTAAATAGTTTTAAAAATTTAAGTAGAGTCAGACCTCTACTTTTTTGATTTTGCCATTCAGTTTGGAAGTGGGGAATAGATCCTTATTACTTCCCATTTGCAAAGCTGGGAAGCTTTTTAGAAGTGGGGAATAGGATCCTTCTTAGTCCCCCTTACTGAAGCTTCAAAAGCTTTAAAGAAGGATTCTTCCTCCTCAAGCCCATTGCCTAACCCATTTGCTGTTCCCTCTAGAAAGTGTCCACACTTTGGGCTTGAGACAGATTGTATTGATCAGTAAGTTGTAAGGTTTCTGGATGAATGTGTTATGTTACTGAACCAAGTGCAGCAAGTCAGTCACTAAAAATATGCAATTCTAAGTAATTGAGTCAGTGTGTAATTTTGGCCGAGTAATCCAAGTTGAGTCACTGAAGTGACTTAGCTGACTTTAGCCCGAGTCTATCAACTCAAGTCTACATCACTGCTGATAAAGGGGTGCTATCACATCTGCTCCTCTACTTCACACTTGAAAAGCAAACTTGTGGAGATATTGTTAGAAGATACAGGATAGTGCACATAATATGCTCAAAAATAAATGTGAAAACGTATATCTACCAAGGCCAAGGTATAAAAATAGGGAAAAGGCACAGCCAGGAGGAAGTGAAAACTACTTCTCTCATACAGCATCCTTAAACACAAACTTCTACAAGCACAATGTGGACTTAGAAGTCCCTTCTGTGTGTTCAGTAGAGCTTATTTGTACAGAAGTGTACATACAACAGATTGCATGCAGCCTTTGGTATTCCTGCATGGGCCAATCTACAGTAGCTGACTTGATAACATTTGCTTGTGTGGTTGATCATTTAGTAGACTTCTGACTGACAGTTCCTTGGGGCGGGGCGGTAGGGGTCAGGTATACAGGAGTCTTGGTGATTATTGGGGGAGGGTGCTCAGCCCCTCCTAGATTAATCTTCAGAGATCCATAGTCCAAGTTCTAAGATCCAAGGAAATGCTACCTAATACTGAAATGTATGTAGTTGGATGTAAAGTCGAAGGCTTTCACAGCCGGAATCTATAGGTCGTTGTGGGTTTTCCAGGCTTTGAGGCCATGTTCTATTAGTATTTTCTCCTGATGTTTCACCTGCATCGGTGGCTGGCATCTTCAGAGGATCAGATCCTCTGTATGTATGTAGTTGTTCTGCAGGAGTTGTGCAGACTGGAAACCTTTATGTAATATGATGAATCTCAACAAGGAGTATAACTTGCATACACTAATTGTTTTACTTAATAAAATATAAAAAAGCATTATAAACCTGCTTGTTTCTTCTCTTTTCATATAAATTTTCTGAAAGTCCAAAGTGGAAGAGTTTGTTGTGGCAAATGTTGATGCTGATCTGCTTAGTAAAGAATACTTTTGTTTTCAGCCTTGGTAGCTCAGGTAGCTTCGTATCTATTTTATGGTAAAGTCTGAGGAAATTTAGCTAGACACAGATTGACATGCATGAGGCAAAGAACCTTCAGAGAGATGAGGTGGTGGAAAGCTGTCAACTTGGCACCCTTCAGAGGTTTTAGGCTACACCTAAAGGCTAAATCTAGGCTAAAGAGGCTGGACAACTGTCTACTGTGGATGACTTAGCTGGAAATACTGCATTAAGGAGGGGGCTGGAATTGATGGCCTCTGAGGCCCCACTCTATGATTCAATCTCTGACCACTAGCTATCTAGGCTGTGGGGTTTGGGAAATTATCATCAATGTGCTTGATCCAATTGTTAGACCCACCTAAAGTGGATGCATTAAA
This sequence comes from Iguana delicatissima, assembly GCA_948472985.1. Classification (NCBI taxonomy): domain Eukaryota; kingdom Metazoa; phylum Chordata; class Lepidosauria; order Squamata; family Iguanidae; genus Iguana; species Iguana delicatissima. The sequence continues at coordinate 128,151 of CAOKZL010001145.1, forward strand.
TAAACTGGACTTATAAGTGATGACTTATCATTCAGCAATTAATTAGATGGGTCTGCTCTAGCTGACAATTAGAAGTAGCTTCCCTTCCTCCAAAACAAATTGCCCAAGTTCTGGATTCTACACACACTGAGTTCCCTGAATGCAACCCAAGACTGGACCATTCTCAATAAACAGAAAACAGCAGTACACCAATGGACTTCTTAACAACTACAACAGTACCAAAGAGGAATATGGAAGTGAATAATTATAGGCTATTTAATTGCATCTTTTCCTTATATCTCAGTAGAGGCCCTATCAAGCGTGAGCATTGTACTGAACAAACATGGTGTACAAATTCAATAGCTTTCAGCGACAATAACTGAAAGGAATGATGTGACAACACTGACAAAAGCCAACCTAATCACTTTCAAGGTTTGTTTTGTCGTTTTTAATTCACCACAATCAAAAGAACTGGTTTATCATAGTCTCCAACATTTCACCACAAATAGTGTGATTGAATTCCTTAAACACTTCTGCACATCCCTAATCCTTTTGCACCAACATCCCTTTTACAAAAATCACTGTGCTCCACAGTGTCTGATTTATATTTCATTTGGAGAACAGGAAGTAAAGGGATTAGAGTTGAGGATTAAAACACTTACTCTTTACAGCATTTTTGTGAAGAATAGCTTCTTAGTTGCCATGGGCACAGCTCAGTGACCCTTAGCCTCCAAATGCAATTCCTCTTGCATTAATGAAATATTTCAATTGGACTCCATAGAAAACAAATGAGTGGAGATGTATTTAAAATTCAAGTGTGTGCAAAGTAAGAAAACAGATTACCCCTGTTGTCTTCTTTCTTCTCTATTTTTGCCATTTTAACAATGAAATGTCAAATGTAATTTGGAAAAAAGGACATCTGAAGACTACCACTGAATGCTGAAAGGCCACCTTGGGAATATGAAGAAATGGTACCATGGAAAAACAAAACACTTTGAGATTAATGCTCAGAAGAAGTGCACTCTGCAGTGCCAATACACTGCCATATAATGAAGTCAAGAGAGAGTGAGAACAGAATAAACTAAATTTCAGCATTTTACAAGTATTATGTAAAATGCTGAAATTTAGTTTATTCTGTTCTCACTCTCTCTTGACTTCATTATATCAATCCACAGTAATAAAAAACAAAGGCTTGAATTCTACTGTTACTCCCAACTCATGCAGACCTGTTGAAACAATGAGATTTATACAAGTGTTGTTGTTCAACAACAATACGTACTTACTCTAGCTGAAGTTATCAATAGGATTCCAATTTATGTGTCTGCCTGAGAGTCTTAGCTCCAAGATGATCAAACCAAAAAGCACAAAATATGGTGTGCTACTAAATGTGCACCAGGGTTTATTTTTTAAATTATTGATTTCAATTTATCCATGTGTTTGAAGCCTCTGGTACCAATCTTCAGTCACTAGGTGGCCCACTTCCCTAATCAATGCATAGGAATCAACTGGTTTACTGTAAATACCAGAAAAATTTGGTTATTTTGTCCCAGAGTATTTTGCAAGGTAAAGTTAAATATCTTTTTAATTCTTTTTTTCAGAATTCTTTTTTAGAATTTCCACAGTTACAAGCCACATTGATCACCACGATAATGATAACTGAAAGGAAGAAACTGGCTTCTCTAAGAGATTCTATATATAAATTTTATATTTAACCATTTAAATTTTATTTCATAAAATCGCTTAAACTTTAAAACCTTAACACCTGGTCAATGATTTGAGATTAATATTCATCCTTTACTTTCTCCACTTTGTACCCAAGTCATATAATTCCAAATTTTAATATACCATTCTTTTAATTGAGCTATTTAAATTAAGAGTAGTAAAGAAGATATGTCATTAATATATAAAAGTTTTTAAAATTCTTCTTTGCTGCAAATTTAGATAAACTGGTAAGCAAGTTCTGGGCTCTAACATATGGTATATCATAAAATATCAGTAATATTAGTAATATGATTTCTTTGCCCCAGAATAATCCTATCACTTATGTAAAATCTCTTTGTTTAGAACATATGCCCATACAGCTGCATAGAAAAGGATAAGGAATACTCCTTGCATCCTTTTCCTCTTATTTTCATATTTTGAAAATTGGGTAGGAAGGAGCAGTGGTTTTGAGAACTTTCTTTTTCCCTACACAAGTCCTGGGTTCCATTGTGGGCTTGATGCTCCAGTGGAAAGCTCCTACATTTAAACTCAATCCTACAACCATTTTCAAAGAGCAAAGAAATCTCTCAGCTGCTTAAGTGAAAAGACAAAGGAAACATATTTTTTAAAAAAATGAATGATTCTGACAACACCAGTCTCTTCCATTTAGCTGCATATATGTGTTCTCTTTCTCAAAAATTCATGCACAATACAAGAAATGTATCCCTCTCACAGTTCACTCAGCGTAAAAAGAAAAATTGGGTAGACCACTCGGGACCATAGGGTGAACCTAACGGGGAGTTTTGGAGCAAGATTTGTTCAGAGGAGGTTTGCCATTGCCTTCCTCTGAGGCTGAGAGAGTGTGACTTGCCCATGGTCACCCTGTGAGTTTTCATGTCCAGGCAGTGATTTGAACCGTGCTCTCCCAGAGTACTAGTACCCTACAGAGTACCCTACACACAAACCACAACACCACTCTGGTTTTTGCCATTAAGTAAGAAGGATAAAAAAGAAAGAAACTCTCCTCTTCAGCTTATTTCCTCCTTACACACAATACAACGCAGCCTACTCAGTGCCAGTTTTAAAGTCTTTCTTATAGTCAACTGCCTCTCCAAGGAGGGAAAGAGAAGTCTTTTTCTCTTTTACAAAAAGCACTTTGATGCCCCTGCTACTTCTGACAAAATCCCAATGGGAAAGAAGAGCAGGCTTCTCTTTGTTCCTCTCTCCAGAGTCACTGAAATCACTAGCAGCAGCACCGCTTTGGCTGGTGCTTTCAGAAAGACATGCAGCTCCTGGGAGCAAACAATGTAAAACAAAACAAAATAAAATACCACTGTTTCTCCACACACTGCAAGGTTAGTCCAACAACCGTATACAGGAGGAGGGGCGAGCAATGCAGGTTCTATCCTGAGCAGTCTAATACTGCAAGGCTTTGATGATGGCAAACTAATGATGATTTTATAAAGCCTACACATACACAGTGGAGTCACTTGGATACTTTCTGATAAAAGATCTGTGATAGTGATGGAAGTTGCAGCTGTTATCAGTCAGCTGCAGGTCTATGAAACAGGAAGTAGGAGGGGAAGCACGAAGGAAGAAATCACATTGCATAATCACTAGCATTTTCTTTTCTCTTCTTTAGTGGTAGCTGCTTTATCTGGCTTGCTATCAAAACCATGATTTGGAGCTGTGGTCTGTATTTTAAACTATTTGCCCACCTCTTCCCTATACCTTGAAACTGCAAAACACTTCTCAAAATAGTACTTTTCGTGATGAGCCATACCAGTCAGCTAGGGTGGGAGCGGTGGCAACAGTCAGCCTCTATGTCAAGGGGGTGGTGAATTCACTCTTGGTTTCATTTCAGACTGCAAAGGTTCTATCCAAGGTGCTCAACCTATCTGGGGAATAGGATTCAGCACCTCGGATAGATTGTTTAACATTCTGAGTAAAACCCAGGTCAGATTCACTGCTGGCAAAGAGGAGAAGTGAGTGAGGACTAAGCCAGGGAATTAAGGAACCATCCCGCTCACTGGGGGCAGCAGGGCCATCACATGTCAAGCAATAACACTGCCATTGGTAGTTTCCCCTACAACATGAGAAATAAAACTTTAGACTACACACCTTCCATGGCATCTTCTTTCCCACTCACTTAGTTGTGGTAATCTCTCTCTGGATCCTGTTGCATGCTTCTACTCCAGTATCCAACAGAGAGAATTCCTGAGTGGTTAACACTTCCCTCCCCTGCCACTCAAATAAGTGCTGTGACTGTGTCATTCTCAAAAGCCTGGTTATCTCTGCTAGCTCTTGGGGTGTGTGAAAAGCTAGGAAAGAGTAGGACTAGAAAGTGTTTGGGATGTTGAACAGGTTCCACACTGCACAACATTTTCTGGCATGTCCCACCAACATCCTTCTATATTTGCCATCCAGTTTGATCTGGGGCTAGTAGAAATAACAGCACTCATTATCTGGTCTCTGTCTGAATCAATGCTAGGTCAATAACATGGTCCATGGATTTTTCAAAAATTGGTTTACCTTTGTCACTTCATGAATACTAATTCAGTAGAGATGTATAATCAATGGCTGTGGAGTCGTCAGGCACAGAAAAAAAAATACACAATTTAGCATACTGATATATGTGTGAGATTTTTCCCCATCAATGCCAGTAACCCTCTCATTTTGCTGCCGCTGACTCTCAACAGCACAGTTGTGATTCTTATATTTGTGACATGTATGAAATGTCTTTTTCTCTGTTTCCTCAATCAGCTTTCCTCTCAGGATGCCTCAGTTTCAGGGCAAGTTCCTGCTCACTGAAGAACTGGATTCATACCGAAGGAAGCATGGTGAGTTTGCTCTACATCACTCAGCTACTTCATTCCATCCTGAATACTCTCGTTAGTCCCAACTAAAGCCGACCTGTTGAATCAATTGAATTTACCTACTGTATTTGCTGGCATATAAGACTCACTTTCCCCCCAAAAAATACTGTTTGAAAATAGGGTACATCTTATATGTGGGTGTGTCATATATGCCAGCAAATAGTATTTGCCAGTGTATAAATGGGGTGCATCTTATACGTCGGTGGGTCTTATACGCCGATAAATATGGTAGTTGCTCGCTTACCAATCAAGAAGTTATTCAGCAGATCTACACTGTTTAAGACTACCCAATTGGACTGAGTTAAATGTGCAGCATACAATTTGGATCAGTTTTATTTTCAAATAAGTGTGCAATATCACTGTCTGGACTAATAATATTGTAGGTGGGGAGAATTAAACCATCTTTCTTTCTGAAATTCACCCACCCACTGACAAAGGCCAAAGGGACAAAGGAAACTCTTAACTGGCATTAGTTAAGGCTTTTCTCTTTTTTAAAACCCTGATGTGGGGAGGGAGTATGTGAATTGAGGTTACATGCCTGTGGAGATATTCGAATCACCTCAATCTGTGCACAGTGGCCCCAGTTTATATCAGGGCACTGTATGCATATTTAAGATTTGAAAAAGAATATTGACTGCTTTGCTACATATTTAACATAATATGAAGTTTAGCTCCCTGGTTCAGAAGATCACCATTCGGTAGAGAACCCTTTGAATTAAAATAAATACAGCAGCTATTTTGTAGTTACAAGTATGGTTTCTAAACATGCAGATAAGTGTAAGCAATTTTACAGTGCCTGGAAATACTCTTCTGACAAGTATCTACATGAAAAGAGGGTGTTAAATCATTGCCCTCCAAGGCAAAGGGTCGCTAGTTTTTCAACACTCTCCCTGGATGTAGTATGCATTTATAGTACAAGTAGTAAGTATGTACAGAATGTGGAATTCTCTCTAAATTACTACCAAAGCCTCGTCGTTACTGAATTCCCAGAAGGCAAAGCAAAATGTTATAATGATTCATTAGGATACTGGCAATATCAGTGTAACCACATGCTGACACAATTACTGAGATCCAGCTGTACTGGAATCAATAGACATTCTATCACTGCAGCCAGGACTTCTCAAGTATGAACATGGAGTTCATGACATCAATGGAGCACACACACACACACACACACACTCTCATGCTCAATATGAGCATGGCATTTTGAAGGGCAAGTGATAGCAAAATAACAAAATAATGTTATTTAGTGTGCAGAGGGGAGGTTTAAAAAGAGGATTAGAAGCCAGCCAAGCAGGACATATTAAACAAATCCATGACTAACAGGGTGTAACAGCAAAGGGTCTCATTCTATTCAACTGAACGATTCCCTAGGGTTGGAGCTATTACTTCATTGTGCTTTTATCACCTTGGGATTTTTATGGTTATTTTTGATGAATCCACATTTTTGTAAAGATTTTTTGACATTAAGCCAATTTTCATTTTTAATTAAAGTCGTAAATAACCTGAATTCTGGCTTTAAAGGTTTGTTGTTTCTTACTTTTTTTTTGTTATTATGCCAGGAAATATTCCAAATACCAACACGTGTACTGAGTTAGTCATATAAAGTTCTCAAAGATATTTTAAGTAGAATACAGCTCATAAATGTTATACATTATGACCTAAGAGCATATTTGTGAACTCTTTTGATCTATACCCAAAATTCTTTTCCCCCTCCTTTGTTCACTCAAATGTATTTCCAATTCAAATTGATAAATTAAACGGATACAAAGGTAAAGGAACAATGGAGCTAAATCCTGTTATTACGCATAACTAAGGAAGAAAAGTGGCCTTTACGTTTATTTCATTTTCTGAGCTAGAGGTTACAAAACAATCAAGAATGAACAATGGACTGTGACAAATACAATATAAAGAGCCAAACCATATACTGTAAAGCAATAATAAATGATTCTTTATAAATCATGACACATTGTTTTATATTAACAGAAGGGAAGAAAAGTCCACAAAGATTTAGTTTTTGTTATTAACATCTGTCTGGAAATAAATTTGATTTAAAATAATGGAGGGTGGCATTATGTTGGCTACAGCAGGATGCAGTAGGACACAGACTGTAGATTATGGTATCTGCAGACATGACCTGAAGAGGAAATTTAAGCTCAGCAGTTTATTTAACAATTCAGCACCAGGTCAACTCTAGTTTAGTAGTCTAGGGTTCCACCCCAAACAAGCAGTTAAACCAACTTTGTACAGAATTTTTACAAAAACATGCAACAGCTGCAACTGAATGACAAAGGCTATGACATACAAACACTTTGACCAATAAGGAGCAAGCATTATTTCCAAACTATATATATATCACACTTGTTTTTGTTTCTTAATCTGGTATTCTGAGTGTTTTTTTAACCAACAGAACATGTCAATATGCTTTGGATTGTGGCTCATAAAATTTTGTACATGTTTAACTTGACATCACTTAACACTTCCTATGTCAAAGTAATTTCTTCAAAATGGCTGTACCTCATTTAGGCCTTACAGTCACTTTCTGACTTTTCCCTTTAGGCCCTTTGCATAGTAGTTAACTGTAAAAGTTACCTTTTTCCTGGCCTGATGATCTTTGGAGGAATGGGCCTTTACATGCTTCCTTAAAGAACTTGGATCTGTGTATCGTTTGGAACATCCAGGAATCTGGCAAGCATAAGGTTTCTAAACAAACAAAAGGAAAACTGCTAAATCATGAGATTTTTTTTTAAAAAAGATAGTTCTTAACATTCGTGAGGTTGATACAAATTGCAATACAATGACTATAGAGCCTAATAGAATAAGCAGAATGGCCATATAATTTGTGGAAGAGCTAAGAGAGAGAAAGTAACGCACAAGGGCAAGGGAAAGAAGTGAATATTTTGACTTCTTTAAGCATGGAGTTCTATATTAATATTGTTTATTCCCTGTACTACAGAAGCAGGTATTTATTTATTTAAAACTTGTTTACTCATTAGCTACTAGGTCTTTGATTCAACAGCAGTGACGTCATGTCATTTATAGCTTTGAGAAAAAGATGCATCACAACATGTTGAGAAATAAGCCCTATTCAAAAAATTTTTACTCGTGCATTCTCAACATGTGAGCAAGGCCATGAAAGTAACCATAAAGCCTTACCTTGGACACTGTGCATGCTGACAGCCCATTCATACTACACAAGTATAGCACTATTATTCCACTTTAACTGCCATAATTCTGGCCTACTGAATTCTGGGATCTGCAGTTTAGGAAGTGGCATTTAAAATCTTTAGCTAAAGAGCTTTAGTGTCTCACCAAACTACAAACCCCAGGATTCCACAGGATGGAACCATGGCAGTTAAAATGGAATTATAGTGCTGTCACTGTGGCCATTTCCATACTTTACCTGATCCCATTGTCCTCCCATTGCAATCCCGGCTGCACCTTTACTGGGCTGGGAGCGTGACAGCGACACTCCCCTCAACACCTAACTCGTTCCCTGCGGAAGGGAGCGTGAGCGACACACACCTGCCTTCCACAGCATAGCTGGGGTCTTTCCCATGCTGCCCTGGGGAAGGAAGAGCCTTCATTGTGCTTCCTGCTCTTCCGTATGGCCAGGAAGGACAGGAGCATTGCACAATCATGGGTGCTTAATGGATTTATTCTATTAAGCAAATTCCTATGATCACGACAGATGGGGGCAGGATGGCAGCGGGACCGTGATGACATTGTGCAAAAGCACCTGCAGACCACTGCTATCCCGTCCCTATAGCAGAACTACAAAGCCATACGGAAATGGCCTGTGTTGTGTGAATGGGCCCTGAGTAAATCCACCTGTGTTATCTGTCCACATCGCACAAATATTATCAGAAACAGAGCCTTCAAATGTAAATAGTGAGCATGTAAAGCTTCCATGTGGATTGCTGGGCATCACATGGGATTCCAGGTACACACAAAGGCTCTGTCCTTGCAGATCTCTGAATTCATATATAGATGCCTGAGTATGGGGCTAGTTATTACATACATTGGGGTCATGGCTACTGAATGTGGCCCCATTCACATTTTGGAGACACGCTTGGGTAAAATATCTGAAAAGGGCTATACTGAAGCCTAACATAAGAGAAAATGCCATACTGACCTAGGGCCAGCTGGGATATATATCCTTGGTAAAAATGAAAGACAGAAGCAGGAGGGACTGAATTTCACATACTGATAAAATAAATTCTCATCACTACTTGTACTTACAGTTATTTAACCCTGACAGAAACCTTTGGCATAGTCAGAAATTACATTTCTTTATTGGTTCAGGTAAAGAAGCTGTAGGAAAGTCCCAGACACAAAGACATAGAAGAAATCTGCTTTCGAAGAGAGAAGGAAGGGGAGAAGTTAGGCAGAAAAGAAATAAAAGCAGAAAGCAAGGCTCACGTGTTAAAGCTCTAAAAATATTAAAGGTTGTACAAAGAACATTAAGATATTGCTTATTAAAATATTGTCAACTTTCTGTGAACCAATTACAAGCATGTGCCATTGTCCTTATACTTCTTTTTTTTAGAAATAACAGATTCGGTTGGAAGAAAATATGTGTTTACCAGTTATTTATTTTCACTCTTGGTCAGAATTTTGTGCCTTTTGTATTTATCTCAGAATTTCTTCACTCATCATGTTTCTTTCAAGAGCAGCAATAACTGTATCAAAAGTCATTTATGTGCTTTTTAATTTTGATTCATTTTCATCACATTTAGTTGTTTTGATTACAGCTGACTGTTTATTTTAATTCTTATTTCTTTTAATGTTTTGTTGGTTGCTTTGAATGTTTGTAGGAGAGAAAAAGCACATACAGGTTTTCACATAAATTAGTGTGTGTGTGTGTGTACAAACTGGGCTACCTTTAGTTAATTTGCATGGTGTTTTGCATATCACATAAACAGGGATGGAAAGATGGGTCTTATATTAGCATTATTAGACCACTGGTATATACCTGTACAAATACTAGAATATCTGTTTGAAACCCCAAGAAAGAGTTTTCATTTATTCTTCAGCAAAAGTTGCCTAAGCTATCTTAATTTTTTGTCCTAATCATAAGAGCACTCTCTGTGCTTTTTTCATCCCACAGTATCAAAATCCATATTTGTCTATTTGCAGTATAACTGCAGCTCATTCAAAAGTCTAAAGCAGTGATTCATAACCCTCATCTTCAGAGCATGCATCTCTGTGTATGTCTGAGTACTCAGTAGAGCATTTCCCCCTCCAGCACTTCTGCCTCTGCACTAATATCTTAGCAGGCCCATTTCTCTAAACCAGGGGAGGAAACTGTGCATCTATATGGCTTATATCATTTTTAAGGCCATCTATTTGGCCACATCATATTTTTTTAAAAAAAAATTGACGCAAAAGATCGTGCCTCTGGAAGGTACCAGGGGAAATAGTTCTGGCCTAAAACAAATTCCACACCTTAGGGATTTTGTGAGGAAAGAGTCACTTTTGAGAAATCAGCAGTGACCTTCCAATCATGTCCTATTTCTCCAGAAAAGGCAGGTGCCACATGTAGGAGTCTGAAGTGGGTGAGAAATGGGTTGGAGTGGTCCCTAAACTCACCTCTCTTTTTTTAGATGCCAGTCCCTGTCTTAAAGCAAAATACCTCTTGTCCTCATCTGAGGTAGCATAATGGATCTCTCTTATTAGGGTGTCTATGTATCTTATTTTATAGAGAATAGTCCTCAGTTGAAGTCACTTTCTATGAAAAGGACTGTCCAAGTGCATAAGAAGGGAAAACGGGGACCCTGAGTTTCCTGTTGACAGCACCTGGCACTGAGCAGGGCAGCACCAGGTCCCAGTGCTGAGCAGAGCTCTGCACCATAGGCAGACACACCACATTTCTATCAAAATAATAATTTCTAAGTCTGCATCTAGAGGTATAAGTGAGAGTTTGCAAATTTTATGGTAATTGGTCCTCTTTTTTGGCAACCTTTTTCCTATTTATTTATTTATTTATTTATTCATTCATTCATTCATTCATTCTGTGATGAGTCACCTTACCTCTTGAGCAGACCCCATGAATGGGCCAGCTTCTGCTTCAAGCATCTGAGGGACTGAAGGACAAGTGGATTATTGGATGCCCTCTCATGACGGGGGCCCTGTTTAGAAGAATGGATCTGCCGTATGGCAGCATGCTTGCACATGACAGCAAGGCACACGAATGAAGGAACACAGGAGGACATTTGAAACAAGCTATTCAATTCTACTTATTAAAAAATGTATATCCTGCTATTGAGGCATGTTGAGGCATACAACAGAATGAATTTAAAACAATTTAGAACAATTTAAGGGAGTTTAAATGGCAAGGAAAAAATGAAACAATGTCAAAGAATAATTCAGAATCATTATAATCCTCTCCCTTTTTTTGGCTTGGCATTGGAAAAAAACCAGTGTTGGGGTCAATGAGGCCTCCAAGGAGAGGACATTCCACAAGCAGGGTGCTATAGGAAAGAAGGCTTTCTCACATGTATTCCCACAGTGTATTAACCCCACTGGTGGGACACAGAGCTCAGCAGACCTCAGTCCTCAGACTGACAGACAGACAGGATAGATAGACAGGAGGAGGCACTATTTCAAGTGTCAAAGTCACAGACCAATTAGGGCTTTAAATATCATCACCAGGTCCTTGAATTCTGAGCAAAAGTGTGTTAGGAGCCAGCACAATTTATGGTGTCATATAGTTTCCATAAGATGTGGTGGCAGCCAGTAGATATCAGTGTGCAGTAAATCTGCTCCACGTTTTAAATTTTATGCTAGGTGTGTGGAACCTATTTGAAGACTTCGACCCAGAGTAAATTCACAGCACTCCTGACATAGAAGCTACCAGCCGACACTTATAAGTTGTTCCCATCAGCAATATACCTGCTGTGAGTTACACTAGCTGCAGCTTCCAAGTCATGTTCAGTGACAACCCCATGTAGAATGCATTGCAGTAGCCTAAACAGGAAGATACATAGACATGAACTACTGTGGCCAGGTTATTCTGAATTGGTTATCTCATAGTATACCCTGCTTCATTCAGTCCACTGTAGGACTGTCTCCCAAAAACACAACATCTGCCTCTTTGAAGCAGTTATAGAAGGAAAGGGAAAGGCCTCTTCAGTGATTTCCTTTGGTCAGAGGTAACTGGCAACTCTACTTACAGGGATTTCCATTGTCTGTTCTATCCCAAATTCTCCCTATTTGACATTTCCCACTCTTTAAAGCTTGTATATTTTAAAACCAAATTACAAAATACGTAGGAAAATCAAAGCAGGATAGCAAAACAAAACTTGAAAATGATCAGATTCTTCCCTTACAGTGTCCAGGTGTGTCCTCTGGTGCTTGGCTCGGTCGCTGGAATTACTGAATGCTTTTTGACAGCCCGGGTGCTGGCAAAGGTAAGGCTTTTCTCCAGTGTGGCTCCTTAAGTGAATCTTGAGATTTTCTAGTCTAGAAAAGGCCTTCTTGCAGCCTTCAAACTGTGAAACAAAACAACATTTCTAAGATCACAGGAAATGATGGTGGCAGGGACACACTTCCCTTTCTACCTTGCATACAGATAGTTTTAAAGAAAACCTGTAGCATGTGCAGATTGAATGTGTAGGAGAGAAGTTGGATCAGGTTTTCTGTCCCTAGTCTTAAAGTCTGGGGTTATTTTTGGAGCTTTATTTTTGGCCTATAATGTCCAGAATCCCTCACCCAGCTGGGAGATTGAGAGCTGCAGTCCAAAAAAGAAACCTTCCCCAACTTTTATTCTTAACATAGACACATCCACAGAGATTCCTGAACACGGCTGACATACATACAGCCCTATGCACACCCACCCACTGTTTCACTTTGGCAAGGACAGTCCCAATTAACCCTCTGTTGTGCTACTTTATTAGCTGCTTTTAAAATGCCCCGGTTTCTCTCCCCGCCTTCCATTTTCCTTCTTTATCTTCAGCTCATTTCAATAGCTGCACACTCAGTTCAAAGTACTAAACTAGTTTTCACTCCATTAACTCAGCGGCGGGGGGGGGAGAGGAGTGGAAGAATCTTGTCCTTCCCAGTAGGTTCAAGGCAAAAACAAACTGCTGCAATCCCTCCTAGCCTATGTGTTCTTCCCCAGTAATAACTTTTGCCATCCTCACCACAATTTAAAAGTGCTCGGCCACATACGTTCTACTTTTCATCTGTGAAATGTTGAAGGTCTATGTAGAGGGCCAGCACGGTGAAGTGGTTTGAACACTGGACTACAACTTGAGACCAGGGCTCAGATCTGCTCTCAGCCATGGAAACCCAAGTCGCAATCTGTCAGCCTCAGAGGAAGGCAAAAGCAAACTCATGATGAACAAATCTTACCAGGAAAACCCCGTTATAGGTTGCCTTAGGTCAGAAACAACCTGAAAGCACACAACAACAACAACAACAACGGTCTATGTGCACAGGGCTCTGCACCATGAAAAACCCTAGAAAAGGCAAGATCTCCTACTGCATGTGATCATTGCTCAGACTTTCAGATGAGTGGATGAACTGTCCATAAGGGACATAACTTCTGGTCCTCTCCACCAACTGCATTGATCAAATATCTGGAAATGGCTTACAGTCAAACCTAATCTTAAGGAATATGCTAGATGCTGTTGCACAATGTGTTGAAAGTCCCATGACAGCCATAAACCTTCACAGAAGCACACAAACATGTAGAGACTGGACTGAAAGTGGAATCTTCTTGTACATGTCTACTTAAAGTAAAAGCCACTAGATTCAGTGAGAACTAACGCCCAGGTAAATAAGTACCAAAAACAAGGCAAAATGGAAACCTGACCATTTTATTATTTTAAAACTTAAAAAGCATGACAATGATTTTTAGTTCACAGTGCCTCAAAAGGTTTTGTATAAAGATCTAGAATCACGTATGAAGACAACTCTAAGAAATGACCTTGTATGACAGCCTTTCCCAACCTGATGCCTTCCAGATGTTGGACTACAGTCAGCCCTCCACATTTGCAAGTTTCACTTTTGCGGATTTGATTATTCAAGGATTATTTGCTGTCACTCTGCTACTTTCCTATGCCATTTTTAATAGGGACTGCAAGCCTTGTGAGACTGAGAAATTGCAAACGAGGCTTGTACGTCCCTATTAAAAATGGTGTGAGGCAGCAGTGGAGGCAGCAGTAAGCCCCACCAGCCACCCACTTCTGCTTTGTGAAGAAATCTGATGCCTCAAAGGAGTCCATGGCAAGTTGAATACGGTGATCATACTTTTTGTGTGTGTTAAATATGGTTTGGGGGGGCCTGGAGTGATTCACAGTTTTTCTACTTTCATGAGGATTCTGTGCCCCTAAACCTAGTGAATGTGGAAGGATAACTGTGTTGAGAACAAATCCTGTCAAACTAATCTTACATCTTTTTTTTTCAATCAGGTCACTAGTTTAGTAATGTTGAACTACAAGTTCTGCAATGCCCAGCCAGCCAGTGCTGAATGCCATCATCTTGTAAATACCTGGTATTCCTTATTCATTTTCAATTTAACCTTCTTCTTCTTTTTCTTCATCATCATCATCATCATCATCATCATCATCACCATCATCACATTATCACCATTGTTATTACTGCTGCTGTTGTTATCATCATCATCATCATCAGCTGCTGCTGCTGTTGCTACTACTACTATTTTGTTGTTGTTGTTACTGTGTGACTTCAGTCTTTTCCAGCTTACAGCGACCCTAAGGCAAACCTATCATGGGGTTTTCTGCCGCTGAGAGTGTGTACTACTACTACTACTACTACTATTAGCAAATCAGAATCATCACAGAAGAAGAACCAGGATTTATTGTAAAAAGAATATTAAAGTACCTTCAGAATTAAGCATTCAGACCACAATGACAGAATGAGGTTTGTTATAAAAAATGTTTCCCTAAACTGTACATAATTTACATGGTTTTATTTGCTAATAGGATTTCAGGCTTACTTAGCTTATTCCCACATGAGCTATGATTAGGTGAAGGAAAAAGAAACCAAGTTGATTGCAGTTACATTTTCAAATGGAAATGTTCATAACTTCTAAGTTATTAAGCATGGGTTTGAAGAGGATGTAACACCTTTACCACAATTAGTCATTTTAATACATGCCAAGCTTTTGCCATTTTAAAGCCTTATAACACACACAGAAGTATGCCTGAATCATCCAGACTTTCTGGAAGTGTTAAAATTTTGTGGATTTAATAATAATAAAAAAAAGAAATGGAGTCTGTAATGTTTTCCTGATTAATATGCTTCTCTTTGTACAGTAACCTTCAAACTGACGCCATTAACTAACCCATAAAAACAATTTCCTGGACCATACTTTTAAAATATTTTATACTAGTGTTCTTGTCAATAAAAATCAAATGGAATGTGAATATATTTACATGTAGGCTTGTTATTTCTTTATAAAGGGTATATACAGCAATAATTGAAATTAGAGGGTGAGAGAGACAAAACATTGTGGTAATACTTATGAATAAGGGAGAAACAATTTGAAAAGCTTCTAATGCTGCTTATGAGCAAGAGAGATATGTATTATTTTCATGCTGTACAAAAGTGTGTATATATAGAATCTATACAAATGTGCATAATGAAATTAACATAATTCATGTTTCCCTTGTTGATAAGTAGGGCCTTCCAATTTCAGTTACTATTTCATATACCATTTTAAAAGAAAAGTAAATTCTGTGCAATAGATGGTTTGCCATCATTTGGGGAGATCACCAAAGAAGTTCCTTTGTGCATAATTTTTTTTAATTTTTTTTTTCTTTTACAAAATGCAGCTGCAAAGGCTGAGATCTGCTGCAGAAAATCTCTTTGGTGAGAAGGCTTCTTAAATCCTTTTCCTCCAGCTGTTTTTTCTTCCAAAAATGCTTTCCACAGCAGGGAAAATATGTAGATATCCACACTTATTCCTTGGCGGAGGGGGGGGAAGCAAATGTGGGGCTTTTTTTTTTAAAGCAGCCAAACTGCTAGAGGGGTAAATTAAAACAAAAACAAAAACAACCCCTCCCTACTAGAAGCAAGGAAACACAAGACTGACATCATATGCAGCTTGCACCTCAGAGTGGCCTTAGGTACTGGACACACAGAGGTTTAGCAGACTGAACAATCTATTTTGCACACTGCTGTGTCCAAAAGCAATGTTGTGTCGGAAAGTTATGCATGATGTAGACATAAAACTTGAGCTGCTTCTCTGTAATCTCTTTGACACCTCTGACTGACTCATGACTGACCAACTGACCCATTCTTTCACATGGTCAGTAACCTTCTGAAATGCAACAGACACAGAACAGAAATTTTATGAACACAAGATAACCTGATTACAAGAAAAGTCTGAAAAGTATTTTTTTTCTGTCACACACATGAAAAAAGGCAGAATATAAAGTAGATCTGACCAAGAACAGAGACTAGTTCGACAGGAGAGAAATCAGATAAACTCAAACATGCAGTAGAAATGCAAGGATAAGGCAGCTCTTATTGAGTCATCTTCAGATTCAAGAGTGGAGGTAATCTGGGCAACCATATTGTTGCTGAGATTATTGCTACATGAGGTATCAGTTCACAAAATAAAATTGAGTGGAAGATTTCCTATGAAAAGCTTGCTGTTCTCGAGCCCTATTTTTGCTCCCCATAATCTAGACTAAAGTGAAAGATGTGGTTTATAAGTAGACCCCTCCCCCAAAAAAACTGTTGCACTAATATACTTTTAGACATTTAGGGACAAAGTATTTGTCAGTTTGCTTGTTTTCCAACGTGTCCCAGCTTCAGTTACAGAGTCTTGTCTCATCTTCTACAAAATTATAATCACTGGACTGGTGTGAGGTTGGAAAAAAAAAAAAATGAGTCATCACCTATATAGTTTATGAACATACAAAGGTTTATTTTATAAAAGTATATTATCACTATCATGGCAGTGAGAGGGCGGCTGGTCATTGATGGGAAGAACTCGTCAATTATTTGCTGCGCAATCCCACTGTCTGGGGACGGGAGAATGATGGGACACAGACAACATTGCGCATAAGCATCATCCAGGACCCATCCTTCTCCCATCCCCATGCGGGATGACAACACCCTGTGGAGAGGGCCTCAGAATCAAACTGGATATTAAAGAGATTGCTTACTCTGGTTGGTTGATTAATTTATTTCCCTCACACAATGAGGCTTCCTCAGAGATATATGCTTCAGGAATTAGACCTACATATTAAGCCTGTATTTATTTTTCAAACAAAACACACCATATGCAAGTTGAGGACAATCACATACCAGAAAAAATAGATGTCTTTCATAACCTGGAACACCTCTCCTAAGTATGTGCTAAATGTATCTAGTTTGACGGATGGTCACCATAGGAAGGGATATTGTTTTGTGTTCATTAGGACTGGAATTCTAAACAAATTTAGCAAGAAAATAGTCCTATTGTATTTTTGACTGTCCACTGCGTCAAGTAGAACCGCATCTAATTCAAGAGTGCAACAGTTGTCTAAGGTCAGATGTCATTGACAACCATAGGGTTTACTTCTTTGTATAGAACTGCAAAACACAAGCAATATTTACACTTCATGCAGCTGTATGTGGATGTATATATTACCCATACATGCATGCCTTTGCACACACCCACCCAAACCAAGACTCCATGAGAATTCTTTCCAAATAAGAAAGTTTAGGATTGGACTGCAAGTTTAGTAAACCTCCTGTTTCAGCCCTGCCTGACTTTGCTGTTGTTATTGTGAAGAATGTAAATATTATGACAAGCTTCTTGGAAGAGAAATTACTTCTGAATGTGTCAGCTGGTAATAATTTGAAAACCATGTGGAATGAAAGCGATTAGAAGGAAAACAAAACAAAACAAAGAAAAGGAATTATTTTAGTAGTGTATCCCTTTGTCAGAAAGGAGAATGCAACTTTTCTCCCTCTCTATCTGACCTCCTCTTTTCTTCTTTCTTTTTCTCAGTATATTTCAATGCCAGTGTTGCTTATTTTTAACACTGGCAAATTTGTCACAGCTACCTTGATTCTTCTTACAACTTTCTCCTCTGGATTAAACTTTTGATTTTACCTGAGAGCTCCTTCATGTTCTAGTTAATGCCATGAGCTTTGAATTACATTAATGTATCTATTTATTTTTTTCCATGTGAAGCCACATGAATTCAAAGGGGATTATTCCCAAAAACATAGAATGAGCTCTTAAGGCTCCAATCCTATGTGGGGAACAAGTTCCACTGAACTCATTGTGGCTTACTAAGACCTTAGAAAAATTGCTTCTTTGCACTAAAACTCCCAGAATGACCCACCAGCATTAAGTACTGTAGCCCAAAAGCAATTTTTCTAAGCACTGGGTTTACTTCTCAGTAAGCATGTGCAACTTTGTATAATGCTGCCTGGAAGGCACTAGGCTTGTACTTTTACAATCCACATGAACTACAGGAGGAAGCTTGGGAACTTATCACATAAGGAAGGTAAATTGCATTTACAGCATCTTCAGCTGGGACTTATCATATGTTGTTGTTCCTCTTCTGTTGTTCTCTGGGTGGGAGACCATTTGGAAACCATTTCTTTTATTAACACCAAAAAAAAAAACAAAAAAAACTGTTAATGACCTCCTTTCTCATTACTGCTCTGCTGCAATTTCTAGTGTGAAAGTTTAATTCTGATTTATGCTGATTTTGGGTAGTCAGGCAGTCTCCTGCGGATCTATTGGGTGTGGTTTAGGTTCCCTTTGCTTGTATTCTTGTACTGGGGAACTTCAGTCTATCTCCAGTGATCAAGTAAGAAGGCGAAAGGGGTGGAAATTTCAATCTGATTTCCTTTCAATCTGAGATGGCAAAATAACAAAGCAACCTTTAAACATTTTTTTTTTGTCTATAGAAAAAAAAATCCAGTGGCAAATGACTGTCCCATCCCTTGTCTGGGGGCTTGTCAGAGAAGCCAAGAAAGCAAACTTTGCTCACTGCCCTCTCCCATTCCACCTCTTTTTCCAGCCAGAGTAGCTCAGTTCTGAGTCTCCCTCTCTCTCTTACACACATCCACACACCCACACCTGGACATGTAAGTGGGAAAGGGTCCTTATAGTTTTTTTAAAAAAGCATTTATTTCATTAACTGCATTTTCTGCCTCTTCTTGTTACTTCCAGCTTCAGGCTTAATTAATTGCTGGAAGATGAAAGCCAGCAGGTACTTTAGTCTGATCTATCCTAAATCAGGAACCTCCATGCCACCACACAAGCACACAAGGAAAAATAAAAAGAATCTGTGAAGTTTATTCTTCTGTGTTTATGACTAAATAAATGCCTTTTTAAATGTAAGACTGTTTTCATTTATATCTATCTGTGTGGGGGCATCTCTGTGTGTGTGCGTATGAGAGAGAGAGAAACAGGAATTCCACATGTGTGACTGTAAAATAGTGTCTTGGAGGTGGTACGGGGTAGGCAATCCCAAATCCTGTGTGTGATAAGGTTTTAGAACAAACCAAGGTTGCAATCCTGGAAAGGTTCCCAAGGTGTGAAAAGAAAGATAGGAATCCTGAAAGTATAGAGTTTTTAGAAACAATGCTTTTTTAGCAGGAGAGCTGTCCGATGAAATAAACTCCTTGGTTCTGGGAGAGAGAAAAAGTCTCTGGAAAGAAGGCATGGGGGGAACACTCAGGCCATTTCCCCACTAGACTGTTACAGTGCTATTATTCCACTTTCAACATCTCCCTTAACTGCAAACCCCAGGATTCCATAGAATGTTGAAAGTGGAATAATAGCACTATAACAGTCTAGTGGGGAAATGGCCTCCATGGAAGAGAGAGAAGACAGGCACAAAGTCTTGAGGAAACTGAGAAAATCTGGGAAGGAGAGTAGCAGCAGCATTTGCCCTCCCAGAATGAACCAGCCATCAGTTGCACTATAACACATGACTGAGGCCTAAAATTACCTCAAAATCCCACACAGACCAGTGAGAGACAGGTGGATTTCTACTACTACTACCACTACTACAGGTTGAGCCTCTCTTATCCAAAATGCTAGGGACCAGAAGTGTTCTGTATTTCATATTTTGGAATACAGAATCTTTTTTGAATAGCCTGGCATCTTTACTTGTGTTATATATGAGATGCGAGGCTGGAGAGAAACTGAGGATCTGTGAAATGGCAGGAATCCAAGCATAATGC
The DNA here is from genome assembly GCA_948472985.1 of Iguana delicatissima. Taxonomy (NCBI): domain Eukaryota; kingdom Metazoa; phylum Chordata; class Lepidosauria; order Squamata; family Iguanidae; genus Iguana; species Iguana delicatissima. The sequence continues at coordinate 147,878 of CAOKZL010001145.1, forward strand.
TTGGAGAGAATCCGCACCCCTTGTCATTTCACCGACCCACAGTTTCTTTCTTTCTATTACTAGCTGCCTGCTTCCACATTTGAGGTAGTACTCCTAAGACCTGAGAGATGAACAAGCGGGGGTGCTGAAGCCACAGCCTCAAAGGTGGGCACAGGCAGCTGGCAAAAAAAAGTTTCAGTTTTTGGAGTCTTTCAAATTTTATCATGCTTTCTCCCAATTGTGGGACTCAAGGCAGCTTAAAAATGTTAAAACAAATGCACATTAAAATTGCAAATAAAAACAAAAATAAAAAATTATATGTCAGTTATTTTAAAATACAAATAAACTATTCATAGAACTTGAACCATTTAAACAGGCATTAAAAGCAGATGATAAAAACCAATACACCATTACAAGCCATCACATTAAAAGTCCGTACTCCATTAAAAACCCTTTGCAGTCAATTCCTAAAAAGCCTGTAAGAACAGCAGAGTTTTCAGTTGCTGGTGGTACCCTCCATCATGAATGAGCTCCAAAGTCCAAATCACAACCAACCCTACATTTGTGGGTAATATAATTGCCGGAGTTCATTCCCTTTGTTTGTTTGTTTAGGGACTTATTTTAAATTGTTCTTCCAGTCCACTGTTTTCCTTCCTTCCCCTTCCTTCTCTGTTAATTAAATCTTAATCTTGTATGTATGTGTGTATGTGTGTGTGTATATTTCTAATAAGTTGGTCACTGTTTCATTCCCCACCATCACCATTCTTTTTCAGAAAATAAAGGTTCTTGTGGATTTCAGGTATCACACAGCACTTTTCTCCATCATCCATCTCACCGCTGTATAAACCAATGGTTTTCATGAACTCACAAGGTGCTTCTAGTATGGGATTTGTGGTCACAGATATATAATTTAGGTCTACATTGCACTGAAGCTTGTTATCTGCAAAATGCACACCAGGCCATGTAAGCCTGTGAGATAACATCAAAGCATTTAAAATCTAATGTAATAGTCAGACATAGTCTGAGTTAAGAAACTGCAGTAGCCAAGCAGAAAATAATAATTCAATAATAGTTCAATACCAGTTAAGAAACAGATCTATATTGAAAAGATGGATTATGACAAATACGAACTGTTGCTGTTGTGTGCCCTCAAGTCATTTCTGACTTATGGCAAACCTATTACAAGCTTTTCTTGGCAAGATTTGGTCAGAGGGGGTTTGCTTGTGGAAATTAAAATTAAACCAAACAATATTTTTGAAAGAACAGCTTTTTGGAAACGGACAATTCTGAGAAGAGAAACAGCAGAGAAAGGTGTTATAATACTTCTACCTGCCATGCAGTTTCTCCATTTAATATTTTCCCCTACCCATGGCTTCTTCATCGGTAGGATTCAGATACCCCTGTTGCCATGGTGACAATGGTGTCTCGTAGCTTCCATGTCAGTAAGGTGGTGAATCTGCTCCAAGTAAATCCAAGATGTGAAACTTTGTTGTTGGGTGTCTTCAAGTCATTTCTGATTTATAGAAACCCTAAGGTGAAGCTATCATGAGGTTTTCTTGGCAAGATTTGTTCAGAGGAGGCTTGCCTTTGCTTTCCTCTGAGACAGAGAATGTGATTTGTCCAAGGTTATCCAGTGGGTTTCCATGGTCAAGCAGAGATTTGAACCCCAGGCTACAGAGTCATAGGCCATTTCCGCACTAGCCTGTTATAGTGCTATCATTCCACTTTCAACATCCTATGGAACCCTGGGGTTTGCAGTTTAGGGAGGGGCCAGCAGGCCCCTCCCTAAACTGCAAACCCCAGGATTCCATAGGATGTTGAAAGTGGAATAATAGCACTATAACAGGCTAGTGCGGAAATGGCCATAGACCAAAACTCAAACTACAATATGCTGGCTCTCAAACTATACCCCCAAAATGAATTCACCACCTTAGATAGGTCCTTTAAAGTTCAGACTAAAACTAGATGTGGATTCATCATCTCATGAACATGGTAGTCACCAGCTCCCATCACATAATTATCTGGGTCTATAGAATACTCTCTCACCTCCATGTACAAAGACAGTTGCTGAACAAACATTTACATGATGGAGGTTATCTTATCTTCACAAAAGAATATTGCCACAAAGATAGCTAAAGTCAGCTAAACTCGGAGATAACAGAAAAGCCATAGAAGGGTGACAGATGGCATAACTAGCTTGCAAATCAAAGTGTTGCAGTACTTGGATCCTGCGAGCCTTGGGCTTCACTACAATACTGGTTGTGGTTAACCTATCCTTGAAAAATTACCCATATTCAATGGAGGATTAGTTGTGGGTACATTCCAGACATTACTCTCAACAATTCTAGTATTTCCCCTCTCTTCTTCAAACTGGCCATTTAAATTGTTTTGATATTCATTGTGAAGATATCAATGATTTTAACTACTGTAATGAATGTTGTGGCTTTATTATCCAAATTGTTTTTAATTTAATTATAAAATTTTGCTACCAGTTATGATCACTATATGGGGGGTATTTTTAGTGAAAATGTGGGATAAAATGGAATAAAATAAATGAAAAAGGCTAACTCAGAGATAGGAATCATACACTTCTAGTTTTTATTGGACTACAACTCCCAGCATTCCTCACCATTGCCTCTGTTAGTTAGGACTTCTGGGAACTGCAGGCCAACAGTATTTGCTCAATTCTCGCCTCAGCCTAAATCTAATTGTTTGTCCCATTTACAGAAGAACCACTACTAGATGAATAGCAGTAGTGGTTGAACAGTACAGGGCAGTAGAGACTAGCCTGTTATAGCGCGATGATTCCACTTTCAACATCCTCTGGAATCCTGGGGTTTGCAGTTTTGGGAGGGGCCACCTGGCCCCTCCCAAAACTGCAAACCCCAAGATTCCAGAAGATGTTGAAAGTGGAATCATTGCACTATAACAGGCTAGTGCAGAAATGGCCTTACTGTGGTTGTTGTACTATACCATTTACAGTAGACTCAGTGAATCACTGGAATTTATGAAAATGTTTGCTACTGAATTGATTCAGTTGTCTGTTTTAGTTGGGCTAATAATTAGATTTAGCCCTCCTTCAATAAAAAGCTCACTGTAAACTTACTTAGGAAACCTAATTAAAAAATGTGTATTATTCTGGAGTTTCTATTTGGATGTGCGGTTCTCATTTCCCTTTTTGTAAAAGCAGCCATGAAGGGCTCAGTTTGGACTGGGACTATGAGGAGGATGAGCTCTAATCTTTTCTTCCATGCTACAGTCTAGTCAGGATGACCCTTTTGGAACTGGCATTAACCACGGAGAGGGAAACCAAAGCAATTTACACATCTGAGCCTGCAGCTTGGACATTCACATAAGACTTGTAAAATGTAGATCTTGCTTATTGAAAAACATCTTTGTAATATATAGAATTATGAAAATTTACAGATATTTCTCTCGTAGGCTTCTCATTTGTAGAGTTCAGTGGTTAGGATTGCATCCTAGTGAATCCAATGGGACTTAATAGATTTAGGTCATTTCCACACTACAGTGTTATAGTGCTATTATTCCACTTTCAACATCCTGTGGAATTCTGCGGTTTGTAGTTTACTAAGGCCAAAGAGCTCTCTAGCGGAGAAGTCTAAACACTGCTCCCTAAACTGCAAACCTCAGGGTTCCACAGGATGTTGAAAGTGGAATAATAGCACTATAACAGTGTAGTGCAGAAATGGCCTTAGTGTACTTACTATACCTACTGTAGCATCCAGTGGACTTAATGTAAGCATACACAGGACATGGGGGATTTTTGTTAAAACAAAATGATTATAGCTCAGAACAAAATCCAGGGAAATAAAATAATGTTCCTTTTGGCTTCTGAACAACATATCATTTATTCTTAAAAATGCTGAAAATACTTCAAAGAATCTTCATCAACATAGATATTATGACCAAAAGCATTATTTGCTTAATGGAACAGAGTGCTCTTAAAAGAAATGGTTCTGTTCTTACGTCTTCAATGTGTTTAGATAAACTAACCCTGATTTTAATTACAACTTGAAGAGTTCTCATTAAATTGAGGCACTGGATACATTATAATTGGTTGCTGAGTTATTTATGTTCTTTGACATCAGCTTTTAAATGATTAAGGCAGAAAAATTGTCATGTGAACAGACAGAAGGATCTGCAACACAGTGAAAAGATACTTTGTCAAACACTGACCTTCAGTTCAAGATTAGCCCAAAAGCCCCACTAAATATATCATCACCATAGTGCATTCCAGTGTTTTTACTATTTTGATGTTCTGATCTTGACATTTCTTGCCTTTAAATGAATAAATACAATAATTTTTAGCCTTTCTTTAAAAATAAAATAAAAACAGACATCCCCATAGCTGGGCAAGTAATACTCTTAGACTTTACATGTGGGTAGGAGGTGCAGGGAAGGCAGCTGGTGCTGCTTGTATGAAGGCTTCTGGATGCATTGATTGTCATATACATTGTTCAAACAGGATACTTTCTGAATTATATCACTATGGTTCCATTTTAATTGCTATGGTTCCATCCTACGAAATCCTGGGATTTGCAGCTTAGGGAGGGGTATTTTGAATTCTCAGCTAGATAGCAACTCTAGTGCCTCACCAAACTACAGATCTTAGGACTTCACAGAATGTTGCCGTGGCAGCTGAAGTGGAATCATACTGCTATAACTGTGCAGCGTAAAAGAGTTCCAGGTTTGGGTAGGCTGTTCTGAAAGAACTGCTAACAAAGGTTGCCTAACAGAAGTCTGCTTCATTCTAGTCCACCTCTAGTTTATTAAATTAAAAGGCTCCTCAAAGTTTGCTTCGTGTGTGTGTGTGTGTGTGTGTGTGTGTAAAACATGCAAAGGTATTACTGAGATAAATGATGACAGAGCTTGGAAACACCATCTTTAGAACTGTAGCTTGTCAAATCCCTCTTTAAAACTGTAGTTTGCCAAATCCCTCAGGCAGCATGATCACTGGTCAAACTGGGCAGGAGTTTCTGAAGCTGTAGTCCAAAAATGTGATGTTTCTGAGCTTTGAGTGGGAGAGGCTCCTAACAGACAAACTTACTGAGGAGTCCCTCTAGAAGCTAGAGGGTTTAGAGAAGGGTTTTTTGGGTAAGGAAGGAAGTTATCAGTGGACCAATTGGTAGGGGTGGAATATTTAATTTGTGAAACTAAGCCATATCATCTGTGTTGATCAACTATCTTTTTTTTCTGAGGCAGATGGTCTCAAACTGGAGCTAGTGCTTCAGTATGTTGGCAATTATGCTGTCAGCAAATTTGACCTGTCACTGCCCTCTTTCTACCAAATCATAGAAGGCATAATCAATGCAATAACATTCTAGCTCCTTTTACATCCATTCTGTTACGGGCACAATCACAAAGAAAATGAAAGTGAGGGAAAGAAGGCTAAAGCAAAAAATCCAAGTAGGGAAGTAGTCCTGCAAAAGCTTTGCAGATAGTTTAGAGCAGATGAATAACCCCTGCCCAGTCAAGTATTTTAACCTTCTGTCCAGACAAAACTGACCAACTACTGAATGCTTTATGGAACTGGCCAACAGCTTCCAACTGTTAGCAATATTGACCTTCTAGGAAACAATAAGCACTAGATAGCTCAAGTACAGGTACACAATTTAAATTGGTCACGAGACTATCAATAACACTTCTTGGAAAATTAATCAATATAACCAAAATCCAGTGCTCCAACTACAGAGGCAGAAAAAGAAATGGAAAGATTCTGTGCTGGAATCCAGGAAGAAATTGATCACACACCAAAACAGTACTTGTTAATCATAGTTAACTGGAATGCAAAAGGAGGAAAAAGAGGATAATCAAAGACTGTAGGAAAATTTGGCATAGGATCAAGAAATGAAGCAGGAGACTGATTGAATTTGCAGGGCCAACAATTTGTTAATCACAAACACATTCTTCAAGCAACCCAACAGCAAGTGATACATGGATATCACTTGATGGCCAATATAGAAATCAAACAGATTACATACTTGGAAACAGAAGATGGAGAAGCTTCGTTCTGTCTGCAAATACAAGATCAGGAGCAGATTGTGGCACAGATGATAAACTACTAGTAACAAAAATTAGAGTAAAGCTAAAGAAGACCACTAAGCCAATCCAGTGGCGGAGCTTGGAATGCGTGGAGGGGGGCAGGCAGAGGGGTGGGTACTGGGGAACGTGGTGATGGTATGTGGGGGCATGGCTATGGCACAGGGATACAGTGCAGGGGTGAGGATACAGTGCATGCGGGTGTGGCTATGGTGCGCAAGGGGCATGGCTACAGTGCATGGAGTGGGGGCTACAATGGACTGGGCAGGGCTATGATGAGGGCCCAGGGCTATGGTGCATGGGGGAGGTCAAGCTAGGATCTGCAGCACCCCAAAAAAATTGCCGCCAGGACGCATCACCGCCATTGCCCTCCCATCTCTACGTGACTGAGCCAACCATCATGTAAAAATATAGCTTGAAGAACATCCCCATCGAATTTAAAGATAATTTTAAAAAAATAGATTTGCACTATTAAACTTAACTGATTAGGCTTGATTACTGTGACATTTTAACTGGGTTTCCATTATTTCACCTTAGTCCTCTGGCTTCCATTCAACATTCTGCTGCTCAGATTATCCTTTTGACCTGTCATTTTGATCATGGTATCCCACTTTGATATCGTTTCATTGATTACACACTCCTTCTAGGATTCAGCACAAGCTGCTTGTTTTAACGTTCAAACCCTGCACAACCTAGATCTTTCGGACTTTTTTTCTGTTTACCAGCCTGCTTGAGATCTACATTCTAAGAACTCCAGGCTTCTCAACCAACCCACAATTTTCTCTTCCTTGGCTCAGCTTCACTCTCACTCACTCACTGCTCCATATTCTTGGAGTTGCCTCTGTGAACATTTGCAGCAAGCTCCTTCCTTTGTTATTATTAAATTGCAATTAAAAGCCTTTTCAAAAGCTTTTGGAGTTTTAATTTAATATTGTTTTATAATTTTGTACATTTTGATTAAAGTACTTGGCAGTTTGCTATCTATCTATCTATCTATCTATCTATCTATCTATCTATCTATCTATCTATCATTTTATCTGGATCATTTGTTTTACGGTAATATGGTATAGTTTTATTATTCCGTCCTCCTTTTTGTGTTTGTGTGTATATGCATATATTTTAGATTGTATGCCTTTTGCAGGTCCCATTTTTTGTTTTTTTTTACTTGTAAAGTACCATGTACATAGATGGTGCTATATAAATAAACTATTGTTTTTGTTGTCCAGAAACCAGAAGGGCTCAGGGACATTATATCAGGGAGGAATGCAAAAAAAGAAAGAGCAGCCAAAAAGAAAGAGCAGCCTCACTGGATGACAGATGAAAATCTTCAAGTAGTTAAGAACAGACAAGAAGCAAAGCTAAAAGGTGACAAAATTGGAATCAGAAACTTGAACACAGTGTTCAGTGAGCTGTGAGTAGGGACAAGGAGAACTATTATAATAATCAAAGCAAAAAATAAAAGAGACTACAACAAAAGAAGAACAAGAGACCTCTCCCATAAGATATTAGAAATCAAAGGGAAATTTGAACCAAGAGCAAGGATGCTATGCAACTAGCATGGAGAGACATTACATGACCAAGTAGAAATAAAAAGACAATGGAAATAATACATGGAAGAACAATATAAAAGAGATGAACAGATGACAGATACATTCAAGGAACAGCCATTCAAAGATGAACATACAATTTTAGAAGGCAAAGTGGATGTGGCACTCAGAACACTTGTTAGAAATAAATCACTAGGAACAGATGGCCTGCCAAAAGACCTGCTATGAGCTACAGAGACAGAATCTACTTTAATTCTAACTAAAATCTGTCAGTGAATGTGAAAACAAAAGAATGGTGCACTGATTGGAAACACTCAATAAACATACTAATTAGCAGGAAAGGGGACATCAGGGATTGCTGTAACCACAGTAACCACAATTAATGCAGTAACCATTGCATTAATTTCCCATGCAAGCAAAATGAAGCTCAGAATTCTCCAAAAAAAAAGGCTTTTACCATATTTGGAATGAGAAATGCCAGATGTCCAAGTTGGGTTCAGGAAAGGAAAAGGCACGAGGGAGTATATTGCAAACATACATTGGATAATCGGACACACCAAAGAATTTCAGAAGAAGATCAGCCTGTGCTTTATAGATAATAGCAAAGCCTTTGATGAAAAATGATTTCTTTTTTTTTACAAATTTTATTAAAATATTAAAATAATAGATTTATATAATTGTTATTAAATTTTATACTTATCCATAACATAATCCATATCTTCTATTCCATCACACTTAATCCATAGTACATAATTCAAAGAAACAGTACATAACACATTTCTCTGTTAATTCAAATCTTCTTATTTCTTAAATTAATGTATTTACAATATACAAATATAGTTACTTCCTACTTATCTTTTTCCAGTTTATTCTTTGTATTATTATAGTTACCTCTGTATCAACCTTTCATTTCAGTTACGTATCTGCAAATTTTTGACCTTCTCTTTTCTTATCCTGTTGTTGGACCACTCCTAATATTTCTGTCTGTCTTTTGTTTCCCTTTCCCACTCTGGCCATGGTAACTCTCATTATTATTGATACACTGTTATGAGTCTCTTAATTTATATAATTATTATATCTCCATATCTTTTTTTAGATAGCTTGTTATTGGCTTCCATTCTGTATCATATATAACTTTTCTTCCTTCTTTAAGTGATTTAGACAGTTGATCACAATTCTTCATTTCATTAAGTATAACAAGCCATTCCTCAGGATCTGGGATTTGTTGGTTTTTCCAATACCTTGCATAGACAATTCTTGCGGAGGTGACCATATATAGTACTATTTTCCATCTATTTGTAACAGTTAATTGTTGTACTTTTGGAATAATATTCAATAGATACAATTCAGGGGACAATGGTATGTTAGTACCTAGTATCTCTTCCATAATTTTATTTATACTGTTCCAGAAAGTTTTAGCTTTTTTGCATGTCCACCATAAATAGTAGAACATGCCTTCATCTTTTCCACACTTCCAGCATTCTTTCATTCCTGTTTTGTACATCTTATCCAGTTTATGCCTCAGATGGGCTCAGATACCATCTGTGAAACATTTTTAGATGATTTTCTTTAAGAGTTTGAGATAAAGTGAATTTCTGCATTCTTCTCCAGCTGTTTTCCCAACCTTCAAGGTCTATAGTTTTACCTATATTTAATGACCATTTAATCATTGTCTGTTTAATAATTTCAGTTTCCATTTCCCTGCTTAATAAAAATTTATATATTTGAGATGTTATATGTCTTGGTTTCTTGAAAACAGCCACCTCAAACTCATTCTCTTCTACTTTAGAGAGGAAACCTTCCAACTTCATATCCATTTTAAATCTCTCCTTTAGTTGTATATACAGAAACCATTGACTGGGGAATCCTTCTTTTTCAAGATCCGTTCTTGTCTTTAGTGTGTAATTGTCCCCTTCAATTATAATGTCTTTATAAAAAATCCATTTTTCTTGTGCCGGTTTCCACCTCCCAAAGAATGCTTTGTGTGGAGAAATCCATTGTGGAATTTTTTGGTAAATTTTTTGCTTGAATTTTTTCCAAATTTGTCATAATGATTTTCTTATATAATGATTTATGAATTCCTTGTCCACTCTTTCTTTCCCGTATCACAGGTAGGCATGCCATCCGAATTTATTATCTGCTCCTTCTAACTTCAACGTCCGATCATTTTTTAGCATTATCCAGTCTGCAATCCATGATAATCCTGTGGCATAATAATATAATTTCAAGTCCGGTAGCGCACAGCCTCCTCTTTCTTTCTTGTCAGTTAGTATTCTCCATTTGATTCTTGGTTTTTTGCCATCCCAAATAAATTTTGCAATTTCTTTTTGCCAATTTTTAAAGTATTTTTCATTTATAATTATGGGGAGGTTTTGAAAAAGAAAATTCAGTTTAGAAAGAACACTCATTTTTATTGTAGATATTCAGCCCAATAATGATAGATTCAATTTGTTTCAACTCTGGATGTCTTTGTGGATCTCTCTCCAAATCTTCTTGTAATTATTTTCAAAAAGTTCTATATTATGTTTGGTTATCCATATTCCTAAGTATTTTATTTTCTTATCTGTTTTATAACCTGAGATTTCTAGAAGTTCTTTTTCTGCTTTTTCTCGAAGTTTTTAGTAAGCACTTTAGGTTTATCTTTGTTCAATTTCAACCCAGCAATATTTTCAAATGCGTCTAATACCTCTATTAACTTTATAATGTTGTGTTTTGAGGCTTCTAGAAAAATTACCAGGTCATCAGCATAAGCCATAAGCTTATATTCCTGTCCTTTAATTTTTACACCTTTTATCTAAATATCTTCTCTTATTTCTATGATTAAAACTTCCAGAGTAAGTATAAATAGTAATGGAGAGATCGGGCATCCTTGTCTTGTGCCTCTTTTTATACTGAAGGATTTTGTTTTTTCTCCATTTATTATCAGTGATGCAGTTTGATCTTTATAGATTTCTTGTATCCATCTAACAAAACTTTGCCCACCGTCCATCCAAAAATGATTTCTTAAAGGAATGGGTTTACCACAACATTTGATTGACCCGATGTCTAACCTGTATTTAGGACAAGAGGCCAGCATTATGACGAATATGGAGAAACATAATAGTTTCCAATTGATAATGGGGTCAGGCAAGGCTGCATTTTATCACCTTGTCTTTTTAACTTGTATGCTGAACATAACATATGTAAAGTCGGATTAGATTCAGAGGAAGGAGGCATGAAAATTGGAGGGAGGAACACCAACAATTTCAGATATGCAGATGACACCAGCAAAAAATAGCAAAGATTTGGAACAATTACTGAAAAAAGTAAAAAAAGAAAATGTAAAGGCAGAATAAGCCTGAATTCTCCCTAGAAGCCAAGATGACTAAACTGTCATACTTTGGACATATCATGAGAAGACATGACTCACTAGAAAAGACAATGCTTGATAAGATAGGAGGCAGTAGAAAAAGAGGAAGACCACAAATACAGACAGATAGACTCAGGGCCTTTCCGCACTACACTGTTATAGGCCATTTCTGCACTACACTGTTAAAGCGCTATTATCCCACTTTCAATATCCTGTGGAATCCTGGGGTTCACAGTTTAGGGAGGGGCATTTAGAACTCTCAGCCAGAGAGCTCTCTGGCCTCAGTAAACTATGAACCCCAGAATTCCACAAGATGTTGAAAGTGGAATAATAACACTGTAACAGTGTAGTGCGGAAAGGCCCTCAGTGACTGAAGCCATGGCCCTGAGTCTTCCAGACCTGAGCAGGGCTGTTGATGACAGGTGACTTGGAGTCACTGTAAGTTGAAGTTGATTTGACAGCAGTTAACAACAACAAAGTCTCCTGCCCCAGCTTGTAAAAAGTTCTCTCCTTCAGTTTTGTAATTAGAGAACAAAGCAGGACATAGTAAAATAAGAGCATATGGCCTGGAGAGGCTCTGGAAATCTAGGCTCAAGGGCCTGGAACTCCATATCTGGCCACAGAGCAGGTCCTGTATCCTGTTGTTTGTCTTAACTAAAGAACACTACTGACTCAATGGCATTTACCTGTCTGCTGAGTCACCATACTCAACAGATTCAATGGATCTACTCTAACGGGGAGCAATCAACAGGATACATGCCTAGAAGTCTCCATTGCGGACACAAAGTACATTATTTAGGAATTTGTTTCCTCTCCTCCCCCTTAAGTCTGGATGTGAATCATTTTACTTTATTTCACTTTGTTTTGTTTTAATTACAGTCTGCCTTTCTCCCAACATGGCACTCAAGGGAGGCCACAGCATGTTTTAAAACAAGGTATATCCAAAAGCCAAACGATTTTGTAAAAATTAAATCACCATATAAAAACATAGTACTTTAAAAGTATGTAAAACCTTTTTAAAACCTAACAATATCAATAAAAGGGCTGAGTCAAGGAGTATATCCAAGCTACAAACAAGAGATTTCAGGAAAAATGTAACCTCATCCATCACAGGCGGAATCTGTGTTCTCTGATCTGCCTTCCAACTGGCCCAAAGCACCTAAATCAGTGGTTCTCAACCTGTGGGTCCCCAGATGTTCATGGACTTCAGCTCCCAGAAGCCCTGAGCATTGACCATAGTGGCTGGGGCTTCTGGGAGCTGAAGTCCACGAACATCTGGGGACCCACAGGTTGAGAACCACTGACCTAAATCATTCTCTTAAAAAGTGGTACGCAGCTCCGGAGGGTGTGGACACTGCACTTTCACAGTCCCTACCCACCTATCAGTTTTTACAAACTGGAAATGGCCAGGTAGTCACTCCTAGCATACATCCACAGTACACAAATATAACATTTCAGTACCACTTCAGCTGCCCCAGGATCCATCCTATGGAACTCTGTGATTTGTAGTTTCATGAGAGACTCAGAATTTTCAACACACTAAAGAAGTTTTAAGTACCTCATGAAACTACAAATACTCAGGAGGGAACCATGGCAGTTAAAGTGGTATCAAGCAGCTATAATTGTGCAATTATAATTTTGAAGGAAGGCTATTTTAGACACTCATAAAGGTGTCTACTTAGGGAAAAAGATTTACAATACAATCTTCCGGAAGGTCATGATTCTCCACTGTGGAGCCTAAAGGTTTTTCAGAAAGAAAGGAGAGGGAGCTTACAGGTCTCCAGAGATTCTGGGGGGTGGGTGGGGGTGGAGGCATATTCCTGGCTGATTGCACAAGGCTGGTGGGCTGCACAATTCCCATGACTGCTCTAAAAGGCAGAGATGTTTGAACTATGGCCTTTATTTGTTTTGTAGTATTCAGAACTAAGTAGCTAAGTGGAGTAAGACACCTTGTATGTATAGGATACGTTGTGCTCCTACTATCAATGTTTGTTGTTACAGCCCTTTATAAAATCATGGTAATTCTTTCTGAGCAGGAATTCTGTCAGTGAACAGGTGGCTGTCTCTACATGATGCTATTATTTGACTCAAGTATATTAGCATCTTACAGCTACATGTGTTTATGTAATAATCCAATCTGGAAAACATTCTGCATTTTCTAACAAATAGACCTGCACCTTCATTCAGTTATCCTTTCATTTCAACTGAATGAAAAGGATATGAATTAATATAGCTAATATTTTAAATCTAAACAGTCTTTTTCTTTTCTGGCCATGACTACTTCCATTTTCTCTCCTCCCATTTTTTGCCCAGAGTGAAGTACAAAACCAGAATATTCAATTAGTGGCTGGAGAAAAAGACTGCCAAAAAGAACAGTTGGATCAAAAACAAAACAGCAAAAGAACTTGTATTTGAATCAGTGGGACTCCATCAGAGTAACAAACAGGCTGAGAACATTTCTATTTTTCTCCTCACAAGTGATCCATATGCAAATCTTCTGCAACATTCAGAATGCACTTACTAGCTCAGTAAATGTTTTCTGTTCTTTGCTGCTTAGCTTCTTCAGCTTTTTCCAATTAGCTTTTGTCTGTTTGGCATAGGATTAAGTTCTGCATCTTATGGAGAGAGAATATGAACTAAAAAATATACTAGAAATTATCATGAAAGGGAAATATTCATCTGCAAGTAAATGTAATTTTTTAAATTAAAAAAAATGGTTGCAAGAGCTGGTTAGTTGGCTGGAGGTGGGAGTGAGGTATTTTTCTTGCTTCATCTTACCACTGAACTGAAAAAATATTTTTTAATATCTGGAGCAACACTGGAGCATCTGGAATATCCACTGCTGTCATTCTGCTGTTGAAACATCTTCCATTAGTGCAGCTGAGGTGGTGGGGTCATAATGATATTCCCTATGTGTTCTAGAGAGTTAAGATGCACAGCACTGATATTTATTCTATTTGAAACTATAATAATACTGAATTTATAGGACAGCGTAAACATATACCTACTGCTATTTATTCACTATTGTGTATGCTCAACTTATGGTGACCTTAAGTCCAGAGGGTTTGCTTAGAGGCGGTTTACCATTGTCATCCTTTGAGATTGAGACTGTCACCTACCCAAGATCGTCCGGCAGGTCTCCATAGCCAAATGGAGTTTCAAAGCCTGATCTTCCACAGACCTAGTCCAACACTCAAATCACTACCACAATGGCTCTTACTATCTTTTCATGTACATATAATTTACTATTATACTATACTGTGGTGTCAGTTTTAAAAACCAAAGTAAAACTACATGGAACACTACTACGACCAAGCACCCTAACACAGTAGTGGATGTGAACAAATACCTGGCAATTTCAAACTATAATAATTATCTGAGTTGTAAATGCTTCTTACAAAGCCAGCTTGCTCATTACTGCCTGCTTAACTTTATACCATGGGAAATTGGTTGAAAGCTCTGATTGTTCCTCTCAATCTCCCGCCAAATAGAGTTGAATGGATTAAAATAAAGCTTGTTGATACTTTTGTATGCCCAGAGTAGCTGCTGACAACCTCCTCCTCTCTCTGCCACCACCACTGAATGGTGAAATTGGTCTGCCAGATTTTTTTTTTTTAACACATTCGCTGTTTGGCTGAGCTAACCAATTATTCTGCACTTGCTATCAAGACTGCAGACTTTTCTTCCCGGAGGTCATTAAGCTTGTCAAAACTAATTTGTCACCACAACTGCTGACCCTCATTGCCTCTGACAGCTGCACAAGTATCAAACTAAACAGTCCCTTGCATCAGAAGGTTGTAAATGACTGATCAGAGCCCCATAGTATGTTCTGATTGTATGGTGTGCAGCGGCCTTCTGACCTCAGGAGATGAAGGAACAGTATCAGTTCAGTTACATGGATCGCAAAACCATGTAGTAATCTTCCTTGGTTTTTTTCCGAGGGCATGGGAGAATAAAAAGGAAGCCTGAAAGACTTTAAAACTGATTTCTGGTGGAATCTACTTTCTGAGGGCCATTTTCCTCCCAGACAAATGGAAGCACTTGGAAACACATATGCAAACACACACACAATTTCTAAGACTTAAGTAAGTCCTAAGGCAAGTCCTACACTTACCTGAGAGTAAACTCCTTAAAATGCAATGAGGCACGTATAGGATTATTAAATGTAAAATACATTTCAAAGTAGCAGTTTGCAGCTTTGACTAGAAATAAATTAAGATTACAGGATTTTCTAAAGGAAGATATGGAAATGAAAAGTTCATTATAAGAATTCTACACAGTGGGTTAGGACCTGCCTTTGCATTAAATATGAGTTATGGGTAACATTGGAAATGTACATACACAGAACAACACACAAATGAATATCACCTTGTGCCAGACTCAATCATATAATCTCACACCCCTGTACTATTATTAGTTAATTGATATTTAAACTCTCTTTCAGGTTAGATTATCCACCCAAGGCAATTCACATTAATCAATAAAATAATGTATTGCAATAATACAATATACAAAAGTATGTTAAAATACTAAAACATAATCAGTAAAATCTAATATTAATCCCACTTGAAGTTACAAAGCTTAGAGTAGCTACTTTTCAACTGAAGGTAGTTTACAATAATCAATGAAACATCATAAGAAAAGTACACAAAAAATATGAAAATAACAAAAACATGCTAGCTAGAATCCTGTTGGTGTCATGCACACAAGTAAGCTATCTTGCACATGCGGTTGTATTCTTTTGTCTGTTGTGCAAGACACATATTAATGGTTGTGTAAACAGAATTCCACAAATGTAACCTTTTCACATGTAGTTGTGGGGTTTTGGATGGTCCATAACTATTTGCCAGTGCCTTCAGTGTACCACTTGACTGACTGGGACTACAGAAACAGCTGCTGTGCATTTCTCAATGTGCAATAGCACAAAGGCGGGCACAATGGGAGATATGCAGTGTTCATATGCAGCAGAAGAGTAGTGTAATGCAAATCGCAGCGTACCTACATGAGTGCAAACATGACGTGCGATTGTGACCAAAGGAGAAAACTCAACGTTATTCTTACCTAGAGTAGACTCAAAGCAGACACATGGTTGTTGCGCCTAACAAGTCTCATTCATTTCAGTGGGTCTACTCTAGGCAGTGACAACTGAATTCAGCCCAGTAAGATCATATAGGGGAAAAAACCCTGCTATAATTCAACAGATAAATCAGCGAAACCCACAAATTGGGAGAAAAAAACAACCTGGCCAAAAAAAAAAAATCAAAACATCAAATTAAAAGTAAAATTTAACTACATTAAGATAAGAACAGCAAATAAAACTCATTTAACAATGACTCTGGAGAGACTGGTCAGGACTGAAGCTTGTATACTGTTTTTAGTCTGCTTCCTCTGTGCCACGCAGTCTTGATGAAAATCCCCTGCAAACCTACTGCTTTGGAAGTAGAAGTTGTGGGGAGAGAGAGTTACACTGAGCTTCTGGTATTGCACAAAGAGATTAAACCTACTGCCCACATGTTACAAGCCTAACCCTGATCAATCCCTGCTATTTTTTTTATTTTTTTTATTTTATTAAAAATAAAACATACAAAAGGCATTTACATTCATGGTAGCCCATATAAAATCAAATATACATATCAAGTCGAATATATACATATATGTGTGTGCGTGTGTGTGTATATATATATATATATATGTCAACATATTTGTGAGCTATTTCCACATTTGATACATCTGAAAATCCTGACTTCCCCCTGAATGAGAGGTAATAAAATTTCCGAACAGTATATCGTGTGTCTGTCAGTTGAGTAATTAAGTCACATGTCGCTGTGTACTACCCTTGCTATTTTAAAGAAATGAGGGGAAAAAACCCTCCAACAACATGAAGTACATTCACCCATTTCATCTTATTGATCCTCGGAAGCCAGGAATTCATACTAGCTCGCAAAAATCATGTAGCCCTCACACTGCAGCTCCCAGCATTTTTCACTATTGGTTATGCTGGTTAGGGCTGATGGGAGTTGCAGTCCAATACGGTTGCAAGATTCCCAGTTGTGAACCAACTGATGCTTCCTAATAAGACATGTAGATGGATGCATTTGATGCACAAATACAATGCTGCAGTATTATTCTATGGAAATTTTTTAAAGCCTGTAAACACTGTATATTAAAAATGTAGAGACTTTTAAAAAATGCTGGGGAAGCTTCACAGACATATGTGTCTATCTGCATCTTAGGGAATCTACTTAGCATTGCCTTAGTTGAGGCTAATTATTTTCAGTGATGTATTTAAGTCTTTTACTCCAAGTCTCAAGTCAAATCTCAAGTCTCTACCTTCAAGTCTCTAGTCAAGTCTCAAGTCCTTGAAGATACTTTCAAGTCAAGTCTCAAGTCTGGGAGCCAACTTTATACCCCAACCTATATTCTAGAATTTCTGGACAGAATGACATAAAATCAGTTTTAACAATTTAAGCGCAGTCGGCCTCCACATTTGTGATTTTGCACGTTTGCAGCTTCGGAAGGGGGGAATAGGATCCTTCTTTGTATTTCTGAAGCTGGAGGATTTTTCAGATCCTTCTTATCCCCATTACTGAAGCTTCAAAAGGATCCTTCCTTCTCAAGCCTATTGCCTAGCACATTTGCTGCTGCTGAGCAGACAAGCCCACTGCCTAACCCATTTGCTGTTCCCTTTGAGAAATGTACCCACACTTTGGGCTTGAGACAGATTGTCATGTGACCAGTAGGCAAAAAGAGACGGAATCATTTTTCAAAGTTGTAAGGTTTCTGGATGAATGTGTTATGTTACTGAACCAAGGGCAGCAAATCAGTCACTAAAAATGTACAAGTCTCAAGTCGAATCAAGTCAGTGCATCATTTATTTCCAAGTCAAGTCGAGTTACTGAAGAGACTTAAGTCCAACTTGAGTTCGAGTCAGTCGACTCGAGTCTACATCGCTGATTATTTTGCTTATGGATTCCATGAAACAAAAGTTTGTGTGGTAGTACCCATAACCCATTAAGTTTATTTCATGCCAGGTTCTATACAAAATGGACAAAACCATTAATTTTCTAATGAAAGCCAAAGTTAGCTGACCTTGTACAAAAATGTGCACGAAGTCAGCCTTAGTATAATTTGGTCAAAAGTTGGTTTAACAAAAAAGAAAAAAAAACAGAAATCTGTGTAGTGTGTATGCAGGAGGTATCCAATGTAGTTGATTAATTGGTTCCAAATGGTCTTTGTTTTGGTCACATTAGATAAATCACTAAGTCTGGTGATTCTGTGATCAAGCATGTGGATTTATATAATACAAGGGGCAGATATACACATTTTGCAAAGGCACTCATGGTTTTGAGTCCATTCTTCAAAATTCATCAGAAGTCTTGACAATGTACACATTTCTGGGGCAAGATGAGTTCCTTTCTATTGGAATTTAACTATACTGTAGTGGAAAGAAGTACAGTAAAATGGAACTGAATGTTAAGGAGCAAAGCTTGAGGTTGGCCTGCCAAAATCTGTTTGAAAGAGTTTGTTGAGCTCATGGTTCGCCTCTGATGTAATCCTTTTTAATGGTGGTATATTTGCTGAAGAAACAACTGAAGACAAAAAATCAGGAGGAAAAAAATGATGTGATTGGGGGAGGGAAGAACTAGAAATTGTGCCACATGACACCATCAAGAATTCTGTTCCATCCTAATAATATCATTCTGCCTTTAATCTCTGGTGACAGAGAGCTTTCTTGCCTGCTTCCCCTTCAACAAGACCTGCTGCCAAAAACCTCTGCAAACTCCAAGCCCGATTTCCCAAGGCAAAATCTGAATTAGAATGTTACTTCTTTCTCAGTGATGGACAAGAATTATTACAAGACTTAAAATAGATTACATAAAGCCAATTTAATTTTAAAGTTGTATTTTCTGTTAAAATAATAAAAAAGTAAAGACTATACAGCTGGAAAATATTATAATGTGCCAACCAAGGAAAATACTATAGGGTTCTAGCAAAAGCAGCACATAGGGACTTCTGTTCATACAAGGGGACTTCCTCTTCCTTTCCTCCCTCATGCATTCTCTTATGTGCCCCCTCCTTTACTCTTTGGGATGGCTGAAAGAAGGAAGTGGGATTTGTTATTTCAGCAGTGCCTGTTCTGCTATGGGCCATTGGATACAACTATAATACTCTTGGCCAAATGCGTAATCACGTTTGTTGTGTAGCTACATAGTAACATCTGTCCCAATCCCCACTTACCATGCAGCAGTCACTGTAAGCAATAGGGATCTCTTCTCCTGTCAATTGGGAAGCAGGTAACTGATGTTCCCACCTTCTCTCATATGCAATCTCCAGCGCAACAGAAAGAAGCAGGGTCCCTGCAGCAATTCCCCTTGGTGCCAGAGATCACTCGGTGTGAGGGAGCTGGGAATATCAGTCAACTGTTCTCCAATTGACAGAGAAACAGACCCCCATTAATCATAGTGGCTGCTATTCAGTAAACAGAGACTGGGGGACTTTCATGGTCTGTATTTATCCTCTAAACTAATGTGTGCGTGCACCTTCAAGTCACCTATCACTTAGGGTGATCCCATGAATTTCACAGAGTTTTCCTAGGCAACGGATATTCAGAGGGGGTTATGCCAGTTCCTTTCTCTGAAATGTAGCATCTAGCTCCCGGTATTAATTGGTAGTTTCCCATACAAGTACTAACTAAAGCTGACCCTGCTTAGCCTCCAAGATCAGATGGGACCTAGTGCCTTTAGGATACTGACACCTGTTAAGGAATATGTAGGGACTGTGATTACCAACCAGTCACAAATGCATAACTCTAGATTATGCATTTGTAATTCTATGTTACTCATTCATAATTTAGTGAATTCTGGGCATATGTTTTTAAAGAGGAATCAGAGCCAAAAGGTGCTATTTAAAAGTGCCTCATTACTCCTTGAGGTTTGTTTGTTTGTTCGTTTAGACATTTTCAAAGTGTGATAGTTGTAGCATCTTTCCAGAGATGATGAGCAAAAGGAACCAGAACTGAGATCCACAAGGCTATGAGTGGAAGAACAGAGGATACTTGTGAAGTTGTGTATATGCAGGTGCCCAGATTCTTGCACAGGCTGGGTGAAACAAGTTTCAGCATGCAGCAAAGAAGCTCCAGGTCCTAGCCTAAACCATTTTGAAATCTAGACTCATTTCCTCCTCCCTCTCCAGGAACAACCTCAGCAACAAGGCTATCTCATAATTTAATTGTTTAATTGCTATTTTCTAAACGGCCTTCAAGATTTACTTATAACATTCAAATGACACTTAATAATATGCAAATTAAGTTCTGTACAAGTTTGCACAGACTATCTTAAATGCCTTATATGGTTTACTTGAAAACAAATATGCAGAATTAATGTCTGACAACCATTTATTTATTTATTGGAAAAAACATATGGATGTGTAAATAAATATCACAGACTTTATTCATGGAATTCTATATATGAAAACAATGGAAGCCCTTCCACTGATACGACTTAGTTTTGGATCATGGCCCATAAAGTGATTGAGAACCAGTGGGAGAGTGGAACTTGAAGGTTATGGTTTAAGATTCAGGTCGCGCAGTTATCCTTAGTATGATAACATTAAGACACATGCTGAATTTAAAAATCATTGTATTACAAAGGCTCTTCTATGAGTTTGGTATAAATACAAGCAGAGACTTTTCCCTAAGATAATATTAGCAACCTCACTGCAGGAAGCCTTTTTCAGGAAAGAATGGGTTAAAAATTGGAGGCAGTTGTTTTATGACAATGTTTTTGCATTTTGAACAAGACAGCTCAGAGTTTCAATCAAGTGAGATGTTTCTTAAGGAAAGCAAAGATCTTAATTAGTTCCCTTATGCAACTCAAGAGTATTTTTCATGAAGATAAGAGAGATCTAGCCGTAGAGGTTGTAGAAATGCGTATTATTTAGAGTTGTGTAAAAGTGATGACCATGTAAATAAAAAAGTGTACAAACAGCTTTTGAAACTAGAGAAACAGGACTAACTTATTAAACAATATGTGAATATGGCAGGCTGAAAATTTCGGGCACAATGTTCAACTGGAGGTATGAGCGAAAATGTAATCTAAAGATATAAAATTTACTTTGTGTAATAATTTAAAAGAAAACACATATAAGATGATGTATAAATGGTACCTAAGCCCAAAATAACTGTTGAAAATGTTTATGAATGTTTCAAAGCAACGTTGGGGATGATAAGATAAGAATGGCTCCTTTTCCAAATGCGGTAGACTTGTAAGAAGGATAAAGTTTTATTGATCTAAGAGTTACATGCTAATCCAAAAAAAATTTAAAGGTCAATTTTGTAATCTCACTAGAAATGTTTTTGTTATGTATTATGGATAAAGAATTGGATAGAAAATATGGATTACTTCTCTATTTAACAGCAGCAAGAATATTGTTTGCTTAAACCTGGAAACACACTGAAGCACCAATCCACTGATGGAAGAGTGGATTGTTAAAGTTTCTGAGTTAGCCCAAATTGCCAAACTAACATGGGTTTTAACAGATAAATAACTGAAGATTTTTTGAAAGATTGGAAACTGTTTATGGCCTTTTTTTGAGCAACAAGAACTTTAAAGATGCACTAATTTTTCACTGTAGTGACCAGTAATTCTAGTAGTATTACTTAATTGGTTCTGTAGAGTAATACATTTCTTTGTAAAAGATTTTTTAATTATAGTTTGGTTGGGGGAGTCAGAGCTCTTTTGTATCTTAGTAAGTTAGAGTTTAATGTTTTAGTTAGTTAGTGGTCAATTTTTAAGCTTAATTTGTTAGTAAGGTGTTTTAGTTGCAGTTCTTTTTCTTTTTGCATGTATACTTCTTTGACTGTGACTGTGACTTCAACTGTGAATGATTGTTTGCTTTTAAACTAATAAATAAATAATCTTTAAAAAACAGCGGGAGAGAAAGAGAGAGATTGAGCTCAGATGGTCTCTGAAAATGTAACATTTCCAAAACTGCAAAGTCTACATAAAGGTTAGAATTTCTTAGAAGGCGCAATTATGTTACTTGACATTTATTTAGGCTGCACTGAAGACATTGCACAAGGAACATTTGTAGATAAACACTATCAGAAAACCCTCACTGTGCACAGACCTACAGTATATGGTCTGGACAACTGCAATATTGAGGCAATGAAATGAAAAATTGAGTAGTTTGTACCATTAATGGGCATGGAATGAGAAGCTAAAAAGAAGAGGCAACCAATTTATCTACTTCATATACACAAGACTAAATTCTTGTTTTACCAGGTTTTGTTGTTCGTCTTTTTCGTTGTTCGATTATTTGTTCAATTCAAAAGAGAACAATATTTAAAAGGCAAAATGGATTGTGAAATCAGGGTGCAACCTAGAGCCACAAAATCAACAGAAGACTCTGACCATTTCCACACTATACTATTATAGTTCTATTATTCCACTTTCAATATCCTATGGAATCCAGGGATTTGCAGTTTAGGGAGGAGCATTTAGAATTCTCAGCTAGGGGGCTCTTTGGCCCCAGTAAACTACAAGCCCCAGAATTCCACAGGATGTTGAAAGTGGAAAAATAGCACTATGACAGTGTAGGGTGGAAATGGCCTTTGAGTACAAGCAAAGTAAAATTCAGTGACATTTTGGGCACGCCTTATTTTCACATCCTTAGCAACAACTGTGACTAAATCATAAGGTTCAAGTTGGTACAATGCAAAAGAAAATAGATGTTCTAAGGCCACATCATGCGCAATGAATATGTCAGTTCTTCAAGTCACAGAAATGCTATTATGTTACATAGGACAAAGAGAATGGAGTGCTGGATTCTGGTTTATCCTGTCAATGGTTTATACTTCACACCAGTTACTAAAATAACTGAATGCACATTTACATCAACATTCAGAGGGTCTGTTGAGATCAATGGGGGGTTTTTCCTGTTTTTTTCTTTGAACCAGCATGAAGTTATTACTCATGAGTATCACAGAATCTAAGGGCTGGAACGGACCACAAGGGCCACCTAGTACAGTACCCAGCCATGTAGAAATATACAACTACAGCACCCCTAAAAGATGCCCATCCAACCTCTGTTTAAAGACACCCATCTATAGAGAGCTCACCACCTTCTGAGGCAGTCTATTCTGCTGCCCAACAGCTATTACAGTACAGAAGTTCATTCTAATGCTTAGGTGGAATCCCTTGTCTTGTAATTTAAATCCACTTCTACACTCTGGAGCAGCAAAAAGAAGCTCACTGCCATCTTCGATTTGACAGCTGCTTGGAAATGCAAAGATGGCTATCATGTTACCTCTCACTTTTCTCTTCTGTAAGACAGACACAGCCAGCTCCCTCACTCATTCTTCATATGTCTTGGGCCGTTTCTGCATGTTACGTTATCCCATTATCTTCCTGTTGCAATCCCAGCAGTGCTTTTGCTGGGAAAGGAGCACGACAGGAATGCTCCCTTCTGCGCCTGACTGGCTCCGTGCAGAAGGGAGCATAAGCAACACATACCTGCCTTCTGCACTGGGGAAGGAAGTCCCTCCATTGTGCTTCCTGTCCTTCTTCATAGAAGATAAAGATGGGAGCATTGCACGATCATGAGTGCTTAATGGATTTAATCCGTTAAGCAAATATGCTGTGATCACAGTGAGTGGGGTAGGGACCGCAGTGGGACAACAACAATGTCAAACAGAAGCACGGCCCACAGACCACTGCCATCCTGTTCCCATAGCAAGACTGCGATGCCATATGGAAGTGGCTTGGGTTTCCAAACCTTTGATCATTTTTGTCCATGCTTCTTGGTTGTACATGCGATGATGAGGACTGGCCAAAGCAGAACAGAATGACACTACTGTGTCCCTTGATCCGGACACTATACTCATGTTGATGCAGCCTAGGATTTCATTGGGTTTTTTGGCTGCTACATCAACTATTGACTCATGTATAGCTTGTGGTCTACTAAAGCCCCTAGATTTTTTTTCACAAGTATTGCTTTCAAATCAGCTGCTGCCCATTATATTTGTACATTTCATTTTTCCAGTCTAGATAGAGTACCTTTCATTTTTCCCTGTTGAAATCCCACTGTACATTTAAGGCATACATGGACATCATTCTTTTTACATAACTACTCTCAGAAAAACCAAACTTACCATGAAGCTTACACACAGAAAACTAATCCAGACTGGGCTGAGATGGGAGGAAAAGTCAGACAGATGTGAACAAAGCCCCCCAAATGTGTAAAGCAAGCTTCAATCAACTGAAGATGGAGTTTACTAAGTACATTCCCAGCCATTTTATTTCTATTATATTCTCAGACATATTGCTCACAAAGAGCATGTTCTCTAAACAAGTGATATGTTTTGCTGAAGCTCTTGTTGAAGAAGCCATGTGGAAAATAATTTTAGAAGGGGGAAAAATCAGCCCCATATAATTAGATGTATCTGCAGCTGAAATGATTCCTTTCCATTTGGATCATGACTGCTAAGCTGCCAAGCCAAAATGTAAACATAATAAGCACTAATCCATGATGCACAGAGCAGCTTGACAGCCCTGTGGTTATCTGATTGGCACATTTAAAATGTTCTATTTGGGCTATTTACATTTAAGTGTATAATAAAAGTACTTTTGAAGACTTCTCTCATATTTAACAAATTATTTTGCTACAGCAATTAAAACCTAGCATGCCACAGGTTTCTGAAGTATCTTGCTGTGTTCCTGATTCTTATGCTCACTGAGGAGAAGAAAGCGCAGTCACTTCTGAATGTTTATCTTCCAGTAAGCTACTTACATACAGCTGTGATCTAGTTAAGTATGTTATAGTTAATTATTCTAAATCTGGCTACATATTATTCTAAAATTATATTAGAGGATGGTGTTAGCTTGAGGTGTGTTCTGTGTGGCCTGGTTCAGATGTAACAACAAAAAACCAAGGATTTTTACAATATGAATAAGGTATAAAGAGCCTCAGGCATGTAAGCTCCTCCAGTTCTTTCTTCCCATTTCATACTTTAGAGTGGCGCTCGGAAAAATTACTGCCATGCTGACTAGGGAATTCTGGGAGCTACAGTCTAAAAAAGTAACTTTTCCAAGCTTTGCCTTCTGAAGAGGAAACTAAAAGTTTAGCTTCTTAATTTAAGTAGAATGCAGGTCCTTGTATTATTGAAAACCAATACACTATGGTTTGTTTAAACTATGGTTATTATGAACAAGCCAGGATCAAACTGTGGTTTCAGACCAGGATTATAATAAAGCCAGAGTTTAAACAAAGTAGCAGTGCAATAACAGACAAGTATAGTACTACTACTACTACTACTACTACTACTTCAATATGGCAATAGACCAAGAGACTAGTGCATATGTACTTTCTCCTCCTATTTCTATCTCTGGCAGAGTCAGCAGAAGGGGTTTGGAAGTCTTTGATTCTATTTTAAACTAATCACAATTAAGAGTTAAGTACAACCTTGTTTGTCTTAACTATGGCTGCTGTTTGTCTTAACTATGCCTATTTGAAACAACCCAATATCTGTTCATAATTTATGAAGATGACTTGTTTTATGTATTTAAGTAACACTGAAATCGTTAATTGGCAAAAGTATCTGACTTCCTCCTTGTGTTCACAACAGTAGAAAAGAAGAGGAAAGGAGCACTTGAATCCAAGTCACACAAATAATTCATAGTTTAACACTACATTCGAACCAGGCCAGTTACAGAAAAATAATTGTTGAAGTAATAGAGCAACAAAGCTTATTCCATATCTAAAACAGAAAGAATGTGTGCCCACTGTAATATAGCAAAGGGTCCCTGTTCAATTTTGGGTCATTAAAAAAAGATCAAGCGTGAGTCACAGCAAAAGATGCTCAAAAACTGAGTCAAAAGACTGGATAAAGGAAAGACATTACATAGCAATGTAAAATCAACAGTATTTTCTGAGTATCATTTAATTCCAAACTCACCTTTTGTTTTGTCAGTTTTTCATTTTACAGGTGAAACGTAAGGAAAATGTTTATATATATCTGTGCTATGCCTCCTTCTATGACACAAAAGGATATTAGACAAAGGCCTGAATTGTCTTGCTAGTTCAAACCAGAAGATAACAATTAAATAAATAGGGAGACAATATTTAATATAAATCTTATTGATTAGGAAGGTCTTATTGATTAGGTAGGCCTACTCTAGTTGGAACCAATAGTAAGATTCAGGCTAAAAGCTTCTCATGCTATATCTGGCCAAACAAAATATGAAGAGACTTATTTGGTACTAAATTGATTTTGGTGAACATCCCAGAAATGAGTCATTACCGTCTACAAATAGCTATTGGGGTTTAGTATCTTTTAATACAGACTTTGTTAAAATTATATTAAGTTTCCTTTATTTCCATATAGACCTATCACAAGCTCTCTTGGGGCCACCAGGATCAGCAGGACAGGTGCTCATAAATCTTCATACTTACTTTGCAGCAAAAGATGGAGTTCTGCATTAAGATTTTAAAAAATTAAAATATTATCCAATTTCTCCCATGTTATCTGATTACTATGTATTGATTTACAATTTTAGATGCTTGCCCTTCAACAAAAATGCTCTCAAAGTAATTTTAAAACATAACAATTTATACCCATATGAATGAAGTCTTAAGAAAGTGTAGACAGCTGGGTTTCCTATCCACTTTTTATCAGTAACAACTGCCTTTGCTGTTCAAGAAAACAATGCTCTGCTTGAAATTTTCTAGCTCTTGTCAGTGTACTTGGTGAAAAATGACATTTATGATGGTACGGACAGAATTGGTTGCTCTCTAAAAGTCAAGCAGCTCTAAGTCACACCTTCTTTGAAAAGCTGTTTTTCCACTAATGGAAAGGCTAGAAAGTTCAGGTAGAATTTCAAATGAAAATGCTAAAAGTTTAAAAGAATGATCTCAAAAGGTTTTTGTAAATACCAGTGAAGTATGTAAAAGTGCATACTTTTATAGCTGCATACATTGCAACTGAATGGAAACTTCAAGCCCTCTATTTTCAGTATTTCAAGTTTGAGTGAGGGGATGGAAAAGTGGAATGAAGTGAGTGGAATTTAGTGAAGCAATTTCACCTTCTTAGACACTACTGGATTACTGCCACCTATTCAGTTCCATTATGTATTTTGAAGACTTCATAGGTCAAGAACATTAGGGGAAGGTTCTCTAAGAATAGGCAAAGTCAATACTCTCTAAATGACTAGTGAAATATTTGAAAATATTTTAGCATCTTACTTAACAATAGAAAAAGGAAAGGATCACATCAATTCCATGAGTGTGACAAGCAAACTTACTGGGTGCTTGATGGAGACCAAAGAAACTTATATGGCCACAACACAGTAGAATGTATCTGCTGTCAGAGCATAAGCTATTGTTTGAAAATGGGTCAAGGACAATAATCCAAGATAAAAACGAAGTGTTGTTACTATATGAGATAAAGATAGATTGTTCATTAAGATGAGTCAGGCAATTCAGTTTAGGAAAGCTCCTATTTATTTGGCAAACCTTTTTGAAAGTGTAGTGTGATACTGCAAGTCCTCCCTTCACTTGAATGGAGGATTGAGAAGGAAGGTTCACAGTAGCTAATAGATATCACCTTGATTGAACAACATAGTATAGTCCTAGTACATCAGAAAGAATATATCAGTGAGTTCACTCACTTTTGTGAGAGGTAGACTATTAAATATAGTGGCAGCTGACGGCTTCCATGTCAGTGTGGTGGAGAATCCACCCTGGATTTTGAAGAAACTATCCATGGTGTTTAACCTTAGCCACAAAATATAAAGTATCTTTAAAATTTAGACTAAGTTTCAAAGAGGATTCACTTCCACACTGATATGGAAGCCACTAGTGGTTAAGTACAAAAAGATATAAAGGTAGCCTAGTCATTTATTCATTCAGTTTCTCCTATGTCCTTGTTCTCAGTGTAAGCTCAATCTGGCTAACAGGTTCAAAAGTACCAAAAAAAACCCCCAAAGCCCATTATTTAATGAAATCATAAAAATGGATGGATCCTTCGGGCTCCAAGAACAGACCTTTTACCACAGAAGAAGGTGAACAAGAAGAGACATAAAGTAGAACAGTGCTATTCAAAGTGGTGGTCCCCGGTCCAGTACCAGTCTCTGACCACACTGGCCACCAGTCTTTGGCAAATTTCCAAGTAAAAAAGAAACAGTTGTACCCAATGGACATAAATGAAGTGCCAGTCTCTGGCACAGTGGGGAAAAAACACTGTTCCATCACATCAGACAGCCTGACAAGCACTCAAGTAGAGTATAAAAATGTGCAGCAGATAGAAAAAGTGGACAGTGGAAGGCTTTTCTCTCTAGAACTCAGTCTAGAACCCAGAGTCAGGCAAAAAACTAAATTGTGAGAAATTATATATGCCATATATACATTAAAAAATACTGCCAAAAGCAAGCAACAGGAGGGAATTTTCTGGGCGAGCCCACTGTATATGTTGCCCCTGAGGTGGAATATCTCTCCTTATAACCACAAAATGTCAAGAACAACAAAGTCTAGAATTTCAAACTTGAAAAGAAAAAAATTGCCTTTTACATACATCTCTAAATACATCGACATACACGCACACAACCTACTGCCAACCAAGTTCACTTGATAATTTCAAATTCCCAGAGAGCCAGTGTGAAATAGTAGTGTGAGCCCCTATGCCACTCTGGGGCACTAGGAGACCAGTTTAATCCTGCTCAGCCATGGAAAGCTACTGGGTAACCTTAGGCAAGTCATTCTCAGCCTCAAAGGTACCCCCCACAAACAAATCTTGCCAAGAAAGCTCATCACAGATTCGCCTCAGAGTTGTCATAAGTCAGAAAAGACCTGAAGCCACATAACAACAATAAATCCCAGATTCTAGAATACTGAGAAAGGAATCTCACTCTACTAACAGGTTCACAGGTTTTACAGAGCTTTGTTTTCTCAACCCTTATACTTTTTTAAAAATTACAATAAACCAAAATGTATTTCCATTTCTATATGAGGTTGTTAATCTAACCCTGTTATCATTTTGGCTGTCACTTCTGTACTTTTCCACATTACAACAGTTAGAACTGTTCAGCAGTGGAATATGCTGCCTTGGAGTGTGGTGCAGTCTCCTTCTTTGGAGGTTTTTAAGCAGGCTGGGGGCCATCTGTTGGGAGAGCTTTGATGTGTGTTCCTGCATAGAATCATAATCATAGAAATGTAGAGTTGGAGGAGACCACACAGGCCATCCAGTCCAATGCCCTGCTGTGCAGGAACACCCTCAAAGCTCTCCCGACAGATGGCCATCCAGCCTCTGCTTAAAAACCTCCAAAGAAGGAGACTCCACTACACTCCGAGGCAGCAGATTCCAGTGCCGGACAGCCCTGACCATCAGGAAGTTCTTCCTGAGGTTCAGGTGGAATCTCCTTTCCTGCAGCTTGAATCCATTGCTCCTTGTCCTGGTCTCTGGAGAAGCAGAAAACAAGCCCACTCCTTCCTCTACATGGCATCATTTCAAATATTTAAACATGGCTATCATGTCCCCTCTTAACCTTCTCTTCTGCAGACTAAACATGCCCAGCTCTCTAAGTCTATCCTCATAGGGCACGGCTTCCAGGCCTCTCACCATTTTGGTCTCCCTCCTCTGGACTTGCTCCAGCTTGACCATGTCCTTCTTGAATTGGGGTGCCCAGAACTGGACACAGTATTCAAGATGAGGTCTAACCAAAATAGAGTAGAATGGTACCACTACCTCCCTCGATCTAGACACCATACTCCTATTGATGCAACCAAGAATTGCATTGGCTTTCTTGGCTGCTGCATCACACTGCTGACTCATGTTCAGCTTGTGGTCTATTAAGACTCCTAGATCCCTTTCACATGTACGGCTATGCAGCCACGTGCCCCGCATCCTGTATTTCTGTATTCCATTTTTTCTACCTAAGTGTAGGACCTTACATTTCTCTCTGCTGAATTTCATTTTGTTAGCCTTGGCCCAGCTCTCCAATCTGTCCAGGTCATTTTTAATTTTGACCCTGTCCTCTGGCATATTAGCATCCCCTCCCAATTTGGTGTCAATTTGGTGCATGGCAGAGGGTTGGACTGGATGGCCCTTCTGGTCTCTCTCAACTCTATTATTCTATGATTCTATGAATCGCACATGCAATATTGTAAACGTGGTTGCACTATGAACTGAGGGAAAGCTTAATTGTACTGATTTGTTTTCAGCCTTTCTCCTAATAATTTCAAGTACCAAGTTGGTACTATTATAAGACTCTCATACTTTTTAATTAAGGGCACGTAGGAAAATTATAAGATGGAGTTAATAGCTGGCATCATCAAAAGGCAATCATGTCCAGTGGACTTAATTTTACTAGCAATGCAAGTGCAAAAGAAAACTCTCCTGCATTGGCTTAGATTGTGAATTTATTAAGGCTGTACAGAACATCACACCTTTTCTTTGCTGCGATTTCCTTGCCATATTACTATATTTACTCAGTAATGCAGAGAATACAACAAAACATGAGATTCCCAAATACATTTTTTCCGAGAAGGTTCTCTGCCCTTAACAAAATACAGGAGCTTTGGTGAAGTCTTGAAAACAGCTGCAATTAAGCTGTTTTTAGTGACTGCGTAAAAGGGACTGTCTATTAATTGCAGACTTTGTTTAAAGGATCACATGCCAAACTGGTTGACATGAAAGTAAGAGGTGATCTACCCATCAGATTACTGCAGCTTTAATCACAGGACAATGTAAATACTTAACTGGCTACTTATGAATGTATAATACAGGACCCATAAAAGCAGCCCTGCCATGTTTCTAAATCCACTGCCTCCTCTCCTTCAGTCATATTTCATAACACAAGGTAGAAATGTAAATGTTTTTCTTTTGTTCCTTGGCTGAAATTGTCCATTAGCTGAGTTTTGTGTTCTGCTGTGATACACTTACATTTACTTATCTGTCACTTTTCTAGACAAGTTTGTCATCGCCTTGTCCTACTATTAGCAGGACCAGATCAATACAATCTATGTTGTATGGGAGGGTTGGAGGCAGGGTAGGGTGATGGGGGCTGCCCTTAACTCTTTATGGGCTGTGGTTCAACCTGGCAGTCTGGGTGTTTGAAAGAAAATTAAGAAGAGGAAAAAAAAACCTAGTGCAGATAAGTGAATAATGAAATAGAATGGAGTAATTAAGTGGAGGGAAGGTCCTTGACATATAGCCTGTTTCAAATTGCTTTTCATTCTCAAAAGTTCCAAATGCAGGCTTGCCTTGACAATGCAGGTTAGACATGCAATATAAGAGCCATTTAAGATGCTCAGCAAGAAAGACAAATGGAATACAACTTCTTCCAACCACCTCACCCCCTCAAAATAAAAACTAGTGAAAAATGTTGACTCAGTCTTCAATCAATCAATCAATCCAGTCCCAGACTGATGAATTTAGTGGGCCCTGGGCAGATGATGCTCAGTATCAAACCACTACCACCCCCAATAATATTTGTAGGTCTCAGCGACCCTTCTCTACTTCCCCATCATGGTGTGCCTGAGCCTTGGGCACACACGGTACATCTCAGCTTCTTGCTG
Organism: Iguana delicatissima; assembly: GCA_948472985.1. Classification (NCBI taxonomy): domain Eukaryota; kingdom Metazoa; phylum Chordata; class Lepidosauria; order Squamata; family Iguanidae; genus Iguana; species Iguana delicatissima. The sequence continues at coordinate 179,381 of CAOKZL010001145.1, forward strand.
TTCCTTTCCAAATCAGATCTGTCTTGCCCCTCAATACATGCATATCAAGAGTAAGGCTAAGATCATCGAGATGGAACACTGGTTAAATTAAGGCACGATGTTCAACGCTGGTCATCTCTCCTGTTCCCACCACAAAGCCACATCACTTTCACTGGAGGAGGCCACCTAATGGCAAAATCTTCCAATTCTACAGAGGCCACAAGGCACCAGCACATGGAATTTGCCCAATGTGCCAGACCTGGCTGGTAGAGTGCCACGCCTTTCTTAAATTTCCCCGGTCCGTAAAAAACTAGGGAGGGAGAGGACAGGATGCAGAAATGTTTTGAACAAACAAACAAGCTGTGACTACAAAGCTGACGCAACACATTGGTACATCAAGTCTAAAGCTATCCAGAAAATTAGAAAATGCATTTACCAGATTGTTAATATGGAACAGATGAAAGAATCAGCAGTGGCAGCTAGAATCAAACACTCATATTCAGTGAAAAGGAATAGTAGAGAAAAATTAAGTTGATACTGAAACAAATTGATTAATACAAATGTACTGAAAACACACAGAGGCACACCTGCATACACCAGGATGGTCTTATCAGGACATTTCAGAGTGGAAAACAAATAAATAAAAAAAGAGAATAATGAATTAGTAATAGGATTAGTTATGGTAGCAAGAACAGGGTAGATAATTGGAATTGTGTTTTCAAGCACATGCAGAAGATTGAAAATATTTAATAATTTAATAGAAGACATCATGGAACAAGGAAAACTAGGAAAAACACATAAAATTCTATTTTACTTAGTAAGCCTAAACAGAAGAGTATTTATGATTATGTAACTCAACCTATTGTTTCAATTGGCAAGCTAAGGACAGATTTCTTATCCTTTGTCTCTTAAGTGGGAAAGCAAAAGTTTAAAAAACCACTACAGCAAAGGTCCAGTCTTGGACTAGCAGATTGGATCTTTCAAGCAGATTTCACTGGGCAGGAGAGATTCTGTCAGCTTGCTGCTAACTTAAAACCAGAATCCCTGCTCAGAGACAGAGAATTAATTTAGAAATTTTCTACTTTATTTATTTGGACTTCAGTTGGAAATTATTTAGATTTAAGTTGGAATTTTACCATTAAGATAATTCCAGAATTAAATTATTAAGCAATTAAAAAGAAACAGTGCTCAGAAGCTAACAGATTTTACATTTCTAGATGAGTTCTTTAATCCGTACCTAGTTCTCTTGAATTTTTACAAAATGGCCTCTTGCTTACTGTTAGTTTCTCAGGGCTGGAAGATTTCACTGTTTACATCACAAGCTCTAACCCACTTATTTTAGCTCACAATTAAGAATATGACAATTCAGTTATTTCCAAGGTTAAAAGATTTTAAAGAAACTCATAGCAGAGCTTGAAAGGTACTGATCTTTGTATCTAGTAAGCTAATCTTTATGTGTTCCACGCCAGAAATGGCACAGAGGGCCAAGAAAATCAAATATTGCAGTTCTTAATCCAGGGACTTTTCCTGGGATCCACATAGGAATCACTTAGTAAAAAGGCAGAGTGAGAGGTTGTGCTTCGGAGATGAGATTATAAAAGAGAAAGAAATGGAACACGAGAATTTTTGACGGAGTGGATGAGAAATGAAGGGTTTTTTAAATTCATGCATCTGTTTCCATCTCAAAACAGGAGTTTGGCAGGAGGACAGGATTAAAATCATGGATATTTTTCAGATTCATTCTGATAAGGCTGTAATGCAGATATTCAACTTACATTTAAACACAATGTAAATAAACTTTATAGTTATTCTTTTCCTTTTATGTAAATATAATTTAAGTACCATATAAGCTCATGTATAAGTTGAAAAATGTATGCTAAAAAATGAAATCCACAAAATTATCTCAATTTATATACAGGTCAATTTATACATGGATCAATGTGTCTGCTGCAGTGCCACTTCTGGTCTTTTGTAATGCCTGCTTGAAAAAATGGTGGTGGCGGCAACGCTTTGGTGCGTGCCTGCCACAGTGGAGAGAGCAGAGGAGGGCGGTGTTTCTTTTAGGGGAGAGTGGAGGAGGTCTGGGGAAGCTGGAAAAAGCCTCAATCCACTGCTTTCTTTGCTGTAGTGGTAGCTCCTTGGAACTTCCCACCACAGAAGGGAGAGTGGAAGAGGTTGGAGCATCTTTTAGGTTCTCCACAGATGAACTAAACCCTTGTCTTGGAAAGTTTTTCTGTCCGTGGAGAGCCTAAAAGAAGCACTGACACTCTCTATTCTCTCCAGCAGCCTTTCGCAACGCCTGGGTTGGAAAAAGGCAGTGGCAGTAGCCAGGAGTAGCTGGTCCACAGAGGAGGTGCTGGCACTTTCACTTCTCCATGGAATGGATCCAAGAAGCCCCTTGTTGAACCCCAAAGTTTCACCCTTGGCTTATCCACAGATATCAAAATCTATACTGTTGGCCCCAAAACCTGCCCTCGACTTATACATGAAGTCAACTTATACACAGGTATACATGGTAAAATTTTTAATTTGTTAATAATTAAGCAAACACATTAACATTTTTCTACTATCTTTCTTATCTTTGGCCAGACTACCTTTTTCTTTCTTTCTTTCTTTCTTTCTTTCTTTCTTTCTTTCTTTCTTTTTTGAGGGGAAATGCAGTACAAATGTGTAACAAGATTCCTTCAACATACATACCAGAACCTCTATCCAATGATACGGTCTGATGAATCATGAAATAAAAGTTTCTGTTACGACTTTGAAATAACAATTTTTACATTCCTGAATTATACTAGAGCCTCCTTTTATACATTTCAGCCCCTTTGCTATTTTTAACATAGCACCCTGAAGAGCTTTAAAAAGCTCCTTTTAAACTTTTTTTCTTAATCGTCATAATAGTTACTCCTCATGCTATTTTGCAACTCTTTGCTTGGTCCTCATAAACATGTATCCTGTGAATAGTTTGATTTTTTACAGTTTGAATGGACTAGTGTGACTGCCCATGTTCATAAACAGAACTTTAAGACTTATTTTTCTGACTGTTTCCATTGCAAAATTATCTGCCGTAAGCCTGTCTGTAGGAAACACAGATCAGGTACAGTAATATCGCTTTGCTTTTTGTCAACGACCTTCTGCCGCTGCTACTAGTGATATTGTCTGGGGATCTTTCCGAAAGCATTTCATTGCAGTCACGTGATACATCTAACAGCTTTTTTCAACATCAACTGCTACAATCACAAACTCAATATTGAATTCATTTTCAAACTACTTTTCTTTGCCTGCTCCCTATTCGTCTGTTGGCAGCGCCAAAGAGCATAACTGCCTTCTCTGTTGGGGAGGGTATTGGGCTGGGAGACGCTACTTAGCTACCTAACTAAGGTGATTACACAGCTAAGTAGGTGATATAGAAGTGTGATCTAGGGCAAAAGATACAGGGCAATATATCACATGTTATTAAATTTGCTCATTCTTTCATTCATTCATTCATTCATTCAGCACTTTATCAAAATATCTCTTTCACATTCTACATCACAAGATTTCAGGCTGGTTTGATAGGTTCACCTTAGGGTCACAATAAGTTGGAAGCAACTTGAAGGCACACAACAACAAATGGAATCACAGTTGGCACGCCCAATCCAAACAGAGGTATCTTCCAACGATGCATACATTTGAGGCCTGGGCTGAACAGTAGAGTGGAACTTACTTTTTCTACGTAATACATTACTCTTTGATGTTTTAAATGTCATTGCTCATTATTTAAGGAGTAATGCTTCAGTAATATGTTTCATTTTAGTTGCACTTTCTTTTCTTCTCAAAAATATTTCATTGAAAGATACTCAGGGAAATCTAAGGACAAAATCTATCTAAAACAGTTTAGAACAATTAGAGACTTTAAAACAGAAAGAAATAATTTAAGACTCAAGAAGTATATAAAAAATTTAACCAAATAATTAAACAAATTAAAACAGTTTAAAACTATCTTCCTATACAGATGTGGTGTGATAATGTGGCTCATCGTCATTGTTCTTTGTCCTAGAGAGTAGTATTTCAGTAGCGTGTTAATTTTTAAGTTATTTTTTTCTTTTCTTTTTGGAAAAAAAACCCTCTTAAAATGCAAAGTTGCCCAAAAACCTACTCTCAAATGGCTCACTTAAAACAAGCTCAGGCAAAAGAGAGGCCCCTGGGGCTACATGACCCCCCCGACTGTACCTCTGACCCTTGATCACTCCGTACCCCCCTCATCCCAGCTGCCCTATTTCTCACTGGCTTCAAAGGTTAAACAGCCCATCCTGGAAACCTCTAGGAGTGGTGATTCATGTTTTAAATAGGTTTCAGCCTTCTGTGCTTGATCTCAAAAGAATTCCCTTTGTTTCTGGTTATGAAGAAAAAAAGAAAGATGCAACCTGTGACTGTCCATTGTCATATTTCTTCCCTTAAAATAACTTTTTAAGAAATTAATTTATCAGTTTTTAAAAGGTGTGTTCTAATTAACAGTCAGAAAGATAGACAGTCAGAAAAAAGAAAAGGAAAAGGCAGAGAAAAAAAGATAGAAAGAAAAAGCTAAAACCAGAGCACAATACTAATACATTAAACTGATACACTAACTAAAACACTAACTAAACATTAACTTATGACCACCCCAAGCCAAACTGTAATAAAAAAAAGTTAAAAAGAAATGATATCATTCTTCCATTACAGAGCCACCTAAATAATCCTACTAGAATTATTAGTAACCATAGCCACAAATTACTGCATCATTAGATTTCTTACTGCTCAAAAAGACCATAAACATTTTCTAATCTTTAAAAAAAATCTTCAGTTGGTATTTCCTTTATAACTGACATTAGTTTAGCAGTTTGAGATAACTCAACAACCTTAATAGCCCCCTCTACCATCAACAGTGTTTCAATTCATTTTGAGGTTTGAACAAATGTTTATTAAAATAGCTTTTAACATCCATGCCTGGTGAAGAAGCCTGGGAGCTTCAAAAGCTGATCTAATGTACTTTGCGCTTTTTGCCTGGCCTCGTAAAAATGCCACTGAAATGTGTTTTTTTGGATTTTGGTATATTTCCCAACACTGTTTTGCATCCAAACCCTTTTTCTCACATTTTTCAAAACCACAAGTGGATTTCTGGCCACTTCTGATTTAATATTATGGAGTCGGTGTGTGGGGGGGAGGGTATTCTGGCAGTCTGCGCAGCTTCTAGAGCAGAAGAATTGTCACCTCGCCCAACCTGCCACAGTTGTCCATCCTTGACCTAAAAGTTACTAAGTTTCCAAATGCTATTTATAGAAGGACTATAATGCATTATGTTCTCATTATTCCCAAAAGTCATATTTTATAAGTAATGTTCATGTGGCACATTACTTCCAAGCACTAAGGCTTTGTATTCTGGTTCTCCTGAAAAGGATGAGTAGCCGTTGCAAAAATATTTATAGGTCTGTGTGTTTAGGAACTATACTTACAAAGGTTTATAATCAAACAGGGCAGGATTGTGAATAGTAACAGATAAATTCAAAAACTGGTTTGCAAAAAGACTGCCTCACCCATAATGCTAATGCTAGCACAGGAGTTGCAACATAAGTGAAACCATTCTGAGAAAATAGTAATATTGAATATGATCTTCCTGGATATGACTTAAACTCAACAGTGTTCCACTGAAATTTTTAAATAATCGGTAAAAGAGGGTCATGTTTGGTAAGTAATTTCCTTAGAGGGACAACTAACAGGGACCTAATTATTTGTTTCATAATAAAAGATGAATTCTCACTGTCTCCAGACATTTGTAAGAAAACATAGGGGAAGAAAAGGTCTGGTGTATAAAGGGCAGGGTGTACAGGATTTCATGCTACCTAAGGCCTGCTGTATTTTCAACTATGCCATGTGAGAAAATGTCTGATTGATAATATACCTCTCTGGAGAGGGGACTGTACCTCTGTGCAGGCCATGTGAGCTAGGCTTCTCTACTTCTGTCACTTCATAGCTCCTCCAACTTCCCCCAGACAAGCATCTCTTTGATGTTCACTGGAAAGAGCTCACCATATTTACAGATGTACAGAAGGAGAGCCCTTACAAATAAGATGGGATTCTGATTAGCTAGGTTCCCTCCTTATTTGTAAGATCCATCTATGCATATAGACAGGCTGCTCTCCAATGAATGTCAAAAGGATATTTATTACATGGTGCACTTGACCGCAAATGGCAGCAATGCATGGTGATGATGGTGGGTGGTGTTAGTCCACATGATTCTTCCCATCCATTCCTTCTACACATTCCTTTAGAGACATAAAGGGTAAAAGGGAAAGGAATGATCACCTTTTTAATCAATTCCAATGCTGAGATTGCTTGAGGTTCCAGATTTTTTTGCACAGTGGGCAGAATGATAAATAACCAACATGTACAAAATTTAAACATCTTTTGCTTATTACAGATAGACACCGATGCTAGTGTATTGACCAAATACAAAAATCTTCTCTTGTCACTTTAAAGATTGGCAGGTTTATTTATGGCATAAATTTTCATGTATTCTCTTCCATTGCCAAATATAGGCCCTTTTCATACGGCATTTGCCATGCGAAAGGGCCCCTCGAGCATCGTGTGAATGTGAGGAGCGGTCCACACGACCCACTCACAATCACGCGATGCTCCAGGGTCTGGCAGGCGTCACTCACGCACTTTTTCATTTTCCACTTTGAGCCGAAAATGGTGTGCAATCGCGCATCGCTCCAGGGCCCCGTGCGCACTTGCAGTGCGTGCGGAGCTCCAAAGCTGCGGTGCTCATGCTTCCTGCCCCAGCGCAGCCTGGGAAACTCTCAGGCTGCACTGTGGAAGGAAGAGGTGGGGCTCCAGTGCAAGCGGGGTGGCAGCTGTGGAGCTGAAGGAACCGGTACGCAAGAGCCTCTCGCTGAAGGCTGCTCATGCAATCCCCGCACCCCAGCTATGTGAAAAGGTGCGTTGCAGAAAGGGCCATAAAGATGGGTATAGATTTTTAAAAGCTTTATATATTTTATTTTGTACATATGGAGTATGCACGTTTTCCTCTCTACTTCTTTTAATATACAAATGACAACACAAGCTCTAGTCCATTTATATTTATGCCAGAATAAATCTTTTACTTGCTACAAGTCATAAATTTTTTAAAATTTTTTTATTTTTTTTAGTATCTTCCATAGACAGCTGACATTTCACCACATCATGTTATTCCTGGCAATAAAAGGGGGATTCAAGGCCCTGTTCTGTTAATCTCCTGTTTGGATTAATAATTCATTTGGTTTAAATCTTGCTTCTTCATGCAAAGTTCACTATGCCAAAATAAATGAATTGCACACACTCAGCCACACCAGCCTTCCCACAGGGATCAGTTTTTGAAAACTACACATGTTGGGAAAGGATCCGAATTCCCTGTGCTTAGCTGATTATTGTGCCATACTCCCAGCAGTATGCTTACTGCTGCATCCTCTGAAGATCATCTTTGCATTCCTTCCCAAAAGCAGCATTACTTTTAAGCGTGCTGTAAAAACTTCCATTCTTTATTAAACAAGACAACTTTTAAAAGCTCTTTACAGTTTCTATATTTTAGGTCTTCTGACGATTCTATTGTTGTTTAAAGCCACTGTAATCCCATCACCAGCTGGCAGACAGTCACTACCCACGGTCATGATCTCCTCACCAGACTGCAATGTTTTGATACATGACATGGGACTAACTCTGACAGTCAACAATTCCTTATTACTAGTAAATTAGCATACAATTAAATTTCAGGCACATGTAAGTGTTATACAGAAGACTGTTCTTTAGGCAGAGCTTGGAAAGATACTTTTTGAAAGGAATCTATTCGATAATTTGTGAACAGTATTTTAAAAGTAGCCCTTTCCTATCACTAACTACAGTTAAGAAAAAATAGTACACTACTTCTTGCACTGTTTGTTACTTTTCCATTACCTTCTATTACTTTTTTGAAAGTTGCTTTTTCATTTCTATTACCTTCTGTTACTTTTTTTTAAAGAAATTTTTTTTTTAGGATTGATAATAAAAAGGCATAAAACTAAGTAAAAACTTACACGTTGAACACAACATATCATACAGCAGGATTAGACTTGGAGGAAAGAGGTGTGAAAATTGGAGGAAGGAACATCAACAATTCAAGATATGCAGATGGCATCATATTACTAGCAAAAAATAGCAAACACTTGGGGCTTTGTCATACTTGGCTCTTTTCCTACTAAAATAGTGTTGTTCTAAAAACACAATTGTTACAAACAGTTGTTAGTCTGTTTGGTTTCACACCTTCAGAACCATTCTTGGAGTACAACATCCATTTGTACTAAAAATTTATCACACACAGCATCTGGGACTGCAGCTCCACTACCCCCTCCAAGATATTATCTCTGCCCCTTTTCCTAGTTTGTCACAAAGGTGCACATGCACAGAGAGAGAGAGATTCCCCCAAATATAAATGAAAATGGTCTTACATTTTAAAAATATTTTATTCCTGGAGAGGTGGCTTCCTGACTGGGCGGACTTACCTAGTCGCTGGCAGATGAAAGTCAGCAACTACTGATCTATCTGTCTCATTGATGCTGGCTTTCATGTGCCAGAAATTAGTTAAGTCTGAAGCTAGGAGAAAGCAAGAAATAATGGACTGATAATATGAATGAATGCTTTTTTAAACTGTAAGATTCTTCCGCACTTATATTTCCAGGTGTGGGGGTGAGATAGAGAGAAATGAGAGAGAGAGAGACTCTGAAAGGAGGCTAGGGGCAGTGAGTAAAGATTTGGCTTCCCTGACAAGTCTCTTGGCTCAGATGGAGAATGCTGTCAAGAAATCAGAAGAAGACTAGGACTTGGAAGGGCAGCTATGAAGGAACTTGACAAGATATATTACTGACTACTAAAGATATATCATTGAATATTAAAGTTAGGAGAGCCCATGCTATCATATTTCCAATTTCTACGTATGGTTGTGAAAACTGGTCAGTAAAGAAAGCTAATAGGAAGAAAATAAACTCATTTGAAACATAGTCCTAGAGAAGAGTTCTACAGATACCCTAGACTGCTAAATAAATAGATCCCAGAGCAAAACAAGCCTGAAGTTTCCCGAGCAGCCAGGATGATTAAACTGAGACTGTCATATTTTGGACACATCACGAGAAAACATAAATCACTATAAAAAGCAACAATGCTTGGTAAAGTGGAAGTCAGAAGGAAAAAAAGATCACTGTATTACAAATCAATAGACTCAATGAAGGAAGACACAGTCTTGAGTCTGCAAGACCTGTTGATGATACGGCAACTTGGAAGTCTCTCATTAGTAGGGTCACCATAAGTCAAAGCTGACTTGGTGGCAGTTAACAACAATAAAGGGCTTTTGCAGCTTACACTTTGGCCCAGGAGCTGGCTTTGCTCCATCTCCTACCTGCCTTCCCTGCAAGAGGAAGGCAAGAAGGAAGTAAAGCCATTTTCAAAGATCCAGCATGGTATAGTGCAGTGGTTCTCAACCTGTGGGTCCCCAGATGTTTGTGAACTTCAGCTCCCAGAAGCCCTGAGCATTGACCATAGTGGCTGGGGCTTCTGGGAGCTGAAGTCCACAAACATCTGGAGACCCACAGGTTGAGAACTACTGGTATAGTGGTTTGAGCATTGGACTACAACTCCGGAGACCAGGGTTCAAATCACCACTTGCCATGGAAACCGACTCAGTAACCTTGGGCAAGTCTCATTCTCTCAGCGTCAGAGGAAGGCAGAGGCAAACCCCCTCTGAACAAATCTTGCCAAGAAAATCCTGCAATAGGTTTGCCTTAGGGTTGTCATAAGTCGAAATGACTTGAAGGCACACAACAACAAAGCATTTCAACCAGTGGCTGAGCCCTGAGATTGCAACTCAGCCAGCTCCCTAGCGAGATTTTTTTCCTGTTGCACACAAGAATACAAGATATCAAAAGTTTTCTCCCTGTTGGGTGAGAAAACAAAAGTTCATTCAAACTGCAATGTTTTGTGGTAACTTTTAAAAGAAATAACTATTTTAATTTTCAATCAAACTGCAAGAGATAATGATCTTAAGTATAACTAAGATACAATCATGACCCCAACTATGCTTCTTATAGAAAAAAAATATGTTTTATTTCATAACACTGACATATCTCTCATGGATATTTCTCATTCTGGTAATCACTGTTTCTAATCCTTCAGAAAAACAGTCATCGTAGTGTCTCCGCCAGATCCTATCTTCATTTATTAAAATATTTATAACCTGCCTCTCAACCCAAACTGAGCCCCCAAGGCAGCTCTGCAGAAGAATGTTAAAACAGATTCAGAACAACAATGAGACTGACAGCAGAGCTAACATTAAAATATCAGAGAGCAGAATCAACTTGTTGATTTAAAAAAACAACATTAAAAGCCAAATGGAACAAAGGCATCTTCACTACCCACGCACAACTGAGCAAAGATGAGGCCAATATCATTTTCCTAGAAAGGGAATTGCAAAAATGGGGGGGGCTGCTGAAGAATAGACTCTTTCCCATGTTCACACCATCCTGGTCCCTCTTGGTAGCGGGATGCATAACAGGGATTCTAAAGAACAGCATACAGTATAGGAATGTTGACATGGGAGGAAATGGTTTTTCAGTTATTCTGGCCCCCCAAACCACTTAGGAGTGGGCAACTGTGAAATGCTAGGAGGCCACATTAAACCCCCAGGACACTTCAGGGGACTGCTCCTACAAATACACCCCCCCAAAAAATGGCAACAACAACAAAACTTCTTGCATCAATTCCTCCAGATACCCTCCGGCAGTAGGGGCATTTCACTATGTTTTCAGGCTTCCTGGGCAAATTTAGGTGCAAGAGAGGTCTTTTTTAGAATAGGTAGTGATTGGAAGTCACTTCCTGTTCATTTCCTGCTTTTAAAGAGGTTTCTTCCAGGACTAAATTGGCCTGGAGGGTAAAAAATATTGTGAAAATGCCCCCATGTCCCCCAAAGGCATGGGGATCATTTAGGGAGGATGACACTTTGGGGCCATAGAGACCACAAAAATAGCTTTAGGGACTGCATATGGCACACTTTGCCCACCCGTGACTTAGAGCTTTATAACTAAGTACCAGCACCTTCAACTGGGCCTGGAAACAAACTGAAAACCAATGCACTGTAATATGCCTTATACCATGTACATATCCAAAAAGCAATCTAGCTGCATCCTTTTTAACCAGCTGTAATTTCTGAACTGTCTTCAAGGACAGTCCCACACAGAGTGCATTTTAAAAGAGTGATTTAACATTGCCATGGTCATATCCATCTTCTCTAGGAAAGCAGGGGCACAAAAGGAACACCAGATAGAGGACAAAAGCACTTCCACAGTGGTTATTTGGCCATCTAGGAGCAATGTCAAACCCAGCAGCAGCCCCAAGCTGCAAATGTGATCCTTCAGAGGGAGGACAGCCCCATACACAACTACTTAAGTCAGATACATCTGTTTACACATAGTCATAATATTCTACATATTCTACCCCTGAAACATCATTCACTAAATGTGTGGGCATTTCAGTACGTTTCAGATGGTGAAATAAATATACCTAGACTGTGAGGCATATCTCAGTGGTAACGTGCCTGCATCGCAGGCAGAAGTTTCCAGAATCCATTCTGGTATCTCCAAACTGCATGTCCACTACCTGAAACAAGTCAGTACATTGCTAATACTGAACTATCTCAGACTCAGAGTCTGGTTCATTACAAGCAGAAATTTCAGTGTTTCAAAGGCAGACCCTGCTAGTTTAATGTCCCCTTCACAGCATGCCTATGCCCATTCAAGTTCTTAAGCTGTGGTCTGCAGACCCCCCAGAGGTCTGTGACATCCCCCCGCTGTGGGGAGGAGGCAGGTTGAGCAGCTGCGTAACAGCAGATCTGACAGCCAGCCAGTTAGAGTTTGCCCTTCTCTCTCAAAATGAGTCACCACTTGATTCAGGCAAAAGCACACACAGTTTATGAATGGAAATGACAAGGCATGCTTGGGGTCTTTTACAGAAAGGTCAATTCAACATCCCTTTTTTGCCTTTACACCCCCCCTTTTCTGCCCTCTCTCCCTTCTTCGCCTGTCTTGGTCTCCTTCCCTCCTGATGAAGAGGACAAAAAAAAAAAAGGGAGAGAGAGAGAGAGAGATTGGAGGTTGTCAGAGTGTTTCTGATAGCAGACTGGACAGCTAGAAAAAGAAGGGAAGAAGAGTGAGAGAGAAAGAGAAAGAGAAACCAACTGGTTTGTTGGCTAGGCCTGTACATTGTCCTTCAATCCACCACAGCCTCAGAAACACCAGAGAGGGAGGGAAGATTTTTCTCCTGCATCTTCCCACTAGTTTGCAGCTGGAATGGACTGAACGGCTATGTTCAGGCCCAGCCAGCCTGGCAGCCACCTTTTGCCTTTGGTTCCTGTCATGCGGCCACTCAGCTGTGGCGAGGAGGTAGGCTGAGCAGCTGAGTGACAGCACAGTGGCCATGTGAGAGGAGCAAGGCAAAGGCTGGCTAGAGGCTGGACCAGTCGATTGCTATTCAACCCGCACCAGCAGTAAACTCGTGGAAAGAAGCAGGCGAAAGGTGTTCCCTCACTCTCCAGCACCTCTGAGGGAAGCCTTAATCTAACGCAGTGGTTCTCAACCTGTGGATCCCCAGATGTTTTTGGACTTCAGCTCCCAGAAGCCCTGAGCATTGACCATAGTGGCTGGGGCTTCTGGGAGCTGAAGTTCACATCTGGGGACCCACAGGTTGAGAACCACTGACTAACGAGTGACGTAATATTGTTAACAGAATTTGCAGTCCCTGTCAGTTGACCTGGCCAAGCCTTGTCGGCAAAATGTAGCACCACGGTTTAGTGTTCGGGTGTTGTTCTTCTATTATAAAAGGACTATGTACATAAAGGTCATTTCCTCATTACACTGTTAGGGTGCTATTATTCCACTTTTGACATCCCTATGGAATCCTGGGACTTGCAGTTTAGGGAGGGGCATTTAGAATTCTCAGTCAGAGAGCTCTTCACCCTCAGTAAACTACAAAGCCCAGAATTCCACAGGATGTTGAAAGTGGGATAATAGCACCATAACAGTGTAGTGTGGGAATGGCTTTACTTATTTCTCCTTTCTCTCCCAATTTGAAGACCTGTAATGAGAAACTTTAAATAAATATTTAATGCGCTTTAGGGTTAAATCTTTATTTAGGTTTTGGGGGCCTCTGGCAACAAAAGATACTTAAAGAGAACCCCTGGTAAAGAAAAGGTTAAGAACCACTGTTCTAGACAGAGCTTGAGATCATATCAAAATTGAGGGACAGAATACTTCTACTACTTTGCTGGTGTAGACAAATTTGCAGAACTCTGTATATTATTGCATAGGCAAGATACCATTATTTTCCCCAAGTTAAATGACAAATTGCTTATGTAAACAGCACTTGATTTTTTTTAAATGAATCAAGACCATCAACTGAAAATGCTCCAAGATTTACAGTTTTGAAAACGAGTCTCAGTAAAAGCACGGAGACAGAAGAATAATTCATTAAGGAATTAATCAAGGGCATTCTTTCTAAGGTGAATAACAACCAGTCATTTTTCAGTTTTGACATTCCAAAAATGTTACCCCCTAAATGATTGTCTCTTTTGAAGCCCTTCAGAAAGAGTTGCACAACTCGTTATCAAGCAATAAAGATTCTTTCTGTTGACACACATGGAAACCACTAATTACATGAGTCACTGTCATTTTACAACTGAATAAACAGTTAACTAAATTGGAAAATTTTTATCATAGAGATTATAATGACTGCATCTAAGACTGACACAAAAGGCTTTCACCAATTATCTTGGGCCATGATTAAGTCAGTCACTTGCTTAGATAAAAAAAAAAGATTAAAGCTGAACATCACTGTAGCTTTTAACAACTTTAAGGAATCATATTAAAAAGGGATTATGAAGGTAAACCCATTTTGAAAACTCTTGCTTTGCCTTGCCATACACTGGACTGCTTGGCTGCAACAATTATTTTGAAAGCTTACTAAGATTTAGTTGATAATAATGGCATTTTTCTATCTTTGGAAAAAATGTATATACATGTTTGTGTGTATTATTAACTTGTAATGCATATTGCATTCCAGTCTACAGTTACAGTGCCACAATAATTACAAAACACTGTTCTTTCAAAGTCCTGTTAGGTTTTTCACCAAATGAATTTTGCAACAAAGTAGTTCACACTAACTCCTCAAATACCAGAGAATTTACTATTTTGCAAAAGCTACCAATTTGCTTAGATTGATTAATTGATCGATTGATATCCTGCCTTTCTCCAGAAACTCCTAAAACTCAAACAACACAAGAAAAAGAACACAAGAAACACAAAAAGTTAACATACTAAAATACAATTGCATTAAAAACAATTCTAGAAAACTTCAATAAAAAGAACAACATCCAGTAGCTGAAAGTCCCTTTCTCAGCTGTTAATCAATCGCTCAAAGCCCACCTGAAAAGTTTTTGCCTGCTGGCAAAAGGACAACAGTAAAGGGCGCCTTGACCTCCTTTGGAATGGAGTTCCCATTGTGAGAAGCAATGATCAAGAAAGCCTATTGGCAAAAAGTGAAGGCTGCATTCACACTTCACTTTCAGTCCTAGTTCACTTGCCTGTGTTTATTGCTTTAGATATTGGAGATGCCATTCTCTGCCATCTCATACTTACATGCAAGAATGAAATAAATCAGAATTATTATCTTTACCTGCAAGATGGTAATATCTTTTTTGTGGTGTCAGCCAGGGTTCGTACACTTGTGAGACTCTTTTCTGTGCAGATTGCACAAAGGAAAAAAAACCCTACTATATCTTATATCTTGCTGCATAGATGATGATGATGATGATGATGATGATGATGATGATGATGATGATGATGATGGTGATGATGATTTGAAAGAAGGACTGGATGAATTGCCTGCACCTTTTTGGTCAATCAGATATCTATCTACTCCATGCTTGCTGTGTGTGTATGTATGCAGTTTTGCACACAGGCAATAGTTTTGTGCAGAGACACTTTGCACAAAGTACTGAAAACAGGGGAGAGATGCTCATTGCCTCATGCTACGGGTGAAAAACCTCATCTGGGGTCAGCAAATTCTTGACAGACTGCCTTGTCAAAAGCAGGCAAGTTATGAGTTTCTTTCACATCCCTATCAGACATGAACTGCTCTGCAGAGAACCAAACAAACCACAAATTGTTTTTTTTTTTTACTTCTAGACTGTTTCATAGAATTATAGAGCTAGAAGGGGCCTCATGGGCCATTGAGACCAACCCCCTGTTCACTGCAGGACCCCTTTTTCTCCTAGCCCTTGTATCACTTCCTATTTCAGCGTGGGCCCCTGGGAACACAAGGCAGGGAAAAATGAAGACACTGATCTGCATTCACATTCAGATATAGCAACAACCCATTGCTAAAAACCAGCCAGAGTTCACAGAATCTTAGAACTGGAAAGGACCACAAGGGCCATCTAGTCCAACCCTCTGACATGGAGGAATACACAACTAAAGCATTCTTGAAAGATATCCAAACAACCTCTATTTTAAAAGTCTCCAAAGATGGAGAGTTCACCAGCCTCGGTGACAATCTATTCCACTGTCAAATACTGATTATGGGTTTGGATACAGGAAGAAGCCAGAATCCAGCAAACTACAACCTGGCTTACTGTTATATGTCAGACTAATCAAAGGGGAATTTATACCCTGCTCTTCTGCCAAAACTACTCCCAGAGCAGCTTATAAACTGTTGATTTGACAGTTCCCTGCTCTCAGGTTAACAATCTGAATAAGACACAGAACATGAAGAGAAGGAGATAGCAATGAGGAAAGAGATTAAATTCAGCAGATACTGCCTATTTTTTCATCTGCTGTTGGGGCTGATGTACAGCGGATGCCTCTTCTTCTCTTCCTCTGAGGCCACAGCAGTGACAGATGGGAAAGGGGAGGGATCCTCTTATTTGCTGTTGGCCCTAGGCACGTGATGGAGCTGTAGGCTGGAGTCAAAGGCACCCTAGCACCGGCTTACGTCAGGCAGAACCTTTCATTTCTCATGATGCTTTCTACAGCATGAGCCTGTCTGCTATGCCACTTCTGAAATCTCTTGTTTTGGGGTGTGTGTGTGCAAGACACTCAGCAAGGACAAATGGCCATGGAAACTACCATTCCAAGTGGAAGTCTGCTCAAAGGTGTTAAGCTCTAGCCCACTGTCTTCACAGCTGCATATTCTTGGGTTCATACTGGCCATCTGGAATCATTTTATCCCTTAATGCTTAGCATTCAATTTTCTTATCTTACACTTAACCCAAAGTATCCATATGCTTGTGGAGGTTGTCCTCTACTCATGTATGGGATGCTTGACCTTTTATATTAGATCACGGCATTAAATATGAGACCAAATCCCAGTACAGCCTTCAAATTGTTGAAAGAGGTGCCCTAGAACAGAGCTGAATAACTGCATATGGTCTAGGGGCTGTTTATATCTCTCCTCAGATATCAGATCCAGCCCCAATTAATTAATTTATATATTAAAATTACTCAAAATTACTCAGCCTTCTAGGAGAGCTGGGGCCACGCTGTTCTGAGCCCCAAAGAGGCTTTTTTTCCAAAACAGGAAGTAAATGGAAGTCAGTTCTGTTTTAAATTCCCACCATATCTAAAACAGCTGGGAGGGGCACATGGCAAAATTTTGTCCCGTGCTTTATATAGGGTTCAGTGGCATTTGCTGTTTAGTTAAAAAAACAAAACAAAAACTGGTGAGCTGGGGAGCACTTGGAGCTGCAAAAACACTTGAACACCTTTCCCTCCCCTGCTATAGAACCTATTTATTACAACATTATAGGAACCTGTCTTCACATATTTGTGGAACACTAGCATCTGTTTTTCCTCTCCTTGTTTGTTATTTGGATCTAACCTCCTGTCCATTAATCTATTTGTTGAGGAATTCTGTTGGTTGCAGGTTTGCAGTGTCCAGATGTTATGGATTGTCAGATTTCTACCTGGTGTCCAGGAAGCACATCACCTGTATTGTGATCTAACTGAAGTAGTTAGTGTGATGAACCCGGGGGGGGGGGGTCTGCAGAGCCATCCTAGCAACACAGAGGGATTTAATTTGATTGGTTCTCTAACTATAGAACCCAGTTTAGCCAGAGGGAGGGGCTAAGTGTGTGAATCAGCATAACAGAAAAATAACCAGAACAGGGTTTGAAAGAGAGTTCCATCTGAGAGTTTGAAAAGGGAGAGGAGTGGCTTCAGAGAGAGAGTTTGGGAAGTGTTTGCCTGTTAAGAGCTGAAAGTACTTTGCTGTTGAATAACCTTTAATTGCCAGATACCTTTCCCTTGTCAGTTTGTTTAATAAAGATTTCATTACATTTTTTTAAAGAGCAGTCTCCATACAATGTCTCTTTAATCTGAGCTCAGTTACACATGCTACCACCAGTGACACATTCATTGAGATCAACCTACAAATGCTTTGCTCTATATCCACATGGGTTGTGGGTTTAGGGGAAGCAGAAGGGAGATATAAGGGTGGAGAGGGAGTAAGGGGGTGGTAAATATACAGAAGGGTGCTGCTTCTCCAGGGACGGAGAGTGAAAAGCAGACCTAATCTGTCACAGCTCCTGGCTGGCCCAGATCTCCACATTTTGACAGTTAGTACACACCATTTCTTGAGAGGCTCAGGTTTTGAGACAGCTAATTCCAAGATAACAAAAAGACTATAAAAATCTGACCCATCATCTTACTTTGTTCTAACACAGTATATTCAGTATATTATTATACTATGTTGAAAAAACAGAAAGCTTCATATACAGTTTCTTCACATTAAACTTTTTCCATGTGATTATGTAACTCTGTATATGACTATCTAGCACCACATAAAACTATTTGAGACATGAATTCTAAGATGATACCACTCTCATGTGGGAATTGGAACATTTCAGTTCCACATGGAGTTTGGGGATCTTTATGTAAACTGGCCATCTGTGACAATAATGGAAGTCACCATTTCAGAGATGGGACTAGTTTTCAACTGTTATCTCTGGAAATTTTAAGTGTCATATGCTTTCAAACAGGGTTATTTCATTCCCATGGGGAAATTGTGTGATGGAGTTTTGCATTTATCATCTGTGTTTTTCTTATTACGGACGGCAGAGGAGGATGTAAAATTAAACTACTGACGTACAAGAATGGAAATAAGTGTTGCTAATTAATGATAATAATTCCTTTTAATCCGCAGGTCATATATTGCAGACCTAATGACAACTATTCTTCCAGGCTAGTGGTATTAATTAGCTGTCTTTGTGCGCCTATATTCACTAACTGCTAGTTTGAACTTTGCTTTATAGGTGTTTGGACACAGAATATACTTATGGTAACTTTCTGTTTGTTTGCTTTCATGATATCATCTCTTTTCCTGCATCACTCTAACCTGCAGTCATTTTCTTCTTCTGTCTCCTTCATGAGACCATGTGATTGATTATGCACCAGCACGTTATAAGTAAATTTACTTCTATGGGTCTTACAGAGAAGACTAAGCTTATTTACAGTAGCCACTCCATATTTGCAAGGGTTCCGGGTGCAGAACCCTTGCGAAAGTGGGAAAACTGCAAATAACTCCCTCCATGATTCTCCTCCAGAGCTCCCCCCTCCTATTCCTTTGCCTCCAACCCCAGCATTTCTTGGGGCAGGGGGAAGACAAGGTAAAGGGCTTACTAGTACTTTCCCCTCGGAGGAAGAAGGGGAGGGTTCTTGTGTTCCAGCTACTTCTGGTGGTCATCTTGAAAAAGGAGGAGTAGGAGCAAAGAGAGCCCCTGACTAATCAGCAGCCATTACACAGCAGAATGTGCAGCCACATGGCAGAGAGGACATGCCTCCACCAGTGGGGGGTGGTTTGCTCTTGCAAAAGGAAAAAACATCTATTTTAAATACAAGCCTTGCAAGCCTGGGGTGAGGAATACAAAGGAATGGGAGGAAGAAAGGGGGAGGGAGCACATGCCTCGCAAATAATTAAATTTGTGAAGGACGGTATTTTCTCTGTTACAACCTGTGGATGTTCGGCTGTTGCTGTTAGCTGATGTTCAGCCTTTGCTTTGCCATGATAAGTCTGCTAGAGAGATCCACTACTATCTTTCACATTTCCTAGCAAGCAATTGTATGACATAATGGTATGTGTGGGTGAAGTTTTACTTATAAGTATGAATATTCAAAATCTCTCAGGAAAGGAAGGAAGGAAGAGAAATAAATTATTTAGGGAAAGGACTGCCAATAAAGAAAGCCCTTTTGCAACAATAATGTGGATCTTTAAAAAAAAAAAAGAATTGTTTTAATACTGCACTATTAATTTTCTTTTAAACTCTCCGACTGAATTCCCTTTAATTACCCCAAAATGTTACTATATCAAGCATTACATTGTAGGATACATATTCTGTCCTGAACACTGAACGGAAACGTTTGTAAGTAGTCTTACCAGATAACAAAATTGAATTTAAATAGATCATATGACTGAATGCCTGATTGAGGACTTAGACCACTTTAGAGTAAGCAGGGAGTGAAAGGACTTACTGACCAAGGCAGAAAATGCACCTTGTTTCTAAAACCATGAAGTATTTGGGTCAAAGAAAAACAGTACTAGAAATCTATCAACTTTTCTCAGCTTCAGAAACAACATTCTGCATTGTCATGCCAAAACCCTGTTCCATATGTAGATAGCATAAACGTACATAAATGTTTTGCTAGAATGTACCTCTGCATGCATGAATGTAAAACAGGAAACTCAACCCAACAATCCTCATTATACAACTGTTTCCATTTAGGGACCCTCATTTATTGGGTTTTACAGTTATGCATTCCTAAGGAAAGAGCAGCTGCTTGCTAAGCTTTGAAGCTGGCAGTGAAGTCGCTTGTGCAAATGCATTCTGGATATGGTCTCTCCACTGGGACTGAGTAAGTGTAACCACTGATACAAAAGGAGTTACAGCAGCATAAATACACAACAGGATTGTGGACTCAGTGCGTGTGTGTGTCTTAAGTACAACCAAGTAGGCTGGCTTGGAACACGAAGATTTAATCAGCCCTTTGACTCAGCTGTTATCTTTGGTGTAAATCTTCCTACTTAGCAAATTATTGATTTATTAGATCAGACCCAGATTTAAAAATTGCCTTATAAATATTTCTTTAAACATGCTTACACTGCAGAAATAATTTTTTTAAGTTGTTTTAACTCTCTCTTTCTCTCTCTCTCTCAATCTCTCTCTCCCTATCAGGGAGCCAGCATAGTGTAATAGTTTGAGTATTGGTCAGGAGACTCTGGAGACCTGGGTTCAGTTCCCTGCTTGGCCATGGAAACCCACTGGGTGACCTCAGGCAAGTCACACACTCTCAGCCCCAGACAATCCCATGATAGATTTGTACCTGACTATGGGTTGCCATAAGTCAAAAAATGACTGGAAGTACACCACCACCACCACCACAACACATATTTTCCTAAACAAAAAGGAGTGAAAAAACTTTAAAAATTTAACAATGCCAGTCATCAGCCTGAGCAACTCCACTCAAAGATGGAGTCCCTCATTTCCTTTTTGCTGTCTCCTTGAAGATGTCACTCAGCAGCAATATACAATTCCTCCCCCCAATTCTATTTAGCCTCTTTCACAAAACCCAATCTTTCTCATCTCCCACTAACAGCAGATGTTAGTTACATCTGCAAAACAAGGTAACAGGCAGTTAAGTGGAAGCAAGTGTAAAGTGATGCACGTTGGATCAAACAATCCCCACATCTACATTGAGGGACTCTTATCTGATGCCAATTGGCCAAGATCTTGGGACTGTGGAAGATTTGTTGTTGTTGTTGATTTCTATCAAGTCAGCTTTGACTTATGGTGAGCCTATGAATGGGAGACCTTCAACATACCATTTCATCGACTGTGTCCTGCTCAAGCATTGCAGACTTAGTGCTGTGGTTTCCTTGACAGAGTCAACTTGTTTGTAATACAGTCTTTCCCTTTTCCTACTGCCTCCTACTTTACTGTGGAAAACAGCTGAATGAAAATGTTCCCCACACTGTAGGTAGGGAGAGGAAATTCCATTTGGGAATGAATGGAAAGAAATGGAGCTGTAGATATTCTACAGCTTCTGCAAAATTGTTGAGCAACTAAACTTGGAATATTGTTTATGTTTCTGGTTACTAAACCTATAAAAGGATATTGTAGATCTGGAAAAGGACTAGCAAAAAGCAATCAAGATTATCAAGATGTTGGTGCAACTCCCCTATGAGAAAAATTAATAAAGTCTGGGGCTTTTTAGGCCAAAAAGAAAGCTAAAGGAAGACATGACAGAGGTACATAAAATTATGCATGGTGTGAAAAATGCTAATACTAGAATGTAAAATGATCTACTGAAACTGAATGGTGGGAGCTTCAGGACAGCGAAAAGAAAATATAGTGGGTCCTCCTCTTGCATGACTTCCATATGCAAGAAGGCCATATGAATGTGAGGTTGTGCAAAGTGTCATGTCCCATCATAGTGAACAGACACAGCAGGCAATGGGACGTGATGCTTTTTTTGTTTTACACAGGGATTCTTGGAATGGAATCCCCACATGCACTGTACTTCTTTAGAAAGTCTGTGGTAAAAGAATGGAACTCACTGTTGCAAGATGTAATGATGGCCACACCAATGTGGATGTCTTTTTAAAAGAACTGGACATATCCATGTCACCTGAAGCAATGAATGGCTGCTATTGATAATGGCTATATATTACCTCAAGCATCAGAAACGGTATGCCTCCATATGCCACCTGTTGGAAAGCTGAGTCTTTGCACCCAGAGGCATCCTCTCGCTACTGCATTTACAGAATGTTGGACTAGAAAGGCTTTTGATTTGACCTGGACTGGACTAGCAATACTTATCTCCTTACATTTTTTTTTTTTTTGTAACAGTGGTGTTATAGAGAAGCTGCCTCAAGTCTTGTAAGACTTTGCCAAGATCTCATATCTTGTTACTAAGCAGTAGAGAATTTCAGCAAGAAGTGGTCAAAGGAAATTTGAGTGAGACCTATATAAGCCTCCACTCATTTCGCAGGTTCTCAGTCTGTGTCCACATGCTGGTTGGTCTGATCCTTCTCTTGCTGGTCACCCAATCTGGATGGCAGCAATCATGAAGTCTATAGCTGGGCAGGTGTTGATTGCTTTCTCTTTCATCAGAAGTGCCATAGTTGTTGTACTCATTCTGCACAGCTCACCTTGGATGACTAATATGTGCCTGTCCATAAAGTTTTATTGTAACAGCTATTATTTAATATATCATTAAAAATCCTATATATGTTGCTATAGTCTCCTTGGAGAAAAAGGTGGGCTATATATGTGATAGATAGGCAGATACTTTGTGGGTAGATTGAGATATTGAAACTTAGGCCCTTTCCACACAGGGTAAAAAAAATGGCTTAGGGCGACCTCACCCAGAGGTCATCCACACTGTTGGGTGCGCTAGGGCGGTTTGAAAAGTGGAGGTTCCACACCTCAAACCACCCTCGCGTGGCTGCAAGGGGTGGCGCGGCGTGTTTTTTAAAAACGCGAGCGCGCTAACCCGTTTCAGCGCCCCGTTTGAAACTGCAGGGACGTGCTAGTGCGTCCGTGCAGAGCTGCACAGGGGTGGGCTTCTGGCTCACATGCTGCCCTGATTGGCGGAGCGCCGCCGGAAATCTCCGGCCGCCATTTTGGGTGCCGCCGAACGCAGCCACAATTTGCCAGCGTGTGGAGCGGCAAACGTGCGCTCCCCGTGGGGACGGAGCAACCCGCTTCCAGGTAAGCTCCGCCCTTGCATGCGCCGCCCCGTTTCCCTGTCCCCCGTGTGGAAAGGGCCTTAATTTGGAATAAAATAGGTTGATGTAGTAGGCAAGTTATTCCATATGTGTATGCAGAGTGTATGTTTGCGTGTGTGCACGTGCACATCTGTATGCATGCACACAGATAAAAAGCAAGCACAGAAGGACTCATTAAAAAAAAACCTGAATTGAATCCATTCCATGCTTCTCATTTTTAAAAGGCCATCATCAGCTACACAGTTTTATATAACTTTATGGAATTTGCACAAAAATTATTCTCACAGATGTGAAAACTGTCTTGAGAAAAGCACAGATTTATACAATTTACAGAATTAACTTGGAAATCATTATCACAAGCATGTAAATTGTCTTCAGAGCAACAGAACTCACCATCTCACAATGAGAATATTTTTGCAGCTTCTTGTATAAGAATTCATTGCTATAGTTCAATGCCAGTGTATCAATTCTGCAGTCCCCCTGTTATATACTTTTAAAATGGAGAAGTCTACTGTGTTTCAAACTATATATAGTTCTTCTATTATAGTTGTACCACATAACACTTAGAATTCATAATTTAGGCATTTATTATCATTTTTAGTTTTGTACTCTGTATTCTATCCCTTCTATCCCTTCATTTTGATTGCTCATGCTTCCTTCATTTTCTGTGCACGTTGACATAAAATGTACAAATGGACTTCATGAGAATCTTCACCTACTAGCTCATTAGTGAATTAGAAGAGTTATTGTAAGTATAGCCTACACTGCATTCCACTGCAGAAACCCTAATATATCATCCCACTCTTTCTGTAAGTGGAACTTACCACAAAATAATACAGTGTGGAATAGAATGCTGCTATTTGAGATTCCAGCCACACCATTCCATGCTGTCCTGCTCCTTGCACCCATAATCAGCATTTTGTGCCCACTGAATACATTCATTCTTGATTGGGTTGTTTTGGGGTCCACCTCTTGGGCAGGAGCCTATTAAGATTTTCTTTCTTTCCTCTTTTTTTTTAAACTTCTGCATTTTCCCTTGAGTTTTCTGAACAGGGATGATGAGTAGGTGTGCCATTCTGGCTAAATATGCAATTGGCAATCATAGTCTGAACAGTAAAAAGAGTGGGAATGGTGACTTGTCAGTGGTATAATTCTCCATTTCCACTGAATTAAGACTGTTTAAAAAAAAACCTGCCCTGATAGAATATCACACACATGCTTTTCTTTAAGAAAAAAATCTGTGTTAGGCTGAGTCTATATATTCAGCAAAATGATATGTTCACCTTTCTGAAGCCTCATTCTTTTTACCTTACCTATAGCTACACGGTGACAATGCATCCATCCTCATGGTTCAAAATCACAGTGTAATTAGGATGTGTTGCCCTGTTTACTCAAGACAAAGTGAACAATATGCTAAAACATTCCCAGATATTTGGCCTATCTGTTTGCATATGAGGGTGTGCAAGTATGTGTGTGTGTGTGTGTGTGTGTGTGTGCTTTCAAGTCACCTGTTGACTTATGGTGACCCCATGAATTTCATAGAGTTTTCTTAGGCAAGGAGAACTCAAAGGTGGTTTTGCCAGTTTGTTCTTGTGAAATATAGCCTACAACATTTGATATTCATTGGTGGTCTCCCATCCAAGAACCAGGGCGACCCTTGCTTAGCTTCCAAGATCAGACAGGATCTGGTGCCTTTAGGGCATTAAAGCACAGGGTGGACAAAGAACATGATTAAGCATTCTAAAATTCTCCCGTGGAAAATAAGTATGTCAGAAAGAAGGATATTAGTACTGATTTCCTACTTACATGCTAGTGTTTTGCACATCAAGAACTCAAATATGTAGACCCATAGCCACCCCATCCTGAATGGTACATTCTAAGATACACCATGACAGACATTTTGGAAATAGAGCTGGGCTTTAGATTTCCTTTTAGACCATAGGATCATAGAAGCAAACAGGGCTTGGTTACTGCAATAGCCTATTTCATCTGATCTTCAAGACTTTGTGGTAATTGTATACTTCTGAATGTATGTCCACTAGTATTTCTGACTAATTGTTCTGAGAACATGAGCAACAGATCAATGTGGCCATTTGATCAATTTCGTGTTAAATCTCACCTAGTTTTGTAGGACAGTGGAGATATTTGGAGGTTCAAGGGCTGCTTATATAATACTGCGTTGTTGGACAACATATATAGTCATGGAACTTGATAGCATCTTATTATTCTACTCACACTACCACTTCCAATTACATTGATACATAAAACAATTGTGCTGTTACATTGCCCAAAAATGAAAACTCTCTCAAGCCATTCCATTCACTCATTTTCCCAAATGAAATAGCAAATCTTGCAAAAAAAAAATTCCACTAAATAATTTCTGTATTTGCCTTATTTTATCTAATATTTACTCCGCTGCTGGATGTACGCCATGGGAAAGATGGGAAAGTGGGTGAACTCACATTCCCACAGTCATGTTTGCTGATTTAACTTTTGTCATCATTACAGGTACAAGGGTGACTATCCTTGTACTTGCACCTATGCTGTGGACTCCTATTGATTTTAGTTTCTGTTTCCAAAATAGCCACTCTCCAGATCTTAGAACCATATCAACTATTATTTAGTAATTGCTAGATCTTAATAGGACTCCAGGAACACCGGGAATATCTTCTTGGGATTAAGAAAGTTCACATGAACCAATAATGCAGATAAGAATCTTTTCAGCATTGCTCATCTGGGATTTAGTGGTAGAGTTTCCCAGTCTAAGAATACAACTTCTGGATAGGCTTGATCTCAAAAATATTTTATTTAAAAATTAAGAACTATTAACATTGTTAGCAAGAGAGCAAGTATGGTGTAGTGGTTTGAGCACTGGACTAAGGCGCTAGGAGACCAGGATTCAAATCTCCACTCAGCCACGGAAACCCACCTTGGGCAAGTCACATTCTCTCAGCCTCAAAGGAAGGCAAAAGCAAATTCCCTCTGAACAAATCTTGCCCAGAACATCTCATGATAGGTTTGCCTTCGGGTTGCCAAAAGTTGGAAACAACTTGAAGGCACACAGCAATAAACAAACATTGCTTAGCAAGGGGCCAGAAAATGGATAAATCTCAATAATTTTACCTAACCTTTTTAGTCTTCCATTTCTATGAACATAATTAAGAGGTCTCATAATGCTGCCTGCGTTGTTGTAAACCAGGGCTTTCCAAATGGTGTGCCACAACATGTTAGTATGTTGCCTGAGGTGTGTAGATGTGTCACCTACAATCTTGGAAATTTATATTATTATTTATAAATCATATATTTTTAAAGATATATGAAAGGTTTTCATGAGATATGTTGTATCCTCATACATCTCATTATTACAATTTATGTACGTGTCTCTATCTCTTATAATGGGGTTAGTTTAACCTCCAGTTTGCTAGTAAAACTGAATTACTGTGTCACAAAATGATACATGTCTAAAAAGTGTGTCACCAACATGAAAAGTTTGGAAAGCTCTGTTGTAAACAGTAACTCAATTTAGGAAGGAAGGAAGGAAGGAAGGAAGGAAGGAAGGAAGGAAGGAAGGAAGGAAGGAAGGACTTACATTGTGCCTTGCACTAGAATGGTCCACTAGGTATTTTTGTGAGTAGTGTATAGAGATCTCCGTTGTCAAAGAAAGCTGAGACAGGAAACTTTTGCTGTTCACCCCCATTGCTACAGTACTTGCATCCATTTTATCCCTCCTACCATGCATTCCAGTAATAGTGTAATTATACTTCCTGACAGAATTGTGGCTCCAGAAGGTAACTTTCCAAGCTCTGAGACATAGATTGATTATAGACAGGCAAACAGACAGATAGATAACAGACAGAAAGATAGATAGATATATAAAGATAGATACTTCAGAGAACAGGAAAAGCCAGTATGTGTAAGGAATTACAGCATTATAGAATTTTTTAAAAAAATTACATTATAAGATGGACCTGCAGACAAATAATTCTAAATGATTACATAAATGCTTGTGACTCTCCCTGCCCAAATACACAGGTTATGCTTCTGCTTTTGATTCAGATGATGATCACATGTTTTTCATTCACTACTAAAAATCTAAAGATGTGGTAAATCTATTGTCATGGCACTAAAACATACAGTGAGTGACTGTTTGGATGGCAAACAGTGACAGGATGACATGCATCTGCTAGGCCCAAAGGCCAGCAGTATTCTGAGTAAAATTCTGCTCAGGGATGTGATCACCAACAAACTTAAAAACTCCATGTCATTTCTACCTTTCATTTTTCAGGATTGGTATCCCAGTTTTGGGGAGCAACATAACAACATAAAGGGGCAACACTTTTACATTTATATTGCCTGCAAGTCCTAGCCTTTTCTAAAGATATCACTGAATTCATAAAAAAGAAGTAATCCACAGACAACTATGGGCTAGAAAGCAATGTGTACTATAGTGCTGTGGGAGACGACATTCTTTAGATGCTGCTGTGTTTCTGCAAAAGCAAATTTCACTGCTAAGTTACTAACTGCAATTGGAAGGTCCTCTTTTCCATCAACTCTCTCATCGCTCACCTTCCACCTTCTCTTTGTAGATTTGAGATTGCAAATTAATACCTCACTGTGACCATTATCAGTGTAGCTCACCTTAAATATTAGTCATGTTGTGGATTATGTGAAATAACAACCTGCTCAGAATCTGGGCTAAATACACAGAACTCATTTTAGAACTGCTGTATGTCATTATCATCATAATGTGTCTTTATTGTTATGTACATGGATTCAATGTGTACAAGCATCCTACAGAGCAAAGGTATAATAGTACTTTTCTATTGCATTGTTTATTATCATAGGAACTTGAACCATTTCCATGAGTGAGAAGTATGATGAAGAACCATGCCATTTCAACTTATATATTTAGAGATACTTCATTAGTATCTGCTGAAATGCTGCCTGTACTTTGTTCCAGACCAGGGCGGGGAAAAGCTTGGGTCCTCTAGACATTTTGCCCTAAAATGCTCATCAGCACTACCCACCATTGCCAATCATGAGGGTTTGGGGAAGCCATGTGGTGTAGTGTTGAGTGTTGGACTACGGCCCTGGAGAACAGGATTTGATTTCCTGCTCAGCCATTGAAACCTATTGGGTGACCTTGGGCATGTCACACAGCTCCTAGAAAACCCCATGATCGATTCGCCTTAGGGTCACCATACATTGGAAACAATGTAAAGGCACACAACAACAACAAAAATAACAACAACGTCATCTGGAAGCATACCCTTGGTTAGATAATTCCCACCAAATTCTCTTTTCTAAGATACAAACAGATAGATGATAGATACAGAAGTTGTGGAGACACTCACACTCACTCACTCACACATACACATATTCTTTATTCTGTTTGGTATTTGTATCTTGCTCAGACTCAAGCATAGGAGCGTATACTGCAGCAGACATAATAACTTGCTTTGGACTATGAAATCTATATCTCTTCATTTTTCAATAGCCTTAAAAACACATCACTTCATAGGCTGATTTGTCACTTCCCTAAGAAGCCAGTTGCTTTCTAATTCTGATTTGTTTTGGATACAATTGTGGCGTGCCCTAGATTATTGCTCACAAGCAGCACACTTATTCGTGCTGCCCAGTTGCTCCCAATGATGGCCAATGATCAGTCCAGCTTTACTTTGAATTCTAAAGGAGCTATCCAAGGTTCTGAACATTTTTAAAAAGATTCTGCATGACAATTCCTTTACAGTTCAGACTAGAACCCAGAACTGGCTCACCATCCTACTGATATGGAAGCCACCAGCCACCACTGTTTCTGCTTGTCTTGTCTTACCAGCAAAGCAGCTAAAGAAATCTGAAACACTGCAGTCACTTTAGATGATAAAGGTGCTCCAGGATTGTCTGGGACTAACAGAGCATAATGCTAAAATTCAGATCATAATTAGACTAAATGCTAAGTTTTTTCTTCCTGCTTATTTCCTGCTACTTTAGCTACTCACCTTTAGTGGAGGAAGCCCATTAAGCAGTATGCATGATGAGCTCACATGATTGTGACCATGTCATGAATGCTAACCTAAGATTCTCTGGAATTATGTCTTATGGTTATGTAGTAATATGGCCTCAATGCATTCTGAGGTCAGAATGATATAGTTAACTGTTGATGGTGGACAAAGCAACAGCCCACATTCAGCATGAGCTGTAGCCATGCATGCCACCTGCATTGTTATGTTTGTTTCTATGTTTCTCTTTGATACATTCCAGCTTTCAGTCTCTGGCACCTAGCTCTTGGAAAACAATGACTAGGGATATAACAATTAACAATTTCCACTATTTAAAAGCCCTGGCATGCTTTTGTTTCATGCTCAGTTAGACTTGGTCGGTCACAATAGCTTCTTTCTGACAGCTAGCATAAACTGTTTGATCAGCAAAAATTGCCATGAGGCTTTAAAAAGAGATCAATCACTCCTAAAATAAAGGGACTGATTTGTCCATTCTTAAAGTTGAAGATATCTCTATTTACCTACTATTCAATGAAACCAAATATTAGAAGGAAAAGTTTGACAATCTTATTGACTTTGGCACAAGGAGGAGCAACAGTAGACAGTTGCTTCAGCAAAGTCTTCTACCTATCTATCTATCTATTTATTTTTCTCCCTTCTTTCAGACTACTATGGAAGAAAATATTCAGCTCCAAAATAATATATATGCTTGCTTCTCTTCCACTGCTAAATGGCTACTGGCACTTCTATCATTCCCAACTACTCAGACTGCCTATAGGTAGAGACTTGAGGAACTGCTGAAGGCACAGTAGATGTGAAGATCCATTAGATGTGGGTACAAATTTCTTCACCAGTAGAAGATTAATTATCATTGCTATAAACAATCCAACAGAAAGCCAGAAAAGCCAGCCACATGGCAACAGGGCTGTCTTCATTAGTGGCCAATACAGAAGTCCTGTATATCTTCTAAATCTTCCCATCAATCAAAGCCAAACACTTTAGTGTAGAATTCCTCACATAATAGGAACAGAACTGTCTCTTGCCTTCACCAACCATAGCAAGAGGCCTGGCTGTTCTTATTATGTGTGGAATTCCACACTGAGGTGTACGGCTTTGAGCGGTGGGAAAACTTTGAAGAACCACTATCTGTGGGTAGACAGTACCAGTTGTGGCCATCCAGCAATATAGGCTTGTGGGGTTGGGGTTTGCCCAGAATCACCTCAAACCTGGAGTCAGTTATGCTTATCTAAAACTGGGAATGAGGGAATTAAGATCCAGATTTTGTTCTCTCCCTACTCTCACATTTTTATAAAGAAGAGCCTTGTAGCTTCTTAAAGACTACTACATTTGTCATAAGCTTTCATGGGCCGTAGTCTATGTCAGGAGCTACAAAACTGAATGTCAGAGGCATCTAAGTGTGGACTGCAGCCCACAAAAGTTTATGTTGAAGGAAAGGCATTAGAATTACCTAATTTTTATTTATTTATTTCATTTGTGTGCCATTTGGAAGAAAGGCAGCATACAAATGCAATAAAATAAATTAAAATAATTAATAAATTTCTCCCATAGTGAGACTGAAAGTGGCTCCCACAGACAGTCAATTTAAAAACATTCACCATAAAATGTAAAAACAGTTAAAATCACCAGATAAAACAGTATATAATCAATTTTAAAACCTACACAAGTTTTAAAAGATAAATAAAGCATCCCAATAAGAAGCTTCTCTGCTTATAGATTAAAAGTCTTCTTAAAGAAAAAGGTATTTGCCTGCCTGCAAAATGAAGGCAGGGAGGGGGCCAGCCTAACCTCCCATGAAAGGGAGTTCCAGAGGGTGGGAGCAGAAGTTAACTAAGGCCCTTTCCACACAGGGGGGGCCCCCGAAACACAGCAGAATGGGGTGGCGCACACGGAGATGGAGCTTACCTTAATCCGGGTGGCTCCATCCCCGTGGGGAGCAGCGCGCGTTCGCCGCTATACATGCTGCAGGTGGCCGGCAGCTTCCTGCGGTGCTCCGCCAATCGGGGCAGCGCGCCAGCTGGAAGCCCGCCCCCGGGCAGCTCCGCAGGGACGTGCTTGTGCGCCCCTGCAGTTCTTCACGGGGCACTGCGACGGGCTAGTGCGCTCTTGTTTTAAAAAGACCACTTGAAAGGTGGTCTTTATAAAACACGCGGCGCCACCCCTGCGGCCGCACGAGGGCACTTTGAGATGTAGAACCTCACCTTTTCAAACCGCCCTAGCGCACCCCGCGGTGTAGACGACCTCCTGGTGAGGTCATCCCAGCGCAGGCTATATCCCCGTGTGGAAATGGCCTAAGTAATCTTTCCTGGCTTGACCTTCCTGAGACCTGATTCACTCATTCTCTGATGGCCAGTAGAATCAACCTTCTTCTTCCCATGCAGATGATGCCCAAGTATGTTTTGGGGGAGTTATAATCAAGGCAAAAATGTCACAATTGTGGAGCTAAGTAGCACTTGTGGATATGGAACAATTACCTAATTATCTTGAGCAGTTACCTATATTTATTCATCCATAACTTATACTTTACTAAGTTGCTGATACAAAATCCTGGCCTATATTTTTACATGAAAACATTACTTCATAAGAGACTCCAGCCACGCTCTGAAAAACAGTAATTGATTACTTTGAATTATTAGTCATATACATTTTTTAAAAAAAACCTCAATGGTAAAATATGTGAACTTTGTTGTAGATATAAATTTGCTTTAAAATGATAATGTAAACATTATCTTATTTTATCCTATTCTCCAAAGAAAGTCATGTGACTAGTCGATGAAAAAAAAATAATCAGACAAAATGACCTTGTTAATGACCTTGTTAATGACGTAGAACTGGTTGGATCTTTAGGAGAGAGTGACCATGCCCTATTAGAATTTGGCATTCAGTGGGGAAGAGAAGGCAAGTGTAGCCAGGCATTCGTCTTAGATTTTAAAAAAGCAGACTTCTGTAAACTGAAGGAGCTGCTGGCTGAAATCCCGTGGTCAAGAATAGTCAATGAGAAAGGAGTTCAGGAGGCATGGGAGTTCTTTAAAAGGGAGGTACTGAAGGCACAGGCTAAAACTGTGCCATTAAGGAGGAAAAATGGAAGGCATCTGAACAAACCGGAATGGTTGACTAAAGAGCTCTCGGCTGAGCTAAGTATTAAGAAAAACATGTACAGGAAATGGAAGAAGGGGGAAATCACCAAAGAAGATTATAAGCAAGTAGCCAGGAGATGTAGGGAGAAGGTCAGAAAGGCTAAAGCACAGAACGAACTTAGGCTGGCCAGAGACATTAAAAACAATAAAAAGGGCTTTTTTAAATACGTCCGCAGCAAAAGGAAAAAGAAGGAGACGATAGGGTCACTGCGCAAGGAAGATGGTGAATTAATAACAGGAGGAAGAGAAAAGGCAGAACTCCTCAACACCTTCTTTGCCTCAGTTTTTTCCCAAAAGGATAAAAACACGCAACCTGGCGGTTGGGGAGCAGGTGAGGAAGTGGGGGAAATGCAGCACAGAATAGATAGAGAGGTAGTACAGGAATACCTGGCCACACTGGATGAATTCAAGTCTCCAGGGCCAGATGAATAGCATCCTAGGATTTTAAAAGAACTAGCAGAGGTCATTGCGGAACCTCTTGCTATAATCTTTGAAAACTCTTGGCGGACCGGAGAAGTTCCGGCAGACTGGAGGAGGGCAAATGTTGTCCCCATCTTCAAGAAGGGAAAAAAGGAGGACCCAAATAATTATCGCCCAGTCAGCCTGACATCAGTACCTGGAAAGATCCTGGAGCGGATCATCAAACAGTCAGTTTCTAATTACTTAGAAAACAATGCTATAATTACGAAAAGTCAACATGGATTTCTCAAAAATAAGTCATGCCAGACTAATCTTATCTCTTTTTATGATAGAGTTACTTGCTTGATAGATGAAGGGAATGCTGTGGACGTAGTATATCTTGATTTCAGTAAGGCCTTTGACAAAGTTCCCCATGACATTCTTGCAAAGAAGCTAGTAAGATGTGGGCTGGACAGGGCTACTGTCGGGTGGATTTGTAACTGGTTGACTGACCATACCCAAAGGGTGGTCACCAATGGCAGATTCTCATCCTGGAGAGAAGTGACTAGTGGGGTGCCACAGGGTTCTGTCCTGGGCCCCGGTGCTGTTCAATATCTTCATTAATGACTTGGATGAAGGAATAGAGGGCACGCTGATCAAATTTGCAGATGACACCAAATTGGGAGGGGTTGCTAATATGCCAGATGACAGGATCAAAATTCAAAAGGACCTGGACAGATTGGAGAGCTGGGCCAAGGCTAACAAAATGAATTTTAACAGAGAGAAATGTAAGGTCCTACACTTAGGCAGAAAAAATGGTATGCAGAAATATAGGATGGGGGACACGTGGCTGGCTAACAGTACGTGTGAAAGGGATTTAGGAGTCTTCATAGATCACAAGCTGAACATGAGCCAGCAGTGTGATGCGGCAGCCAAGAAGGCCAACGCAATTCTTGGTTGCATCAATAGGAATATGGTGTCTAGATCGAGGGAGGTATTGGTACCACTTTATTCTGCATTGGTTAGACCTCATCTTGAATACTGCGTCCAGTTCTGGGCACCCCAATTCAAGAAGGATATGGATAAGCTGGAGCAGGTCCAGAGGAGGGCATCCAAAATGGTGAGGGGCCTGGAAGCCATGCCCTATGAGGACAGACTTAGAGAGCTGGGTATGTTTAGTCTGCAGAAGAGAAGGTTGAGAGGGGTCATGATAGCCATGTTTAAATATTTGAAGGGGTGTCATGTCGAGGAGGGAGTGGGCTTGTTTTCTCCTGCTCTTGAGACCAGGACAAGGAGCAATGGATGCAAGCTGCAGGAGGGGAGATTCCGCCTGAACCTCAGGAGGAATTTCCTGACAGTCAGGGCTGTCCGACAGTGGAATGTGCTGCCACAGAGTGTGGTGGAGTCTCCTTCTTTGGAAGTTTTTAAGCGGAGGCTGGATGGCCACTTGTCGGGAGGGCTTTGAGGGTTTTCCTGCATGGCAGGGGGTTGGACTGGATGGCCCTTGTGGTCTCTTCCAACTCTACATTTCTATGATTCTATGATTCTATGATTATTCATGACTACTCTTTGCCAAAATAGATGATGCATAAAAGATGCAGGTTAAGACATTGCTAGCAGCTATGTTTTGTTTTGTTTTTTCATTCTTAAACTAGTATAAGCACAGGGGGACTAGATTCAAATTATAGCACAGAGTGGTTGTTGGGAACATTAATCCTTTGTTCTCTTCTATGGTTCCAGTACCAATCAAGAACCCTGTCATTTGCTTGCCTAGAAGTGATCTCTCAAAAGAAATAGAAAACCTTTTGGTAATAAAAAGCAGAGGCACAAGATGTTCACTCTAGTCTGGATTAGGACCACAGCAGGAAGCAAAGTGTTATAAGCCCCCTTGACTGTTTGAAAGGGTCCTGATCATACTTGTGTACTTGCTCCAGAAAAAGAAAGAAAGAAAGAAAGAAAGCAAGCAAGCAAGCAAGCAAGCAAGCAGGCAGGCAGGCAGGCAGAAAGCAGGCAGGCAGGCAGGCATAGGTGTCAGTTATGTTGTCTAATTTGACCTCTGTATTTATTTCAGTGAAGTGCCTCTGAAAGCATCATTAAAATGGATGTTGCTGCTCAGCGAGACAACGTAGGTGAATTACACCCAAAACAAATAACCCCAGCCTTTCACTAAATGTAAATTAGCTTTTTCAAAAGAGTTATGGAACTTCATAAATACACAAACAGCTCAGGTTGCAGCCCCAGAATGCCATCACACATCCATATAAAACAAGTTTCAACACGTATGGCTGGGTTACTGAATGAGAGCTTGCCACTCATAAGACTAGAACTTTGCCACACTATTTACCCAAAAGCACAGGGCAGCCTTTGGGAGGGGGAGGGGGGAGGAAACCATGCATTTCAGTAAGCAGACAAGGCAACTATTCTCCAAACAAAAGCAGTCTTTGTTTTTCCATTATGTCACAACTCCTAATTAGAAGCAATGATATTCATCGTTGGTTCAGATAAGCTTTGTTTGCATAGTTGCATGTTCTTAATATGGCCTTAAAGGTAACCAGGAACATATAAGACAAATGCTGGTCCCACACAACAAGAGGCACAATATTTTAAAAAGTGTCTTTCTTCAACTGGATTGCGTTATTGGTGAAAAGGTCATCGAAAAATGTGATTTTGAAAACAGGAGGAAAGCACGAATATGAAATAACCTTCTCCACCCTGCAAAAATGAAATCACTCTAAGTTAGGTGAGTTAATTGAAATCACTGGCTTGAAGACAAAAGGAAAACTACCAACAGAAGAGAAATCTGATGAGAGACTTAAGTCCAAATCACACAACACATTAGCAATGTCTAGAAAACAGCATGTTTATGGCTATATTTGTTTCTTAAGAAAAAGCAGTTGTGAGGAAGAGCCCTGGAAGAGATGGGTTCTGCTCTTTGCTCTATGTCCTTTTCCTGTTCAGAATCATATCCTCAGCTGCTCTCTGCCCAAAACATGCTCTCTACTACTGTGTCCCTTTCTAGAGGTGCAAAATGAAAAGCAGTAATCCTCTGGCAGACAGCCAGCATGGTGTAATGGTTTAAGCATTGGATGACAACCCTGGAATACAGGATTCAAATCCCTACTAAGCCATGGGAACCCACTGGGTAAACATAGGCAAGTCACACTCTCTCAGCCTCAGAAGAAGGCAAAAGCAAACCACCTCTGAAGAAATATTGCCAAGAAAACTTTGTGATAGGGATAGCATAAACTGGAAACGATGTGATGGCACACAACAGCAACAACAATCCTCTGTCATTCCATTTTTTCAACTGCTTTAAAGTGTTTAAGTTTCTTTCTCCTCTTCTCACTTTGTTCTTAGCTTACTTCAGTTGCTGCAAACTGAGTTCCAAGCACAAAAGTAATTTAAAGTCAACTCAGCAGAGGAAAGGAGGAGTCAAACATTTCCCTTCCCTATAGACTTAGGCAAAAGCAAACTGCTACAGTTTCTCCTAGCTTGATCACACTCTGATGTTGTTTGGACACATGTCCCAGTTTTCTTCTATGAAGTATCGAGAAGTATGGTATATGTGATTTTTACCTCGAAGCTGCAGAAAGGAAAATGTTAACACCCTTCCAGCTGCATCCTAGCCTCCTGTTCAAATCAGAAGCATCCATGCCTGCTTTTCGGTGGAGGAGGGAAAGGACTTACCCAGTATTAAGTATATTAAGAATACAGCATGAAGCTTACCCTTTATAAGATATCATGATTGCATTGCTTATATGAGAACACAGTCTTACAAAATGAAATATTTCTCCTGCATTTCTTCTTTGTGAAACACCATGGGGTTGACTCAGAGAGCCAGTTCAAAGTTCCATTTAAATAGCATTGTATACTAGAAAAATATATCAGTGCAATGCACTGCATCATTGGCCTTGAACAAAAACTGAAAGATTGTGTGATATTTACATCTGGTCATCCTTGGGCATGATTTTGCAATTGTACAGCACTCAGCTATACAATCAACATGCCTGTCACAAACCAATCTCTTTGTGTTAGAATGTATTCATAAGACTGTTGTAAACATGCTCATAGATACATATTTGAAATAATTCCTTCAGTCATGAACTGAGGAGAAAAAAAAATCAAATAGGAACAGAAATGAAATGAAAGCATTTTTGCAGCTCTTTGTAACTGTTCTCGTGGAGGATCTTTTTTTACCTCAGAGCTGAATTTCCAATTTGAGAAACATTTTACAGGCCATGTTTCCTGCAGCATGAGCAAAGAGCACAAGCTGGGGACAAGAATGGAATGGGTGGGGTGTGTGTGTGTGTGTGCCTTAAAGTTGCCTGTCACCTTCTGGCAACCCCAAGCATTTTTCATAGGATCTTCTTAGGCACGGGGACAGATTTATTTCTTACCAGCTTGGACATTTTGACATCAGGCACACAAAGCCCAGCTCAGTTCTATGTAAGTCTTCTCAAAAGTAAGCCCCAGTTGAACCATTTTCTTCCCTTCAAAGAACTGCTTAGTTCCACACAGTAGGTCTGCTGCCTACACAACTCAGCTCAGTTCCATTCATAATACTTGAGATTTAAATGTTCCTTCATCTCCGATCACTTCTTAGAAAGAAATAAGAACAGAAGAAACTCACTGGCCAGAGGTGGAACCCATGATCCATGGGCAAAAGGTTTCATATCCCTGAACAGATGGGGAATATCATATTTCAGTTATCACAAATAATAAAATATTTATTTATTTATTTTAAAACTCAACTCTGTTATTGCCTAGTATTCCTAAAACTAGCCATTGGAAATTGATAACCCAGAAACTGGTTCTATTTCCTTCAAATCTGAAGTCTGGACAACTACCTACCGATCTCCTCTCTATTCCTTGCACACGTCTAACAGTTGGGTGGGAAAAATGATGGTAATAAGAATGAGTAATCATGAAAAGAAATCACTGTCCTTGTGTACTTTGGCTTCAGTCTGCACACCATTGTTCCAGTATATGTATTTATTGAATACATTTATATTCCACCTTTCTCCTAATATGGGACCCAACGTGGCTTACGAGGCAAAAACAAAGTAAAGCTATAAACCTGATTATAAAAAATTAAAACATAATCAAACAAGCTATCACATTAAAACATTGTTAATTTTTAAAAGTGTAAAATAATTTTAAAATCTAATAATAAAGATAAAAGACTGCCCAGAACCAATTAATCACCAAATGTCTTTTTAGATAAAAGTTCTTTGCCTACTGGCAAAAGGAGAAGGACATTCTCTGTAGAAGGGAATTTCACAGCCTGGGGCAGCCACTAGGAAAGGCTCTCTACTGTGTCCTTACCAGATGGGCCTGCAGTGCTGGTGGTACTGAGAGAAAGCCCTTTCCTGCAGATCCTGAGACTCTGGTAGGTTCATACAGGGTGATATGGTCTTGCAAATAGGGTGTATGTACTACACAAGCAAGGCCTACATACATTACAGGCACTGGATCCCGTCTGATCTTGGAAGCTAAGGACGACCAGCCCTGGCTAGCACTCGCATGGGAGACTGCCAAGGGATATTTGGTGCTGTAGGCTATACTACAGAAGAAGGAATGAGAAAAACCACCTCTGAATATTCCTTGTCTAAAAAGTTCCTATGAAGTTCATGGGGGTTACCGTAAGTCAGCAGTCAACTTGAAGACACATACACACACACACACTACATATACACTACACAATCATTACTCAAGACATGACACAATAGATAAATGAAAAATATTGCCAGGGGAGGGGAGTTTCAGGCAGAGCCCAATAGGTAAGACAGAAGTATGATCCCAATGTGACCCTGCTATCAGACCCTTCTAGTCTCCCTAGATGCTCAGTGCCAATTTCACACCCAGATGCCTCTGGGGAGTCATAAATGGTCACTTTAGTGCTATGCTTGGTCAAGTGTGCCTTCTTAATGCCTGAAATAGTCTTTTTGAAAAGAAAATGGAACTGACCAACGGGCTACTTTCTGTTTCTTAAAAAGTTTATCTAGGGCCTTTTAAAAGCAGAGAAGGGGGCTGAAGTAGGTTTTAAATGACCAATGACACCACTTCAGGTTGCAATTTACTATTTTCATGTTGGTTGGTTGGTTAGTTAGTTGATTTGGCACAGGTGCAGACAGGGGACATGAGGATGTTGGTGGTGTGGTCCTCTAAGGTCCAAGGAAGCTGAAAACAGCCTCTGCACCCCAATAGGTTGTCTGCCCCAGATGCAAGACCTGATGGAATGGTACATTGGACAAAACTCATTGTAATATATAAACCAAGGTTGAGACTCCCCAGAGTATGTTTTCTTGTTTATTATTATAGCCTTTGTTCTATGGATATTCAGCATACTTGTTCTCTTTCTGTAATAATTAATTGTGGGTGCTTCCAGATGGAAAGCACTACCCATTAAAAGACACTGTGCCACTGAACTCTGCATCGCACTTTGATGGACTGGTTTGATTTGGTTTGGGTTTTAATGGGAACTGAAAAGACAAATGAAGTTGTGGTAAAACATGCGAGCATTACAAATGAGAGATAGTATTCAGACTTCTCTCATAAAATTCTATGACTGGGACAGGCCAATTACACAGTAAAGGTCTTAACTGAAAAACATCCTTTGTATTTAAGCCAGAATCCTTTGTGGGGGTGCGGTGGGGCGGAGACTTTTAAGGCAAAAAGATGGTAATTTAAATGACAACTGAAATAAAAGTCTCATCTCAAAGCACCTTATATTTTTGAGGTGGAAACCTTTCAAAATACATTTACATCTTCAAAATGACAAGCTAATTTTAAATGTATGGAAGAAATCCAACTGTTAGACCAAACTGGGGAAGACTTACTGAATCTGTGGGAACCTGGTAAGTCAGCACTTAACACAAGTTGTATTGATTCAATGCATCTATCCTAGTTAGGACTACACATTGGATTTAGGACATAATGAAATGCTCTTTTGGTTCAGCACTATTGGGCATATCATTTTTATTTAAATAACAAGCACTACTCATCTATTTGACAATTTGATCATTTGTTTTTAAAAAATGTTGTATGTTTTGTATGTAATTGTTGCTGTCCCATGGAATATTTTATATTTATCATATATTCAGTTGCTGTTCTCTCAAAAATGGAAGTAAATTCTCAAATAATATTAGTTTTTCAGTCTTATTGAAGAGACTTTATTTACAATAAACAAAATTTTACAACTTTCTACATTTAAAACATATTGCATCTTGTGAAACAGAAAGCTCAGGATGCAATACTAACATTTGAAAAGTTGCTTCAACAAGGTTCTCTGGTCTGACTAGAAAAATGCAGAATATTGGGACAATAAACCTGTAGCTGGGTGTAGATACACTGACACCACCATGTGCTTATCAATTGTGTAACAAACATAGAAAGCTCACTCACTTAGCAGATAAAATTTAAGCAAACAACACACCCAGCACCATACACTGGATAAAGATGAACCCATGGGGAAAATCATCATATATAAGAATTCCATTCAAGGACTTAATTATTGTTTTTCCATATAGGAAAACTGAACCTGGAAGAATAAACCCCTACGTAAATTGTCATGAAAAGACAGGCAAGAAAAGCTAAAAAAATCTTCTACTGCCACCAATTGGCACTTCTCAATGAAGCTCAGATAGATTAATGCTGTTTTTAGGTATTTCTTTTCAAGAAATATCTCCAGTGTATGCTATGCTGAATCACTCTTGCTTTTGAGACTCACAGAGAAGTCTGTACATTAATGCAGTCCCTAAAATGGCCTTCCTCAGCCTGATGCCCCCCAGATATTTTGGATTATCATTCCTATAGCTTTGACTATGGGCCATGTTGTTTAGGGCCAATCAGAGGTGTAATCCAAAATATCTGGAGGGTATGACATTGGATAATGCTGTTAATTTTTAACTGCTTGTTTTAATTTTTGTAAGCCAACTTGAGACCCAAATTGGGAAAAAGGTTGAATGTAACAGCAACAATAATAGCAGCAGCAGTAATAGCAGTAGCGGCAGTAGTAGTAGTAGTAATACTCTCATGTTTTAAAGACAAACTTCAAAGCTCTTAAAAGGTAATATTTTGGCTGACATTCAAAAACTGGCTACTTCCACCTGTCTTTCCTCACCACTTGGCTCCTGATAATATGCTTGATTCATATTCTTATTGCTAAAATGATTGTTTATTATTTATTATTTTGCCTATTGCTGTCATTTAGTTCATTTCTTTGTTTATATTGTGAGCTTCTTGGAGCACAGTTTGGCTTGCCAACTTTTAGACAGAACATCCATTCGCATTACACAATTATAGTAATATGTTTTACCTTAAGTGCTGTTATAACATCCTGTGGAATTCTGGGATTGGCAGTTTAGGGAGGGACATTTATTATTCTCAGCCAGGGAGTTCTAGTGCCTCACCAAACTGCAAACCCCAGGTTCCCACAAGATGTTACTATGGAAGTTAAACTAGAATCATGGTGTTATAATTGCATAATGTAGATGGATCCACAGACAATCCAAAACGCTTTGGTGCTAGTGATGGATTACTAAGGCCCTTTCCTCACAGCGGGGGCCGAAACGGGGCCGCGCACGCAGGGGCAGAGCTTACCCGCGAGCGGGTTGCTCCATTCCTGCGGAGAGCGCGGATCCGCCGTTCTAAATGCCGCCGAATTTCGGTGGTGCTCAGCAGCACTCGGCAGCGCCCAAAATGGCGGCCGGTGGCTTCCGGCGGCGCTCCACCAATCAGGACAGCACACCAGCCGGAAGCCCGCCCCCAGGCAGATCTGCAGGGACGCGCTACCGCGTCTCTGCAGTTCTTCACCGGGGGCTGCCGTGGGGCAGCGCGGGTGAGTTTTGTAAAAACCACTTTCGAAGGTGGTTTTTATAAAACTCGCAGCGTCACCCCCGCGGCTGCGCTAGAGCAGTTTGAGGTCTAGAGCCTCACTTTTTTTAACTGCGCTAGCGCACCCCACGGTGAAGAAGACCTCCAAGAGAGGTCACCCTAGCGTGGGCAATATGCCCGTGTGGAAATGGCCTAAGATAGTGGTACAGTGAAGATACAGTCATGTATTACACAACTGGAAATTCCCCAACTTTGAGGACACCCAGTAAAACCTATTCTATGCCACAACTGCTACTTTTTGAATTCTCCTATTCAAGAACACACTGTTGCCTCAGCAGTGAAAATAAACTTAGATTAATTTTATTTTAGTTAACGTTTGGGAACATTTGCATGTTCTCTGTGGCAGGCAGCTCTCAATGCACAATAGACATCAAAATAGGACAAGAAGGCAATTTATAGTATTTCAAACATATCAAATAAATTCAATCAGAAGTACAGCTAGGATTCAAATAAGTTTTTAATTCCATGACAAAATGGATGGTTTCCCTGAATGACACTACACTGAAGTTTTCTTCCAAATAACTGCCAAATTTGGGGGAACAGGTTTGTTGTGTGTGTGTGTTCAAGTCATTTTTGGATTATGGTGACCCTAAGGCAAACCTATCATGAGGTTTTCCTGGCAAGATTAGTTCAGAGGGAGGATTGCTTTTGCCTTCCTCTCAGGATGAGAAATGCGATTTACCCAAGGTCACTCAGTATGCTTCCATGGCCAAACAGGGATTCGAACCCTGTACTCCAGAATCATAGGCTAATGCTAAAACCACTACACTGCACTGGCTCTCTACAACCATTAGAAGTGTGAATCACTGTGAAGTTCTACATAAGGCTTGTCACATCTGTGTATCTATCTGTCTATCTATCTATCCATCCATCCATCTATCCATCCATCTATCCATTTAGATACTACACAGATTTGTGCTGCTGTTGTAAACTGGTGTCGACATATACTTATGGCAACCCTATGAATTAGAGACCACCAATTCACCCTCTCATCAATAACACAACTCAAGTCTTGCAGATTCTATGCTGTGGCTTCTGTGACTGATTCCATCCACCTGTAATACAGTCTTCCTCTTCTCCTACTGCCTTCTCCCATACAAAGCATTATTGCATTTTCTAGCGTGTCAGGTCTCCTCATGACACGTCCAAAGAACAACAGTCTCAATTTTGTCATCCTGACTTCTAGGAAGAGTTCAGGCTTGATTTGCTCTTTTATCCATTTATTTGTCTTTTCAGCAGTCCACATAGAACTCTTCTCCACCACTACATTTCAAAGGAGCTGATTTTCTTCCTGTCAACTTTCTTCACTGTCCAACTTTCACAACCCATATATAGAAACTGGAAATACAATAGCATGGACAAGTCTAACTTTAGTATTCAATTATGTATTTTCACCTACTTCAGGATCCTGTCTAGTTTCTTCATAGCTGCCTTTCCAAATCTTAGTCTTCTTCTGATTTCTTGAGTGCAATCTCCATTCTGATTAATGACTGAGCCATGGTATGGAAAATCTTGAACTATTTTAATGTCTTCATCATCTATTCTAAATTTATGTGAATAATTTGTGGTCATTATTTTTTTCTTAATGTTCAGTTGTAAATATGCTTTTGTACTTTCTTCCTGGACTTTCTTCAGTAATCATTCCAAGTCTTTGCTATTTTCTGCTAGTAGTATGGTGTCATCTGCAGACCTTAAATTGTTGATGTTACTTCCACCAGTTTTCATGCCTCCTTTCTCCTACTCTAATCTTGCTTTACATGTGATACGTTCAGTGTATAAAGTAAACAAATAGGGTGAAAAAAATGCAACCTTGCCTGAACCTCTTGCCCATGGGAAACCATTCCATTTCTCTGTGTTCCGTCCTGACAGTAGCTCCTTGTTCTGAGTACAGGCTATATATCAGGACAATCAAATGTTGCAGCACACCAATTTGTTTAAATGCAATCCATAGCTTTTCATGACCTATACAATCAAAAGCTTTGCTATAATCTATAAAGCAAAAGCTGG
This sequence comes from Iguana delicatissima, assembly GCA_948472985.1. Lineage (NCBI taxonomy): Eukaryota > Metazoa > Chordata > Lepidosauria > Squamata > Iguanidae > Iguana > Iguana delicatissima. The sequence goes on from CAOKZL010001145.1 coordinate 222,660, forward strand.
TTTTCTTCTGAAATTCTTTGATGCATTCCATTATCCAACATATGTTTGCAATATGAACCCTAGTGCCTTTTTCTTTCCTGAACCCAGCTTGGACGTCTGGCATTTCTCACTCTATATATGGTAAAAGTCTTTGCTGTAGAATTTTGGGCTTCACTTTGCTTGCATGAGAAATTAATGCAATGGTCCACAGATACAGGGACTTACATAGGACATAACTTTTAACAGTCAGAAACAAATAATTAAATAGTTACTGCTTCAGCTACTTAAGTTGAAATGTAATTAGACAGGTACAAGAGCCCACAAATACACTGATTTCTTTTCATCCAGCACAAGTAGATCTAACTTTAATTCTTATGGTCAACAATAATGCTTGCTATAATTTATGTATGATGTGTTTTCACCCACTCCTGCAACCATTTTCACTGGGACTACAGCATGGGGGCAGTTGGGGGCAGGAAGAGCCAATTTAACTCTTCCTGACATAGCCATAATAGGAGAAAAAACTCTGTCCACACCATGATACACCATCTCACTGAAACTTGCAGCACACTCCCCCCACACTGCATATTAACTTTTAAAAAACAAACAAACGTCTGTGTTTGCTAACTACATGGTTAAAGTAACATCTGTTTTAGCCCTAAGATGCTGTCTTGAAAAATTATATATTGCATCCTCAGCATTTCCTCTATGTCTAAACCAGTCATTGCTTTGAAGAAAAAATGTCTGTGTGCATCAACAAGAACTTCTAAATAAGAAGGAATTCCTAAAGATTTTTATATACAAAAGCATGTTCCTGCTGAAGTAAACAAATGAGCACAATACTTTTTTTCTGGTTCCTCAGGATTTGACACAAGTGTTCCATTTTCCTAAAAATGAATGTTAACACTATGTAGCCAGTATTATATAGAATAATGCAGATTAGTGAAGAATAATTCAAACATCTTTCAATATAGTACATACTTTCCGTCTTCCCTCAACCTAACCAGTTAGGGTCCAGATTATGATGCCAATTTAGCTAACGTCCCAATTCAGTTAAAGTAGGTCATACATCCAAAACTGGAGATGATGAATGTAGGGGCAGGAGAAGAAGTCACGTTCCTTCTCCAATCTACATACATCTATTAGAAGAACATCTAAAGCAGTCTTCTCACTGCAGCAGCCTACTACAACTTACAGCATTCTAGCCTGTTGACTACAGTGGCTGGGACTGATAGGGACAGAAATCCAAAACATCTGGAGGGCACCAGGTTGGAAAACATTTACCTGAAGAAATACTCCACAAGTACATTTAGAGATTCTCTAAACAACTATAGGCCTGGCCTTCTAATTATGCGTAATGAGGTGGCTGTCTTGGTGACACAACACCAAATTTAGGGCTCCCTTCTCTCTTATGAGGCAGAACAGCTGCTCCTCTACACAACCTTCCAGACCAAGCCATCGCTAAATGCCTGATTCTGAGGACTCCTCAGAGGCAGGCACTGTAGACAGAGTGAACTAAAAAATAATCTATGATGTAGCACAGACAGTTTTCCAGACTACTTCGCCTATAAGCTCTGAAGACACCTTAGAGCCAAGCATTTAGGAAGCAGCTGGCTCTATGTGAAATTATCCTTGTTGCTTTTTGTATATCTTCCAACACTTCAGAGATGAAAACTCAAACACATGCAGCCAAGCAACATCAAAGTATGGTCCAAATGGCAACATTTATTAATGAGGAAGGATATACATCCTAGGAGAGTCTGCAGTTTCCTTTTGCCTAAGTCTACTCGGAAGGTCAAGATTCTGCCCCCTCCTCTCCTCTCTCCCATTATCTAAGTGTGAATTACTTTTGAACTTTGAACTCAGTTTGGAGCAACTGAAGGAAGCTGAGATGAAGGGAAAAGTAGGAAGAGGAAAAGCAACTGGAGCATTTTAAAAGCCACTGAAAAAGTGAGATGACAGTGGATTAGTCAAGGTTGTCCTCACTGAATTGGGGCAGTTGGAAGGTACGCTTTTTCTGAACAGCACCATTCTACACAGATCCTTTCCATCCTTTAGTGTTGGGGGTACTGACAGCACAAGGAGGGCAGCACTCCACTTCCCACTTCAAGTGGTGGGACAGTTTGCTCCTCTCCCTAAATTTTTAGGGCACCTGCCAAAATAAAAAAAGACACCGCTCCCATCTATGTGCTTTGTACCTCAGGTACACCAACATGCACGTAGACAGGCTTCCTATAAATATTCTCATGGATGTGTATAGGTTGGGAGCAGAGATTGCTGCCATGACGCTACCCTCCTACCACATGAATTATTGCTAGTTTTGAATACTTGAAGACGGCTTTTGTTCTGAACTCAATGGATCACGTTAACCTTGACTAACGTAACCCTTTCTTTCAACAGAGCTGAGAAACAACGTCAGCTGGACTAGAGCCAATGTATTTCCACACTATACAAGCTAGTGCTAAATGTAAATCAACATGCCTGCAATTACATATTAGCACATTTCATTGCTTTATTTCAGCTGTCTGGGTCATTGATTCAGAGCTTAAAGACTCTGGCTGAGAAGGATGGCATTATGTATAAGGGCCATGAACTAGAAGTGTTCGTTTAAAACTTAATCTCTGCTAATACACAAAAGCCTTTAAGTATTTTAAATACTTTCTCTCAATTTAATAGATACGCTTTGTGTGTGCTGCCGTATGTTTCACTTTTTGTTGAAGGTTTGCCAGCTATTTATGTATTTATGTGCATATAGAAGAGCTTTTCTTCCTTAGGGTTAGCTTCTGTTTTTCAAACACAGCATAACAAACAGGCTTCATCATTAGGCTGTGACATGCATCTTCTTCCACATTTCCCCCCGCCACCCAAAGTAATTGCAAAAGCAATCCTGTACTAGAGTTCTGCCAGGATGCGATTTGGCAGAAGCTACACTATGCCAGCAGAACATGAAATACATAACCGGAATGCAAAATAACTCAGATTTGCCGGTGGAATCTCATATATGCTGGTGGAATGACCACAATGGAATTGCGGCAATACAGTTGAGACCAGACACAGCCAACCTGTATAACATGGGGCTGTGGGAGAGGAGAGAGGGAGCTGCAGCAGTGATGCTCTGGAGTATGGTTGCTCTTTCCTTAGTTTATCTGTGACAGGCACTTTCCACCCACAGCAGACAGCAGTCTCTTCCTCACACGCAGCAGGGAAATCATTCAAGCACTCCATTACAACCATTGGCACTGCTGGCCAAATGCTCTTGAGTCTTTTGCCCTGCAGGTTTGTAAAGTGGATACACAGAGCAAACCAAAGAGTCTGCATGTACACAGTGTTCTAGAGCAGAGTGGGGTGGGGGGAGACATAGATTCAGTTAACAAAGTTTCCACAAGAAGAGACTAAAACATGAGTACCATCAGAGTACATAGTGCACAAAAGTTACATTTTTTGCACTATCCCTCCCAAAAAAACCACCCAGCTGTGAAGCCACCAGCCATTTTGCCTAGGGAATTTGGGAGCTATAGTCCAGAAAGGTAACTTTTCCAAACTGTACCTAGGCCCTATTACCCATTAGCAGGGTCCCAGCTCTGGGGCAAAAGGTGAATATAAATGAATACAAGTGCAATACAAATAATAGCTCTTGCTCCGATAAGAACATGAGTTGTGCACAGAAATCAAAAGAATTCTTTGAAGGCTGAAACTTTTCGTATCTTTTTGATGCATTTATGATGCTTTAGATATGTTTCATCTATTTTTGCTAAAGCCATCCAAAACTCACAAATTTCTTCATAAATTCAAGAGACAGAATTTGAGAGTTTAAAAAAATCTAAATGTAGGAGAACATGAAACTGATCAATTCATCCATCCAGGCAGAAGACTTTCAATGCTTAACTCTTAAATATCCGGCTTTGAATCCCTGCATATTCAACCATATTTGTTGTTCTGCATTGTAGTTGCCACCTCATTCTCTCCCCCCTCTTTTAAGAGACTCCTCATCTTTAACAGTTAATACAAAGAAGTTACAAACTATCAGTAGCTCTAGTTACTATAATTGGCTAGTACAGATGGTTGGAAAAAAATAGTTGCATTTGTTTTTGGTAAGAATGTTGCAAGATGTGCAAATCTCTTCGTAAATTCAATGGACATATTTTAAAAATTTGAATGTGAAAGAAAACAAACTAATCCTTCCATCCTTAAATCTTGGCTATTTCCCACTCAAATCCAGCTTGTAGACTCCCACATTCTGAGTTTCTAACAGCAGTTCTGAAGAAATGCTGGCTGATAGCCTAGGTTTCTGCCCAGTGTAACCTGATACATTTTCCTGGGCAAGCTCATTTAATATTTGTGGGGTAAAATATTTAGAGATCATAGCATAGGGGTCTTGTATTAAATCTAAATCAAAGAGGAACATTTCAAACAAAAACAAAGACATTGTATTTACTGTGTGATTTGAGGACTGAGCCAAAGCAACTAAGATAAGCAGCAAATGAAATCTTTTCTTCTAACTTTGCTGAAATATCTGAAGTTAAACACGTCTCTCCATGCATACAAAAAGTCCATTAATTTACTCATTTTCATTCATTAAGATAAAGAAACTTTGCTTTCCTCCCCACTACCTGAAACAAGTTCTACTAACAAAAGGTTAGCACAGTGTTAATGTTACTTCCATCAGCCTTTTGTATAGAATAACACTGTTATCTACCTAAGATATTTTACACTTACCGTACATTTGTTTGGCTTCTCTCCTGAATGAACTCTCATGTGAATCAGAAGTTTGTAACGGGCATTAAATGGCTTGTATCTTCGAGGGCACCCAGCCCAGAAACAAGTGAAATCCTCTCCTTTCTTCTGGTCTATGTGAATTTTCTCTATATGCCGTACAAGTTCCTCTTGCTGGTCATAGGTAGCACTGCAGTCTATCCAGCGACAACAGTGTTTGCCATTAAAATCATCCAATTCACCATCCTCATCTAAGAGAGGACCTTGGATGGAGGGTGGCAAGGAAAGCTGGTGGGAATGGTTTACGAGATCGTGCTGATGTGCATGGTATGGGGGTGGTGGACCTTGTGGTAAAGGAAGAACATGAGTAGCTAGTGGAGAAGCAGAGGACATGTCATTGGTGTTTCCAGAAAAACCATCCACACGTCCACTCTTTAATATGCCCACAGATTGGCTGTCTAGAAGAGACATACCTTGTTGAACCACCATGTTGTTTGTGACCACTGGCTGCAGGATATTTTGCTCCAACTGTTGCATGCGCTGGTATTCAGTACTTCCATTTTCGCTGTACCCTGGGAGCGTGACACTGCCATTAGTCACTAGAATCCTTTTTTGAGGACTTGGAATTGAACATGTCTGGGGAATGCAACTTCCTCTTATTCCCAAGAAATGGCCATAGACCTCAGGTTGAGGGGAGAGATTTGACGGAGAGGTCCTTGAACTATTTATGTAAGCAACAAGAGAGGTGGGAGATGTACGGATGATTGTATTGAAGTCAATCCCAATGCCATCAGATAAAGGAGACAGGGAGAGGGCCCTCTTTTTGGCTGAATGGGACCTTGCTGAAGAATGGTGAGGGCTAGGAAAAGGTGAGTGATTGTTCTCCACACCAAACAGGTAAGATGGTAGTGAGCTAGAAACATTGTTGGACACGGACATTCCAGATGTTAGGCTTGTCATGTCACCCGACTCACTGCTGTTTTGGGAGCCTTGATTGGAAGAAAGAGAAGGGAAAATCCTATAACCATGAAACCACTCTTGTTTGACACTCTGTATTGATTGGCTTTCTGATAGGCTTAAGGTTGTGGATGCCAAAGATTCCCGTGACATCAGGGATCTGTGGTAAAGACAAGCAAGAATGCAGTTTTAGCAACTTAAAGGTCTAGCTCTTGGTGATTATATTAAGCAGCTGGCTTACTGGTATACTCAGAACTCAGCCACCAACAATTGATAATTAAAATCTAACCTAAATGGTGGCCTTTTGCTTTGCATATTTAAAGCCTTTGTGCTAAGTTATTATACCATGTGTACATTGACAACATTGAGTAGAACCCAGTGTAAGAATACCCCCATAAGAAGAATTACTCTTTCTTCACACTGCAGCCCCCAGTGTACCCACCCTGAGCCTCTTCTGGCAGTTACAAAGCCCTCAGGAAAAAGCAGGGATGTGGGGCAGGCAGCTGCAGTAGCAGTGGATAACTAGTGGAAATGGGAAAGCTTACATTCAATCAGGATTTCACACCACCCAGTCACTATAAGACATATTCCACTGATAAGATAGCCGACATGTATCAAGGTTCAATTAAAAGTTTTCATAGCATATTAATGTTACTACAGTTAATAACTCCTGCATCCTGGAAGTAATTTCAAAGGAGTGATATTGAACATCAGCAACTATAAAATCAATCATGTCTTCCTGATCCAAGCAAGATGTCTCAAAGGACAGGACTTTGACATTCATATGAGTTCTGGACCATAGCTTCCATTCTAAGCTGCCTTTGAGGAGACATAATTTTGAATCAGGGTCAAAATCATGGAGTCCAAGAGCTAAAGGTAGCCCTTGTTGGTCCCATGAGGCTCTTGGACCATCCAGCCTTGCACCAATCCCTGAATTTTTTTTAAAAAAAATCTTCCTTTTCAGCCAAAAAATATAGATCCCAGGTGAGTCGTTTTGCTCTGAATGTGATTTTGCCTCTTCCTTACCCCAAAACAGAAAAAAATGAATTTAAAAGCCACTGGAAATGACTTCTAGGTGCCTAAAACATAATTTACTGTTGCCATCAGACATGCCAGTGTGGCCCACCAAAGATCCAGAGGAGCCAAACATGGCCCTCCAGCTGCTGATGGGTTCCTATCCCCTTCTAAAGTGAGTGGTGCAAAAGCCTGCTCTGGCTTGGAAACTAAATAGAAGAAATGTAACTCAAGACCTTGTATCAGATGGAGGTATATTTAGGTTTGCAGCATTCATAGCCCTCTGTAAACTAGGGCTGATTTGGTTGCATGCTGTTGAGACCTGTTGTGCAGGAGGAGATGGAGGTCCCAGTCTCTGAACCATCATTGGACTGCTGGTGACTATTAAATTGTTGCAGCTGCTTTTTCCAATGGACTTGCATCGAGGCCCACAGGGAAGACCCCCTGAAAACAGAGGAATCAGTTAAATCTGTAAGTCATGTTTTTCACATGTGAAAATAGTTTCACAAAATTATTTATTACTTTATCAAAATTCTCTGGGCAGTTTATGAATTAGTTAATCCACACAATTACTTGAATTGTTGGAGAAAATCTTCAAGCTATTTACAACTTGCTTATAATTGTTGTAGTCTGAGAGAGAGAGGGAGGGGCAGGGAAAGGGAGAGGGGTCATAGAAAGAACTGTAATTCAGTTCAGCCGTAGAAAGAAGATTGATTTTGAAAATGGAGGAGAATGATGCAAAGTACACTAAAATGCCTATTTGATTTAGCAAGATATAAACATTAACTATAGTTATTTGATCCATTTTACAGATCTCATTTTTTCTTTCACTCTACCTATGGCTCATAAGGATTTGTTTTTAAAAAGGTCTGGCTGGGAGTTACAAACCTATTCAAATTTTAAATGCCTTTTTTTTTTTTACAAAGTTCATGTAATTTAAAAAAAACATGCATGAGATTAATTTTAACAATATGAATAACAATATAAATATATGTCTCCTTCCAATTTCTGGCTTCTAAGAACAATGTAACTGTTATATTTTAATCAGGCTTTTGCAAATATAGAAATAACTGCTATACGTTCATTCCTTGTGATCTTTTTCCATTGATTTCCTGTAAATTTATTAATCTGAACAGTGCACAAATCTGTAATCTCATGGATAAACACACACCACTCGTGCGATAAAGTTTGTACATTCATACACATATACAAGTGTGGAGGATTTTATGTTCTTTTTTCATAAGAAAAACAGAGAATCTCACAATTTCAATGTGAGTGTTCAGTGTTAGATTACAAAACAAAACTGTCCCATCCTCAGGGATTCACACTAAAAGCATTACAGTCAGCCAATGTCATTACTAGTGTAATTTATGGATTATAAATTGATCATAGTGCAAAGTGTAACACAGTTAGATTACAACCAGAAAGAGCTTTCAAGTTTTAATACAAACCTAACAAGAGAATGGTAATTACTTCCCTAGTAAACTGATTTAATACTGTATAATTTTCTGACAGGTATTTTCACGATAAAAACTAGGCAAATATTTTAAAACCTCTCTTAGTGGACAACAGTAAACAACAGTTCTGAACTACCATAGTGACACAAAGAGACCATTAAAACTTATCTTTACAGAGATTATGAATTTATAGAAAACTAATATGATAACACAGTGCTAAATATAGACATCCTCTATGAAAATACTCCCCCAACTCCACCATGTCTCATCTATTTCAAGGCATATGTGTATAGCCATCACACTTTTCTGCTGCAGGAAACACCTGGATGTAACCCAGAATATTTTAGCGCAGTGATTCTCAATCTTTGGCCCTTTAGATGTTTCATCTCCCAGCATCCCTGATCATTACCTGATGCCAGCTGGGGCTCCTGGGAGTCCCGAATCAGAAGCTGAGAAGCAGTTTCGGAGGAAGCATTTCCTCTTGTCAGAACCGACACTCATAATTAAAATGATCCACCAGAGCCCCTACCCAGTTTCTGCAGTTCTCACTGCCCCTTTGGTGTAAGTTTCTCCCTGAAGAAACTCATCAAGATAATTTCCTTCAAAAGTCTTAGAATGATTGATGTTGTGTGCCTTTAAATTGTTTCTGACTTAATGGTGACCCTGAGGTGAACCTACCACAGGGTTTTTTGGGGTTGAGAGTGTGCGGGATAGTGGAGACTTTTTTCTGATTTATAGCAGTAATTTTTATGCTGCCATTTTCACTTTGTACGCCTTGGTGTATTTTGTTCTTATGAATACAGCTGATATTAATATTTGTCTTCTCTTTGTACTGTGTGCTGACTAGGGAGCTCTAAGAAAGCAAAAGGGTGGTATCGGTATCGTTATACAACAAACATCTTGCATAAAGTATGCACCAAACATATTGTGAAAAAAGTGAGAAAATGTGAAAGATGGTGATAAAAGAGAAAAGTGACATCATGGAGAAACATTTGCTTTCCCTAACCTCTTAATCTCTTGCACCTCGAACTAGGCAAAAGAGAAAGTATACACAGTAGCTCAAAAACCAAATGTGCCAGGAAACCAGAAAGTGGCTGTGTATTATTAAACAAGCCAGAAAATTTGTGTGGGGGGCTGGGGGTGGGGGTGGCTACAATAATAAAGCCAATGCCTTACCATGGCACATTTCAAAACCTCGAAAAGTCATGCTTCAAACTGATACAATCTTTCACCAGCCAGATGATAAACAACTTTAACTTTTCCCAGGTTTGGGGAAATTTGCTGTCAACAGAAGAAGTCAATTCTTATTGCATGTTATATCTCAGTTCTGAAACTTCCAAATGCTGTGCACAAAATGAAAGAAAAATAAGACTCCAAGGCATTTTAAAAGAAAGAAATGTACAGTTTAGCTATCTAAACTTATTGGGGATTTTAAAAGAAAAAGCACATAGCCTTGAAAAGAACAGTCTCACTTTGTTTGGTGCAATATCTCACAATCTTGGCAAATGCACATAGAGACTTTCCTGTTTCCTGCATAACAAAACAGTGCCACTTACATGTTATCTACCACTGTTAAATAAAAGCAACATTCATTTAACCTGAGTTTCAAACATTTAGCCAATGACAGTGGGGTTATCGGGTTTCTTTTCAGGGTGGTGACAACATCACACTGTTCAAATGGAACATTTGAAACCATGTAATTAGACAGCTTGTACCTGATTAAACATGAGCTCATCAGGAGTAAAATACCAAAATGTCAGGTATATAGCAGTCAGAGAACCTCTAACACAGACACATAATACCTACATTTTTGATATGCAATCTAGTAACCACTCCAGCCCAGGGCATTTAAAATATTTAATATACAAATAGACATATATTTAGAAAGAACTAAAGAACCATGCATTTGCAGAAGTGGAATCATTTGAGAACTAATCTGTTTCTGTGCAATTGTTTCATCTAAGTTTTTTTTTAAAAAAGCCTGTCTCACATAACCTTACACAGATTTTACAAAAGAAACTATGTAAGGGGCAAAAACCAAACATTACAGATAGATTCAGTATCAGAGTGTTAATGTTAAACATATATGGGGTCATATATGAGTTAAGAGCCTTGTAAACTTAAATCAGCCATACAGAATGCAGCCACAGATAAATACATTTCAGCAATTTCCAAACAACTGCCATCATATTCAAATTAACCCCCAGGTGCTCATCACTTTTTTTTTTCTACTAGAAAAACCAGCTGAAACAATGGGTGCAATCTAGAGAAAGCACAGCTTACCAAATCAGATTTATAACTATAGTACTAACCATGCCATTAAATATCTGGCCAATCTTACAGTGATTCCACATAAGAAGTGAGAATCATGTTGCCTTTCAGATGTTGGACAGCAAGCCAATGGTGAGGAATGCTGGGAGCTGCAGTCCAACAACCACAGCAGTACATCAATGGCACCCAAGTCAAGGCAAATACTGGAATAATATACTGCCATCCTTCCCCAGCCTGGTGCCATTTAGAAGTTTTGGGCTACAATGTTCCTCAGTCCCAGTCAGCATGGCAAATGGCTGAAGATGTCTGAGGTAACCCAAAACATTGAGCCATCCAAAGGATTTTTTTTTCTTTGCAAATGGTGTTCCTTCTCCACTGGCTCCATGTACAGAAATTGATTGCACTGGCACTCAGCACTGAAAATGCAATATAATCCTCCACTGTTTCTGAGGCTAGCAAGCCAGGTTAGGAGATGCAAGCCAGAGAGAAGGCCAGAGATCTCGAGAGGTATACCTGAAAGCCTTCCACTGTTGCCTGAGATGGTTGCCTCACTCAGCCTGCCAATAGGGCTGGGCTATCAAAAATATCTGGCTAGGAAGGCTGCTTGCATTAATGACAGCAAACTAGGAAGCACAAAAAGAGTTTATACAGAAATAGAGAATACAGTAACGCTAAAAGACAAACCCATACTTTCTAGTAACTCTGCCAAAAAAAACGACATTAGACACCATAAGTGCTCACACATTAGCCACGCATAAAAGGCATCATTTGTGCACGTCAACCCACAGAAACAACACAAACACCATGGTGATGCCAACCTACCCAGTTCACACACTCTGCAGAAACGCTCGGCCGGAAAAAGACAATGATGCCTCCTTTCTAAGAGTCCTCCATGGCCCAGAATATAGGAGGGGGGCAGCAAAATCTCCTTCAGTCCTAGCCAACCACACACATCTCATGGGCACACTTACCCAGCTTCCTCCAGCCTTTCATGAAGCTCATTTTCATAGTTTACCATAGCAAGAAAGCCTGATGACTGTGAAGGGGCCAGATGGCTCAAAAAGACATTGAATGATTGCGCACAATAATGGCGAGTGTGTGTAGTGGTTAACAACCTTGATTATTAAGGAACAAGGTATCAGTGTCTTGGAGAAACAAACTAAAGCCTTTATTATAGGAACTCCATTGCAAGATAGGAAAGATATTTAGGTTGTGAAACTAATTTAGCAACCTAGTTTTTCCAAATAGTCTAACCCTATTAGTACTGTCCTCTCTGAAACAAACTACTAGCTTATGTTAAAAAACATAAGTGCTAAGTGTTTTAGCAGTTCTACCATGTAAACCTTCAGAACCCTGTCAGTCCTTCAGTGACAAGATTCCAGATGGCAGATGCATTGTTGTAAAGAAGCCACTGGCAGCTGGGGTGAGGCAGTGTCTCTATTTCTTATCCTTCATTGACATAGAGATCAATGCTTAGAAGTAACTGCTAACTATTTATACATAGCTACTCACTCAAAAGTAATACTCTTTCGCCTAGTACCAGAAATATAGCTACACTATAGTACAAGTATAACTAAATGAGGAATAACTATTTCTTTTGCAGTGTAAATGTCACTTTTTAGTTATGCTCATAGTTATGGAGATGGCATAGCTAAATGGTGCTGAAGGTTCAAGTAGTATCTCCTTTTGTGTCTCAAGCTGCAGTCTCATGCTCTTTTTTGAGGGCGGAGGCATCAAAAGCTTGTCTCTGTTGGGAGGAGAATGTTTTTTAACATAAGCTAGTAGTTTGTAGCTTTTAGACAGTGATGTAGACTCGAGTCGATTGACTTGGACTCAAGTCAGACTTAAGCTGCTTGAATGACTCGACTACGACTTGACTCAGCAATAAATGACATACTGACTCAACCTGACTCATGACTTGTATATTTTTAGTGACTGACTTGCTGCCCTCAGTTCAATAACATAACACATTCATTCAGAAACCTTACAACTTTGAACAATGCTTCCATCTCTTTTTGCCTACTGGTCATATGATGATGTGTCTCAAGCCCAAAGTGTGGGCACATTTCTTGGAGAGGAACAGCAGATGGGTTAGGCAATAAGTTTGAGTCAGGGTTGAGGTCTGCTCAGCAGCCTGTCCCCACTGCCCATTAGAAGAGTCTTCTAAAACTTTTCCTAAGAGTTGAAGGCAAGACTCGCCTCCAAAGCACAGGGTATGTTTCTCAGAAGGGAACAGCAAATATGTTGGGCAGTGGGCTTGAGGAAGAAGGATCTTTCCTTCTAAAGCTTTTGGAGCTTCAGTAATGGGGAGTAAGAAGGATCCTATCCTCTATTTCCAAAAAATCCTCTAGCTTCAGAAATGGGCAGTAGGAAGGATCTTGTTCTCCACTTTAGAAGTTACAGACTCTTTTATGCCCACTGACACAAAAGCCTTCAGCTTGGGAAATGGGAAGTAGGGAAAGAATGGGGAAAGGGGGTGGGTCATCATGGTGTCTCTGTACTTTTCTCTCTTGTCCACCTCCTTCTTTGGGTGTGGGGGGATATCAGAAGAGGGTTTATGTTGCTTATAAATCGGGCTGCTATCCGTCCTTAGCTGGCCAAGCAGAGACTGGTGGATATGGAGGAGGAGGAGGAGGAGGAGGATAAGAGGTGGGTTTTTAGAGGGCTGCACAGCCTCATTGAAGCCAGCAAGAAATAAGGTTCTCCTAGAAAAGAGGATTTTGGGGGGGGGCAAAGATTGGAGAAACTCAAAAATAATCAAATCCATGAAAGTCAGATCCACTATACTCTCTGTAAAAACACAGGAGTACACAAAAAGAAAATAAGGAAACTCCCCAAATGGAATGGGTAAGTTTACTGTTGCCAGTTCGTGGGAGTATCTTATATATGATTTTCATAATGTTGAAGGCCACTGCACCTGTTAGATGATTGCCTAGTTCCCTGTGAGAAGACACAGCACAGTGACACAGCAAGAAATAATGGGACAGCAGCTACAACAGACATTTCCTGTGATTGTTTTTATAGTAAGACACTCTTCAAGTGTTAAGACCATCTTGAACCTGTCATTGCTACAGAAGCTTTATCGGTGGGAATGCATGACAGAGCCATTTTGCTGCTCTACTTAGAATTCTAGAACATCTTGCCATTGGAAGGACCTAGGCTCCCTCCTTGGTGATTTTCCCATCCACACTGAGGAGTGTTTGATCGTTGTTGTCCTGGCAAACCCCACTGTGGTTCATATTACTGCTTTGTTGCTGCTGCTATCTAGCATTTTTCTTTTATTTCTGAGTTTTTATTTTGTATAATTACTGAATTCCAGTTCTTAGTTTTTTCTTTTTAATTTCATGGTAGTGAGCCACAGTGTGAGCTTTTTACTAAGGCAGAAATGTGCAATATAAATTCTTTAAACCAACCAACCAACCAACCAACCAACCAACCAGGAGATTATCAGAGATTTTGGGGGAGTGAGAATGAGTGCTGCTGCTTGACTCTTTTCCATTTGAGATGTCTCAGTTTGAAACTACATGCTAGGTAAAATAAAGCATGTGTGTCTTTTGTTTGTTTACTTAAGATCGGGGACATAAATCTTCACTAATTTCATTCTTGCACACAAAAGGTACCAATTTCAGAAACTTTCTTCCACTCCAAAAGAATACAGGGCTTCCTATGCAATTTTAAAATGCTATTCATACTTCAAAATTTTGTTCAGGGAAATTCATTTGCAGAAAGACAAATGTCCCTCTTCTGTGTAGATCAATAATTTTCTCATAGGAGACAAAGTATTTTGAATGTAATACACTGATTTCTGTGCAAAAAAACCCCCTATATGCCTTGTATAAAAAGGAACAAATGTATTTTGCATAATTTGTACAAAATAAACTCATTTGTGCACAAAAACATTGTTTTATGTACAGAAATACTTCTTTTCTGCCTACAAATGGGTAGGTTTTCTGTGAAAAAAAAAGTCATTTTGCCCAAGGATCAGTGCATTTTACACAAAAACATAGTGTATTAGCACCCAAATCCTTTTGGCACAATAAAATGTTCAAAATTTTCCTGAGCCAAGTCCCAAAGTTAGTTAAGATAGAGTTAAGATACCCCTTTTTCATCAAGGATGCAAATATTAATGAATACTCATCACATCTCAACTCAAGAGTTAGTACATGTGGACCTAATCTGGATTGGAAAAGGTCGGCAGCGAACAGGCAGCTTTAAATCTTTCACCATTTTCTTTCTAATTTAAAAATCCTTCCAGACGGACATTAATTTTTAAAAATGTAAATAATGTCATTGTTAATACAGTTTTCTCCATAAGCCAGGGATGTGGAAAGAAAAATAATAGACAATAGTGGCCATGCTTCTTTGGGTGTTCTGTACAATGTCTGAATTATGGGAAGGGGGTGGAAGATAAATAGAATTTCTGGTCTGAGGCTAGCAACTGTTGTTACTCCTTCCTCACTGATGAACCTACATGCTTTATTTATGTGGTATGGTTAGTGGAAAGGTGAGTTAGCAGCAAATGCTGAGTGGAAAGATAGGACAAACCAGTGAAGCCATTGCTGTGGAGGCAGCAAATTCACTCTGCTCCAAACTGAACTAAGGTCCTGCTAGTTGAACAAGCTAAACTAGGGTCCAGCACCAGCAAAATTCCCATTCAACTTAGAAAAGCAGGAAAAGGAATGACAGTAAATTCCAGAGCTGTAGCCTTATAAATTTCAAGATTGCAACTCACCCCTGCAGACTTGTTGGCATATCATAACCAAGCTTAGAAAAGAGGTCATGCAGGCTGGAGGATGCTGGAAATTTTCAAAAGCAACTTTTCCAAGCTTGGGATGTAACTTATTGGGGATTACCACAACACACCTTTGTGGAACCTGGGATTTCTGTGCTACTAGCTTTCTTCTAGATATGGAAATGGTGGCATGGATGTCATCAACATACAAAACTCACATCTCATGTCAAACATTCTTTTCTCTTATACAACTTTCCCTACAGCTGATGGAAACAAAATGTAGGAAAATTCTCTTAGGAATTTACCCCATCTGGTGTTTCTAGATATTTATTCAGCTTGGAACTAATAGGACTAGCTTCCAGGTACTTATTATCAGGACTGTAGTCTACGCTAGATAAGAAATTTTTAATCTTTCTTCAAATAATGGATCAAATGTTAATCTCTCTTCAAATGTATCTTCAAATAATTTACTACATGACATTATTTTACAGCAACCAGAGATGACTGACATTTATTTGACTAAGACTGATCTGATTTCTCTGACAAAGGGCCTTTCTGTACTATGCTGTTCTAGTGCTATTATTCCACTTTCAACTTCCTATGGAATCCTGGGGTTTGCAGTTTAGGGAGAGGCCTTTGGAAGTCTCAGCCAGAGAGCTCTTCAGCCTCTGTAAACTACAAACCCCAAAATTCCACAGGATGTTGAAAGTGGAATAATAGCACTATAATAGTATAGTGCAGAAAGGCCCAGAGAGTCATCTCAATTAGAGCCCTTCAGGTGCTTTTCTTAAGCCACCAACAAGAAGGTCAGAAACTAGAAAATGTAGTCACTGCAAATAAGACAGAGTTTTATTTCAAGCTGATGCCCAATACATAAATCAAAACTGTCTTCATCAATAATTAAGCATTAATAATTAACAAGTGCAAACAGCAAAATACTTTGCGGAAACGTTTTAATCTGCCCAGTTCCTCATTCCTCAGCCTGCCTATTTTGTTGTTTCTACTCTCTGGTTAGTTAATATCTAAGCCTCCGTCATCTCTGACACGCAACTGAATTCCACAATGATCTTCAAAGAATGTGGCTTAGAGAGATTTTTTTCCTTTCTTTTCGGCTGCAGCTTGCAATATTTGTTTCATGAAACAAATATTTCCCCCTCATTGGGTTTTTATATCTCACACTAAGGTTTTGTTGAAAAACAGTAAATCTTCTGTCTTTCTGAGTAAAACTTCAAGATGTTAAAATTTCCTTCTTGTATCCTGTGATGGAAATATGACACTCACCAAGAGAAAAGATTGGGATAAAGGACAGATTTGGGTTGAGATTAGAAAGGGGTTTCTTTGTTGGTTGGTGGATTACAACTCCTAGAATCTCCCAGGAGTGTGGTTGTGCTATCTGGGGGATTGAGGGTGAGGTAGTCCAAGAAAGTAACTCTTCTAAGCTTTGGATGAGCTAGATGGACACAATGGTCCAAACCAGAAGTTTCATGTGGAACCCAATCTTCTTCTTTGATATGCTTGTTTTCTCCATCTTCCTCTGTCTCTCTCTCTCTCTCTCTCTGAGCAGGACCACCCCACCATCCTATTATCTTTAGGCATCAAGTTAAGATTTTCTGTGTCTCTGTGTCTCTTTCTCTTGTATTTTACTGGTTTGTATTTTAAGGAAACATTGGAATGATTTTTTTTCCAAACACTATAGCTGAGTTTCTTTTTTTCAGTTTGCTGATTTCATTGTACTTTTAATTGTACATAATTCTTAACTGACTTCATTCTGTCCTACTTCTGTCATTTGTATGCAATGCTTTTTATTAACAGTGGTGACTGGGGGTCTCCTATGTGACAGAGATGATGGTTTCAGGGATACATAGGCATGGTGGGGTTGGGGGCCTTTTTCATATCATTTTTATCTCATGCAAGACTGCATCTGGCATTTTGACAAAAAACAAAACCAAACCAGAAGCATTTTACATTTTAGTGATGTCCAGTTACTATTTTTTGCAGGAGTTTGACTATTTCAAGGTTGCTACTGCAAATAACAACTAAGTCCCAAACTATTCCCCCAGAGACCTTTCTGGCACAAAACTGTGTCATTGGCCCTTTTTTTCCGCAAACATGAGAGCTGGGGTGAGGGTTGAATGGTTACCCCAGGTTGCTTGGAGTCTACAACCCACAGAATTCTCATCTTTCATTTACTGTGTACAATTGATTTGTTTTAAATTATATCAAAACTCCTGGCCTGGAATAACTATTACAAAGGACATGTATCCTGTAAGTACCTATAATCAATTTTCCTGAAACTCTCCAGATATGTTGGCTCCCACTATCCGCAGCAGGTTAGTTAGCCAATGACTCAGCTTGGGAGATGTGGCTTATCACCCAGAACATGGAGGAAGGCTGCCTTGAAAAAAATGGTAACTCTCACCTGCAATCAAAAGATGTACATCCCAGACAAAATTGTGAACACTCATCATAGAGAAACTAAACTCCTGGATGTTCTGCAGTCTCCTATGCCTAACCTACAGTTGGTAAAATCCTTTGCTTATTCTGCACAATTACAGTTACTGAAGAATATCCCAAGTATGAGGACAATTGCACAGAACAACAATTTAGAATTGTAATAAATCTATTAAAGTGTGCTTCTTTAGAATCCTCTCTGCCTCATTCATCTGGAGTAATATCCCAGGCTATGATGATGAACAGAAACAGATTTTATACAATTTTCATTTTTAAACAAAAGGAATCTAAAGGATGTCAAAGTCATTTCTCTATCAACTGAACTATAACGGGAAGTGCCCTCATTGTGTTCTACTCAGGGCGTGTGATTTAAAGGTTTGTTTACAGATCTCAGGACTATCTTCCTCACCTTGAGATAACAAGTGCAACAGACCACTGTGGAACTTGCTAACAGATATAGGTATAGATATAGATACATGGCTAACTCAAACATTAATCCTAGCCAGAACTTGAAAAGCTTACTTCAACTTCCTGTGGCCATGCTAGCTGTGATCTGGAAATTCTGGGAGTAATAGTTCAATTGGTAAAATTTCCATGCTCTGGTCCTACCTAGAGTGGACACACTGAAATAAATGGGACTTGAGGCTCCATGTTGATCAAGCAAAGCAGTGCGTGTAACCTAGCATTTAGTTTTGAGATCTTGAATCCTTGTAGGGTTGCCAGATCTCAGGGCCTGATTCTCAGGACTTTATGGGCCATCCCTGGATAGGAGACCAAGGTGCAAATTCTCTAGTTTTGGTGGGCTCATCATCATGAAAGAGATAAAGGGTGTGTGCAAATCTTCAGCTCATCTAGTAAAGCAGCAATTTGGTATAATTTGCAGGGATTAATTGATTTGTTGTTGCAATTGGCAAAATCTCTCCAGGCAGTCTACATACTTACTTTGCTTCTTCCTTTCTTCCCAGTCATTTTGGCACAAGTGTCGACCCTCTCCTCTGTATCTGCCATTTGACTAGAAGCAAGTAGGCTACTAAATGTTCCTTCTCCCTTCTCCCCAAGTAAGTAAGAAGGAACATCTCCTTTCATTTCATCTTGTTCTGGGAATAACCCCTTTACACAAGATTTCAGTCCTAATTTCCAAACAGAAAAATATATTCTGTGTGTGCAGGGTGTGTGTGTGTGTGTGTTTGAATGACAAGCTATGGGTGTGGTTGGTACTTAATGCATAAGGCCTAATGACATCATCAGGGCATCTCTAGGACTCAGGTTGTGGTCCAGAAACTTCAGGGCTTGCGACACTCCTGGCAACTCTAAATACTGGCACTATATTACAGAATAGTTCTCAGAACCTGAGATGGCTTCTGGCAGGAGCTTTGAGTCCCAGCTAATAAAGAGGAGCAGGAGCCAAAAACAGGAGCTAGAACTAGACCAACATTTTATGATGACCAATAAAGATTCCTAAGGAATATAAATCGTCTATGATTCACTTCCTGTGGTCATTCATACATGGGACACAGAGTTTGAGGGATTTTGGAAAGGAAGAGCTTATATTATTAATTTAGTTTTTGTTATCGGAAGTGGTACACTCACAAAGCAACCAGAGCACTTTAGTGCGTCATCTCTTTCAAGGCAGCTTCTCTTGTATTTTGCTTTCCAAAGCATCCATAGTAAATTAGAAAGCATTAATTTCCAAGGCCTGCTTGCAACTCAGTGCCATGAGGTAATCAGGCATACACTCTCAGCAGCGCCTGCAAGAAACTGACAAAGCAGCACAAAGAACAATGTCTCTCTTCAAGTGGAACTAGGGTAAGAAATTATCCAGCACTGACCAGTGCAAACAATACTCTGCAGGTAATTAACTTGGCTTG
This sequence comes from Iguana delicatissima, assembly GCA_948472985.1. Taxonomy (NCBI): domain Eukaryota; kingdom Metazoa; phylum Chordata; class Lepidosauria; order Squamata; family Iguanidae; genus Iguana; species Iguana delicatissima. The sequence goes on from CAOKZL010001145.1 coordinate 242,102, forward strand.
TTCAAAGCAGACAGCAATGAGATCACCTCCTTCTATGGAAATACTATTTAGTTGCTGAGTATGGGCAAATGAAAACACTGAGGTTTCTAAGGACTGAAATGAGAATGTCTAATAAAATATCTAGGTAAAAACTGGAGAGAAGGAAGAAAGAAATCCTGCACTCTAGAACTCAAAGCAGACTTTACTTCATCACATGTTTGAATATCTGTTTCCTCTTCTGTATTTTACTTGCTTTAGCAACAGTCCACTGATGAAATCTTTTTCCTGAAAAATTGTCTGGTATTTTAAAGTCTTATTTTGCATAAGGAAGAAGTTATTGGCTAACTAAATTTGCCAGCTAATATTTAACATGTTCAATGGGAATGTTGTGCTTTTCTTTTTTTAACATTCATTTTATTTTTCTAGCACTAAGCTTTTAAGAATAGATCCTAATTTATCAGGCAAATTATATATGCCTTCAGATTGAAAGGGCACAAGCCTCTTTAAAATTAACACAAAGACTAAAATAAAATATACAACGGGCTTTAAAAAAACATGAGCAAAACAAAAGCAATCTGCAGCCCTGCTGTTTTGAGAACATCATCATCATAACCACCACCACCACCACCGCCACCACCATCATAATTTTATTCATTTATACCCACCTTTCCCCTAATATTAGGACTCAAGGCTCTAACAATATAGTTAAAAACAATGCAGACTAAAACTATAAAAAGTCATTAATAAGACTATAAATATAAGAGTTATTTTACAATGATTAAACTATTTATAAAGTTAAAATATTAAAATTCATTAATAGATCATATAAAAATCTTAAAGACAGCATCACATCACATTAAACCCCCTGTCCATTCAGGTTTTAAAATCCTGAAAGCATAAAAATGTTTTGATCTGCTGATGAAAGGAAAGCAAGAACAGGGCCATCCAGAGGTCCCTAAGGAGGCCCTTCCAACATCTGGAAGGAAGCACTGAAAAGTCCCTCTCCCTCCCACCAAACAAGAAGGTGGTGGGACAACTCAATATCCTGTCAGGCATAAGATGGGTAGTGAACCAGCACAGGGATATGGATGGCTCTTCAACCTTGGAGAGGAAAATCTGGTCTCTAAGCCCTGTGAAGGTTCCACTGTGGCTTCTTTCCATGGTGGGAACTTCAAATCTTGGAGAGAGGAAGAAAAGTAGTGTTGGCTATGTGGCAGTAAGTGGATCAAGAGAGGAAAGGGGTGAATTAATGTCTGAGTGTTCAAGGGCCATACTCCCACTCCCTAGAACCTGGAGGGGCTCTTCCACCAGAGCCCTGAAAATCTCACCCATCACAGATCATGCCCTTCAGAAGCTTCTTGGAAGGTGATTTTGATCTGCTGTTTGAATATAATTTGCTTTTTCCCACCCAGGCTTGTTGCAGGTCTTTTAAGCCTTATTATTAGGAACAGAAAGTGCCTAGCCAAAGAATTGTTGCATGACCTGTAGTTTCAAGTAGAAGGATGGAAATTATTCCTTGGGAACACTCCACTTTGTCATTGGTTTCTTATTCTTATTCTTATTCCTATTAGACTGATCTGGGCAAATATGCAGTGCAAATGCCCCATGCACAGCATAGGAATGTATAAGAGACAGGAAGGAAAAAAAGTGACTAGGGCCAGTGCAATACATTTATTATATCTTGCATCTAATAATTATATAAATTTAATATTATAATGGAAATTGAGGGAGAGGAAATTTTTATATGAAAGCAGCATATGTTCTCATTCTTAGGAGTGGCACGGATACTCAAACAAGCTTTAAACAAATTAGAAAGCAAACAAACACAAAGCCAAAGCCAAGGAATGGGATATCTTGTTTCAAGAATTTATATATTTTTAGTAAATGTTCTAACTTATTTAAAAGTGAGGGGAAGTTATTTTGTAGTTACAAGCAACAACCTAAATGATGAATTACTGATAAATTTTCTACAAAAAGAACATGTTGGCCTGCTATAACATTTCACCTCCCACAGTACCTCCCTAGAAATATCATCTCCCTTTCATTGCACATCTCTGCTCTTCTTAAGATAAAGGATACATTCTTCACATATCGCATGAAATTCCTCAGTTTTGTCATTAATCTTATGATACTAACATAAAGTAATTATGGGTGCTAGCATTCCAGTGGGTCACAAGAACATTTCTACAGTGTAAAAAAAAAAAAATTCTGGCCCAACCAGGACTCCAGTGTACTAAAATACCCTAAGATAACAAAAGTAGCTCTACTCCAGACAGTAATTTATCGTAGGTTATGTGTTTGTATTCTGTACAATTATTCAGTTTCATGCTGTATACAGACAGTGTTTTGCATCCTGAGAATTTCAACATTCATTTGCTTTTGCAAAAGAAAATTTCTAGCTATTAATGTTGTCAAGATAGAGCAAGAGGAGGATATGTATTCCATTCAACAAATTTTAAAGTTAGTGAGAGATTGGGCCTTTCCACACTACACTGTTACAGTGCCATTATTCCACTTTCAACATCCTATGGAATCCTGGGGTTTGCAGTTTAGAGAGGGGCATTTAGAATTCTCTACCAGAGAGCCATTTGGCCTCAGTAAACTACAAACCCTAGAATTCCACTGGATGTTGGAAGTGGAATAATAGCACTAGAACAGTGTAGTGCGGAAAGGCCCTAAGACATTTAGAGTGGAAGAAGGTTTGAGGATGAGGTGTGGCTGTTACATTGGGAGAAGACAAATATTAAAAATATGTAGTTCTCATATAGGCCAGAATCCCATTAGTGACCTATAACGAGTAAGTCACATGATGCATACAGAGGGATTTTTTGGACAATGTGTATTGTCATATCCACCTGATAGAGGTGAAAAAGGAGTTGTACATGTGAGACCACTGCACATGCAGTATTGCATTCAAGTAAAGAAGTAGAACATGGATGTGCATTGCCTCTGTGCATTGTCTTTGTGCATTACACATGGTAACTACACAACAGTGGTCAGCCATACATATTGACTGTTAGTCCACGTACTTTGCACTATGTTGATATTCAGCACAGGGGTTAAACAAAGTAAATCTGCTGGTGAATATTTATGCAGTGCTGAAGTGAAATAGGATCCTGGCCATTGTGTGAAAGTGTTTGTTCATTTCCCCTGTTCTTCTATAATGGATCAGCAATTGCTAAGTGAAATATTCCCTTTCATTCACTAGCAGACCCAAGCAATGAATGGTAACTTGAAGTTGCAAAGGCGTTACTGGAGATCTGACCCTGCCATTAGTCTAAGGCCACAAGCATCAGGTGCTTGCAAGTACACAGCTGTGGCCAAGTTTTGGAGAACAGAGTTATACCTGCCATGCAGCCTGTCCTGTGCCTCACACTTCAGGGGACAACGCCAGCTTTGGGAGTAAGATTCTGCTGTGTGTCTGCTTGCTTTCTGAGTAGCATCTTCTACTTTACCTCAGGCAACAAAATATTTTGGGTCTGGCTTTGACTATTTGGTCAACAGCATGCAAACTATATCCCCTCTGATTCTCACCACTAAAATACATTTGAGTAAGCAAAGAATTAAAATATCAAAATATTAAAATCCAACCCAGAGACTGTGGTCTAGTTGAGTATCACAGTTCTTTAAAAGCAAATATTCACAAGCAAAACAAAATACCCCGCTAAATGTAACTAATAGAAAGAGAGAGGCTGCAAGCTGCAACATCAAAAGAACCATAGGAACCAGCTTGAATGACCCATGTAAATAGAAATGCAAATAACTTGAAGTGACATGAAAACCTCTGTCATGGTTTGCTTCCCAAATCAAATGCATTATGAAAGGATCCTAAATTAAAACCTGATGTGCTTGAGTTAAATATGCCATCCAAGCTTGCAGGAATTATAAATGGAGATTTTCTCTTCTATCCCAACATTAAGGAGGGAAAGATTTAACATTGTCTTTTTGAAAAGCTTACATGAGAATTTTATCCTGGATGTCAATTTAATCAGGCAGAAATAATAAGTATACAGCCCACATATAACATATTTATTCTGAAAGCCTTTATGTTCTGTTAATTAGTTTAGCTATTGCTTTCATGGTTCATTTGAAAGCTTCATGCTTCATTAAATATCAATACATTTCACTGCCTTCAAAAAACTTTACAGGAGAAATACAACTGTTTCTTCAAGTGATAATCTTGTTAACTGATATATACATTTCAAGCATGCATACCAGAAGCTATCAAAGATGGAATTTCTATAATGGTTCTAGCCTTAAACATTATGCAAATGTTGTTCTAGCATTAAAGGAATAAGCATTTTTTTCTGGGGGAAAAAAAGAAAGTACTTTTCCACACGTGATGCTTAGAATTAAGCAGACTTAAAATACTGGACTATCACTCTTGTTTTTTGGCTGCAGAGCTCTTAGATTATGTTTATGCAAAGAAGATACATAGCCTAGTCCCAGGTTCTCAACATTTGTTCTGGAAAATGTATCAGTCTGCAGCATAACATTGTGCTTTGTGTTTCTGGCAGAACTGGCTAGTAGCCTCCACATCAGTGAGTTAGTGAGACCACTCTGGGTTTTAGTGCGAAATCTGTAGGAGTTATGCAATGTACTGTACCTATTTTGAGATTGAAACCCACAGCAAAATCATTACTCCCCTGACATGGAAGCCATCAGTATCACTGATTGCTGGCCTCATGTAGAATAATTTGTAACTACAACCAAAATTTTAGAATATGATTAACCAGTGAGACAAGCCTCAGCACTCAAGGTAGTGAGGCCTCACTTCAACCTAGCAAGAAAGTGGTTTTATATTTGCAGTCACACAAATCAAGTACTCACACAGCTGCGAATTCTGGCCAGCTCCTATGGTAAGAGCATGGACTATAACTTGGAAAAGTTACATTTTTAGACTATTACTCTCACAGTCCCCCTGTCCAAGCCATGGGCTGTGCCTCAAAATGCTGGCCATCGTTTTATTTCTGCACAGGTATTCTGAGTTTATCCAGTGTTTCTAAGCACATTTCACATGAAGATTTCAGTTTATTTTCTCTCCTACACAACAGAGAAGGTAGATGCACTTTCAACAATAGAAATGACTTCAACACCGGCAGAAGAGTAAAATGAGTTCCATGTGACTGGACGAACAGCTGTATCAGAACACATAGGTGAGCAAACACCTAGAAATGTACCTTTCTTATCTTACACAAATTCATGCATATACACCATACAAATGATATAATGTATGATATATATGTGTATGTACTATACATGGCATATATGCATATACCGTACTCCCTCCACATTTGCAGGTTTGACGTTCACTAAGCTGACTGTTCAGGAGGCGTGCATGTGTCTTTCCCCCGTTCTCCATGCACGCCTTCCTTCTCCCCTCCAGAGCTCCCCTCCCATTCCCTTGCCTCTGGCCCCAGTGCTGAGAACTCATGCTGAGGCAAAAGGTAAGGAAATTGAGGGGAAGGCTTACACAAGCCTTCCTTTTCCCTTCTGGAGCTATCTCCCCCATTTCCCTAGCTTCTGGCCCTGGCATGCAAAAGGCAAGGGAATGGGAAGGGGGAGCCTTGGAAGGGAATGTAAGAGGGATCGCAGGAGGACTCATTCATGATTTTTCCACTTTTTCAAGAGTTCTGCACCCTGAACCCTCGCAAAAATTGAGGGGCCTCTGTACACCATACATTAGATAATTTTTGGAGCATAAGGGCAGAAGAGAGACAGTGTGGGTACTGGTTTGAGCATCAGACTATGACTCTGGAGACCAGGGTTCAAATGTCCTCTCAGCCACGGAAGCCCTCTGGGTGACCTTGGGCAAGTCACATTCTCTCAGACTCAGGGAAAGGCAAAGGCAAACGCCCTCTGAACAAATCCTGCCAAGAAAATCTGCTGGTAGGTTCGCCTTAGGGTCATCAAAAGGTAGAAATGACTTGAATGTACACGGTAGCAACAGGCACAAATGTATAAATCACACAAGAATTAAAAAAAAGAAAATTAGATGTTAATGTTTCAGCCACAGGTGGCTGCCAATTGTATGACATTGAGTGGGCTCTTTTTGTGGCCCCTGTAGTCCCACATTGCTATCAAACAAAGATGGAGGGATGGCTTATCCTAAAGCTTCTAAAACAAGGTACATGAAAAACCTTGTTTTAGCTCTCCACCACCAGGCAGTCATTTCCAGTTTCACTAGGAATTGCTGGTGTGCTAAGCAGCACATCTCTCTCTCTCTCTGTTGTGGAAAACAGCTCCCAGATCTTCTGAAGTTGGCCAACCCTGATATAACACCAGGAAGCAACTCGTATTTTTTGGTCTGTACCTATTTCACATACAGTCAGTTGTGAGTACATTCGGTTCAGATTCAGCAATAATCGATGACTTTGGCCATTTCTGTACTACAGTGCTATTATTAGTAGTAGTGCTATTACTCCAGTTTCAACATCCTGTGGAATTCTGGGGTTTGTAGTTTACTGAGGCCAAATGGCTCTCTGGCTGAGAATTTTAAAGGCCTCTCCCTAAACTCAAATCCCAGGAGTCCATAGGAGGTTGAAAGTGGAATAATAGCACTAAAACAGCATAGTACAGAAAGGCCCTCTGTCAGATAAATCGGATCAGTCTCAGGCAGCTAAATGTCAGTCATCTCTGGTTGACATAAAAATCATGTCATGTAGTAAATTATTTGAAGATACATTTGAAGAGAGATTAACATTGGATCCATTTTTTTTTTTTTTTGAGGAAAGATTATTTTATTTGAAGAAAGATTAAAATTTTCTTATCTAGCTTAGACTGCAGTTCTGATAAGTACCTCGAAGCTAGTCCCATTAGTTCCAGGCTGTAGTTTACTGAGGCCCTCTAAATGCTGCTCCCTAAACTGCAAACCCGAGGATTCCATAGGACGTTGAAAATGGAATAACAGGACTATAACAGTGTAGTGCCGAAATAGTCTTTATTTTTAAATCTACCAAAATTCACTTTTATTTCTACAAGGGAAAGGCTGTAAATTACAATTTTTCTTAAGATTTCTTGAAGATAAAAAGAATAAAGATTTTGAAAAGGATAAATCAGACTTTGAATTATTGTTGTGTGATAATGATGAACATTTGATCACCAAGTTATACAAAAAAATTTTTAAAATGGAGATGGAAGATGAACAAGTGAAATAATTTATTATTATTTGGGAGACGAATTTCGGATATACTATATCCATAAATCAATGGGAAAGTTTATGTACAAAAGAAATTAAAAACACACTTTGCTATGACTTACAGGAAAATTATTATAAAATGCTATTATGCTGATATCGTACACTGGAAAGACGTTCAAAGATATATAAGGAGATGAGCAATAGTTGTTGGAAGTGCCAGAACCATATTGGATCTTTATACCAAGTGTGGTGGACTTATGATAAGATCAAATAGTTTTGGAGGTCAACACAGAACATAATTCAAAAAACTTTGAAATCTCAAATTAATAAGTCTCCTGAATTATTTTCGCTTGGAATTTGACAGGAAGACACCAGTGTTAACAAGCAACAACAAAAATTACTTCAGTATATATTTCTGGCAGTGAGATTAGTTTATGCAAAGTATTGGAAGAAAACAGAAATTCCATCTGCAACCAAATGGTTTAACAGATTGATGACAATAGTGGAAATAGACAAATGTACAGCTAGAGTAAAGAGTTCTAGTGAAGTAAGTCTCCGAGCTGCAGGCTGAATCTAATGTTGGGCAATTGCTTTTTTAGAAAACAGGTTTTTTTATGTATTAGTACTCAGAACAACTATAGAAAGCAAGTGCATGCCCACTGAATGGAACACCATTGCCTGAGATAGCATAACACATGTATGTACTCTCATAGAAAAGATGAAAGTCTGTCAAAATCATAGCCTGAAGTCAATGAAATCTAGATACCAAGATTTGATATGCATACCAAGAGGACTCTAGAGTAAGCTCATGCAGGGATACTTACTTAAGTATCCATGTGTTTGAAGTGTTCAGTATTCAACTCCAGCCACTAGGTGGTATACTTTTCCAACCAGTGTATAGATTTACAGCAGATACTCTGAAACTGGAGAAGCGGTCCACACAACAGTGGAATAGTCCAAAGGGAAGTGGAATAGTCCCCCAAGGGCAGTGGTCTAGCTGTTGGGTAGACCTCCCATATAGTCATGGAGTTTCTAAGGGTGCACTATAGTAGTGGGCATACCAAGCAGCTATGGCTTCACTCATATGGGATACAAAAATGTGCTCAGTTCTTTCAGTTGCATAACTTTTGTTGAACAGTCTAGAGATTCAAATGAAAGACTATTCTAACCCATGTGAAGCTGGCTACATGTCACCTCAGAACTATTATTGTTACATTTCTGAAAATTTCATAAATGCACTGATTCATTAATCAACTAAAGCTCATATAATCAATCGATTTTCTTTAATTAGATGCCAGTTTTCTATGAAGAATAAAACACTTAGCTAAAGTATAAAGATGCTAAGGATGCTAAGAACAATCAGTGAATTAGGTTTAAATAGTTCTGCTCACAAGATGCTTGCGTGAAAGGAAGGAGGGAATTGATTTTAGCTGAAATTGATTTTCTTCTTCAGTTCCTTGCACCCTTGAAAATCTGCTCGAGTGGGTTCTGTGGCCCTCCAGACCAGCCTAGAAAGTGGCATAGGAGACTGCTGAAGCAGAGGAAATATTAAAAGATCCCTTAAGAGAATATTCATATATGGCATCCTTCATAAAATATATCACCCATTAAGAGGATACTCCAAAGTTGTAGAAAGGAGAGGTGCCGCATAGCTTAAATGGGGAAGAATGTGAAAATGTGGCAGTTCATTTTCTTCTCAACCTTTGCACAACAGACTTCAGTATCTGATATTTGAGAAACTCATTATTCTGAAGACTGATTTTTGCCTTCAGCAATACTAGTGGTCTTGGTTAAAGTAGCTGACTGTTTCTTTACTCAGTTAATAAAATAAGAAATGTTATTAACTAGAAAGTCCCAAATGTAACTGAATGTAATTTCAGAACTTCTGAAATCTCTCCAAAGACTTCTGGTCTTTGGAGAGATGCACATATTCACCATGATTGCCTCATGCACATAAAACAAATCTCTCTTTTGGCAATATAATAATGCAATATAGCAGAACAGCAACTTTTATAAGCATTTCAGTATTCATCTTTATGGAATGGAAACTGAAATTCAGTGATGATGATGATCGTGCAGCAGCAGCAACAACGTCACCACCCACCACACTGTTGTAATATCCCAGTTTGGACATGCATAGAAGTTGCCAAAATCAGTTCCTGTTCTGAACACAGTTGTACAACACATCCGTTAGCCAAGTTTAATATTCATGCAGATGTTATGCAAATGATGTCAAATATATGCATTCTAACTATGATCTACTCACATGACTCATTTCCACATGGACTGAAAAATCTGCATGATTTTGCCATATGGCTACTTAGACATACCAATGAATAATATTCATGGCATTAAGATGCCAGTGTAGGCTCACCATTGCAGAAATCACAGGGAAATATGCATCATTAGCAGAAAAGCTTACACAGAAAATAAACTCCTAGTTTGCTTACTATTTTTAATTCAATTTCTATTCTTATTTTCTCCCAAGAATGCAACTCAAGATAACTTACAATTAAATAAAACCAATTCAGTTAAAATCTAAAATGATTTTAAAAACAGAGAAATTTTTAAAACATAACTTTAAAACTTATTAGCAAATAAAAGAAAACAAATATCATCTACCTGGTTAAAAGTACAGCAAATGAGGTCAGTTGCCAAAGGCCTACCTGAATAAAATGGTCCTTCCACACCCATGCTGCTAGCAGAAGAAATGAAGTGGCAGTGACAGTGTGACTTGTCTAAAGTCATCCAATGGGTTTCCACGGCTGAGCAGGGATTTGAACCCTGGTTCCTCAGAATCCTAATCCAACACCCACACAACTACCATGTGGCTCTTCTGTCTGTCATATTAGTAGTAATACTGATATAAACAGGTCTGTTGAAGACCTAAGAAGAAGATAATGTCTAAACATTTTCTGTTTTATCTGCTGGTTGATTTATGCATTTTTATGTATTTATGTATGATTTTTTACTTATTAACTTGCTTCTTGCCTTGGTTTACATGGTTTTTCAATTTTCTTTTGCTTACTTCATAAACAACCTTTGAACTATTTATATTGACAGGCAGCATAGATATTTATAAAAATGAATTAATTAAGCACTATATAAGTATCATGTTTGCACATAATCATAATCCACACAGAGGTGATCGACACAATAGGCAACACTAAATGCAAGAAGGAGAAAGAATATGATTTACAAACTCAGTGCAGAAGTTTTGGCATCCTAGGAATCAGATCTCAGATGCTTGCTAGGACAATGTTGCCTGGAACGCGCCTAGAAAATTAAAAGCTACCACACTCTCCCTGCACAGTTGAAAACCACGTTGCCTAGAAATGCCCATAGACTAAATATTGTGAACTCATCCTGAGGTGCTTGAACATGAAAGAAATGTTGGACTGTTTTCTCCATCCCCACCCCCCCATTCCCTAAAAATGACATTTCCATATTTGGTAATCTGGCTATGCCACATGGCATAAAAGGAAAAAGAGGGAGAAAGATGTAATCATAGATAACCTTTTGAAATAGAACCCCTTCAAGGAATTTTTAGCAAATCTATTTCTGAAGCTTTGCTTTTATGGTCTAAGAGGAAACCATTTGAAAGGCTCTGACCTTTTATGAACTGGTAATTTGCTCCATAATGAAAGAATTCGAAACTCATTTGTGTCCATTTTGATTCATGTACAGTTAGATGCATTTTATGTGAAGTGACTTGGCTATATTTGCATTAAACTTGGTTTGCTGCAGTACTTCTCTGCTAACCTTGTTCAAAATGAATATGTTTGTTACACTGCTTAGTTGGCTGGCTTTTACACAGATACTAAGCATGCATGCCACCCAATATCCCTTTATAATGTAAAGTTGGTGCCATTAACTGGACTGGCTTCCAAGCTATCATTTTGAAAAAGGTACATCTGTAGTCCATATAGAATCTAAGATGTAGGACGAAATATACAACCACTATTCTGCCCAATTGTTTTGTGACAAACAAGCCTCTGTCTGCCTTTCAGTCTATTTAGTCAATGAAAATTTCACTGACATTTTAATAGATTTCTAACTGTAGGGTAGACCATTCTTTCCCCTTTCTCCCAATTCTCCCCCATTCTCTCGCAATTCAAACACTCAAGGTGAGTGTTCACTTTGCCAGTAAATAGAAGTTTACTATATGGCTACCTTTGAGGCCATAATCTCAAAGTCATATTAGAAAGAATTATAATTTCACCCTCAGAGCTCCTGGCAATGACTGTTGGAGATGCTGGTATAATTTTTAAGTCTACATTTACATAGCTACATGGTGATTACACTGCCCTATCTTTCTGCTGAACATCAGAACTGTGCAACCAGCTGTGTGTCTGCCAATGTTCCTGTTTATTGTCCCTTTATGTGCTGGAGAATGCATAATGGCTGTCTCTGCAGTTCTAGTGAATAAAGTGGCACATTGAAGGTACTGATGAATTATATACCATCAAAGAATGTGCAGCTGTATGACTGGAAACCTGCTGGTTAGTCGCAACTAGAACAGATCCATTCAATCAATTGTTGAATGCTGAGTCAACACACCGGTAAGGCCAATTGATTCAATGGCTCTGTACTGGTTTGGACTAACAATGGGATTTAGGCCCTTGTGAAATGGTTACCCTTATTCATGCAACCATGAACTTAACACATCCATTACACAATGGCCACAAAGGTACAACCAACAGGATTTGAGCCAATACCTTTGCTTGCAAGAGAAATGACCATGTGTCCTTGATCATAGGGAGGCAGCATAGAGCAGACTAAATGAGCTCTGCCTGAGGTTGCTGTGGTGGCTGGTGGCGTGTTGGGGGTTTTAATGCAGGCTGAGTATCCCTTATCCAAACTGCTTGAAACCAGAAGTGTTCTGTACTTCAGATTTTTTTTTTAATTATAGAATACAGTATCTTTTTGGAACAGCTTTGTGCCTTGTTCTTTCACTACTTGTGCTGTGTATGAGATGCGGGGCTGGAGGGGGAAAGGGGATCAGTGAAATGGCAGGAACCAAAGTATAGCACGGAGTGCAAATCCACACGGCCGACCACTCCACAGATCCTCAGTCTCTCTCTCTTTGCTGCTAGCCTCCTGCTTCTGCCTATGAGACAGCAACTGTGGCACTCCTCAGATCTGAGAGACAAATGAGTAGGAGAGCCACAGCCACTGAAGGCAGAAGTGGGCAGTTGGTGGCAAAAAGATTTGGTTTCTGGAGGTTTTTGATTTCTGGATAAGGGAGACTCAAGCTGTATGTATATACAGTGTTATGCTTCATTGTCTCTGCCACTGATTGCATACATTTGATGTTCTCCCCTTTGATGGAAAGGGTTTTATAAATAAATGTTATTCTTATTCAAACCGGAGTCCTCCAGATCATCAACTCTGACCACCGCTCATGGTGGCATGTGCTGCAAGTAGTTGTACTCTAAAATATCTGGAGGGCACCTGATTGGGAAAGACTGGCATAGAAGCATGGATGGTGGAAGAACTTCACCAAACAGCATCTGATGCCTTTGGCCCTGCAGTGTAAAAAACAATAAACTCCACCCACCCTGCTGAAAGGTCAAGTGAATGATCGTTTATGACAAAGTGACTCTTACCTCCCTCCCATCCATTCATAAGCCAGATAGTTTATAATAAACAGTTCTAAAATACTTTGTTTCTCTGTGTTTGGAAGAAACTCAGCTATTCTTCATGCTCTGCACTTTAAATAAATAACCGCCTAGCACTCTTGACAGTTGCCAAGAACAGGCAAGGTTCATACAAAAAAAAATTACACCACAGCTCTCTAAGATTGTATTCTTTTTCTGATTAATTAAGACACCAGTGCTAAATTGGTTATTCTTAAAGCACATGTTGTTCTGATGATACTGTTTAATGAGAGATTTGATTATCAGTGACTGGCAAGGCAACTGCAGATTTGCTAACACATGTTCAAACAGTAACTTCAATAAATATACCCTGGATCAATTATATTGCACATCAACTGTTCAATTATCCTTAGAAACCTGTCCTTAGAATTGTGATAACAGAATAATGATGGGTGAAGAGGTAAAGGGGTATTTTAATTCATAACAGATTGCTGACACAATAAATTTCACACTGTTAATGTCTGAAAATGAGGGGCAAAGCTTCCTCTGGCCTTTTCTGTTTGTGCAAAATTACTTACATTCCACAAAGATTTTCCCCACTTGAAGAGGGCCTTTGAGCTGAGGGATTCCATCCTCTAAAACCACTAGGTAATTCTCACAGTTGGGCTCCAACTGACTGTTTCTGTCCAGAGCACCATCTAAACTTTAATTTCTAGCTTTGCCTATCTAAAAGGTTTCACATTTCCCTGCATGTCTGGTGTTTCCAGGAAGAAAGTTCTTTTACGCACTCAGGGCCAGATAGAGTGAGGGAACGACTTCAGCTCACCTCCTCTTCTTCTTTTTAAGTTTCAAGTTCATTTCCTTCTGTTGGAGGATTTCTCTGTGTGGGTGACAGAGCTTGCCCTGAACCATCTAAATTAATCTGGAGGACACAAACCCATTGCTAGCATTCAAGTAATACTCCACTGACCATCATCCAGCACAAACAGACCCAAATCTTGCCTGACTTCGGGAACTAAATAGGGTCAGTTCAGGTTTGATCTGATCTGGACTTGAAAAAGATTTCCAGGTACGGCTGGGAAAGATTCCTAGCCCTGTCTGCCAACCACAGAATAAAAAGTACTGGACTAGATGGATCTGTGATTTTCCTCACCTTTCAAAACTAGCTTCCAATATTCCTAATTGCCAATCCCATTAGTGTCTGTACACAGAAAAGAGCAAGACAACATTTTAGGATTTGCCTCAGTAAACAAAATATCTTGGGCTAACCCTGTATGGGCTAAACTCAGCAACACCATTGTCTCATACCTTCCAACTCTCTTGGTTTGGCAGGGACGGTCTCCATTAATCCTCTTAGCTGCTTTAAAATATCCCAATTTCTCTCTCCTCCTCCCACTTTGCCACTTTGTCCTCAACTTCCTTCAGTTACTGCAAACTGAGTTCAAAGAGCAAAAGTAATTTGTATTCAACTCAGGGCCTTTCCGCACTACACTGCTGTAGTGCTGTTATTCCACATTCAACATCCTATGGAATCCTGGGGTTTGCAGTTGAGGGAGGGGCCTTTAGAATTCTCAGCCAGAGAGCTCTTTGGCCTTAGTAAACTACAAACCCCAGAATTCCACAGGATCTTGAAAGTGGAATAGCAGCACTATAACAGTGTAGTGTGACAAGGCCCTCAGTCAGGAAGGAGAGACAGAACCTTGGCTTTCCCAATACACTAAGGGAAAAGGAAATTAAGGTATGTTGGAGGATCTGCTATCTTAGACCTGGAGACAGTTAGCCCTGGCATGTAAAATGCTCATTTCAAAACTGCAGAATACTAGTGTGCTATTGGGCTTCTGCCCTATAAAGACCTCAGTTGATTATTACTTTTTCTATATTAATATTGTAGTGAGTAAGGGAAATGATAAGTAACACAATAAAATTGGGACAAAAGGGTAAGAAGACTCAATGGGGTGCTTGAAAATCAGTAAAGATAAGAAAATAGAAGATGAAAAGTCCAATGCAATCTGAAAAGGAGAAGGCGATAGGTGAACTGCTCCCATTTTCTGATCTCCCATTTCAACTTTTAGAGGCTGAAGAGGCTTGCTTAATTATAAGCAGGGATGGTGCAGAGCACAGCTTTAGCTACAGTCTGTTCCAGTGGAAAGTATTTAAAAATGTACAAGCCTTGTTAAAACATTCCATCTATTCCAGAGCTTGGGAATTTACTTTTAAAATGTAATTAGTTGCAGTTATAGTTCTAAGGCCTGAGAGATTAATTAGCTGCTGTTATAAAACATCTGAATGCTGCAAAAACTAGCCAGTAATGCAAAACATATTCTCCAGCCAACTGTCTTGTCATCACCTCAACACTTGCAACAAACCATGAGGCAGCAGCATGAGACGCAACATAAACAAGTACGTAAACCACGTGATATTCCTCCTCCATTTAGTAAAGCCATATTCTCTTAACTAGATAAAGTAACTGTTACAGTTCCAGGAAAAGAAACATGACATTAACATCATCAAGTTACATTTACAATGTAACTTGGGCACGCTGTACTTCAGGAGTGAGCAAAGTGCCCTTGTGGCCCTCAGGGCCCCCCAGGACCTAAAAATTGTGGAAAATGTTCTGCTCCCAAACATTATTTAAGGAGCATATGGGAATTTTTCCACATTTTGCTCCTGCAGGGCATTTTAGGCCCAGGAAAGAGTATTTTAAAACCAGGAGTAAACCAGAAGACACTTCCTGCTATTAACAAACAGGAAATCTCTTCAGATAGGGTAGAGTATAAATGTTTTAAGAAAAAAAAAATAAAGCCTATCTTAACCCTAAAATGGCTTACAGAGACCTGAAAATGTCACAAAAATGTCCTCCACAGCCCATTGAATAAACTGGGGAACATTTGGAAGAACAAACTTGAGGGGTTGCAGTGGTGGGCTCTAGTAGGGATGCAGGCACTGAAGGCCTGCTTAGGGTGCCCACGCAACCTCCCAGCCTCCCACAATTGCCCACTTCACTGTACTTTTTGCAGTAAGCTATAACTACAAATAATTAGTTATTTTAACTCGTTATTTCTAGGATACATTCTATTTTGCACAGATGCTAACTCTTCTGATGGCACAGAAGCCAAGACTACTTCTACATCACAAAATAGACTGATTTCATACAGGTGCTGTAATTCTCCCCTAAATTTTCTCCTTTTCTTGTCTTTTTCTCTGTGTGCATGTGTACATTTTTCATTCACTCTTGAATCAAACCACAGGTAGAGAAGATGGCACAAGTAACAGTATTTGCAAGAAGCTAGTTGTCTTCCTCAAGAAACATGAAAATGACAGAGAGGAATCAATGTGTATGTAGAAAACAGTTCTGTTTATTTGGTTTGCTCTTTTTTCAGTATATATTAAAAATGAAAGTAATTCATTTGAAAAAGGAGTGCTGTATCTTTTCATGGATTAGAACAAAAGGTTTTAAAAAAAACTTACCACAAGTGTAGATAATTTTCAGCAGAAACTCTTCTCCAGTTATGGCAGGGTTTGGTGAGGGTTTTTTTCTTTCCGTTTGTTCTGATCCATGATAAGTTGTAACAAAAAATGATTAAGTGTTGGCACTGTGCTAACAAACACTCTTCAAGGCATTTCATAATTTTTCATATAAAAATAGATCCATTTTGGCACAAAGTCTAATACTCTTCAGAGACATCTGTAAATGCCTTAGGACCTTTTGGCTATGTAGATCCTTTAGCTGTCTGAGTTTCTATTAAGAATGAAAAAGGCAAGAGTTCATTTTCAAAATCATTACTTTTCAAGTTGACTTCTGAGGGATTTGCCAAGATGGTATGTGAAACACTGAATGTCCTCTGCAGGATTTAGGCAGACAATAGCCCAGCAGTTACATATGAAACATACTGAATGTGCTCTTTCTAAAATGTTCTCTAAAGTAACCTGTGCCAAATGAACATCTTATAATAATAACATAAACATTTCAATTTAATTGGAAATCAACCGAAATAAATCCCGAGCACGCTTCTGTCTGTAGTTTTACGAAGTTTATAGTACACACACATACACACACACTAGGAATTTAGCCCAGGGACTATTATGTGCTAAATTCTGTTCTTTTGGCAAAGAGACACAAATGCTGGAGGAATTCACGCAGACCTATTTCTATTGGCTTCAAGTGAATCCCTCAGCCAATTGCTCTAAGTCTCCATTTGTGATTCCCTTGCGATTTCAGTCTTGTTTTGTTTCTTAAGTTTTGTTTAACCATTTCAGAGCTGCTGGAATGCATGGAACTGGAAAGAAGGAGCCCTGTGTGTTGAATACAAACCTATGCATTTATCATGTAATCACTTCAGTGTAAAACATTGTCTACGGTCAGGCCTACTGAGCCACTGGAAACTGATTAAAGGCAGCAAGTGAGGAGTAAAACAAACGAAGATGGAATCCAGCTTTTTGTGCAAGGAGTCTTGTAGCATACTGATGAACCTCTTTTTCAGACCATGCCAAGTGACAGATGAAAAAACAATGGCCCTAAAGAGTAAAATAATAACTATGTAAAAGAGAGGTTTCAAGCTGCTTACTGATTAACATTTTTGTACATAACCTTGTTCAGAGGCCTATGCCACTATTATGTACATTAAAGGCTCTCTTGACAATTTCCCAAAAATTTATCCTAGCTGACCGGACGTTCACTGCTCTCATACACATTAACAGTTTAAGATGTGTATATATACTTTTTCCACTGTGAAGAAAACACACACACATATTTGCGTCAGGGAAATTCATTGACTATTTCATTCTTGCATGCAGGAGTAAGTTATAAAAGCAGCTTTCTCTCCATCAAAGGAGAAAATGAATATTCCTCCACAGTATTTTCCCTATATTTGAACATCTTGAAATGTTGCGTAGGAATTATTCTGTTGAGAAAAACATGTATTTTCCTCTGCAAAATCCCCTGTCTTTTCTGGGCAAGAAACCCATTTTCTGTGCAGAAAACAGCTTTTTGTGCAGAAAAAAAAGTGTTTTTCTCTACAGAATAATTCCTGTGCAATACTTTGGGATGCTGAATACCTGGAGAAAATTGCACAAAATTCTTGCTGGTCTTTTATTCTTCCTGAAGGGTGTTTCAAAGTGTCTGTAAACTATTTTTCAACCTGAGAACAAATAATTGAAAATATTCATTCCATCCCTCAATTCTGAAGAAGATGAAGAAAGATGTCACAGATAGTGGTATGTGAGTCCAGAATGTTCTTTACTTTTCTTATGCATTATTGTTATTGAAGAATATTGTTGTTGTTGTTGTTGTTACTTTGTATTACTTATCCTTTGATAAAGTTGAAGGCATTGGTAAAAAAGGAAGACTGCATTACAGGTGGGTTGCTTTGCTAAAGGGATCTACAGATACCCTAAGTTTGCACAAACTGCATAGGGCTGTTAATGACTAGGGTTCTCCAGAGTTTCTCATTCATAGTGCCAACCATAAGTTGAAGCCAACTTGAAGGCAGTTAACAACAGCAATCTCACTCTGTTTCCGTAAAAGTAATTGTTGGACTTGTTATGATTACAAGTTAGTAGCATTACTTATGAGCATACAGAATTGAAAATTGTAAACCAGAGGCATTACCAGGCTGTATATCCCCACTCCATGATATGGTATAATTGGCAAATATCATTTAATTGGCATAAAATATAAATTATACACTGACATGGCTGAAAAGCTATGCTGGCGAAAGACGACTGGCTGAACATGTGTGATGCAAAAGTAGGTCAGATGGGACCTCAGGGCATGGTCAGGTCATAGTCAAGGAAGATCCAGGAATAATGGACTTGCAAATGTTACCTTTTGGGGTAACAGAGGTGCATAAACTTCTCAACCTTAAGGGATGCAGGCTGCCTCAGCTGCAGGGGGCAGAGGCAAGGACCATACACACACACACACACACACACACACACACACAGATGGACTCTCTTCTCTTACACATACATTTCAGCATCACACAAATCTACATTCCCTCCCCTCTCTCTACATCTCAATGTGTTCTGGTGTCACAAAAATTTCCACAAATATAACTGTGTATCCATTCCTTATAGTTGGAGATAAAGAGTGATCTCAGAAACCAAAAGGCAACATTTTCCCTAGCAGGGAATCAACTCAAGTTGGACTACACAGGAGGCAGCCAAGGATTGCCATGTGGAGATACAGATGAGAAAATTTGCCTGGATTTCCCATAAATAGTTAATGCATTATAGCAGAGGTGTCAAGAGCAATTTTATCTTGGGCCACATCAAAAGGCCAGTTGTATTTGTAAGACTATATAAATGGATCTACTCTTTTATCATATTGCCTCTGCATTCAATTATTACCAGTTTTTAAACTGCCTTCCCTCTGCATCAGCTTTTCTTTTCTTGGACATTTTGGGGCTATTTGATTGTAGTTTATGGTCCCTATATCTCTGTAAAGTGACATAGATTTGGTCAGTATATCCAAAGTGTACCACTTTCTGCACTCCAGACCCCCTCTGTGCCTCTTTCTGCCACATGAAATGGCCTGGCAGGCTGCATTCAGCCTGCGGGCCTTGTGTTTAACATATGTGAATGAGAGTAATTGTGATTTGGATCCAAGAATCAAGAACATAAATATGTAGCCATTCATACTATTATTCAAATATATGCACAAGAATTCTTACAAAGATTCTCACACTATCACTCCAGTCTGGATTCTGGTCAATGCACTTAAAGTTTATATTGTAAAATAAAGATCTCTTAAGGCGATGGTTGAAGCCTACTCACTTCTAACATTAGAGTTCTAATCCAAATAGGCTTAACTTGAGATAAAACAGAAAAAGGACACAGACGATATTTCTTTAAAGAAAGGATAGGCAAGTTCCAGACAGACCACATCAGCTCCTGAAACACAAACACACACACACCTCTAAAAAATAAATGAATAAATCCAGAAGTTACCAAAACTTCCAGTTCTTTAAAAAAAAAAACACCTTATGAGTTAATTGGTTAAAGTGGCACCACCTCAACACCTACAACAAACCATGCTTTAAAGCAAAATTGCCACTTCTGGAGGCTTACAGAAGTGACAATTTAATCTGATATTAAAGTTTTTCATTGGAGTGATTGGAAGGCACAGGAGAGCTCCAGGGACTGAAAAATGTCCCTTGGGAAGCTCCATGGATTTACAGGCCATGGATTCATACCTTTACTTTCATGTCATGCCTGCTTTGGCCCTGAAAGGGAGAGAACAGAGGTGGGTAAGTTTTGGATAGTATGAAAGTTTTCTCTCTCTTGCATAATATACATGGTCAGCCAATGGCATTGTATGGCGGGAGTTTTAGAACAGATATAAGGTTGTGCCTCTTTAGAACTGATTACCATCTCATGCATTGGTAGCCACCAACCTATATTGTCTTAAAAAGCAATTAGACAATTTCATTGAAGTGAAGGCTATCAATTTGTTTATTTGTTTCAGTCATTAATTAAAAAGGAGACTGTAGTCAAGAAATCAGGAGAAGACTTGGAAGAGTGGCTATGAAGGATGTAGATAAGATCCTCAAGTGTAAATATATATAATTGAATCGGGATCATGTATGCCATGGTATTTCCAGTTTTGATGTATGGATGTGACAGCTGAACAAAGAGGAAAGCTGACCAGAAAATAAAACAACTTATTTGAAATATAATGCTGGAGAAAAGTTCTATTGATGTCATGGACTTCCAAAGAAACAAATGAATGGCTCCAAGAAACAAATCAAGCCTGACCTTTCTAGAGAAGCCAAACTGACTAAGCCAAGACTATCATACTTTGGCCATATCACTGGATAAGATGATAATGCCTACTAAAGTGGTGAATTGATTTAATCAAGGAAGCTACAGCTCTGAGTCTGGAAGACCTGAGCACGGCTACTAATAACAGAGTCTCTTGGAGATCTCTCATTCATAAGGTTGCCCTAGTTGAAGCTGACTTGATGGAATATAGCAACAAAAACAACAAGGAAGGCTATCAGCCTATGCTAGAAATAACAACTATACAATGCCATAAATAAATTTTAAAAACTCATGCTAACTAAGACCATAGCTAATGAAATTTAGTTTATTAGTAGTTATAATTTGCCTTAGTTTTTTAGCCTTGTAATTGTTACAGGCATTGTTAATATTATTAAAGGTATTTTGTGTATTTGTAGTCATTGAAAATTGGCATTAAAATTCTTTCTGCTGAAGAAAACGATCAAAACAACATGACAAGCTCCTGAGAGTGGTCATTCTGTGTACTATATTATGAGTTGATAAAACAATTTATCATATGTGTTCACACTCTATGCTATAACTACACTTATATGTAAGGACTGCAGCTCTGTGATTGGTAATCATTATGTACTTGTTAGTCAACAGCAATGAGCTGTTGGTTTGAACATCTACAGAATTTTTTGCCAATGTTCAAAGGTGGTATTTGGTGGACCCAAATTTATCATGTGTTTCCACAAATTTAGTTAGTAGTTTAATATATGTTTCTATAGTCAGTGTTATGAGTAGCTGATATTCAATTTAGGCCAGCATTTCTGTAATTGTGTATCATTATTGATGTATTAATTGTAAAAGCTATATTGTTGATATTATTGTACTTATTCGAAATTTTCATTTAGCTTGTTACTTGCGTTATATGTTGAATTTCTATTTTGTTCTATTGATGTTTGTACATAATCCCATGGCTTTGGTACTACTGCATTGGGTTACTATTTTTATATACATGTTCAGTATATTACATACTGTTTCAATTATTTGTTCTAGGTATTTCCATCAGTTAGGGTCTTGTTTGTGTTTGAGATCCTTCCCTCTTGTTTTTGTTGGCTCTGTATGCCCACAGTATTAGAGGCAATATGACTGTGAATAAAAGTTGCTGGAGACAAATGAATGCAGGAAACAAAAGACCCAGAGCATTCTCTTTCCATGACTTAGTTACCAAAAGCTTCTGCATATTACTGCATTAATCTTTCTTAAATGTTCTTTCGTCTATTGATTTTTTTACAACTTTCCTAGTTCTACCTGTGATCTAAACAACCTTCAAAATCAAAGTTTTCTAATCTTCTAATCTTCATATGTGTTCTCAACTCTTGAACATCAAGTTCATATAACAATGACATGGCATACTAGACTTTAGCCACAACAAATTGAAACTTCTGGCCTAGGAAACTTTGCATGCTTTTCTAAGTGCAGTAGAACTATGCCAGGAATTTACAAATAAATTATAGTGCTGACACCAATAGCAGCTTAAGTTCTGTAATAGTTGATATTCTTAAAACACTGTAATCACATGAGAACTTCAGGTTAGGTTCTCACAGTAAACTTAGAGGAACAAATTGACTTTGGAGCATACATTGATTTCATTTTCATTTCTCCTATTCAGTCACACAGAATGTAGCAATCCACCACCTTCTGCTGGCAATCTACAATCATCCTCTGAGAGGCTCAACTCTCCTTCTCCTCTGATCCACAAAAGTCCTCAACTGCCACAGTGATTGCTCTTTCATATCTGTATATCTATGTGTTAATCATTTAATTCAGAGCCAGAAAGTGATGCTGGAGGCTTGTCTTGTTCTTGCCAGGAGGTATCTGGCCATCTCAGATACGTCTTTTTTTCCTGCTTTACCTGATGGGTGAAGATGGAATGGAATAGAGGGTGCATCGAGGATGGTGGAAGAAGAAATAGAACTTGAGAGATTAAACTTTTCCTTTCTCCTAACCTCCACTCCATCCAAAGATGAATGAAGTTAAAGTCAGAGAACACCAGAAGAAAAAACAGCAGAGGACGTATAGAAAGGAGACGCATGCAGGCGCAGCATCCTGATGGCCGTGCAAAGAACAAGAGTGTGTGAAACAGCTACACAGGTAGCCTCACTCAGTCTTGCCTACATGCACAGGTGCTCCAAAGATGTCCCCATCTATCAATCAATCCAGATAAGCTTCGCTACAGACATGAAAACATAGTAATAGTTCTGGTGCTTCAGTCAGACCCATCTTCTTCTCATTCATTGTCCACCATGTGAAGGAGCCTCCAGCGAACCCTCCAACATTTTATAGACAAAAAACAGTGACATGTGTGGCCAAGCAAAATCAGAGTGGCAAAATGTATTATTAAGGAAGAACACACAAGCTAGAATTCAACAGTTTCCATTTGCCTAAGCCTGCTTGAAAAGGCAAAATTTCATCTCCTCCTTTTCACTCCCCCCTCCGATGCTATAATTGAGAGCATACTGTTTTTGCATTTTAACTCATTTTGTAGCAGCTGAAGTAAGCTGAGGATGAAGGGGGAAAGTGGGGGGGGAGTAACTGTCTCTGCCAAATCAGGACAATTGGATTATATCCTCCTGGCACTTCAGGCTCCCTCCTTTTCCATCAGATAGCATAAGTCTAAGCATGCAAAGAAATGGTTCTTTTCCTGGCTGTGAAGGGGCTACAGCTTTGCAAGCTTTCCCAGGTATTTTGTCCTTAGATCTGTTGGAGCTATTTCAGTTGTCTAGAAAATGATGGAGAACATGTGCATGTGCACACATGCACACGCACAGAAATAACACTGTAAACCTGCGCATACAGAGCATGCAAGGCCTGTTTGTCAGGCCCATCCTTTTAACCTTCCTTGGACTTGAGTGAATATGTCTGTCCAAGCTACACAGGGATGACACCTTCTGGGAGCTGAACGGTGCCCATTTCTGGCTGTGGCCCCTGGCAGCTAACCACCAAAGGAATGACACATTGGGAGGGGAAAAAATGTTCTCCACTTCATTTATATCAATTATAATGACTATAGGCATACGCTGACAAAATTACTTGAACAACAGTGCCATTGTTATTATTTCAAGAACAGTCTCATTGTATATGCTTCTTGAGATCAGGCATCCAAATCTTCTAATTAATCAGACAAATCAAAAAAAACCTCACATCAAGCAATATGTTTAAAGATATGTCTATGTTTCTTTAAACCTGCTACAAAAATGCTACATAATTCTGTGTTTACTGAATACTGTGAAACTGTACTTCTACAATTTGTATCTACCTTGCCGAAGGTAATATAATATTAACCAAAATCAAGAGCCATACAATTGTTCCTGTTGAGACTTGCCGTTCTCTTCTAAAGAGAAACTCACAGTTTGTTCTAGTTTACCAGGAAGCATATATAACAAAGTTATTGCCATTGGGACTGGAGGCAAGTACTGCTTTATCTAATACTTCTTTTCTAACTCTTCTATGGCACTGAAAATTTGGAAAGCTGTTTAAACTACAAAATATGTACTACCTCTGTTAGAAACTAGTTTCCATATCTGTTATTCCAAAGCCAACAAGAAGTGCATTTAAAAAACATAATTTGTACAATTGCATTATTCCAAGGACATGTTGTTTTGTCTTGGATGATAGAAATCCTTCCTGATTTTTTTCACATACACCCGTACTGAAACAGCAGTAATTAATTTTAAAAGATCCCCAATGGCCTCCAATTCTACTATTAACTATATTCCATTAGAATAGCTTACACACATCACTTTTACTGCATGTCAGCACTGCAAAAAGAGGGGGGGAGAGAAGCTGTACTTGCCAAGCTGTTGAGACTGATCTGTTAAAGGAATGTATAAGTATGCTCCCATCTTCAATAATTTTACTGAGTTCACTTTTTCAGAGGAAAGATGCCCTCAGCATAATTGATGCTATGCCAGCCACCCTCCACATTCTCATTCAGATGAAGAAACATGACATTCAAGAGCACATTCAAGAATGTGTTTTATGCAAAATATGATTGCCAGAATCTATATCTCCTTTTACTTCACATTAACTTTATGTAAACTTAATTAAGTAGCAATCAAGCTTAAATACCCTAAAGGCACCAGATCTTGTCTGACCTTGGCAGATAAGCAGGGTCAGCCCTGATACTTGAATAGGAGACAGTCAATGCAATACAGGTGCTGTAGACTATATTTCAGAGGAAGGAACTGGCAATACCACCTCTGGGTATTCCTTGTCTAAGAAAACCCTACGAAATTCATGGGATTTGAATGTCCTCTCAGCTACGGAAACTGATATAGCTGAGTGGCCATCTGTTGGGAATGCTTTGATGGGTGTTCCTGCATAGCAGGGGGTTGGACTGGATGGCCCCTGTGGTCTCTTCTAACTCTATGATTCTATGAAATGTAGTTCTTAATAGTAACAAATCTGGAAAATAGAACAAATAAACAGGGGGTGGGTGGACTCTCCTTTTCTGGAGATGCACACTCTTTAAGATTCTCTGAATCAAACAGAGAGTTGGACAAGAAAACTAGCAAGATCCCTGCCAACTCTGTAATTCCCTGAAGCCTGCAACTAGTGGAGTTAAGAAAAGAAAGAGTGGCAGCTTATGCCTACTATGGATGGTTGGGCAGAGAGTGGGATCTCCAGAGCTGGAGCTGCAGTGCACCTAGTTTGCTACCCAACTTCCTCACTTGCAAGGTCTAAATGCACTTTGTATTCCTCTCATTGGGAAAGATATTGGGAGCTTAGTGGACAGTGCCCCATTTGTCCAAGCCGTAAGACCACCCCTGGAAAAGGAAGATGGCCAACAGTGGTGAAAGAGAACAAAACACTGAGAATCCTTTTAAATATGAAACATGTGCAGGGGGGAAAGTTTATATCCTTGGAAGGATCCCCATAGTATAAAACGACAGAAAAGTCATATAATTTCCTGGTATTAATGCTACCGAGTAAGAAAATAAAATGAAGCACTATTAGAAAAATTGACCCTACCTTTAACTGTGCTAGTAATGAAACTATTTCCAAATTCTTGCTGCTTTGGCTTCAAAAACTGCGGTGCTGTCAGTCCTGGAGGTTGTGGGACTTGGAATGAAGGCTTCCCACTTGTAACTGTTTGTCTCCTGGGGCTTAAAGCAGGAAAATGAATATTGGAATCAACAAGGTTGCTTGGTGGGGCAATGCCTCCTCCGAGAGATGCCTTTAAATGGAGGTTGGTAGACAGGTTTCCAATAGCTGGACTTGGGGTACTAGCATTAGTTGACGTGCAAGAAGTTCCTACATGAACTTGGATTGGTGGGATCTGCAGTCCATTTACCATCCCGGGCCTGTGAGAAGTACCTGCTGTCCGGTGGCTCATGTTGCGTGACCTTACATTCATTATAAAAGAGCTGCCCTCTTAAAGATATGCAGTACAAAGCCCCAGGTGGCAAAGACATCAGTCCATGGTCGGTGAGTTTTCCATATTGCATTAAGCCTATAATAAGAAAGGAGGAGGAGAGAATGTAATAAAAAATAAAATACCTTGCACCGATATAAAATACAAGAGGTCAGAGCAATGCTTTGTGTCTAAATGCATGGGGAAGAAATATTGATTGTGCAGACATCAAAGTAGAAGCAATCACAGAGAAAGAGCTCTGGGGAGAAGGATAAATGATTACTGAGAACTATAATGCAGGGAAATCGTGCCCCCTTCAAAAGCAGAAGTTAACAGTGAGGTCAGCTACCTTTGTGCTAGTTAACCAGCCATGAAATGGAATGAACACTGAGCAAGTGAAAGAAGCCAACTCAGAGAGAAAACCGAACCACTGTCGGGAAGCTCTTGCTGAGCAGAGCATCCCTCTCCTGTTCTTTTATTTCTGCCTTGTACTAATTTAAAGAAGGGAACAGAAAACATGCACAGCAGTTAAGCAGCACTGGGACACTGGCCAAGTATGAAATCAGTGGCAGCTTATATTCTGAGGGCCAAGAGCACAATAAAAGAATAATTAGAACAACATAATTCTACCTACTGCTAAGTGTAGAAAGTGTAGAAATTTAAGGAAACATGGGCAAACTATCTTAAAATAAAAAGTACTGTGGATCCATTATTTATTTAAGGTTTCATGTGAGTTAATTTCACAATTAACATAGACCAAAAAGTTGTGTCTCAACTATGACACAAGATTACCACACTCAAGATACAAGAGTTTGTTCCCACATCTTTACTCACACGAGACTTCCATGCAGTATCAGACTAGTGAGCAGAGACTGCGTGCACTGGTGAAAACTCATGTAGCTACTACACAAACAAGGCAAGTGATGTGCAGTTGCGTAGGAACGGGGGACAGGGAGGGTGCTTCGTTCCGGGTGGCAAAGATTTGGGGGCATCCTGGCTCATAGCCATGCCCCCACATGCCCTGGCCATGCCCCCACGCACTGTGGCCACACCCCCACATCCCCCAGCCACACCCCATGCACTGCAGCCACACCCCCATGCACTGTAGCCCTGCCTCCTCCCACTCCCCCCTCCACATACTCCAAGCTCCACCACTGGTGATGTGTATCTACAATGTGGATATAAAAAATATTCACCAGATTTCTCATTCTCAGCAAGACATCATATCTTAAGATTTCTCTATGAGACTGAAAAAAAAGGCACTTCTCCTCCTTAAGCTTCAACAATTTGCACAGGAATTCTCCGTGCACATGCATACTGACATATTCCTAGAAAAAGAGCAAGTACAATCCATTCAGTACTTCTGTCTTCCATGCAACAAGGAAGAAATTATCAGGAGTAGGGATGGAATCTTTAAAGGAGTGGGTGTCTTTTGTGTGAATGAGGGGGAAATGAACAAACTCTTATAGATGGTCTGGATCACGACTAGAGTGGTTTTCAATTAACATGTTTTGGATTATAATTTAATTGATTTTCAAAGAATATGTGAAAACATTTGCACAAAAATATTTTAAAGAAACAGATAGTCTTTCCTCATCATGAATTTCATACTTTCCTTCACACTGTATGACACAGAACTTGACAATCAATTACACTTTGATAGTTCTTCAACCAAGTTTGGATAATTGCTCTAGAAAACTGTGAGGCTCAGACTAGAATCTTACTGGTAGTGCATGCTAGTGGCTTCATTTTTTCCAGAGCCATACAGTGGTGGAGAGTAAAGGTAGTCAAATTTCTGATGGCTTCAAGCATTCTGTGACCATTTCTGCACTAGAGGCCATTAGCCTGATATACCATTATAATTCCGGCATTGCCATTAAGGGTTAGGAATGCAGTTTTCCACACCCCTCCCTGGTGGTGCAGTGGTTAAATGTTGGTACTGCAGCCACAAGGTTGTGAGTTCAATCCTGCTGGGCTCCAGGTTGACCCAGCCTTCCATCCTTCTGCAGATCAGTAAAATGAGTACCCACTTGGTGTCCACAGTTCCACATTGTAAACCGCTTAGAGAGCACTTAGCTGATAAGTGGTATAGAAATACACATGCTATTGCTATTGCTTCCACTTTCAGTGGATCAGTAGTGGCATTGCCATTGGTGTTCCTTCTGCATCACAGCTTCCACAGCCACTCCCTGTCCCCACCTTCAACTCGCCCCACTGCTCCTGCTTGGTCATGAGTTTTTTGTTTGTTTGTTTTTCTTTTGAAGCCAGACTAAAACCAGCAGTACACTATTGCATTTTCACACTATAATGCCTAAAAATGTATTTTTTTAAAAAATAAAAAGTTTTAACTTAAAGCAGAACTTTCAAATAAACACGGAGAGGTGATAGATTTCGAAGTTATCGGCCATGGGAATCAGTGAGGGAGGGATGAGCCAGTCATGCCCACAGCCCGCCCACTGGTGGATCCACAACAGCAGGAAGTGCTATCAAGTGCTATTAAAGTTCCACAGTAAGCCAGCTGAAGGGACTGAAGTGCTAAAGGAGGCCCTTAATGGTTTTGTCTGGAAATAGAATATGTCGGTTTTGCAACACTTGAGGGCAGGATAGCAGCTGGATAGCAGCAATGTCATGCAGTAGCACAGCTCCTGACCTGACAACAACTGACTGCTATGGCTGACATCGCGCAGAAATGACCTGTTTGTTACAGTCACTATCTCCATGCCTTTTTTTCCCCTTGCTTCCACTGCCTCCACCAGCATGGTTGGTTTGGTGTACTGCATCAACAGAATTTGAACCTCAGAGTCAATCAGCTAGTCTGTACATATATCAAAGAGCAAGAGTTTCTGAAATCAGGTGGAGGAGCTCTGAACTCTGCAAGGGACTTTGGCCTGGTTGGTGACATCTCAGTATTTAAGGGAGTGCCTCTCTCTATCTCTGCCCAGGAATGAGATCTATAGGAGGGCTCCTCTGCTGTGTCCCACTGCCAGAGGCAACGTATCATGTGAGTATATGGGAGATAGCCCTCTCTGTGGTGACACCCCAGTTATGGAATACCATTCCTTTGGAGACTCAATTGACCCCAACACTAGTGTTATTCAAGTGCCAAGTCAAAACTTTTTTTTCCCATTAAATCCTTCAGAGCCTAACTGAGTTTATCAAATTTGGACATTGTTTTAAATTGGTTTAACTGGTTTTATTGTCTGGTTCCAACTAATAAGTGATTTAATATATTTTTAGCATATTAAGATTACAGTTGTTATTTTTTGCTTTGAAATGATTTAATTGTAAGCTGCCCTGAGATCTTTGGACACAGGGCAGTATATACATACTTCTAATCAATAAAAATAAAATCCAAAAACTAACTTATGTCATCAACTCACTTTAAAGAATTGTCCCTCGGTGTCAATGGTGCTTGCCTGCCACAAATATGGTGCTCATTTATAGAACATTATAGACAGAGAAGGCTGGAATTTGCAAGGCTGATTTATAGAAGCAAAAAGACATCAACATAAAGCAAGGCATTTTTAAAGTAATTGGTACTGGGTGTCAATTTTCTCATTCAAATGGTTCATAAGTAGAAGGTTCTCTATTACGTGGCATTCGGAGTGAAGTGGAAGTGGTTTTTAAAAATGGAGTTAATACAGACCTCCAGATATATTTATATACATTGCTATCAAGATGTTATTCAGTATAGCTTTCAATCTGAATCTTTTTCTTAGTTCATTGATTAAACTGGACTTGCCCATTTGTCTCCACAGAGTGCCCATTTGCACAAATAGCTCTCCTTTTAAAAATGCTTTGATACAAACTGAAACTACCAGAAACAGTCATCCATATCATAAATGTTATTGAAACAAGAAAAAATATGGAAAATGCTCATTCATTTTAGTGGACTTTGCACTACAGATGTTGCCAATATGATTCTTTAAAAAAAACAAGACTTACAAAAAGCAATGGAAGTAAGGTCAGAATGTTCATTACCAATGTCAATGAGGATTGTTCATCTTGGAGTAACTGAAGAATAATGCATACAATGTCACTAGCTATAATTATTATACGAGAAATTCTTGGTTTTGAAGGACTGTACTTCGTTCCAAAACAGCAAACCTGGATCAATACCCAAAAGGGTATGTTCCTGTTTTCAAGGTGTGACGAACTTGAGGGAGGGGCTTGACAACAGAGCCTCCTTAGAGACTGAGAGTGTTAAAAAGTGATGGGTTGCTGAAATGGAGGGGCTCGTGGAGAGAGTGGAATAACAGAATTTAACAGACTGTTCAGTTGATTGAAGTCCAGTTTAGAGTTTGGGGGATGTTTTAGGCTACAGTTGAAGAGAGAGTTGAAGAGAGTGTTGGGAGAGGGAGAGAGAGAGAGAGAGAGAGAGAGAGAGAGAGATTGACAGAGAAGTGGTATGCTAGTTTATGAATCCTTAATTACAAAATACATTTTACCTTGACAGTGTGTTTAACAAAAATTTTGTTTATATGTTTCTATAAAAGCACCCTCAAGAGAGTGTAATTTCTCTGGACTGGATTACACACGCACCATTATTATCATTAGTACCACATTCACTGAAGAGATAAATCACTGCTTGTCCTTATATCTGAAAAGGGGCAGATTTAAGGAAGACAGTGAAGGGGGAAATCCTGGAAGAAGAAGCCAAGGGGGGACAAGAGAGAAGAGGGAGCTGCGTTCTCAGTGAAGGGAGAACTGAGGCAGACCTGGTTGTCATAGCCCTGGCTAAATCCAGAGATCTCCCTGGCTGTTCAGACCTGAGCATAAAGAGGTGATGGGCTGGGCAGGCCTTGAGTGAGCCTGGGTGCCTCGCGCTTTGACAAAAGGTTTCTGTTTTGTTCATCAGTTGAAATAAATCCCTTGGCAAAGAAGTGAGTTTACTTTTTGAAATACTGAGCAGAGAACCCTACATGTAGATGAGAGGTGGACAAGCAGTTTGGGTTGAGTTCACCTTGACAGCCCTGTGACCACTACTGCCATAGTTCCCATCAAAATTTGGCAGCAGTTCTGGTGCAGAAGGATACTAGAACATTCTCCCACACCCTGGAGCTCTTTCAGACCGTGAACTAGAGGCTCTTAAAGGAGTCTGAAAATAAGCCTTTTTCATTTGTGGTGTTAAGCTATGGGAATAGACAGATGTCAGTGGTATGACTTTGGCAAGCACAATTGAGATGCCATGATTTTATGGCCACTTCTTTGTGCTTTTGACAGCAGAAGCGTCAGAGGCTTTAAAAACGGCCTTGGGGATTCTATCCAGGCCAAATGTTATCCATCCTTGATGTAGATATCTAAATGGGTTGTGAAGCCTGTCATCTGTACAATAAATATTGTCAAAGGCATGTCTATAAACAAGGGAGCACCTTCATAAATCTACACATGTATGGGTTTTCTAGTTCTCTCTCTTGCTACACACATGCTATAATCATGGTTATCATCTGAACTGCGTTCGGGTTTAGGTTGGTAGAACTAGATTGTCAAATTAGTGGAACTAGATTTTCTTTCAATTATACCTCCCCACAGCAACCTTTCAGGTCACTTAAATGTGTGACACAGATGACTGGAGGACTAGATTGTGATATGGGGAGAAAGGGGTGATCTTTGAAATGGTAGAAACACCCTCCATGTATGGAATGAGGACCAAAATGAATGGCCTAGAGCTGTTTATGTTTAAAGCAATATTCTGACTGACAACTCTGGGAATGCAAAAAACCCCAGGTCAAATTATTTAACTCACAAAGATAAATGCTAAATTGTTAGTTTTCATTGTTCAAGTTGTAGATTGCAGGAACATTTATTGATTAAAAGCAAAATCATTTATTTTCATGGCTGGCTACAACATAAATCACATTTTGCAATTCAGCAAGGGACAGATGGGGCTGAATGTTCTTAGATTCCCAGGGTTTGTTTCAGTCAGGCAGAATGTACCTTGCCCTAACACAGGTGACTAGCTCTCGTGAAAAAGAACAGGAAAACAAAGAGAATTCATGCTCTTGGCAAAACTGTGCACCATACAGCATTATAAATCAACAGCTAATCAATATAATTCTTGCCTGTAGCTTTAAAATACATTCGCAAAAGGCAAGCCTGATAAACCGGAGTTGATATGTTGCACATTCATTAACTTTTGTTCAGAAACAATGTGCTTTGACCTGATCTATATGAATGTATTCTTGATGACTCCAGCATTTCTATATTTTTGTTTTCTTTAAGATGCAAGTTTCACTAAGTAGAAGTACATTTTACAGGACTTGCAAAGGAAGGAAGGAAGGAAGGAAGGAAGGAAGGAAGGAAGGAAGGAAGGAAGGAAGGAAGGAAGGAAGACTTCATAGTCAGTGATTTCCATCAGAAAAGTACTGATTGATAGATTTGCCATGGTATTCAAGCCACAAAAACCCATGAATGCCAAGGTAAATTTCCTGGAGAAAGAATTGGATAACATGATGTTAATGAAAATATCCACAATGTTTTTCACACTTTGGAAGGAATCCTTAGGGAAAGGAGTGCTCCGGTACTGGATCAAAAGCGCTGCCAGGCTGTTGCAAGCAGGTAGACATAACTATAAAATCCTTTCCTCACCTTTCCCCCATCCTGGTCTGCCAGGCTCTTTAAAAAGAAAACAGATGTTAAAATAAACTTCCCTGTAATTGCAACCAATGGGAAGAAATTAATAAACACCAGCCTCTGAGTTGCTCTACCCCATTTGTGGTGGGTGCTTGTCTGAAAGGGCTGTGGATCCAGCAGATCAACATCTTTTTCCCACCCATCAAACATTCTGACTTCACAGAGAGACTTGCTGTGAAAACATGGGAAAAAGGGGTGGGGTCTAAAACTGTATCTCCTCCCTGAAAACCCATTCACAGTATAAGATCATTTCCACACTACACTGTTATAGGGCAATTATTCTACTTTCAACATCCCGCGGAATTCTGGGGTTTGGGTTTGGGTCTGGGGCTTTCCAAAGTCCAAAGAGCTCTCTGGCTAAGAAGTAGGCCAGCTGTGCTGAATCCAAAACCCATGCAGCTTAGGGATGTTGGAAATTATTTAGAATTACCCTCATCTTGTCATGTCTTTGAGCCAGCATTGCAGCTATGTCCCTGGGCTGGAAGAAATCTGGATCTGTCATAACTTAAGTCTTTATTACCTCACCTGTTCTCCACCCACTTTTAAATTCTTCTGTTAGTAGATTAGCCAGCAGAGCAGTTCTGCCAGCAAATCACTCTGTTGACAAACATCTGAGATCAAGCATTTCAGAGAAGCATTTTTGCTGACTTATGGCTAATGCTAATACCCAACACCCAGTAGGACTGTAGAATCAGGACTGCACTGTCAGGTCTGAACTCTTACTTCAATGCGATATGCTGTACTCACCACATTCAGTTAGGCTGGCTTTCCCTATCTAGTTCTTTGTCTGGAACACACCCTACCAGAAAGCTGGCAGTAGCATAGGATCAGTTGCATGGCTTCCACTCATTTCAATGGGACTGGCACAAGAATACTTTACAGTAGATCTATCACATCACATTATAAAAAATGTAAGGTCAGTTATTTTAATTGCAGTAACAAAAAAAATTAATAATATTGGAATAAAGCTACACAAAATCTAACCAAAATTATTATCTTAATAAATCATTGCCATTTCCGCACGGGACTGTTATAGCGCTATGATTCCACTTTCAATATCCTATGGAATCCTGGGGTTTGCAGTTTAGGCCGGCCCCTCCCTAAACTGCAAACCTCAGGATTCCATAGGATGTTGAAAGTGGAATCATAGCGCTATAACAGTCCCGTGCGGAAGAGGCGCATATCAAGGAGATGAGCTCCTGAGGTGTTCGGCAGAGGAAAAGAATATTGTCCTGACCTTGATCATTTGCAATGTTCATGTTAGGTCAAATGATACCTCATATTAATTACCTAAATATAAATAGTCTGCACAGTTTTAAAATTGTAACTGCCATATGTAAATTTCACAAGAAATAGGAACTAAAAGGCTTTCACTTGGGAATGAAATTTAGAAGGAGTATATGACAACCAGCATAATGTAGTGATTTGATCATTGGACTACAACTCTGAAGACCAGGGTTTGAATCCCCCCTCTCAGCCATGGAAACCCAACGGGTGACCTTGGGCACATCACATACTCTCAGCCTCAGAAAACCCCCATGTTATGTTTGCCTTGGCAAGTCAGAAGCGACTTGAGGATACACAACAACAACAACTAAAAAGGAAGTACAGAAACAACATTTTAGGAGTTGAACATAGATCCTCAGCCAACAACTATTTTGTAGTGCCACTGCTGAAAATTGTCACTATTTGTACTTTCTATGCTTCATTTTTCTGTGAACCTCTCTGTTTACAACCTCCCCGTGCACATATGTGATGTGTGTGTGATAGATGTGTGTGCGTTTGCAACTCAGAATAACATTACCTGTACCTGGTGAGATGGATACAAGTACAAAAAAATATACTATAATAAATTTGTGAGTAATTTGTTATATTATTGTTAATTAATCTGGTAGTTTAATAATTAGTAATCTGTAATTAAACCATTGCAGTTTTTAAAAAGGAAGTCATAGGATTTACATAAAACGGCATATTTGTTATATTTGTCCCCTAATTGTATATTATTCTATTGGATCCTTCAAAAATCTTTCTTTCGTAGTTTTTACATTGCCTTCCCTAGCCTGCCACTTTCCAGAGGTTTTGGACCAGAAATCCTATAATTTGAC
Source organism: Iguana delicatissima (assembly GCA_948472985.1). Taxonomy (NCBI): domain Eukaryota; kingdom Metazoa; phylum Chordata; class Lepidosauria; order Squamata; family Iguanidae; genus Iguana; species Iguana delicatissima. The sequence goes on from CAOKZL010001145.1 coordinate 276,698, forward strand.
TGATGAAAAGTATGGCAGGATTTATAGATATATGCATCTTGAAACTGCTAGGCCAAGACATGCTGTCCTTAATATCAGTTCTTAATTGATCTGTATTTCTTTTTTCCATCCCCTCCTACACGCTCCTACCAACATATATGCTGTATAAACATCCTTGAGATATCATGGAATGTTTGTCTGCTTTGCAGAAGAATTGATGTGTCCATTCCAGCGGGGAATGTTGATCCACAATAATAATATACAGATCAGTTCTGGATGAAGGATGGAGAACTTTTTAATCAGCAATAACTTGTCCCTCTACCACCCAACTCACTTAAAATCATGAAGCATCATCTGAAAAAATCAATGTACATATTTTGAATGCAATGAACAAGACCCTCAGGTTCAGGTCCTAAAATCTCCAGTTAACCCAAGAGCTCTCCAACCACCACCCTCTCCAATGATTAATAACTAGTCAATCCCTTTTATATTGGCACTACAGGAACAGTGCATGCTCTTACCCAGCAGAGGTAACTTGTAAAGTCTTCTTGGGGGAGGAGGGACAAATTATCACATAACTAGTTAAAGCTAACTAATTGTTCTACGTTTCAATAGTGAGTGCCATGAAACAATTTAATTTGTTAAGCCCCACTGGAGGGAGAGGTAACTAATCAGCACGGAACTGGTTAAATTTAACTACTTATTTTCAAGCTTAGCTTTATATATGTAATACACTAGGAAACTAAGGGTGCAAATCTAAATACACTTACAAGAAATGTAGTCCAATAAGAATGGTCCAGAATCTCACCTTGGGCATAGCTCATGTACTTATATCCATGTGGAGGTTTCAGAAGTGACAAAGAAAAAGAAAAAGAATATCTCACACATCAGAATCAAGTGAAATCTTACCAGCAGTTGTGAAGAATAAGCACTCCTGATGTCTAAAAGAGTTTCTCCAAACATGGAATTTCCTGTAAAAGAAAGAACAATTTGGTTGATTAAGGATCCAAGCAATATCCTTTATCTGACACTATATTATTCTACGGCTCTGTGGACACAAAGGTCTTGTTTATAGGATTTATAGTTTTATAACTGTACAACCAGATGAAATACAACCTATATAACATTTTAATTATTTGTGTAGTGATCACAAAGGCTGTTCACTGGGTTCAGTTGAATCCTGAATTAAATCAGGAAGAAACTGAACAGATTTGCACCAGCTCCTGATTGGATCAGATTGGTTCTATGCAGTTTTGGGGTGGATGGCAAAATGCAATTGCTATGCACTCTTCTGAAGATAAGGAAATCAGATAATGGCTGAGAACCTGCATCACTGCATATAAAGCAGTGCACTGCACCTTTCTCCCCTTGGCCAGTGTCAAGCTTGGGGTGGGGCTGGGCACTGCTACCACCATTAAGTGGAAGGAGCAAGGAACATAGGCAACTATGAAGCAGTCTGTCTCAGCTGGAACTGCATCTGAAGAAGAAGAGAAATGAGATTTCTCCCCCTGGTCTTTATTCTATTTTTCTTTCAATATGGGACTCCAACCAGCTCACAGAGTAAACTGAAACACAATACAGCTTTAAAAACAATTTAGAATACAGAAGTTTTTTAAAGTTAAATAAACTATCCTGTTAAACACTGACATAAAACAGTTTTGAAACATTTAAAACATAGCAATGAGGACAACAGTACAACAACCCTCATGAAAGACCCAATTATCGGCCAAAAACCTGCCTAAATAAAGAGGTTTTTGCCTGCGGGTGGAAAGAAAACAGAAGGGAAGACAACATTCCATGGGAAAGAATTCCACAGCCTGGAAGGAGTCACCGAGAAGGCCTTTGGATTCTGTAATGTCACTGAAATTATATAACCAAATTGTATAGTCAGTATTTTCCTGTACATTTTCATTCATTTGCCAAAGTCCACAGTTATCAGAAGATAATCAAAAGGGTTTTCATGGTTGTTCATTGTCATCTGAGACTGGTCTCTCTGACACTTTCTTATAATTTCCCAGTTCTTTGTCTTCCTGAACAGTGCTTTAAGTTAGTGAGACTTAAGCCATTTCTGCATTATACTGTTATAGTGCTATTATTCCAGTCACGCGGGAACGTGGGGGGCAGGGGGCCAATTCACCACGGGCAGCAATGTTTTTGGGGCATCCCAGCCCCTAGCCACATCCCCACACACCACAGCCACACCCTTCACACTGTAGTCTCTCTCCCTCCCCCCCGCACACTCCTAGCTCCGCCACTATATTATTCCACTTTCACCATCCTATGGAATCCTGGGGCTTGCAGTTTAGGGAGAGGCATTTAGGATTTTCAGCCAGAAAGCTCTTCAGCCTCAGTAAACTACAAACCCCAGAATTCCACAGGATGTTGAAATTCCACAGGAATAGTAACACTATAAAAGTGTAGTGTGAAAATGGCTTAGTTGTGCCTCATCCTGTCCCAGTTGCCCTTAGTGGTTGTTGAGTGTCTTATTTGCTTTCTCAGAATGATTCATTTTTAAATATAATCTCTCCAGTCCTTCTGTCTGCCTCTGTGCATTCAATTTTTGGTGTGCCAATGGGCATGTGTATTTAATTTACAAATCTTCATTTGGATGTGAGGTCTGAATAGGATCAATCTAGACCAAATTGGGCTCGGATCCAAATCATCAAATTAGTCCCCAAGGAGAATTGGAGAGGTCCATCCATTACCCCACCAATTACCAAGAAATTCCTGTGAAATCATTATATCCCCCATGGCCTAAATCAGGATGCAACTCATGCAAATGGTGCTGAACTGCAGTTCCCAGCATTCCACACCCTAGAATGGCTGAGTGTTTCCTCTTGATTCCCACGCCTGGCCTAACTCCAGTCGCTAGTTGCAATGGCTGAATAACAAACTAGCACTCATGTACATTCAATTGGTAATAAGTCTATTCTCATGTACTTATGCCTAGAAATGGAACCGATTTGGTTGGCATTCTATTAGTGAAACATGCATGTGTAGGTTGCACGATGCATGCAAAGAGAATTATTTGCCCTAGAGTAGCATACTTCTTCTGCTGAAAGTGACATAAGTAGAGCTGTAAATGCAGCACCATTGCACAATGGGACTATGCATGAAGTGTTATGCACTACAGTCATATATTGTAACTCCAGTGGCACATCATGCATTGTACGACGACATGACATGTACTACATAACGTTGCTATTCTCTATGGGGGTTGCATAGTGCTGGTGCAACATATCTATGCAACATGTCTATATATATATCTGTACAACATAACTATGTTGAAATGATGTTGGACTGCAGATTTGAGGGCTTGCTATTTATATCCTCATCTGGTTACATTGCCTCTTAGTTCTAGGCAGAAGTTTCAAATTTAATTAGACTTGTAATTAGGATAAATCCTTCACTTAGCTACTGACGGTCCAAAATCTAGCAGGCTGCCCTCATAGAGAATATTTTCCCAAGCTTCAGAAGTCTATCAAAAGAGAGACTCTTTTCATTTCCTTTTTTAAAAAGAATGCTCATATTGAACCAACTCTAGTGGAAAAAAAAGCCTTATCAATACAAAATAATGTAGTCAGAATATTTCTTCATGTGTGATATGGTATATTCATCATATTCACGTGCATTGGTTGGGGTCGTGGTAAAAATGGCATAATACAGTACATTTATCATAAAGAGTGGGAATGTTTGTTCACTTATACATTGCTATTGTGACAAGTAATGTTTTTGAATTACTTTCCTGCCTCTTTTCTATATCCTCAGACATTTTTAAAGGCATTTTGAGCCAAATTTTTCATATCCTATGCCATTTGCCTACTAATCCAAAGATTCCTTTACGTAACAAAAAGCATGTAAAACAAAATTGCTTTTTAAATACTGTAATGAGTAATAACAACAAATTCTTTTTAAATATGTAATTGAATTACTTTTTAAAAATAATATTCTGACTTCTAATTAAAATATTATCTTATGCAAAATCTTACAATAAATTAACCATAACAGCATCATATCAGCTAAGGTCACAGTGTGGCATGTATGGTGTGCCAAATATTCAGAAATTGATTGTTAACTTTCTTTATTTGGGGAAATGGGTACTTAGTCATGACTAAGTCTGTATGTCTGAATTCTGACGGTAAAATGTAATTCTACTAGTTAATTAATAACATATTAACATAAAAATTCAATTGCCTAAGGTACAAAATTCTTTATTGGCATTCTCATCTAAAATATTTAAATAGATTTTGCAATTGTGGCATTATTTTCATACTCTTCCAAAGTAACATGAAAACATGATATGTGATATTAAATTTATACAACACATTACTTCCAATCACTTATTACTATTAAGATTTAGGATTGATCCAGTCTCTTCACTGACTTCAGCAGGAATCCTGTTTTGTACTTCAGCTTAATTGTAAACATTCGTATATTGAAAGATAACTAATATGCAAGGTATGTGCAGCACATATCATCACAATTTTTACTCTTAAGGACTAAAAGGGCATAAAAGAGTCCAGTAGCACCTCTGAGTATTAACTGCTTTATTCTAACATGAGTTTTCATGGATAGCAATCCATAACTTCAGATGATAAAGTGCTACTGTATTCTTTATGCCTTCTTACAGTGAAACATACTTGTACGACTATCTCTTTGAATAATTCTACAGTCTAAGCTTCTGGCTCTAAGGACAGAACAACAAAGTTGTTTTTTTTAAGATGCTAATAGAACATCTTAGTGCTAAAGGAAGACACATTCTCTTATTTCCAGCTAGTATTTTTTCCTGCAATATTCCCCTACAGACATATCCTGAAACAGAAAATAAAATCTACCTTTCCAACAGTCTGAACTCACCAGGTAAAAATAAAGCAATCTCTTTCTAAGGGCCATTTCTGCACTACACTGTTATAGTGCTGTTATTCTACTTCCAACATCCTATGGAATCCTGGTATTTGAAGTTTAGAGAGGAGCATTTAGAATTCTCAGCCAGAGAGTTCTTTGGTCTCAGTAAACTACAAACCCCAGAATTCGACAGGATGTTGAAAGTGGAATAACAACACTATAATAGTGTAGAGCAGAAAAGTCCTCAGTTTAGAGTCAGATTACTTGTCGAACTAGAGGGTTTTCCTCCTCTGATGGTTGGTGTCCATACCAAGAGAACATTCCAAGCCCTGAAATATAGGTTATTTATATTGTGAATTGCAAAGACAAAAAGGAGGGATAGAGAAACATTCCCTCAATATGTTATTTTTATATTCATTTAACATTCTAGAAAACTGGTAGGAAAGATGTGTACTCAATAATGTTGGCAGAGTTACTTCCAGTAAACTATCTATAGATATACACCAGCAAGACAAAGCAAAGGAAATGTTTTGTGCTCTTATGATCTCCATGATGTGTATTAGAAACTACAGCAATTTACTCCTTTTGCATATGCATGTGTATGATGGATAGCACTAAGCATATATCTAAAGGCCACATACTTTGCTGCATAAAGTACTTTGATGTATTCAGACTCATGTCATAACAGCTATGCACAGTGGACCTATTCATATCAGGCAAGGACTGCAAATACACTGTATAATCAGTTCCTTTCAGATGCAATTCAGTTCCTGAATCACCAGTATCAGCATCAGGGTCTTCTTTTTCTTCCAGTAAGCACTAAGACACCAAGGCCTAAGCCACAGAAGCAATCAAACAACAACTTCAACTTTACCTCTCCTCCTTCTCATCCATTACTTGAATACTCATCATGTTGTTACATACTTAAAAACAGCAATACTTCATGACCTTAAGTATTTGTTAGTTTTTATGTAAAAATTCCAGTGTCTCATCACCTTTACTCACATCAAAAATGAATTTTCCTTCAGATACTTTCCCCTCTGACTCACTGTAATGACTCAAGTCAAGACTCAGGCTGCATGACTGATTCGGATCCTGACGTACAGTAATTCTCATTCAGAAGGCTTTATGTGTCAGCAGGTCTAGTACAAATGTCAGAGCTGAAAGCATGTAAGTCTTAACAGCAAAAAAGAGAGTTGTATGGTATCTTAAAGAATAATGGATTTATTGTGGTTTAAGCTTTTGTAGATATATGCATGAACTGTATCCTCAGTTGGCAGATATAAATAAAAACATATATGTATGGTACATAGATTTCATTTTTAAAGTATAAATAATTGGGCCAAAAGGACATGGAAGTGTTACATTTTTGTGGAATTTCAATGAAAAACATGAGCATATACAAGATAAAGAGAGTCACTGTGTTACAGCAATAGCTGGTGATAATACTGTTTTTCTACCTTTACTGGGTTCCTTTCCTATTTGTAATAGGAAAGAACATCCTGGTCTTAAGTGAATATTAACTACATAAATAAAATTAGAATAACTGAATTGAACTTGGTGAGCAATAATTGATCAGAAATGTTAACTGTATTTGTTTTTATTGAAATGTTTTCCCCTGTAGAAATGTACTTCTCAAAAGCAGTTCTAAGTACTGATCTAAGTCAAAATGGTTTCCAAAATCAAAGCGCAACTTAAGGCAATTAAGAATCAAGGCTGAAAGAGCATCACTCCTCTGTTTCAGAAGTTCAAAGGCAAGTGTTGGTCCTCATGTAACCAAAACAGCACCATCCATGCATAAGGAGGAGGTATCATCAGAGTTAAGAGGAACCCAGGGTTTGCATGAATATCTTCCAAAGAAAAATCTCTTAAAAAAGAAAATTATTTGATAAGGAGAAGCCATCAAAACAGCTCAGTGTCTACTTCGCTAAGTGGCCACAGAAACCTGACTGACTATTGGAGGTGGTGTAGATGGGTGGGTGGGGAGAGAAACAGAAAAATGCATGGTGGGGGAGTAGAATAGAATATCCTAGAACCCTGAACAGAAACAATCTCTATGTGTAATATTTGGCTGCAGGCCCTACTTGTTGACTTATATGTCTGAATTAAGATAACTAGATTTCCTGTTAAAATCCATAGATCCTTGTAGCTAGGAGTCTCCCTCTATACATTTTTAATCTTCTACCATGGGAGAACCATAGTAACAAGAAAGTAAATTTGCATTTATTTATCTGAGTAATCATTAAAACAGAAACTTGATCTCACCTAAAATAGGCCTTTCTACTATATATCGCCAATTAATAATCAACATGACTAATAATGTTATTAATAATTGTGTACTAGTTGTTGCATAAACAGAACTGGAGACTGGATATTTTAAAAATAGCAGTCTACAGGTTCCTGCTTATTGTAGTTATCAATCAGGTGGCCACAGCAGGACAAGCTGACTATATTTAACAGATCTGGTGCGACAGAAATTGAATCTTCTGCTTCCAATCTTAATCTATGAACATGAAAATCCAAAGGCAGTGCTCAGTTACATCAAATATTATGTCTATGAGGGAAGAAAACCACTTGGAAGTCAGAATTACCACAATTCTACAGTGGGCTTGTTCACATACGCATAAATCTTCTAGCATAATGGTATGAGAAATCATATTACTTACAAGGAATGGACAAATTTGTAAAGTGGATTTTCTGTCAGTTTCTCATTTTCCCAGTTTTAAGTTCATTCCATTATATTTCTTCATCGCTTTGTGAATATTTTGTGTTCATTTTAATGCATATTTCCCCTAGTTTATGCCGTTTGCATACTGTTCTACCCAAGATGCACAGTTTGCAGGAGCTTTCCCCAGTGCAATGCATTTTCACTATTATAGTTGGCCCTCCACATTTGCTGGGATTAGTCACAAAACCTCCACAAAAGTGGGAAAATTACAAATATCACAGTGGAGGGGCGAAGGTGCCCAAGGCATGGTGGGGAGAGTGGGGACCCACAATCCAAACCAAGCCAAGGAAAGGGGAGGTTGACGTGGTGGCCCTACACTTCTTGTCTTGCCCATCTCTTTACTTAGGTGTGTGTGGGGCATCAAGAGAAATCCTATGGTGATGAGAAATCAGGATGTGAGCCATCCTTAGCTGACCAGGCAGCAGCTGATGAAGGAGGAAGAGGACCCAAATAGGTTTTTAAAGGGTTGCGTGGCCAAAAGGTACACTTGAGGTAGAGGGGTAGGGATTGGAGAAACCCACAAATAATCAAATCCATGAAAGTGAAACCCACACATGTGGAGGGCTGACTGTATGTCCATTGCGTGGAGGAGGGTATTTTTGATCAGAAAATGGGATCACAAAATTCAAGGTAAGGCAAATACCAAAGGATAACAGCATTTCTGTTTGCATATTAGTTCAGGAAATCTGAAGTAGGTAGATTTGCACTAAAGTGAAGACTGAATTAATTTTCCCCTCATTCCTACAAATTGTCAGCTTTACCCATGCAGAATTCTGCTGCCACTACAATGTGGAATACAGAGAAGAAAGAGAAAGGGCACATCTACTTGCTCCTTCTGCTCTAATCTTTATTAGGGTGGGATCTGACCACTGACTCCTTGCAGTTTGATCATGGTACTCTGGTAAATAATACGTCAAGGTAGAACACAGGCATTGCACGTAGAAGGCCCCAGGCTCAATTGCTAGCATTTCCAGTTAAAATAGCAACAGAGAATGGTGAAGAGAAAGTCCTCTGTGTCTGAGATCTTGAAGAACTTCTGCCAGTCAGAAGAAAGATGATACTGGGTTATGTGGACAAACAATTTGAACCAAAGCTGGCTCAAAACATTTGGCTACCAGAAGAGCAAATGGCATTCCACATCCATGAAAGCTGAAATTCATTGGACCCAAAGCCAGACAAGTTTTTTTGGCAGGAAATCATATAAGCACCTCTCTCCATCCCTAGCTGTAAAAAATACAACAATAACAAAATAACAACTTGTGCTCCTTTAATGACACCACACAGTTGCTGCCTGAAGAGGCCACTTCATTCTGCCTAATGGTAGGGCTGGCCTCAATTTAACCTTGTTAAGGTAATCTCCTAATGGGGTTGGGGGAAGCATGAGCTTCAACTTTTGGCAGCAGTAACCTACTACTCGTATTCAAGCAGCCCCTGTCTTCAAGAGCTTGGTTTCTGTGTCTCTAATGTTTAGACCACCACTGAAACCACACCAGTCTGGAAGCCCAGGCTCCTAATCCCAGATATGTGCTGTGTATGTCTGAAGGAACAGTAAAAGCTGGATTGTGGCACTCTGTAGTGGAGGAAGAAAATTTAAACATTTCCCAGAAGTATTCTCTCCCTCATTGTTGCTTCTCATGTTTCAGTACAATCTCTATGACTGAACTTGGGTTATTCTTGGCTCCAGTACCTGAGAAATCATCAATGGTAAGCCACAAGCTGCTCTGTGGCATCACTTCCTTAAAGGTATGTGGTTAATTTCCAAGTCAAACTAGTGATGATATGTAAAAGCCATAAAACCAAACTCATTCTCCAGTAAACATTTTCTGACATACCTTTCCCCATATATTTTTCCTACAGTAGCAATATATGTATCTGTGAGCCAAATAAGACTTGACATGGAAGATCTGTGATTAGGATCTCCCTTTAAAAACAAAACAAAATAGTAGTTAATTAGTAGACACATCTGCCTGCTTTAGGGAAATGGTACTTTGGGGAAAGGTGTTTAACCCTTTTCCACCATTCCCTTTCCTCAATATACCCCTGCACCAACCTGCTATTACCTGCATACAGGGGAAAGAATAGAATAGAAGAAGAAGGAATAGAATAGCAGCTTTTGCAGAAAGAATATGATTTAAGGAGATGGGATGAAAGAGATGGACACTATCTTCTAGACCACCATTTTCCCAACCTTCAAAGCAGTTGTTTGAGGTGGCTAATAAATAAGCAAAATCCTAATCAGATCTCCCATGGGTCTAGCTTGGTCTTAACTCTATCCAATTTACAAGTGTCTATAGTATTAAAAAGCAAATCTTTCAATTCCCTTTGTTTCTTGCACTAATACACATTTAGAGAAATAGGAATATCTAATGATTATAATCTTTTGCTCCATAGAAGGAGACAAAGGAGAGAGGCAGAATGAATAGATGTCAAGAGAAGAGGGAAGAACCATAGTTCCTAGAGTGACTTCAGCTGAACATCTGAAGTAGCACGGCAACTTTTAAATACCACATTGTGGACCTTTTCTATGGAGAAAAGGTCAGGGCTAATTCATACATAAGCTATGCTTCTATTATTTGCTTTGTGCACTTTGTACTGACAATACAAAAAAATCACTCAAAGCACATACCGATATCCTAATACTTGAACTACAAGATAAAAAGTAGGAAAACTCTTCAAGAAATGCACAAATTCTACCTCTTGAGGTAGTGTTTGTTGCTCTGTATAAGCACCATCGTTGTCAATGAAGTATACTAATGACCTCCTCAGCATGCAGCCGTTCTGTCTACAGCAGAGGCTGGCAACTGTGACCCTCCAGATGCTCTGAGATCCCCATAATCTCTCACCTGGGGCTGTACTAGCTAGGGCTGATGGTAGATATAAAACAAAAACATTCAGAGCCCATAGTTACTTACCCTGGCCTATATACAATATTGTACTGTATACTACTACTAGAGATAACGTTTTAAGGAACTCAATAGAGCAGACAGCCCCACCATTTGGTAAAGTGGGGTAGCTGCTTCTGGCAGCCAATACCCAGACGTGTTGGGAAAAGCTGTGAGGTCTTGGAGGGCAGAGCTATGTCTGAGTGTGTCATGAGTCCCACACTATGCATTCATGGCTAGCCTGCTGCCCTCAGGTGCCATAGGACACAGTCCTGTCTGCAGCACTGAAGTAAAATTCAACTGCTGGTCAGCTTTTGTACATGGAATGGAGAACTGGATTCCACACCCTGTCTTTTGCATAAAGTAGTAAAATGTCTGGGGCCAATTCAGCTAAGTGACATTTACTGCTGGGTAAACCTGCTTTGAGGCCTAAATACCCTAAAGGCACCAGATCTCATCTGATCTTGGAAGCTAAGTAGGGTCAAGCTCTGGTTAGTTTTTGGATGGGAGAGTGCCAAGGAATACTTGGTACTGTAGGCTATACTTCAGAGAAAGGAACTGGCAAAATCACCTCTGAGTATTCTTTGCCTAAGAAAACCCTTTGAAGTTCACAGGCAATTTGAAGGCCCATACACACATACAAACATACTTTGGGTTGTGCTTTGGCATACGGCCCTCACTGCTGCAAAAATTCACTTGAATCCACAAGGTCCTTGTCTCAGTGTCTCATCATGTGTTCATTCCATTACCTTCTTAATATGAATGACTGTCTCAATAGAGTAGAGACAAATAACTGTGCTCTTCATATGTTGTTGGACTGTAATGCCCATCATCCTCCATTCTTGGTTATGCTGCCTTGAAATGCAGCATAGCTGAGAGGGCCACGGATGCCCACTCCTGATGTACAGAAAGAGTACCATAATCAAAATATCCTTACTGGACAGAGACTAAATAGAAGCACCTCTGAGTACTCCTTGCCTAAGAAAACCCTATGAAATTAATGGGATCGTCATAAGCCAACAGCTGACTTAAAGGCACTAGGCAGCCTGGCATCTAGTTGCCCTAAGTAGAAACTGTTTCTTTAAGCCAGGGCCCTTTTACCATCACTGCACCATTACATACTTGGATTCCATTTTTATTCAATTTTAAGTGCCATGGTTGCATCCTATGAAATCCTGTAGTTTGCGGTACCTTATGAAACTATAAATCCCAGGATCCCATATGATGGAACCAGAGCAGTTGAAGTGATAGTGTGAAAAGGTCCAAAGATGTGAAACCAGAGAAGCTAGTTGCTACAAGAGAATGGCACTGACAACACACTCAAAGGCAGTCTTGCTTCACTTACTACTTCACATCTTCCAAGATTTTTGAAATGGGGAGCATGTTCAAATTGCTGCAAAGAAGCCCTGAGGGGCATCACCTACCTAAAAGAGAAGCTGGCTTAGGACAACTGTGCTTCCTTGAATTTACTGCAGCAAGCCCCAAAAGGAACTGCAGTGAAGGAAAACTTATAGCAGTCTGAGAACTTGCAGTGTGACATCTAAATAAGCCTGCAAAATCATCACAAGACACCCTGGTCAATCACTTGCCATCACTGAAGGTTTTGTTGGGATTTTTACTATATAGAAAAACTGAGGCATCCATCTTACTAAGTGCACCCTGTGCTGCTCAGGCCTTCGACAACAATTCGGCAGCGAAGGCAGTAGTGCCCATAACGGTTAGACACGCACATATACGCACAGGCTATTTCTGCACTAGACTATTATAGTGCTATTATTCCACTTTCAACATCTTATGGAATCATGGGGTTTGCATTTAGGAAGAGGCCTTTGAAGCCCTTTGAGGCCCCTCCTAAACTGCAAACCCCAGGATTCCATAGGATGTTGAAGGTGGAATAATAGCACTATAACAGGCTAGTGCAGAAGGAATTTGGTAAGGCGACCGGTCAGTATCTTCAGCTTCCCAGAGACAGCCCGGTGCTTCGCTCCAGTTAAAAGCAAAGCGAATACAGAAGGGAGAAACCAAGCGCTCCTATATCGTAACTCAGTTTAATCATCAACAAGATGACAAATCTCCCGAAGGGAATATTTGTCTCAACTTTTTCAGACACTGTTCCCTCCCCTCCCATTTCTCCAGCAGACTTTGAGTAACTTGCGGGGCGGGGGAGGGAAAGTGAGACGAACCAGCGAGATCGGGACATCAATCTGTGGAGACTCACTTCTAAACAGGAAAAATAAAAAGGATATAAAAATGTAGGAGTGGGGAAAGCAGAAAGCAATCAAGAATGGCAACGAATTCGTTTCACGGGCAAAGTAAAATAAAGCATTCCAGGTTTCTCCTGAGGACGTGACAGCGATTCTAAGCTCACGCACAAAATCCTCGGATGATAAAATACTCCAAACGTGCAAAACGTATTAAGAAACCCACAGGTCCCTAGCCAGAGATCAGGAGGCGTCTCGTACTATCCCTTGTCCCGAGCCACGAAAGGAATAGAAAACAGAGAAAGAGAGGGCTACGTCGTACTTACACCTCTTCTCCCTCCTCTTTTCCCGACAACGGGGCAAAAGTTTGCGCTGCCGCGGCGCTACCAACTCCCGAGGCTTTTTGTTCTGCCTGCAAAGACTTTCCACGCGCTTTCCTGACGGGCGCTCGTGGTCAGCTAACCGCCCCCTTCCTGTAAGGACCAGAATCGGAAAAGGCAGCTGCCCCGCCGGCTCCGGGCGCTCGGAAGCCAAGCACGCAGGAGCCGGAGCCGCCGCCCCCCGGGGTGCGCGCGCGCGGGGGGCGCATTGTCCCCACCGCCCTCCCCCTCCCCCCTCCCCAGAGACGTCCGCGCTCTTACGCCAGCGCTCCCTCCAGGTCCCTTCCCCGCACTCGGGAGCTGACAAGTGACGAAGGCGCCCGACGCACCCCGCCGTGTTACGCCAAGGGCCTCCCGGGAAGCCTCTGTCGCCGCCGCCGCCGCCGGAGCGCCACTCCCGTGGGGCTTCTTCCGCCCAAAGTGCCGCCTGGGGCTTCCCGCTCCCTCTCTGGGTACCGTGGCGGCCGCAGCCGGCTAGGGGGTCTCCGCCCTGCCTCGGTGCGGCGCGCCACGGCAGACCCCGCGCTCTCTTTTGTGCCCGCGAGCAAAGTTCCTATGGTAGCAGCATCCACTTACCAGGTAACCAGGCTTTCCACAACAAACCTCCAGGTGCAGAGAGTCCTCCCGCCAAGTCCAGCGCCCCCGCCCCACGCTCTCCCCTTTCCCCGCTCTCTCTCATAAACGGTAGACAGCGCCTACCTCCCGGGGGGTGGAGTGCTGATTAAAAGAAGAGCCCGAGGGGGCTTCACCCTTTCTAGTCTCCTTGTGGGAGGTTCTCCACGGGACCAGTTTCCATGCGAAGTTGCGGGCAACGCACAGACCGGGAGGGGACGTTCCTGAGGGGGTTTCCTTTCCCTTGTGGACTTCGGTGTTTCCCCCCCCCCGGGATTCCCCCTCTTGCACCCACCCCTCCTCAGTTTTTCCCTCGCGGTCCACACTCGGGGGGAGGGAGAGTTGTCTCTGTGAGTCTGTGGCCCGAAAGGATACCTCCGGTCCTTTTCACCTGAAGAAGCCGGCGTGCCTCTGAGAAGATCAGGGAAGTTGGCAGTCCTTTTGAGTGGGGCGTGTGGAGAGGGAAAAAGGGAGAAAGGAATTAATCGCTTCGCTTCCCAGTTTTGTCTGGAGAGAAAGAGAACAAGGAGGACGCGTTGCCCCCTCACTACAACACCCGCGCTTTTGGACGAGGGGCTGCGGGGACTGAGGGAGATTGACGCGGGAGCGTGTGGGCGCGCGGGGGCGCGCGGGGGCGTACAAGCAGCGGGCTGCAACGGGGCGAGCGTGCGCGGGGCGCTATTAGCCCGCCACCAGCCGGTCGAGTGCCAAGGCCCTCAGGGGAGCGGCGGGGCGGCGCGGGCAACCCTGGGTCAGCAGGGGGGCCCTCTGAGGCAAAGGCCGCAGGAGAGTCTCTTCCCCCTCCCGCCGCCCTCCAGAGCCACATCGTGGGCTGTGAGTCACCCGCGAAGAGCCAGGGAAGCCTGCGTCTGGCTTGTAGGGACGCTTTTCTGTCTTCCCGAGGGAATTTTCCTTTCACTGAAGTCAAGAGCAACTGCTCTTCCTCTTCCTTGGTCTCACTTTATTCCCCTTTTCCCTCGCTTCCTCTGCATCTGTTCCCGGTTACTGTTATAAGTAGCCCTAAAGGGGCCACGCTCCCAGAGGCAGGGAGCAGACATACAGAGGCACACGCACATGGTCCCGATGGAATTCCAGGAAAAGGGACAAGTCATAGAGTTCTTTCTGAATGCTCGAATCCAAGCTGAACCTCTAGGACCGTTTCTGCACCAGACTTATAATGCTATTATTCTATTTTCAACATTCTGTGGAATCCTGAGGCCCCTCCCTAAACTGCAAACCCCAGGATTCCATAGGATCTTGAAAGTGGAATAAGAACACAACAACAGTCTAAGAGGGGAATAGCCTAGGATGATGAAGAGGTGACATTGCACAAGAAATGGTCCTGAAGGCATTGTCAAAATTCTTGCAGTGTTTCCAACATGCTAGGATAGAGTTGGAGGAAAGAAGTCCCTGACTTTGGAGACTATTGGCAGATTGTGCAGCTCAGTCCTGGGTTGGTTTAGTCAGAACAGAAGGCAGACTCAGTGACTTAGATGGAGCATACTCCCAAGAATGCAGAGACTTAGCAGTATAATCCTATATGTGCCTCCTCAGAAGTAAGCCCACTGAATAGGACTTAAGGCAACTCTGTGGTGACTTCTACAGTGGATAAATGGATGAAGTGTATCCAGTTTAAATGGATAAAAATCCACAGAGAAGCTTTTTAGTAAAAATTACACCTCTCAGTTGTTTACAGTTATGCAGCTATCAAAAAAGCCCAGGAGACCCCCAGGGGTTTGGAATGGGAACTGGCAATCCTATAGGTAATATGTTAACACAAAGCATTACAGAAATTGGTAGTGTCCAATGTTTCATGCAGAAGTGTGTTATCTGGAAACCTGATTTAATGAATGCTCTGGGGAAGAAAGAGAAATTTGTAATCTCAGAATTTCTCATAAAAAGGAACTGTTGCAGGGAAGAAAGGGTTTTGACGCAAAAGATGTATGCCATAAATTCTATATAACTAAGGAAAACTTACTGGAATAGGTGAAAGAATATAGTAATTATATTTGTTTGTCCATTGTGCATTTGATGAAATGGGCTGGACTCTGCAAAATGCCATCCAAATAAAAAAATGCTAGTCATCAAGACACCAGAAGATTCTTTGTTCACTGAAATCCTCTGTCACTCAACAGAAATTCTTCACACTGCTTAGTGTACAAATGTTGAATTGCACCAAATTCAGCCAAAAGGATTAATTGCTTTCGCTCAAAAATATTATGATTATGTGAGAAGATAACAAAGTACTGCTGTTGACAGCTGATATTTATTTAAATTGTCCAACCAAAGTGATATCTTTATTCAACAATTTGACACTATTTAAATAAAGTTTGTCACTTTATACTACAAGTCCAGTAGTGGTCAAGCTATCAGAATGAAATCTGGGACGATACATATTTCTCACCTCAGAAGCAAACCATGACTGGACTCATTGTCTCAGAATGAATACTGGAGTGCACATTCATGACAGTGCGCCACATTTCATAGCACAACCCCCAGTTGATCTATGCTGCTGTTTTCAGGCCTGGAAAGTTGCCAAATATAATGCAATGCTTCCTTGCAGGCAATGTATCAAAATAAAACGTGGTAGCATGGTCAGGATAATATTTTCTGCATTTGAAAATATGCTGGTTAGCTCAGTCCCACTTTAGTTTTCAGACCAAAAAAAAAAAAAGTAAAATATAACGCACTGCAGTCAGGATTCAGTACAGGTTTGAGTGGTACGTCTACAAGGTGATCAGAGGAGGGAGCCATACCTCTGGCAGAAGTGGTGAGTAGCAGCAGCAGCATTCAGAGCATCTCTGGGTTCCTGGGAGTCAGTATTTTGATCCATACAGTGCCTTAGAGTAAACTTACATCAGAGGCATTGTGGGAAATGAGCGACTTTACATCGGGGCATTGTGGGAAACGAAGATGGCATGTTGCCCACGTTGATTAGAGAGGCAGTAGAAAGAAAGAAAAATCAAAGAAATTCTCAGGACAGGCAGCAGCAGTTGGTCTGGCTGCAATGTTGGCAACAGCCAAAGGATGCCAGGTGTTGGATATTGGATATGAAAGCATTTCCCTCTCTGAGAATGAGATGTCAGAGGTCGGTGTATACAATCAGATCAACCTGTATCATTTCAAATATGAACTTCAACCCACTTCCTCTTTCTTTTGGTGGTAAGGAAAAATGTTGATAACGTGATGCAAAGTCCCCTGAAGACTAAAATAATAGGGCAAAATAGTGAAACCTGGTGTGTATGCTCACAGCAGCATTCTACCTTGCAAGTACAAGTAAGTCTACATGCACCTCCCATATGTTTTAAGTATACTACATGAAACACACCAGAATGGGCTTAAAGATCAAGAGATCATAATGAAACATAATCTGTGTATGCAAGTATGCATGCACACACACAATCTGTTTTCAGGACTAGAAGAAAGAAAAACATAAAATAAATTGCAGTGCTATTTCTTCCTTGAAGACTGAGGTTCTGGGTAAACTTGATGTTCACACTCAGCATACAATTTGTATACTGCATACATAATTCAATATACCTTTCCTCAAGAAGACAAAGAGCATGCAGAATTTCTGAAACACAGTGCTTTACTAGTGATTATTTATTGCATTTCCTTGTTGTTGTTGTTTGTGCCTTTAAGTTGTTTCTGACTTATGGCAACCCTAAGGCAAACCTATCATAGGATTTTCTGGGGCTGAGAGTATGTGATGCACCAAAGGTCACCCAGTGAGTTTCCATGGCTGAGTGGGGAATCCAACCATGGTCTCCAGAATTTTCTGTAAAACTCATCTATAGAACATGTCATAAATCAACAAAACCAGCACTGATTTGGTTTAAAAATCACAAAATACCTGAACAATTTCATACCATATCATATTGAAAGCCTTGTAGAAAATAATATTATTTACAATCTCTCTGAAGCAAATTAGAGTTTGGACCAGGCAAGGGCCTGAGATGGTGTTCCATGTTATTATGGCCCCACAGTAGAAGAGGCACTGCCTTTTGTGGCTGTCAGTCCAGAAGCCCATAATAGCAAGAACACACAGGACAGAATATCCCCAGAGAATCTAAGGCACATGCAGGCCATCACTGGATGACGCATTTAGTCTGTCTTGAAAACATGTATAAATTCAGCTGTGTGGCATTTTCAATATCCTGCTTTCCTTTTCTCATACTTTTAAACTATTTGAATTAAAACAAATGTGATGCAACCGATGTGTGTTTAAAGAATTGTGAAATAAAACAATTTTAAAAATTATTAGTAACTCCCTTATTTGTTTCCCATGTACAACTGATGCTTACAGCTGATGCTGATTTTATTTCTAATTTCCTAAGCCCCTTAACACAGTATTTTGGTTGAACCAATGCCAGAAGCAGTAGTCCTCTATCTGCAGTTGGATGAATGCAAGTGTGGGTGAGAGAATGAGGCGTTAGCAAACAGAAGGGAAGACAAAAGAGATAAAAGGAGGAATGTAGGTACAGAATGGCTGGCTGGCTGAGTGGGTGTGAGAGAAGGAGGAAAAAGGAAGGAAGTATATGAGTAAAGGGATGAATAGGGGACCAATGCTCTGAAAGGAAACAGATGCCCGTTCCACAGCTTGCCTGGGTCCACAGTCCCAGCATCATCCCAGCAGTGGCTTTGCTGGGATGGGAGTGTGGACACCAAAGTTTCTCTCCTCACCAGCTCACTCGCTGCAGAAGGAAGTGCAATGGCACTGCCTGTTCCTGCTGCAGGACAGCCAGGTACTGTCCCAGGCTGTGCTGGGACAGGAGACGGAGCCATTGCACTCCCAGGGCCTCCACAGCTAAGGTAAGTGTGGGTGTGTGGCAGGATGGTGGCGCAATCGCCAGTCATTGATGGAGAAAACCTGTCAATGATTTGCAGTACGATGATGCAGCCTGGGGACAGGAGAAGGACAGGACTGTGACGGCGTCATGCATAAGCATTGTCACAGTCCTGTCCTTCTCCTGTCCCTGTGGTGAGATGAGAATGTCCTGCAGAAAGGGCCAGAGAAGCACAACACAATATTGGCTTTGCACATACTAGACTTCTTTTCTTTCACAGATGAAAACTGGGGCCACATACAGCCAAGCAATATTAGAATGTAGTCAAGATAGCAAATGTTATTAATGTGGGAGAACACACAAGCTAAGAGAGGCTGCAGCATTTTGCTTTTGCCTGGGCTACTGAGAAGGGCAAGATTCTGTTTCCCCGCACTTCTCTGCACCCCACTGACTTAATTGGATGCAAACTACTTTAGCATTTTGAACTCAGTTTGCAGCAATTGAAGCATGAAGGGGGAAAGTGGGAAGAGGAGAGAGGAACTGGGGCATTTTAAGGGCAGCTGGAAAGTAGGATAACAGAGGAGTAATCAGGGCTGTCCCTATCAAATTGAGACAGTTGGAAAGTATGTGTCTCCTCTTAAGTCAGGAAGCATTTGCTGACTGATTCTGACATTTCGATGGCAACAGCCACAGGCACTAGAAGAACAGGTTGGCATTGGACAAAGGTACCAGAAGGTTGGTACCTGCATGGATCATTAGGGTGACTGGGAGACAAAGAATGGGAAGGACGACAACACAGATTTTACGTTTCCTAAAGAGAAGGGGAAATTGAAGATGACCATGGTGGTCATGCTGGTGCTGGCAGTGATGATATAATAAACTGAAGCAAGGTGGGCAAGTGTGCCCCATGGGACAGTTTTGTGGCCCCTGAGGCCCCCCAAGGGTCAAAAAATTGATTTTTTAAAATAAGTTTTTGCTCCAAAATGCCTGAAAGGATACAGGTTAAGTATGAAAGGAAAAGAGGAGAGGGTTTAACAGCAAGTGGGTAAAATATTTTGAGAAGTATGGATTGGGTGAGGAAAAATCAAAAGCCTTCTCCATCTGGTCACTGGCTGAGCAAATTTTGTTTTATAAAAGGAACCTATATCATTATACCTCAAGAGCCAGTGACTTTTCTTAGTTTTAGGAAAGACAAACTGTGGAACTCCTTGCTACAAGGAAAATAATTCATTTTCAATAACGACTGCATATTAATAAATATTTATGTCAGTAATTGCAAACTGGTTGTGCCAAATTCCACCTCCATCTACTACCATGTTATGACTCGTGGACCTTATTCATTTTTCATTTTTCTTAGGTAGCTCTTGGGGTTGAAAAGCTGAGAATCCTTGTTACGCGAGTTCATTAACAATCTGTGGCAAATGTTCCCTCCGATTTCTGATCATTTATACTGGCTCAAATGACATTATGAGCTATAGAAAATCTTGTGTCAGTAATAGGTTTAAGGTATAATACCTTTCAAGAATTCAGGTTCACAGCCTTTCTCAAAAGGCCTATCTAGTCTAGTATCCTGATGCCCAGAGTGGCCAACTAGATGCCAATGAGAAGCCCTGTAGGAAGACATGAGGGCAATAGTGATCACACGTGATGGTTTCCTGTCCAGAATTTGAATGTGGAAACAGAATACGTTTTTGTTAAGTGTTTATGTGGAATAATTTTGTGTGGAGGCCTACACTGAACAAAGCCAGCATAAGAAGCGCAAAAGGCATATCTGCACTACACAGTTATTTTTGTTTCAAACTACTTTCACTGTCACTTTAACCTACCATTTTAACTGTTGTGACTGCTTCCCATAGAATCCTGGGGTATGTAATTTGAGATTACAAGCTCTCTGATACAGTTATCTAACGTTTTTCTACTGAGAATTCTAAGTACTTAAACTATAAATCCCAGATTTATGCAGAAAGTAGCCGTGGTAGTTAAAGTGGTATAACCCTGGTAAACTTTGTAGTGCAGACACATATAGATTAGAACCTTGGGATTATTCCTGCAGCCTCTGATGTCCGTTTAAGATAGAAGGTTGGGAACTACACAAAGGAATGCATTGCCAGGTGCCATTCTGGCGATGAGGTTCAGCACCTTAAATTGCCTTTTTAAAATTCATGCCATTTCTGCACTAGACTCTTATAGTGCTATTATTTCACTTTCAACATTCTATGGAATCCTGGGGTTTGCAGTTTAGAGAGGGGTTGCTGAAAGTGCAATAATAGCACTATAACAGTCTAGTGCAGAAATAGAATCAGACTAAAACCCAGAATGGATTCACACTCCCACTGATATCAGAGCTACTCACTTTTACTATTTGAATGTGTTCATATATTATCCAAATGTTCTTGTAAAATGGGAGTTATATATTCAAAATACATGTTGTTCTCTATATAGCAGAAATAAATGATATATTATTGTGGATGTATAAATATTTTCCTCCTCCAAAACTCAGCTAATGTTAACTCAGTTAGTGTTGACATTTTCTGGTAATACTGAAGATTTTAAAGAACTTATATTTCAGAAAATGCCTGGTACAAAGTTGAAGGCTAACTGTACGCCATCACTGAATGAAACCAAATTTCATCTTCATTTCTACCAATTACCACCCCTAGTTTGTAAATATCCATACCATAAAGAAAGATTTTTAGCAGGATTAGAAAATTTTGAGGGAAACATCATTGGTAAGTAATAAAATCTCATCTTCAGTTGTATCACTTATTTTACCAATGTCTGGGTATAAATATCAATAATTGTTTTTGATGTTTATTGATACATTGCAAAAAACACAAAGAACAAGCCATAAATAACTCAATTTCCTTCCTTCCTTCCTTCCTTCCTTCCTTCCTTCCTTCCTTCCTTCCTTCCTTCCTTCTTTCTCTCTTTCTTCATATCTCACCTTTCTCTTTGCATAGGATACAAGTTAGCAAGGTAACAAACAATTAAAAACAGGGTACAGTTAAATACATTATTTGTACAAAGAATTTTTTTTTAAAAAGTAACAGTTTGGTTAAAAACATGAACTTAAAAGATATAAAACACAACCCAGGAAAGAAGTATGTCAACTGAACCCCCCATGGAAGGAATGCCACAACCTGGGAGCAGCTATCAAGAAGGCTTGTGTCCTCCCCAAACGTGCCTATGATGGTGCTGAGATAGAAAAGGCCCAGAACCAAGAAGGAAAGACTCACTTTTCAAGTACTTTCTTACACTTGTAGTACAAGATGTATGTTGTGTTTACAACAACAGTAAAACAATTCTTTCTTGAAGGGGGTTGTACACTATGGCCATTTCTGCACTAGATTGTTATAGTGCTATTATTCCACTTTCAACATCCTATGGAATCCTGAGGTTTGCAGTTTAGGGAGAGGCCTCAAAGGCCTCTCCCTAAACTGCAAAGGCCAGGATTCCATAGGATGTTGAAAGTGGAGTAATAACACTATAACAGTCTAGTGCAGAAATGGCGTATGAAATGGTATTATGACAACCACACCACTATACATCAGATTAGGAAGCTTCTGTTCATAAATGAGATAAAAGGCATTAGTCACTGAAAGCATCTACTAAAATCAATAGATTCTTAACATTTTAATGTAAAAGCTAAAGGAATCTTGTATAATTCTGTGTCAACTGAAAGAAACCAGGAAATAAAATTCAGCCTTATCAGCAGACTATTTTAAATTTTAATTGCTTCAGAAAAGTAGGAATAGTGGCATGTGGGAGGAATTAATTGTTCTCCTCAACTGAGATATTCATTTCCAAAAAGGAAATAGTAGTTGTTTTAATATCCTGGCACCAGGCAAACATTTTTTTGACAACTAAATTAGGGTCCTAGGAAGTAAACTCCATTTATTATGTTTTATATGAAAGGACTCTAAATGGCTTGTGTCTTAGACACTTGTGTTTAAAATATCTTGAGTTTGTAAATGTGGGCAACGTGTATTTGGCTCTGTTTTTATCTACAGATTAGTTTGACAGCCATCACCTTCAGGATTCAATGCCTTTATCATGCCAGCTGATCAACAAAAGAATCATGCATGCTATGAGGGAGTGACACTGGCATTATAATTCTTCATTTGCCAACAGCACACACAAGAACAAGTATAGAGGGCAAACTCGAGGAACTTATCAGCATACATCAAGCAATTGGAATTTGCATAATGTTTTACAATTGCTCCCACCTCTGCAACAGCACCATGAGATATTTCATTATTATGCCAGCTTAGACAGTCAAGATGCTGAAGCTGAGAGGCCAAGGCCATGTGGTGAAGTAGGCACTGAACTCCAGTATCCCAGATCTAGGTCTCATGCCATGTTTACCAGGAAATGTTTGGCTTCAAGGAGGCAACTTCTTGGCAATCCCCATTTTAAGTGCTTTTGAAGAGATGTAGTGAAATCAATCAATCAACCAATCAGAGACCAATATAAATACATACGTCTCTGATGCTATTATTTTTCCAGTCTCTTTTACTCGAGCATCGGCAACTTTTTTTCCAGAACACTCCCAGTGGCTTGAGGCTTCAATACTTGAGGGAGAACCTCTCTCTCTCTTTTTCTGCCTGCCAGAGGCCTACTGGAGGGGCCCTCCTTTCTATCCCACTCAAAATATATTGTGGGAGGACACAGGACAGGGCCTTCTCTGTGGTGGAACCCTAGTTGTGGAATACCCTCTCTTTGGAGGCCTGATTGGTCTCATGATTTGTATCCCTTTTTTCCCAAGTCAAAACTTGGCTTTCATTTAAAGCCTTCAGGCCTAATTGGTTTTATCCCAACTGCACTTGTGCTATGCACTATTTTAAATTGCTTTAACCAGTTTTAAATTTTGTGGGTTTTAACTGGTAACTAATTAAATACTTTTTTAATCTTTTAAAATTATTGTTATTATTTATTTTAAATTGCTTTTATTATAAGCCACCCTGAAATCTTTAGAGATAGGGTGGGATATAAATATCTTAATATCATAAAAATAAATAAATAACCCATTCTTGGATGTAATGCCAATGGCTAGAATAGTGCAGAATCTCTCCTCTTTCCAAAGAACTTCAGCAAAGGTGGTGATGCCTTTGCCTTCTCGCATCTATTTGAAATATGGTGAGTTCTCTTAGGGAAAGCAATTCAAGGCACTTCTGCCTTCGTATTGTCCTTCCTTGGACTAGAATATTAATAAATTATGTAACAGGTTGGAGTACATGATTCTAAGGATGGGACAGAATCTATTAGGAATGCTGAAGGATTTCTTTCCTGGTCCATATTTGGAATCAGAGTCCCCTGACTTGCACCACTCAGACGAATATGCAGATTGCAACAAAGTTATCCTTCTGATTCCACAACTTTCCAAATTTTAGGATGACATATTTTGTTCAAAATGGACATCAAAATTGTAATCCTATATATTTCTTCAAGGTAAATCTAACTGAATTCAATGAGGCTTAATCTAAGTAGACCTGCAGAGAATTCTGCTGTAAAAAATATGTTTCACAATGAAATACATCTTCAATTGCATGTACAATTTTGTATTTTAGGACTAATGCTGATAAAATGTGTATGCATCTCCATGCAATTTTTTTTTCAAAAATACAGATTAATGCAGAAACAGGGCACATTAGATTTATGAATATGCATGTGTGAAAATGGCGTAAAGCAAAAATAGTCTGATTTGTTCATCCCTATCTATCATTACCTATTAGCTTACAAAACCTCCTTTACTGGGTATGTTTCCAGATTTTCCATACACTTGTGGGTATTAGAAATATATTTCCTATATTCCCATGACAAAAGGTTCTAAGAGGTACTCCTGACAGAAATGTATCTAATAAGAAGAAGAGCTTTGACACAGATTAAGTTAATTATAAAATATATTATAATGTAACAGAAAGATGTCCACCGTTTCTAAAGGAGAAACACTGGAGCTTTAGTTGTTGATTTTACTATTGCACCTTTCAATGTTGAAAACATGCACAACTGAAATGATTGACAGGTCAATCTGGCCGTTTCCGCAGCTTATCTTTGGGCAAATCCATTCCATGGGGAGCCTAGTGTTGGCTCTCCTGGGAGGGGAACGCCACAGAAGTGCTCCCCTCCACACTGGCTACCTGCTGGAAGGGAGGAAGCATGATGGCATCGCCCCTCCCTTCCACAGCGGAGCCCAGCACTTTCCCAGGCTGCATTGGGGGAGGAAACACAGCCATTGCACTTCCTGACCTTCTGCACCACAGGTAAGTGCAGGAGGGCGGCAGGGGGACTGCGCAGTCACGGTTTATTGATGGAAAAAAAACTATAAATGATTTACTCTGGGATTGCAATGGGTAGCCACAGGACCACCATGGGATCGTGATAACACCATGCAGAAGCATCAATGCAGTCCCATCACAATCCCATTGCCATTGTGGGTTGGGAGCAAGATGCAGGTTTGACACACATGCACGCATACACTCTTGGGCCCTTTCTGCAACTTACTTGTGTCCAGCGTGGTCACATGGGGATCACGCAAGCAGCCTCTTCCATGAGGCTCTTGTGTCCCCGCTGCTTCTGCTCTGCAGGAGCTGCCTGCCAGCTGGCTGGCAGGCAAGCAACATGAGGGCTCCGCCTTTTCCTTCCGCAGTGCAGCCAGGTATTTTCCCAGGATGTACTGGGGGAGGAAGTGTGAGGGCCGCTGCTCCGGAGGCTCCGCACACAAGGTAAGTGCGTGTGGGGCCCCAGAGTGATGCACTCTGCTAAAAGCTGAAAATGATATAGTGTGCAATTGGCACCACTGGCCCCAGCAGCGTTGTGCGATTGTGAGGACATCGTCCGAAACGCTCCTCGCAATTACGTGACGCTCCGGAGGCCCTTTCGCATGATGAATGCCATGAGGAAAGGGCCTTGGTCTCTCTCTCTCACACTCTCCTTTTTCCTCTCTGTCTTCTTCTCCCTCTTCCTTCTCTCTTCCTCTCCTTCTCCTCTTTGTCAGTGGAAACTGATATAGTGAGAGGGAAAATAAGCAAATGCCACCTGAGCATGCAATTCTGTCCTGCTTATTCCTTTTAATGCCAAACGATGTGTCTGCTCAGATTAGGAACAAGCATAGTTAAAATACATTAAAATCCATGAGACCTACGAATTTAATGAGGGCTGAACATTATGCAGCCTGAGAAGGAACAGAAATAGCCAGTCCCAATTCCCAGCCATTCAGTGAAGACTCAGGACTTAACAATACTGAGGGCAGGTCGAATTATCTTGTCACCTGAGACAGAGAATCCCACAAGTGCCTTTCCTGCTCCACAGCCCTAAAAACAGAATAACAATAAATTGTTCAGATTACTGTAATGCACACTGCATAAGGTTGCCTTTGGAAACTGTTTGGAAGCTTCAGCAGATCCAAAATGCTGTGATCAGGGTTCTGACCTACAGAGGCTGGCTACAGAGACCATAGAACTTCCCTGTTGAAACAGTTTACTGGCTTCTGGTCAGTTTCCAAGCAGATTTCAAAGGGCTGGTTATGACCTCTAAAGCCCCAAACAGCATGGGTCCAGACTTTGTTGTTGTGTATCTTCAAGTTGTTTCCAATTTATGGTGACTCTAAGGGGACCCTATCATGATTGGTTCAGAAGGGGTTTCCCTCTGCCTTCTTCTGAGGCTGAGAGAGTATGACTTGCCCAAGGTCACCTGGTAGATTTCTGTAGCCCAGAGGAGAGTCAGACCCTGGTCTTCAGCCTCAGAATCTGACACTCAAACCACTATACCATGCTGGCTCTCAGGTCCAGAGTGTTATTTCTTTATACAAAGTGAGCTTTAAGATCTTTAGTGGAGGGCTGTATTTCAGTCCCACCACCATCACAGGCACATTTGGTAAGGGCATGGGAGAGAGCTGTGGCTGTTTCTAGGCTGTGGAACAATGTTCCAGGGGAGTTCAGGTTAGCTCCCTCTCTGCTCTTTTTCCACCAGCAGGCCAAGACCTTTCTATTTGGGCAGGACCTTGGTTTTTAATCAAATGGCAGAAGGGTGTTTAAAAGTGGTGTGCTATGTTTGTATCTTGTATCTTTTCAGTTATGCTTTAAATGTGTTTTAGGTCTTTATCATACAAGGCAAGTAAACCTCAACTACAGCAGGATAATAGCATCTTTGGTTGGGACTTATCACATTACCTCTTTCCACTTCCGTTGTTCTCCCTGTGGGAAACCATTTGGAAAGCTTTTCTTTTATGTTAATAAAAAATTGTCATAAGTCCCAGCCAAAGATGGCATTATCCTGTTCCAATTGCAATTTACCTGCCTCTTCTCATAAACTGTTTTTAACCATGTGCTTTTTAACAACATTGTTATTTAATTGTCTTTTAACTTTTCTAAAGATTTTAGCTAAACTTTTATTTTAAATTATTGCAAGCCACTTCGGGTCCCATGCGTGGAGAAAGGTGGGGGCATAAACTGAATTAATCAATCAATCAACCAACCAATGAAAATATTATGTTGTTGTTTTTATTTTTGCAATACAAAATCAGCTGCTTTAGGCTGCCTCCTCATTTGCCCCAATTGTCCAGCTGCCTCTGTGCTTGACGATTGATTCTCAGTACCTTTGTTTCAATGAGAATCAAGCAGCTCTTTCTTAGTTTGCACTGAGTTCTTTGACCTCAGTTGTGGAAAGGTTGAATACCACAGAAAGCTGCATGCTTTCTGTTGAATATATGGCAGTCTAAGTCCCTAAGACCGTTTCCAGTTTGTCAATACTGACAACGCTGATCACCTATTAGGCTAAACCACAAACAGGGTACCTGGTCAGAATTCAGCACCTCCTGCCCAATACACATCT
Organism: Iguana delicatissima; assembly: GCA_948472985.1. Classification (NCBI taxonomy): domain Eukaryota; kingdom Metazoa; phylum Chordata; class Lepidosauria; order Squamata; family Iguanidae; genus Iguana; species Iguana delicatissima. Next base: position 303,941 of record CAOKZL010001145.1, read on the forward strand.
TTGAAAGTGATAATTTTCTGCGTGATAGTTGGCACCTCTGGTGATCAGAATGAGAGCGTGAGTACATGCATGTACATGAAATACAACTGACTTAAACAAGTTTCAGTAATAAAATCTATCTGCAACCTCCTGAAGAAGGTTTTATATATTAAACATTATTTCAGTTGCAACTTCTTTATGAAGAAATGTGAGGCCTAATGAATTTATAAATGACATTTCATGTCAAAGAACCACGAAAAGGATTTCCCTCTGACAAACTATACCAAGCTTAAACACAAGTGGGTGAGATAGAATCATAGAATCACAGAAATGTAGAGTTGGAAGAGACCACAAGGGCCATCCAGTCCAACCCCCTGCCATGCAGGAAAACCCTCAAAGCACTCCCGACAAGTGGCCTTCCAGCCTCTGCTTAAAAACCTCCAAAGAAGGAGACTCCACCACACTCCGTGGCAGCACATTCCCCTGCCAGACAGCCCTGACTGTCAGGAAATTCCTCCTGAGGTTCAGGCGGAATCTCCCCTCCTGCAGCTTGCATCCATTGCTCCTAGTCCTGGTCTCAAGAGCAGGAGAAAACAAGCCCACTCCCTCCTCGACATGACATCCCTTCAAATATTTAAACATATTAGTGGATCATATTAGTGGATGAAATTATATGCTCAAAACAATTAACTTCAGTATTTTATACATTTTAAATAGACTTATTATTCACATATTTTGGAATTTATAACTAAATAAGGATCACAAAGCAATACAAGAATTTATTATTAAACTCTGACACAACTGAATATGAGCTTGACTTTTATTTTGATTCAATAGCATTACACATACCAGCTTGATGTTTCACTCACAGCTCTGGGGGTTTTGTCACAGTATTGGTTACTCCATCATTTATTAATTTATCAAGTTTACATGGTACCATGGAAAAGATAAGTAACATTAAGATACTGCAATATTTATGGAAGCACGCAGCAGGTCTCAGTCTTATGTCAGCTGCTTACATCTTTAATTTAGTGCAGACATAATGCTCCCAATCTCTAACTTTTTTTAAAAGAGAATGTAGACATTTTCTCACCCACTAATTAAAAATTTGAGGCGGAAAAGGCAAAATGAGTATCAAAACTAACTGTGATAAGAACCCAATACACCCATGAAAGTCCTATTTAACTCAATAGGTCTTAATAGACTTTATATGATTGCAATGTAAGTGTACTAAATTGAACATATATCTGGATATTTTCAGTACTGGTACATTCATGTTAACATGAGGTAATAAGTACAAATGTAGATGAAGTAAAAGAGTCACTCGCAAATCTCATTGATATCACAGGGATTTCATTTAGTCAAAACTAGCATTTTCTAGTAGTTTCAACAGGACTTAAACATGATTAACTTTTTCTGGATTGGGGCCATAATGTTACCCAATATACATATTACTTAATATATGGATGTTCCAGTAATGAGTTAGGGAAAATGTCAGTGTATTACAAAATGTTGGGATTTTATGCAGCAGCTATTTCTACTTTACTTATCTCTTTAAAACCATCAACAACAATGGAGTACAATTTATTATATTTTCATTATTTGCTGGCCCCATAAATTACATTGTCTCTGTTGACCACACTTTCATTGATACCATATGTTCAGAGAAGTTCCATGCAACCACATCCTGGATAGATAACCATACAAAGAATGCAGAAGAGTTGACATGCACACAAACTCTCCTCTTTGGCTTTTTTTAAAGAGTTAATATAACTAAAGGCACCATGACAAAGCCAACTAGAGAATGATAACACTTAAATGGGTATAAGAAAAAGAACATTCGGGAACTGTATATCCCTATGAAATTGTTATTAGTTTTGTATCAGAAGTTGCATTGGTTTACATGTCAAAGGTACAGATTCAATGATATAAATAATGAGAGTAAAATGGTTGCATTATAGCGGTGTTACTCTTGCAATGCCTAAAACTGTCATCTCTTTAACAGAGAACCAAATAAATTGTTATAATAAATGCAGAGATCACTACAAAGAGTTACTTTTGGGCTGCAGCTCCCAGGATCCCACATTCAGCATAACCAGCAACACATATATGTGTCATGTCTAAAGATCAGGTGCAGTAGCTCCTTTCTGGACCAAAACTGCAGAACTGTGGAGTGAATGGAGGAAGGTCTAATCATTTTAACCAAGAATCATGGTTCTGAAGGGAGCTTCTGGAACCTTTGATTTGCCCCAGGAGAAAGAAGCTGTCTCCTGGAAGGGAGGAAGTAGGGAGGGCGGGGCAGAATAGACTAAAACCTGTTGGTGATCATTTCCAGGGAAGATAAGTGGCTGGACGAAGGGTTAAGCTCACTCTCCACTCATTTTCAACTTATCTGCCGCTGTTGCTGTTCATTTATTTTCTGGTGCTACTTTAGGATTATCAGGTGACTATGGTCACCAGGAGTGCTTCACTCCAATTTCCCCTGCAGCAACAGCTGGAGAACATAGAATTGGATATGGTTATGAAGTATTTAGTTTCAACAAGACTGGGTTACTACCACATGCAGAGTTACTGTGGACGTTCTCTATATGGGGCTGCCTGTCTAGAACAATTTAATTACCTGATTCTGCTAAGGTTCCAAAAGCTTCATCCTCTTATTTAGAGGAATTTTTGTCTTGACTCACAGATGTTTTGACCCCATAACCTCCTACTAATGGTCAAGTAGGGTGCAGCCCATAGAAGTTATAAGGCCAAACATCTGGAGAGCGAGAATAGGGTTGCTAAATAAGAAGCTACTGGGATATTGATATTATTGAGCTTGAAGCAAATTTTAGCTGAAAGCTGTTACTGTCCATGGAGAGGCACTTCAATAATTCTGAATGGGGAAAAAACAAATTAAAACTGGGAAATCACCAAGTGGCAATGTCATAAGGAATCCCAGAAAGCCAAGCTGCAATCCTAGGAAAGCCACTGGCCCCAGGACCTAAGGTTTCCCATCCCTGCTATTCATAAAATGCTCAGAAGTAAATATTACTAAGTTAAACAAGACTTACTCCCAGATAAATGAATATAAGGTTCTAGCTCAGTTTTCATTCTATTAAGAATCATAATTCTCACGGCCTAATACAATTGTTGTTGCTGTTGTTGCAGTTCAAACCCCAAAATGTGACTTGGAATTTTCCTTGATATATTACAATTCTTAGATTTGAAAAAAACATACAACTTTCTAATCATCAGTGTTCATTTAGAAGGCATGGGAAATAATTTCCTATAAACCCACAGATATTGTAGATCTAACAAAGGAACAAGATTTCTAGGTATTAATAGCAATTCTTTGTGTAAGCCTAAACCTCTGTAGTTTGAGACAGAACAGCTGATAAGCACAGTACTGAAACTCACTTTTCCTGTTTCCTAGCACCAAACTTTATTGAAATCAACCTAATGGCATGCATGCTATGTCAGTGTTCCTTTTTCTTTTCTTTGCCTTTTGCTATACTTGCTATTTAGGGGTAGAAAGTGTGTGGACACAACCGCTTTCAACTGTTAATTATGCATAAATACACACAGAAATGTACTTAACCAAATAAAGCAAAAACTATTGTTCCAGAAACAAATGCAAATAAAAACCATTTCTCATACAAAAGGATAATATTGTCCAAAACAATAGTGCCCCAAACTTGTTAGCACAGGGAGGTAACAATGATATGCTCTTTAAAGAAAGTTTGGGGCATACCTTGTATATACAATGTTTATTTGAAAGCAAAACATCCTAAACCTCTTGGGTTTTCCTGGAACCAATTATAGCAAGTTATATTTGAGGTAGTAATTTAGAAGGTTTCTGTGATCCACTGATGATCTCTAGACTCATTCTTTGGCTATTGCTATTGTAATAATCAATAATTGCAGCACCCACCATGAAGCAGAACATTAATTAATTGAACTGGAGGTAGATGGCATGAGGCATGCAGGAAGACCTTGCATGGTGGGACAAAGGCACCTCTGGAGAATCCTATAGATAGCTAATTTATAAACTTTGCATCATGCCTGCAGATGCTTCCTGCTGATAGGCCACTCTGTTTATTTATTATTTTGCTTTCTGATGTTCTGAACAATACAAACACAGAGAACAAGATTGTATGTTTATCTCCACACTCATGCAGATTAGCAGAAAATGTTTGCTTCTCTCTCACCTCTGTTGTTTTTCTCTCTTCCAGCTACATGAAGCTCTAGCTAGTTAAGGAAGAAGGTAGCAGGAAGCTACTAAATTAGGATTATCAAGTTTACCCCCCTTGTAGTCTTTCAGCATGAGCAGGAGATTCTGGCTTCCCTGGCTGATAAATTTTGCTATTTTTCATTTAAAACATGCTGAATCCTGTAGCTGCCCACAGTATGAAAACTTTCGTTAGATGATATTCTGCTTCAGTGTTTGCTAGCGTAATTCTTAGTAATAATTCTTAGTTTACTTGCGCCAGAGAATAAAATAGGTTTTTTTTCTTACAAAACTAGTAATCTTTGTGTTACATACCCCAACAGAGCAGTATTATGTGTTTGGACATTTGTTTAGTTGAGGAACATCCACTTTCTGTAGTTTATGATAGGCAAATTTCTTTCCACATCAGTTCATACTGTTGGATAATGACCTACTGTGATCATAGATAATGACCCATGATGACTGATGTTAGAAGCTTCACATATGTAGGCTAATGATATCTGCAGTCATCACATAAATAGCTTAATATCCATTTCAGCTGATAAGAGCTGCTGTAATTTAGGACAATCTTCACACCTTACATTTTAAAGTGTTTCCATAAAATCTTTTATGGTGAAATGAAAGTTGCTGTTGTTGTTTTAGAAAGAAAATTATAGCAGTATATTTCACATGAGCCCTAGATGAATGTGACTTTCTTTCTGTCATTCACATATTTATTTCCATGCTATACTAAGTCTGAAATATACTGATATGTCTAAAAAGGTGAATTCCTACCATACTCAAAACTTATTTCAGTTTATTTCAAAAAAGTGTTTGGAACAGTTGTTCAGGGACAAAGGATGTGTTATTTTATTGCAGTTGTGATGCCTCCATTGAGCATCAATGCATGATTAAAGGAAGTTAATGGTATAAAATTGATCACAATCAATGGGAACAATTAGATTTTCCATCCAAGTTGTAGATGACTGGGATTAATGTGAATTGACAGGCAAAAAGAGAAAGAAATCATTCATCTGGATATGCTAAAGCTTTCTGTTATTTTTACGTCTTTGTTTATATTTTGTCACTGGGAGTGGCTTCTAAATGAAATTATAATGGAATGGAATAGGCCAGAGGCCTCACTTTGCTGCTCTGTGTTTGACCTAAAACAATTCTGGCTATCTTAGCAACAGCTGCTAAGGAAGGGAGGCTTCAGAATTGAGAGTTTGGATAGAGTAAAGGGAGAAGGTACCTGTGTTTGGATTGGTTGAGGGAATCAACAAATATGAATGGGATGTAGACATTCAGAGGCTCTGGCTAAAAGGTCTATCCTCCCGCCACACACACACACACACATACATACACACAGGCCAGACAGGACTGGAAGAAGTTTGTTCAGTTGGCTGGAAAAAAGCTTGTGGCTAAAAGATAGAATGTTCAAGGGTGGCCACTGTGGGAGCCCTGCTGGGAGCTCTGGGCCCCAGAACTGGTGGCCAAGGGGACCACGAAGCTGTACGGCTGCATGCTTCCAGTGCTCAGGGAAATGTGAGATATCAATCGAATAAATGGATATTTGAGCTCAGCACCTGCAGTTTTAGACAAAGATCTGGCCAGAAATAGCTTCAGCTAGAGTTCTCACGACTGAATCACTCCAGAAAGCAAAGGACAGAAGAAGACTGCTGCACAACATCTGTTACTGGTTTTGAGAGTTTGGCTGGGCTGAATTTGCAGGAAAATCTTATCCAAAGGAAAAGCTATTAAGAACTTATTAGCTGGAGAAAGCTCCGTTCCCTATTAGGAATGGTCACCAAACATAGTAGATGTAAATACATTTAAGCATTTTAAATGCATGATTTTTTTAAAAAAAAGTCACTTTCTTTTTCTTTTCCTAAATAATCCTATGATAAAAATAATCCTAAATAATCCCATGATAAAAACCATAGGCTGTTTCCGCACTAGACGGTTATAGCGCGATTGTTCCACTTGCAACATCCTATGGAATCCTGATGTTTGCAGTTGCAGGAGGGGCCACGTGGCCCCTCCCGAAACTGCAAGCCCCAGGATTCCATGGGATGTTGCAAGTGGAACAATCGCGCTATAACCGTCTAGTCCAGAAACTGCCTATGGTTTTGTTCATCTTGTCACTAGTGGTCATGTCATGCAATAGGAATCAGGTTTGTAAGGTCTGCAAGGCTGAGTATGTGTTCGTGTTTTATTTTGTTTTGAGCAGCAGTTTAAGTTTTTATGGTGGACTAGGACATGTGCAGTGAGTTCCAGACATACAAGTTTCAATATTTCAAAAAAAAGAACATAGTTAAGAAACCTACAGTGTTTCTTCACAAGTGGTGACAGCTATGGAAGTCCACATGATATCTTGCTATGTGCATGGGCAACAGTTGGTTAATCTGCCTCATTGTTTTGTCACAAAGGGTAGAACAGTAGGCAAAATAGATTTAGAAAATACGAACAATGATGATTCCAGGTTTCATTAGACGTTTGTGGCTTTCAGTTGGACCCCTCCCCTGGACAGATCCTCCTCTTCCTCTAGGCTGTTGCTAGGAGACATTCCCTCGTCCTCTACCTGTCATTCTGATCCAGATCACTGAGAACCACTATCCAGAGAGATAACCAAACCCCGTTCTGGATTTATTGACCGTTTTGCACTTGTTTGTTTGTAAACTGCTAGGAGATCAGCTGCTAGCTGGGCAATATCTGCATTTAATAAATAAATAGGGCAAGCAGAAAATGAATAAAATAGCTAAACTAACCATGATCTGCCTGAAACAGGATACCTATAGTGTCCAGATAGGAATGTTTCCCACAGTTTCCTAACTGAGTGGTCAGTCTGGAAGATCACCACTGTTCAACAGATCCAAGAATATGTGAATGTTAAGGAACACAATAAGCTTTTTCCAGGTAGAGATTGATTGTTCATCATATTAATGTCTACAGTGATGCTTTATGAGTGGAACTGTCTCACCACAGAAGAAAACAGTTATTAGGAAAGCAGACTCAGTATACTTTAACTCCTCCACCAAACCTTCCCATTTTTCTTCTATTTTATCTTGCCCACTGGCAATTTACTTCTTAATGAACTCTGTGCCCCCTCCTCAAGATCACAGAACTATAATGTAAGAAAGAATAAGTTATTGCCTTGAATTCCAATTTTGCAAGAATATTTGGGTATATATTAAATATATAATAAAATATGAAAAGCAGCGTTTGGGTCTGTTTCTTATATCCACATATTGCCAACTATTGTAGAACAATTCAGTTGTGGTCATATAATTTGTAATACAGCACAAGCAAAAAAGATGGCAGGCCCAAAATAGGGAGACAATACACACACCACCTTGTCATTTTGAGTTACTGAACGGTTGCCACCAGTAGAAGGAGAAGTGGGGATAAAGTAAGGAGCACAAATACAGACTTAACAGTGTTGAAACTAGCCACTAGTTTTCTTAGAGTACCCATTGTTTTGACACTACAGGAAGAGTTGCTGAAAGCACGGCTTTTTCCTGAAGAAACAAACAAATCTGATGCGATAACATATAAAATCAATGACAAGGATTTTTATGCATGTTGAGTTTAGGCTCAGGTTTCAAGAATAATTGATTGATTTCAAAAATAGTTAAACTGCCTGCTAAGGCCCTCTAACCAATGTACAGTAGAATCCTAAGATCAGGTAAACAAAATAGTCACTAAAAATAGGACCCCAGACAATTACACACATACACATACACACATATTTAATTTATAAAATAACAGATAGGGGATTAACAAGATAAACATTAGATAAACAAAGAAACTCTACTATCTAATCTAATACTAAATTAAACTACAAAAAACTAAAAGAAGGCCAAAACCACACATAAATGACTTTTAACTAATCAGCTTTTGATTCTAAGATATTCCTTCAAATATACTTCTTCTAATGTGTCTATCATTATCGTACTACTGCCTAGTATTTAAATACTGTAAGTTTAAATTTCAAAACCAATAATGAATTTCCCCCAACAGTCTCTTAGAGATACAATCAATTTATCCCAATCATTTTAAAATGATCCTTCCTTAATTAAAATAGTTAATTATAGTTAAAATAGTTAACTATAATTAACTATACAGTGACTATTTATTAGTTTATATAGCATCTTCAACAGCCAGTCTTCATGCAAAGAAATAGCCCCTCTTTTCCATTTCTGTGCATCCACCGTTCTCATTGCCATGATTGTGTAGTGAAAGATTCTTCCCAGTTTCTTGTCAATCTGTTCATCAGTCAGACCCAGTAAAAAAGGTTCAGATTTGAGTTAAATCTTTACCTTTAAGATGTCTTCTATCAGTCTATGTATCATAACTCCAAAACTTCTTGGCTTTCTTACAGGTCCACCACATATGGTACAAAGTTCCTTCTTTTTGATCACATTTCGACCCCAAGACAATTTTAAAAGCCATAGGCCTGATGAAGCAATTTGATTTTTATTTTCTAGGGATGAACCTCCCTCAACCTGACTTCCCTTGCATTGGAGTTCCACAATTACTGTCCTGCCACAGAAAAACCACTGTCTTGTGTACACAGCAACAGACCCTTTCTTGATGATAGGCTACACAACAGAATCTCTAAAAAGATTCTCAGATTATGCACAGGTTTATACAGGATGGGGTAGACTTTCAAATAGTCTTGTCTCAAGCCATTGAGGTCTCTGTTGGTCAAACCAAGCACCTCTAGGTGGGCTTAGAAACAAATTGGAACTCAGTGCAGTTGAGTGAAGGCTTGGGAGAAATAGCTATGACAGAGATGAGATGGCAGCCTGCAACTTGCTGCAGCAAGTTGTTGTGGACTAGAAAGACTACTTCCTAAAGAAAGAATCTTGAAAAATTGCTCTATAGCATAAGACTAACAATCTATCTTACAGCAAACATTGATACTCCTGTGCTCACAGGACTGAGGCCAAAATGGCTCACTCCTTAGCCAATATGTCACACTTTTAAAACATAAAAGCTGGGCAATGGGGAAGAAACTTTTCATGAGGGAGGTTTAACCTCACCTGAATGAAAATGTCCTTTCCCTGCACTAGAGTTAACTTTAACAGGGCTATGTTCCCATTGACGCAGTGAAAACTTTCTACCTAAGGCTTATTGCAATAGCGGTGGCAGCAGCAGAACTATTTACCAGAATCATGTCATTCCCTCCCTGTGGTTCCAACTAAAACTGTCCCCTGCAGCTAATATTAGACTATTTTTTTTATAAAACAAAGCTGGTATAGTTGGAGGGGAAAAAAGGCTGGCAACCAGCATGCCCAATAGTCATGGAATGCTGATAGTCACTTGGAAAACCTCTGATGGGGATATTGAATGACTTACTTGAGACTATTAAAGCAGAGGGGGTGGGCAAAGTGTCGCTTTGGGCCACATTCAGTCCCCAGCCCCTCCAAACTAGCTGGACTGTCCTACTTCTGATCCCCACCTCCATGGTGAATTGCCTCTTCTGACAGCTTCCAGAAAAGGTTCTTTTGAATAGATTGCAGGGAGGCTTGAACTGTTCTGCATTTCTACAAATCTCTTAAATTTTTTCTTACAGTTTTTTCTGGAGGAGCAGAATTTCAGTCAATCTCTTTAGCCTACCTTCAAAGGGCCCTGGGTACAGAAAAATTGTCCCCTAGATCCATCACAGTTGCTCACCCCTGCCTTAAAGCATAGAATAATTCAAAGGGCATCAGTTCAAAGTCAGCATTACCTACCTAAAGCCTGCTCTCGCTCTCTCTCTCGCTCTCTCTCACTCTCTTTGTATGTGTGTGTGTATGTATGTATTATGTATATCTGTAGCCAATCTTGGGTAATATCATTCAAGCCTTTGGAGACAACAACCTATCTTCAACCAAATGCCCTTTAAATTTTATATCCAGCATTATTCAGAGTGGGAATTATATGACCCTCCAGATGTTGCTGGACTGCACTTCCCAGAATTTCTCAGCACTGACTAGGCTGGCTAGAGATACTAGGACTTGCAGTCAAAGAATATTTGGTGGGAAAATGATTTTGTGTGTGTTTATTGCTTCCAAGTTGCCTGCTGATTTCTGGTGAGCCCATGAATTCCACAGGATTTTCTTAGGCAAAGACTACTCAGAAGTGGTATTGCCAGTTCCTCCCTCTGAAATACATCATCTTGCATTTGTTGGTGGTCTGCCTTCCAAGTACTAACCAGGGCTAGCCCTGCTTAGCTCCCAAAATCAGAAGGGACCTGGTGCCTTTATGGTATTTCGGTGTTCTGGGGCAGTTTAGGATTAATTTTTATTGAATTTCATTACAATAGATCAGGGGCAAATGATTCCACACCCCCACTCTAATTTAACAAAATGAAATAAAAATAAATACATCTGAACATAGAATGCAAACAAGTACACTGATATATTAAGCTCAAACATACTGTGCAGAAGGAAAAATCACATAGGATTGGATCTTGATTTTGTAGATTTTTTTTGATAGATAAGTACATTAAAAAAGATTTTTTTTCTGATAATCAGGTTGAATTATTTTCAGACATCTTCACAAAATGTTTATAGGGACTGCAATATGATTAGCTTTCTATTATAAAAGAAATGTGGTTCTGTTTTACTGAAATATTGTTGTGGAATCTGAAGGTCTGGTAGATTTTAAAAAGGAGAAATATGTAAGGTAACAGGAACTGCCTGGTTCTAATTTCATGACCAAGGTTAAAGACCAAAATGCAGAATAACCTGCAAGACACTAGAATCTGCCTTTCACTTAACAATTTGTGTTAATGACTTCCTCCCTCATCTCTACTAGGGCTTATTTATACCTAGCAAATGACATTTTTATTTGTCATTGTACAAACAAATGTGAGTTTTACAAGAGAAATAAAAACTGCACATGATAGATAAGAAGGCTTCGATCTACAGGGACTATTGAATCAACTGCAGAAAAGTCAGTTCTACAACAAATAGATGATCATGTGTGTTTTTAAAAAGGAGAATACCTTTTTCCAGATTTACTGAAAATTTGGCGTAGGTATAAAAATAATTCACCACACTGTTAGTCTCCGCTGATCTTGGTATTGTATATTATATCACTCTCAATTTGAAGCAGGCAATTTCATTTCAAGATGTCATAATCAGATCCAATGAACAGTCCTTTATTCTACAGTACTTAATGACACAATTGTATGCACATCTATTTAGAAGCAAGTCCTATTGGGTTCAGTAACATCTACATTCAGATAAGCATGTATAGGTAAGAACTTACTCTCAGTATAAATAACTGATTTACCTCTAAGACAAAATACTACACTGTTCAAATCTTTTATGAAGGATACATATATGTGTGAATTACAAAGAAACTGGAAATTATCATCTCCTAAAAACTGTCTGAAAGGATCAGTACAAGTTAAAGGATATGCATTTGTTGGTCTCACATAGTAGGTGTATTACATGCTACTAAAAATCACATATACATACAGATTCACATAGAAATGAATTTGTGATCAGAAGAAAATACAAGTTGATGTGGAAGAGAGATCTAAACAGATGTCTAATAAAATTATCTTATTTGTGTAATAAAACATTTTTATTTATGTAAATATAAAATATAAAAAATAAAAATATTTACAAGATTCTTTTCATGTTATATCAATTAAAGTCTAAGACTTTCTAGATTAGATTAAGAAAAAATTATCAGCCTTCTAATATTTGCTGGGAAACAAAGTGTCTAGTTACTAGCTACCAGAAATAATTTTATTAAAAACTGTCACTTGGATTCAAACTGAATTCAATCAGTGTTGAATTTAAAGACAAAACCATATTAGGCCATTTCTGCACAAGACCAATCATGTAGGGATGGCAATTCACCCCCAGTGGCAATGTTTTTGGGGTGTCCCAGCTCGTGGCCATGCCCGTGTGCTGCGGCCGTGCCCCCATGCACCACGGCCGTGCCCCATGCTGTAGCGCCTCCCCATCCCGCCCCCCCACACTCCAAGCTCTGCCACTGCACTAGATTGTTATAGTGCTATTATTCCACTTTCAACATCCTACAGAATCCTGGGTCCCTCCCTAAATGGCAAACCCTAGGATTCCATGGGATGTTGAAAGTGCAATAATAGCATTATTACAGCCTAGTGCAGAAATGGCCCCAGTCAGGATCAATATGCAAAGGGGTGTTGTAGCACCTTTGAGACTGAGGGCCTTTCCACACTACACTGTTATAGTGCTATTATTCCACTTTTAACATCCTATGGAATCCTCAGGTTTGCAGTTTAGGGAGGGGTATTCAGAATTCTCAGCCAGGGAGCTCTTTGTCCTCAGTAAACTACAAATCCCACAATTCCACAGGATGTTGATAGTGGAATAATAGCACTATAACAGTGCAGTGCGGAAAGACCCTGAGAGAAAGAAGTTTGTAGCATAAGCTTTCATAGCCTGAGTCTGCTTCATCAGATGCATGAGATGAAGTGCCTACATACAGACACTGGACAATGAGTTAGTCATGACTAATTTGTCCCTTGGTTTCAGTGGGCCTGCTCTAAACACAATTAACCTGGACCCCACCAATGTAATTAAAGAATGCCATGCTTTAGTGCAGGATAGGAATAATCTTGAGAGTCTCGTCTTGATTTCCTTCGTCCTTTAGTCCAACCTTTGTCGACCTTTTTACCCTGGAGGATCCCCTGGAATAATTTTCAGGTCTCAGGGAACCCCACTATAAAAAGTATTATATCCACAGGTCAAAAAAGTGTGTGTGTTTTCAGTCATGGACTCTTAACAGACACGTGTAGTATTCTTAGGGTTCTGGGAACCATAGCTGAGAAACCCTGCTTTAGACTAGATTTAAAAGCTCCATGCACACAATCAGGTCACGCCTTCGCTTGGATATATTCTTTCCCTAACAACCGACTAGGTAGAGAGGATGAGTTAAGGAGATTGGGGGGGAAAATGAGAAGAGAGAGAGAGAAAAAAGGTGGAGGGATAGCAGAGAGGGGGAGAAAGAGGGTAGCAGAAAGAAAGGGGAAAGGAATGAGTTTGCCTTGTTTTATCTCTGGCTCCATCCACTACTTGCTGCAGTCCTAACCACAGCTTTCACGTAGCCCATGACCAGTGCCAAGGGAATGTGACTGGGAAAAAAAGGTTGCCTACCCCTGCTGTGAAAGTCATTGATAGCTTTGGGTCAGTCACTCTCTTTCAGCCTCATGCACCTCACAGTGTTGTTGGGGGGATTAAATGAAATCAGAAGAGGAACCATATCTGCCATCCTCAGTTTCTTAGCAGGGGTGATATAAACTGTAATAAATAAAAATGGACAAAAAATAAATAGTTCGAAATCTCCTTACAGCAGCTATGACCATAGCTAGGAGAAAACAGGAGACAAAAACACATTGTAAGGTTTAGAAAGTCTGTGATATGGTGTATTCTTTAACAAATTGGCATAGTTATACTAACGCAGAATGAGGAAAAATAATGACAGTCATTTGGGGAAAACTTCAGACAAGACAAAAAATATGCAGGACTATGTTTTATTTTTACATCTTTGTGGTAACATTTTTATCCTTTCCAGCTTTTTCTTAACACACATTCCTGAATGTTGAAAGGGGGAGGAGGGGAAGAAATGTAATCTCTTGGTCTGCATCAGCAAGTTTTTAGTGCCCTCTATGGGAGAGTCTAAGAAGCTGATTCTTTCACAACTCATAATAATTTTAGGTAGCTGTGGTGCTGATCCCTTATACAAGCCAAAAGCAATGACGAACACCTTTATATGGATCAACTAAAATGCCACCAAGCAGTGAGCAAGCTTTTGAGTTCTCCAGAACTTTTCATTATTTAAGGAATTTAAAAGCTTGCTTACTGTGTGGTGACTTTTTAGTTCTTAATAAAGGAGTATAACTCAGTTGTGGCTATGGAATTTTTCACATGTCAGACATATCATCATTTTTTGATGGAGAAACCCCATTATTGTGCATATGTATCTTCTATACAGGTGCATGGTAGTTTGTTTCGCATGTGTATATTTCCATGTGGTTTTTATATGTTTAGCTTGGAGAAGAGAATGCTGAGAGGTGAGATGGTAACCATATTTAAATACCTACAGGGGTGTCATGTAGAGCAGTGGTTCTCAACCTGTGGGTCCCCAGATGTTTTTGGACTTCAGCTCCCAGAAGCCCTGAGCATTGACCATAGTGGCTGGGGCTTCTGGGAGCTGAAGTCCACAAACATCTGGCGACCCACAGGTTGAGAACCACTGATGTGGAGGATGGAGTAAGCTTGTTTTCTGTTGCACCAGAGACTAGAACTCAAACCAATGGATTCAAATTATAAGAAAAGAGATTTCAACTAGAGATTAGGAAAAACTTATTGACTGCAAGAACAGTAGAACAGATGCCCTTTGAGGGTGGTGGCTCTCCTTCTTTGGTGTTTTTTTTAAAAAAAAGGTTGGATGGGCATGTCTTGGGAGTCGTTTAGTTGTCTTTTACTTCATGGCAGAGAGTTGAATCAGATGGCCCTTGTGGTGTCCTCTATGGTTCCATGATTCTCCTGTGCTTTAATTTAATTTAGATGCTTTACAGGCCAATTCTATATATATGTCTACTCAGAATGGAACTGCACTGATTCAATTAGATTTACTCCCAGCTGAATAAGTATACATAGAATTGTACCCTGACTGTCTTGGAACAGTATGCAAAGGGATTTTGTAGCACCTTTGAAACTTGGGCCATTTCTGCACTAAGGCCCTTTTCGCATGTCGTTTTTAAAGCATATTAAACACGCTCCCTCCCCCCTTCACGAGCTGCCATACCGCATGACGTTCTGGCGAACCAGGTGCTATCACAGTGCTGATAGCACATTTTCATAGTGCTGATAGCGCGTTTTCTTATTTTCAGTTGAAAGGTGAAAATAACCTCCCTTTCACGCATTGGTCGCACAACCAGAGGGCCTGCGGAGCCGTCATCCGGTGTGCTTCCAGGAAGGACCTGGGAGTGGGCAAGGTATGGGCACTCCCTGCTGCCTGTCCCTCACGCAGCAACTCCCAGGAGACGCTCCTCCCAGCAGCAGGCCGGCCACTGCCCCCATCGCAGCAGAGAACACTGCATGACACATCGCCATGAGAGGCCACCCTGGGGCTGCATCGCCACTCACACTCGAGACGACAGCAGCCCCTGGGGTCTGGCCGACTGTGTGTTTTTTTTTAACTTGGTGCTATCGTTAGCACATTAGCACGTTACCAATGTAGTATGAAACAGCCTGTTGGCAGAATCTATCATGCTAACGTTAGCACGATAGTCGACGAAACAATAAAAAGAAAAAGAAAAACCACTGACCAATCAGGGGCGGTGGGGTGGGGCGGGGACAGGGTGGGACTTGGGCGTGGCCCAGGACACCGACCTGCAGAGAAGGCACCGGGCGGGGACTGGTGCTCTCACGTGAATGCCCTACCATGTGCAGACTGCAAGGGGCTCTCTACTGGGCTTCTTGTAATATTGGCAATATCATGAGGGCTCTAGTTCGTCGTGCTATCAGGGTAAGGTGCGAAAAGGGCGTAAGATGTTGAAAGTGGAATAATAGCACTATGACAGTCTAGTGTGGAAATGGCCTGAGAGAAAGAAGTCGGTAGCATAAGCCTTTGTAGACTTAAATCTAATTCATCAGATGTATGAAATTTTGGGATAGTGGATCGTTGGCTCTTCAGGTCAACTCTCAGAATGATTGGCCTGTGCTGCCTGCGGATCTAGGAGCTGAAGCCCCAACAGCTTCCAGACCAATATCTGAGAATCACTGCCTTGACAGTGTAACAGATTAATCAGTGCCTTTAATTCTAGGAACCAGGAACTTAGGAGGAAGTTGGGTGCCTCTACTACTGCCTCCTTCTGCATTTATGCAAGTTTGACCAGTGTGCTATTCACCTAATAGGTAGGTGGGATGCAGCAAAGGGAGAACTTGACTGAATTAATACCTATCTCCTCATCTTTCATCTTCCATTCAGTGCTTTCGGAGCTGGCATAACTAGAGGAATATAGCCAAGCTCATAAAGATAGTGGTGGTGGTGATCATGATAATGATAATGATGGTGGTGATGATGATGATGACGACGATGATGGTGATGATGATATCCTGCCTTTTTCCCAGTCTGGTACTCAAGGTGACTTAACAAAAGGTAAAAAAGATACAGCTAAAAAGAATTAAATTGTACAAATGTTAAAAATATAATTGAACCATCAATGAAATCAAAAGCAATTTGAAAACACACCATAACCCCAACACTGAGCAGTCAGTCTTTAAAGACCTGCTGAAATAAAAAGGAAAGAACCAACGAAGCTGCCAGTCTAACTTCTCTAGGAAGGGAGTTCCAGAACCTGGGAGCAGCCACTGAAAAGGCTCTCTCCATGTTCCCAGCAGATGTGCCTGGGAGGTGGTTGGACAGAGAGAAAGACCTCTCCAGCATGTCTCAAGAAAGAGGAGGTTCTAAACTTAGACTTTTTTGAATTGCCACATTCTGATCCCCAAATTGGATTATTCTGGGAGATATAGTGGGAGAAAAAGGTAAGACTTCCATACTCTGATACATGGGTGTGTAAAAACATTAAGCCAACATCAAAGGCCATTTCCACACTAGCCTGTTATAGTGCTATGATTCCACTTTCAACATCCTATGGAATCCTGGCGTTTGCAGTTTTGGGAGGGGCCGACTGGCCCCTCCCGAAACTGCAAACGCCAGAATTCCATAGGATGTTGAAAGTGGAATTATAGCACTATAACAGGCTAGTGCGGAAATGGCCAATGGTTTCCATGAGCATCAGAACCACTTCCTGATCTTCTTCATCTTTATCATTGTTGTTCTCCTCCTTCGACATACGAAGAAAAATCATATGTCTAGCCTGGCATCTTGTTTCCTACTATTATTAGCCAAATCTCTTTGGAAAACCCATATAAACAAATACAAGGGCAATAGCCTATATTACTGTTGTTCCCCAGCAATTGATACCCGTGCTTTCCTGATTCTGGAAGTAACATGTAACCAATATGACTTGTAGTGACTGATATTCTTATCCTCTGTCATTTTAAAATAGTTTTAAGCCACGTTACCTTGCTTTTCCAATTTTCTAAAACAATTGCAATTTAAAAAAAATAAAATACACCGTAAACATACTAAGCTTATATATGAAACCTGTTTCCACTTACCAGTCACTCTGGGTGGGTCACAGCAAGTATCACACAGACAATACTTGAACTCAGTTTCATTTGTCTAGCTGACAGGCTATTGTTTAATGATGGTAATGTTACCTATTATTCCTATTGTTATAATTAAAGAGATAATTAATTTAGAAATCCTTTAAAAAAACTATTATGTGTCTTCAGTTTCCATTTTGCTCACAGAATGGAAAACATGGAAAAAGTTAAATTTCTCACGTTTATGCAGTTAAAATAAATGTAGTATAGTTGATATAATCACATTAGAAGCATAAATAGCAGACAGCAAACCCTGATGACCTACCAGACTTTCTTAGTGATGTAATTATTAACAATTTTCAAGTGTTACCCACATGGCTGATAATATTCTATATTGCTCAACAATGTTGAATTTTCTTTTAATCTAAGCAGAAACAAAAACCCAGTACCTATTTTGAGATAATACAGATACAATACTTTAGTGAGAAGTGTTTATACCTGTGAATTGAACTAGACATAATGAAGGTAATTGTTTTGTAGTTCATGAGGACACAGTCTGGTACAGAAGACATCTTGGCTGGCAGAATCTTCTATTGGAAAATTTAACAGAAGCCCCAAACGCAGGTAGGTTGCTACTGTTTTCTTTCTCTCTCTCTCTCTCTCACTCACTCACACACACACACACACACACACACACACTGGCGACATTAAAGGACCACTCCACCACCAAAATGGGGAGGAAAAAACAGAATAGAGCTGTCATCACGATGTGAATGGCAGACCTTTTTGGAAATGGATGTGTTGGTGCTAACCTATTAGTGTTAGGTCATTGGAGTATTTTAATTCCTTAATGTTAAGGTAATAAGGGTTTTGGAAACTTTAATTGATTGGCTGATTCTTTTTAGATCATTAAATTTACAAACATCTGAAATAGTCAGAAATGGCTGGTGACTAACTGTAGTAATGAGAACCATTAATCAGTATACAACTGGTTTGAAACTTGGCAATGAAAATAAATTTCAAACTTGTTAATTAAAAGCCTAATGATTTTTTTAAAGTTCTGATGAATGGCACTGGGTAAAAGTCAAAACACACAATGTTATTTCAGTTTTTTAAAAATACTCATTGCAGCATTCCTTAGCATGCTGCCATTAGATAGTTATTATTATGATCATCACTAGTCTTAAAACTGTCACTGATCACATTATGCATTATTAACATGTTAAAATTTCTCTCTATGCTAAGAATATCATCTCGTCCTTGTGTGTCTGCTGTACCAGGCCCAACACTGAGCTGTCACATTGGTTATGCTGTTTTTGGTACTGGCAGAAATAGCAGTCCCATCCTTGTTTAGGGCAGCCATCCTAGAAAGAAGCAACATTTCATTTTCTATAGTTACCACAACATTTTATGAATTCCAAGTGATATATTACTTCATAATGCAATACATCCAAGCTCTGAGAGGTCTTTTCTATTTTCCATATTGGGTACACATTTGATTCATCACCATACATTTGGTGTGATTTCAGTGGGATTCTCATCATTGATAAAAACTGATACCTCCCCCCCCCACATCACTGGACATCCCACCTACATTATCAGAACAGAGCATAGGAGACAGCATAAATTCAACACAAATTCCTAGAATATAAACCTCATCATGAAGAGCACAATTCAGATAAGAGACTGCACAGCATTGGGATGTATTTTATTTTATCTTTTATTTTATTTTATTGAATATATATCCTGCCTTTCTCCCAAAGTGGGATTGGAGGCAGCTTATAATAGACTAGAAAAGATCTGGCTAAAACATTAATTTACAAAAGTTAAAAAGAATTACATAATAATAATAATAATATGATTAAAAACAGTGAAAACACTTAAAATTTATTTAAAATATAGTTTCAATAAAAGATTTTTAAAAAATACAGCACACCACTTTACACACCAACTATCCTTAATTGAAACTGAAATTTTAAAAAAAACATTGTATGTTTCTGAGCTCATATTATAACCTCAGTGCTCAAAATGGGTTGTAAGTGAGGGGAAACTATGGAAAACAGCAACCATGGAAATCTGACCATATTGTTAATACTTCCTTTCCTAACACACGGCTTAATCTGGGGATTCAAATACAAGTGCCCAACACCAGACTCTAAGAGCTGGAGCACCGAGACAGAGCATCCTACACAGGCACAGGGGAAAAAAAGTGGGGCCCAGCTATGTTACAAAATACAACTACCCCAAGAATCTTCCATGTTTTCCCCACACCCATCTTCTTTAAAAAGTGTTTAATTAATTCATTTAGATGACCTGTTATAAAGCCATCTAAAAACATAATTACTTGCCATGAATGTTGCAGACATTTCTAGAAATATTTTTAAGGTAAGCTGTTCCCTTAATCAGTATATTTTGTTACTGTTTGGAGAAACTTTATGTTTGACAAAAAACAGCATGAAGCTTGGAAAATTCTGCTCAAAATGCTTCTTAAAACACCCTTTAAATATAACTTCAAAATAACTAGGGCTAGTTATTTATTATACTGAGTGGGCAGACCCCAACTGCCACCTTGCTACATTCAAGTAGTCTCCTCGGAGTTGTTCTGTTACTTTTGTAATGTAACTTTGTTACACCCACATTCATCCCTTCACCAAAAGGATTAATTACAGGCGAATATATGACTTGCAACTCATTAATACCACTTTAAAAATTTCAGATCTAAGTGGCAAGTAAATATTTGTTAAAAAAAAAAGTAAATTCCATTACTTTCAAAAGTAGGTTTGCTGTATGCTAATGGTGTTATCTCCTCTGTCCTGTATATCTTACTGCAACACTCTTCCTCCTGCGAGAAACATTTACCCACGCATGTAGGTAAGGGATCTGCTGGCAAAGGCCAAGCGTTCCACACTAGTCCTCACCACGCCAACCAAACATTCATGAGCATTTTTGTCTTGCAAGAGTCTTACAAGAGCAGAACAATCTGTCTCTGACAAGAAACTCCAAGACCACAGGCCATAGGCATATACACCCTCCATTGCTAATGTATATTTTACTTACCCTGGCCATTGGCCATAGTTGAATCTTTGGGTAACAGCACTCCTTCTCTCACACACTGTCCAGAACACTGGACATGCCCCCAGTTTGGGTAACAATGTGCTCCAGTTGATGCCTTATTAGTGGTCCCTCTCTCTCTCCCTTTCTCTCTCTAGTTCCCACAGGCTGTTCTCCCACTCTTTGTTCCACATCCTATTCTATGCCAGCCAGGAGGAACAACATCTACCTCATGAGCAGTTGCTGGCTGGTTTCTCTACAGAATGGATAATTTTCTTGGAAAAGGTACTCTTTTTTTTGGACCACAAGTGCCAGAATCCTCCAGTTTTTGTCCATAAAAGTAATTTTCCCTAGCTTGGCTCTAGGCAGTGCTCCTGACAAGGAAATACTTCTGACATGGGAATCTTCACAAATGGAGCTGGTGCCATAAGAGACCCCCGCATCACAGCCCTGCTGACCTCCTAAATGTCTGAGGCAAAGTATCTTACCTGAGATGACTGGCTGGAATGTTTCCTTTCAGGATCTTCTCCTTCCAGGACAGTGATTCTATAAAAGCTTTAAGTGTGCTACTGCATTTTTAAAATATTTTCTTTTCTTTTCTTTTATTTTTTGCCCAGGACTAATAGAATAAGGAGCCCCTTTCCTTACTCTAGCATGATCCAGTTTTAGCTGTCCTCATCATGGGAACTTGATGGATTGGGGGGTGGAACACTAGTGTCTTCTCCTCTCTCTCCACTCAAGTAGCCTGTATTCTGGGGGTAGGGAGGGGCAGGCCTTTCAGGGTGTGCCACTGGCACATCTCGATTTCGTATGGTCATAGTGGCCAAGGTTGCAATGTCTGCCATAGATCCAATACTTGTCAAAGGTTAGGTTATATCAAGGGCCATTTCTGCACTAGAGTGTTATAGCACTATGATTCCACTTTCAACATCCTATGGAATCCTGGGGGTTGCAGTTTTGGGAGGGGCAGGCTGGCCCCTCCTGAAACTGCAACCCCCAGGATTCCATAGGATGTTGAAAGTGGAATCATAGCGCTATAACACTCTAGTGCGGAAATGGCCAAGATTTCACTGGAAATCAAGACAGGAGAGTCAGCACCATGGATAGCTCTAAGCCTAGGGGTGAAAGCCAGCCAGTAAGCTGTTCCAACTAGTTCCAGATTGTCTTAGATAGAAAGGTGGCCTTCCTAAATCTGGTTGTTCCTGCCTCTGTACTGCTGGTTTTGTCTCTTAAAGTGATCAGACATATTTTAGAAGCTTCAGGCTGCAGTGAGGTGACTGGGACAGATACTAGTCTGAGTGACAAGATGGTAATGCATAAGGACACAAGAGGCTACTCCCTAGGATTTTCCCAAAGAACTGTGTCCTGGGATGGTGGACACCTTGTGAGGTCCACCAGCAATGATTCCCCCCCCCCAGACTAGTAATTCTGCACATGTCTCTTCCTGAGGACAAGGATTTGGGATGCTGGCGCCCAACTGCTAGCGCCCTGCCCAGGGTGCTATGTCTTCTTTCTCTTTTCCTTTGTTTGTGTGTTGCATCCATGTGTATTGAATGCTTATTTCTTAGGTTCAATCAGGAACAAAGAATTTAATTAGAACATTTTTCTTTTTTATTGGAAGTACAGTTATGTAATATTTGTAAATACAGATAGGTCTTAGGAAGGAACAGAGGAAGACTATGATGATACGTTTAATTGTACAATTAGAATTTATAAACATCACTACTTTTTAATGGATTATGTATTTTATTTGTTATATTTTAATAAAAATAATTTTTAAAAAACCAGTGGTTATGAGAAGCATAAGGGGATTCCAGGCCCTGGCTTTAGGGACATCTGCAGTAGTACGGTCATTGCTAGCAATGCAACTGGAACTGATAGGATGGGATTACTATGTCAGTCTGTGTCTTTAGCTAACTTTGCTGGCATTTGGGCCTCCAGTCTTGTGTGTGTATGTATAGCGATGCTGAAGGCATTCTGTTGTCCATGTATTTGCTGGTTCCTTCCAAACGTGTGGCAGATGGCCATGGCTTCCAATCCAGTTTTTGAATGGTGAATTTTGTCAACGGTTCTAGATCTGGTGAAGCTGAAAGAGTGTTCATGAGCTGTTTCTATATTTTCTTGCATGTCCCCCACTTCCACTCCAGGTTTTGTGCATGATATAATCAGCATCTATTTCACTAGCCTAGCAGAAATTTATAGCAGCTTTGCCCAACTATTAAAACAGGAGTGGGGAAAGTGTGAGATTATTTTGTGGTCCCTGAAGGCCCCCAGAAAGCCCAATACCCCTTTCCCCCCATTAAAAAAGCACAGCCTGGTTTTGCTTCCAAATGGCAAAAAAAAGGTGCAAAACACCATAGAACGTTGTGGTTTTGCCCTTCCCCACAACTGCCAAATAATGTTTGGAAAAAAAAATCCAAAATAAATCAGCTGAAAAGTCATTGGAAATGAAACCAGAAGTGACATGATATCATATCAGACTTGTTGGTGTGGCCCCAAGGAGATAAGGGGTTAAAAATAGCCCTATCCTCTCTGTATTAAATATATAAAAAAGAACAATGCATATTTTGTCTGTTGCAGAAGTACAGTGTTGAACCAGAGACAGGGGGAGTGAGAGAGCTCTGTTTTTATATTTGCTTGCAACATTAGTACTTATATGAGAATCAAACCAATTGTTGATATATACATTTTAGCAGTTTTCCTTACATTATATTAGTAATCACTATATTAATATTGAATGTTATGAAGAAATTAAAAGTGAAGGCTGCTTTCCATGGTTCAGCAATTCTGCACTTGCTGATGAGATTATTAATGCAAAACTGATGTTCTGATATGCCTCACTTGATATGATGACTTTAATGCACAGTGTGACGAAGTATGTTTGCTCTCAGAAAAAATGATTCCAGCTTTGTCAGGGGTGAACAAATTGTGACTCTGTAAGTGTCGTTAAACTGCAATGCCAAATCCCTACTAGCTGTAGCAGCTACAGTTGATGGGAATTGTAGTCCAACAACATCTGGAGAGTCATATGTTGTCCACCATAGTATGTTTTAGGCAGGGAACCTGTACATATTGGGGCTTTCTTCTTTTAATGAAGCAAAGTTATCCACTGAACCCACTGTAAGAGAATGAAACAAATAAGGATTCTGTTACAGCTGTATTGGGCATATGTTAAAAGCTTTAAGATATGACTGGTAACACTGTCTTTTCCTCTATATACAAATCTCCAGTTCCCTCAAGGAAATTATACTGGATGTAGCATTGCTTCCAGGCTTCTGACTGTTCGCACTGTAAGGCGTTCTAACAATACCTCTTGGGACAGTGTTACAGTTAACAAGATAGTATGTGAGTTTGAATGAAAAAAATGCTCTAGATGAACAATCAGAAGTAATGTCTTGGGAGCAGATATCAAAGATGAATTAGTTATACAGAGTTAGAAAGTTACTGAGACATGTACACAATTTCAGAAATGTTAAAAATATCTTTCCTCACTACTCCACTACTAAAATTCAACATGAGTAAAATATTCTTTATGGGGGGGGAATCTGAAATGAACAGTGCTTCATTACTGTTTCTTGAACAGTAGATTAGAACAGCACTGATTACAGAATTAGACCCACATTATAGTTGATCTTGCAGAGCATAATCTCAAATTTGGCTAATTTACCACAAGATGGCGCTAGCACCAAATAAAGAAAATCAAGAAATTTTAAATAATATTTATAAGCAAATATATTCTGTTTGGGGCTGGATTTTGGAAATGCGCAACCACAACACCCAGCAACTGAGTATGACCAAGATCCACTCTGTTGGAAATGCAACACTCAGTGTTTAAAAAGTGAAATTTGTCTTAGAAAGAGCACCAGTAGATAGGGTTAATAAGTTTTTCAGTGACCTAAAATTTCATGTCTTATCCACCTGTTCCAACCTTAAACTGATATTCTTATGCATCACTGCAATCTCTTCTCTCTGCCTCCTTTTTGCTCTTTCAGTGCTCCAAAAGTAAAATTTAGTCCTCTTCTTGTTTCTGTTGCTAATGGGAGTTGAAATTCTTTTTACTTGGCTTTTTTGTCCTTGTCCCTAGTCTCCACATGACCAAGAAAGGAACTGGCCTCTGTCTGCATTGAGATCCCCCAGAACAATTGAGCAGCAACAACATCTGATACAAAATGTAGGCTTGTGACCCTGATGTCATCACTTTTCTTCTCCTGTGTGATTTTTTTAAACATCTTTTCCCTGATTAAGAAGCCACTGTGGCTTCAAAACCTTGCATGATGTATTTTCTGCACTTTCATTGGCCAAATAAAAGCATTACTCTTTTGTGGATTTTGGATTTTGTTGCATGGTGAACACAGCTACCTCTGAATATGTTTCGTGCTCTAGCTTAGCTTGATTGAGTAGCCTCAGAGAGTTTTTAAACCTCTAATGGTGTTCCTATAATAAAAGTTTGGTTTATTTTCTATAGTCATTGGTGTCAATGCTCCTTAATCATGGTA
This sequence comes from Iguana delicatissima, assembly GCA_948472985.1. NCBI lineage: Eukaryota > Metazoa > Chordata > Lepidosauria > Squamata > Iguanidae > Iguana > Iguana delicatissima. Next base: position 328,822 of record CAOKZL010001145.1, read on the forward strand.
GCTGGCCGCTGCATGCAAGCAGTGTGCATCACACTCAAGCAAGACCATCTACAACTGAGTTCTCACCACATAAGTTAAACCAGCTATTATGGTAAAATTTAAATTGATAAATTTCTGTTCCCATCTTTTAAAAATCACCCCACAATGAGATATAAATCTGTGTAAATTATCAAAGCATCTTTTGAATCTAGACACTTCTTCCAAAATAGTTCAGGCGCAGTTGTCACACCAAAATCACAACTACGGCACATGGATTCAAATTTATTATTCTTATCCACTGTCAAGTTGACTTTATGGGAACCCTATGAATGAAAGAACTCCAAGAGCCTCAGTCACCAACTACCCTGCTTCGGTCTTGCAAACACAAGGCCATGGCTTCCTTGACTGAATCAATCCACCTGGAGTGTACTCTCCCTCTTTTCCTACTGCCTTTCATTTTACTGAGCATTATTGTCTTTTCCAGTGACTCATGTCATCTCATTATACATTCAAAGTACAATAGCCTCAGTTTAATAAATTTGCCTTCTAGTGAGCGTTCAGGCTTGATTTGGTCTAATGCCCTTCCACTTGTCTTTTTTAAGTAGTTCACAGTATCTTTAGAAGTCTTCTCCAACACCACATTTTAAATGAGTTGATTTTTTTCTTCCTGTCAGCTTTCTTAACTGTCAAGCTTTCATAACTGTACATAGAAATTGGAAATACAGTGGCCTGGATGATTCTGACTTTGGTATCCAGTGATTTGTCTTTATACTTGAGGATCTTATCTAGTTTCTTAGTGAGTGCCTTCCCAAATCTTAGTTTTTATCTAATCTGTTGACTATAGTCTCCATTTTTGGTTAATGACTGATCCAAGATATAGGAAATCTTTAACTATGTCAGTGTCTTCACTACTCACTTTAAAGTTATGTAAACCATCTGTGATCAACCCAAGTATTAATACTCAAATAATAAGTAAATCAAAACTAAACTAAAGTGATGATCCCCCCACCCATGATATTGTCAATATTGGGAAAGATGGTGCTGATAAAAATGGTTTTGGTGCCTTAACTATGTTTGTTTGTTTCAGACTACACGATTATATCCTACAGATAAAAAGCTAAACATGCATTAATTCATTAATTCGTTCATTATATTTCTTTATGTCTCCCAGCCCACAAGGGCTCCTGAAGTGATGAACAAATAAAAACTAATTAAAATAATACAAAGATATGAACTTTATAAAAACACATTAAAGTACTCTTTTAAAACTCCTTAAAGCAGTCTAAAAACAATCCTAGCATACAGTTTCGAAACACCTAAAAACGAAAAGGCAATTCCAAAAAATGAATGCCATGCAGAACAGCACTGTTTTGGCTGCCCACTGAAGGCCTAAAAGAGGTGAGGCCAGCCTAACTTCCTTGGGTAGGGAGCTCCACAGTCGAGGCACTGCTGCAGAGAAAGTCCTGCTACATGTACCCACCAACCTGACTTGGGATGAGGTGTTGGGACATGCAACAGGGCCTCTTCTGAAGATCTCACATTTCTAGCAGGCTCATATGAGAGGAGGAGGCAGTCTTTCAGATATCTTGGTCCCAAGTCGTTTAGGGCTTTGCAAATCAACCCTCACACCTTGAATTGAGCTCAGAAGCAAACTGGAAGCCAGGGCAGCTTTTACAGGACTATGTGGTCTCTTTTATAGTCTATCAACAGTATATTAGAGTGATTTTTTTTATTTAATATTTTAAATAAAAATATTAGAGTGATTTTTTTAAAACATAACTAAATAGTGGGGCAAGCTGTAGCATAGTGCTTTAATAGAGAAATTCAATCATACTAATAGAGCACTGATGAAATTTGAAACAGGTGATAAGCCTGGGTAGATGTGATATCCTTTCATTACCTATGTCTATGAACATACGATTCCTACACACCTTCCAAGATGCCAAGTTCCCTTTTGGAGAGACATGTTAATGTAAGGTGGTGAGCAGACTAATAACTCAATGGTAGATTGAAGTTAATAAATAATATACCTACAACAAGACAAGAATAAAGTCAAGGAAGAGCTTCGCTGTTCCTGTTGCTAATGTAATAAGAACTGTTACCTAATCTAGTATGGAAGCGGTCTCAGAGTAGAAGACAGGAGAAGGAGGGGGAATTATTTTATTCTATTTAGTATTGCCCATACAGTAAGTGAAAAATATTTGATTAGAGAACTGCCAAAAATTTTGTTGCTTCTCTGTATTGTAATTTTAATTTAAAGTTATCAAAACCCTTTCCAGAAGTTTGGGAGAAACATTTGCATGTTTATATTTTGCTTTGCAAAATTCTAGTTTCTTTGATTTTCTATTCGCACTGTCTTCCTGCATCACTTGCAGCCATTTTCCATTTTCTCTCCTCCATCATGTCAGAATATGTAAAAATTTTAGTGAATAAAGATATTTTTAAATGTTTTATAAAGCCTCAGCTTGTTTCTTTCTCTGCTAGTCTTTGTGTGGGTAAAGGACATGGGACTGGTTGTTGTTCAGCATCTGGCCTTCCAATTTGATTATTGTGTTCATATGGTCCACTACATTTTCTAACAGTTTCAGTAGTATTGTCCTGGTTATAGAAGCCTCTTTCTCTGAGCAAACATATCCCATTGCAAAGAACACCTCTATATTTTTTTCTCCTGTTAGTGTTGTTGTGTATCCCCTCTAATTTAATTATTCATTGTTTATTGGAGATACACTGATGCTTTTTTATTTGGAGCATATTGCTATTTTGTATTACACTGATATTGGAATTTTTAAAAACTGTTCTTTATTTCAGAGCTAGAAGCCACCTTGAGAATTCCAAATGAGATAAAAAATTGGAATATTAATGCTACAAGCTCGTACTTACTTCTGACCGGATATGTATAGGACTGTATTATCAAAATCATTACACAAACAAAGAATTAACATTCCGAGTGTCACTATGGCATGTTGCATGGCTTTATTAGTGCTAGGTCCTCTTTACTAATAAATAAGCACTTACCAATGCTTCCTTTAGATAAATCATTAGACAGCTTAAGAGAAAATGAACACAGAGGACAAGATTCAACTCTGATCAGTTGCAGAGAAAGCGGCATGTAGTAGAGTCAATCAAAAAAATGGTTTGACAGCATGCTTTCTATGAGAACTAATGTTCTCATTAAAATGTAACGGTAAATTTAAAAACATATTCAGTATGTTTAGCCTGGACAAGGGAAGACTAAGCAGTGATATGTCACCTAGGACCATTTCCTCACTAGCCTGTTATAGTGCTATTATTCCACTTTCAACATCCTGTGGAATCCTGGGGTTTGCCGTTTAGGGAGGGGCCTTTGAGGCCTATATTGGAAATGGAAATGGCCTATATTTAACTATCTGAATGGTTGTCATGCAGATGATGGCATGAGAGTAGAACCTGGAGCAATGGATTCAAATTGCAAGATGCCGAGCAAATATTAGGAAGAATTTTCTTACAGTAAGAGCTGCTTGACAGTGGAATAGGCTTCCTTAAAAATATGAATCCTTCCTTCATTGGAGATTTTTAAACAAAGATTAGATGGTTACCTCTCAGGTGCGTTTTCACAGTGGATTGCTATACGGCGTGGGGCTGGACTAGATAATCTTTCTGGCCACTTCCAACTCAATGTTTCCATATCCTTTAAACTCACAAACAAATCATGATGATTTGTTTTTAAATCTGCAAAGCTGAATGGAGGGAACACAAAACCTAATACTTGGAGAAGGGTGTTTATATGTTTGTTTGTTTGTTTGTTTGTTTACTGCTATATATATTTGTTCCACTGCTAATCTTGCGGTAATAATGCAGTAGTGGTCATTTTAGTCCACATGTGGATCATTCGGGTGCTTAATAGCTGGCCTTGATTTAAACTAGTGTCAAACATTATGGGAATGAGATTACTTTGCTAGGCAATAATTTACATTTAATACTGCCACGATCAGGTAATATTTCACACATTTTCTGCACTCATCGTAAGACTGTTGCACATAAAGAGATTTCTCTTTATCATCCATCTTACTCTGTTTACACTAGTCTTTGCCAATATCCATAGCTATAATGAGAGGCAAAATTTACAGACAAACATTACAGGTCCCCATTTCCTTCTTCTTGTCAGTGGATTTCCACTGATAGGAAGAAGACAGCTGAAGGCAACCAACTTGCTTTTTCTCTCCTTTCTAGCGATGTTGGCCACAAGCCAGGATAGAATTAGGCACCTTTAAGCCCATTGAAATCAGTGAGCATAAATGTGCTTAACTCTCCATTAGATTGGAGCTGTTAGCTATTCCACTAAAATGTCATTTCATCAAGAGCTATCTCAGGTCAGCTGAGAAAAACATCAACAGAAAAACAACAGACATATTCCATTAACTATCTCCCTGCCTCCCCTCTCCCCACCAGCCCCAGCATGCAATGCACTCTTTCATGCATTTCACAGAAGCTCTGTTTCCCCCAAGTATCAGCCACTGGAGCAGTCTTCAAATTACTTAATTCCAAAGATGCATACAGTGTTAACTACTGCACAGTGTTAATGCTGGAAAGAAAAATAGCAGCCTGTGGGCAATTATAAATGAACCTTGTTAATATGTTGCAGTGACAGCAAGAAAGGCATTCAGCTGTGAAAACTGTTTGCTTTAACACAGGTTGTAAAACTCATACATTTTAGGAAGCAGTGAAAAAGCATCTCGCAGGCACTCTTTAAAATTCAGTCCCCAAAGTTTCTAATTAACAAACGTGCCATCGTTTTACAAAGAACTCATCACAATTTATCCAGTGTTTTCAAATGCTGCCAGCTGCCATCTCACTTTGGCCTTCCTCCTCCCATGATTTTGCTTTTGGGACTCCAAACTTGACTATTCTATGCGGGGCTGCCCATGAATTCAACTGAAACCTCCCACTACTTGTTGCCTGCTGCATGCTTTCCAAAAGTGAAAGAGATTTACAAACACAGTCAACATTATATTAACTGTACTGATTTTTACATATTTACATTTATATTAGGGATAGGGAACCTCAGACCCCAGGGGCAAATCCACTCTCTCAGGATTTGACTTGCTGAGGCACAACAGTTCTGTAGAAGGTTCAGAAACAACAGGCACAAGTCAGTCTGAAGTCAATGATTTTATTAAGCAGCAAACAAAGATGAAACAAACCATGAGAGAACAACATCTCCTAAGCAGGATGGGCTTATTTCTCAATCTAGCTGTCAAGGACTCCAGGTGACTCACAGCAGAGAGATCCCAAGCTGATAGCCAAGACATGGCACCTCCACATTCCAGATATCTATTAGCATAGCTAAGAGCCCTGGGTGCCTCATGCAAGCAGGCAATATAAACAGGTGTGGGATACTCCTCAATTCTTAAGATAATACCATCTTGATTTTGAGATAAAAAAAAGAACCTGAGTCTCCTTGCAAGGAGTATTTCCTTCCTTTCAGGCTCTTAAGGAGATGCAGGCACAAAGGAACAATAGTTGGATGTTGTAGGTCTTTGTCATAAAACAGTCTTCTAGTGAGTTTCCTCTACAAGGTTCCATGTACCGTCCCCCATGACAGTGGTTTTCCTGCTTTTCTGTAAGATTATTCCCATTCTAAAACACTGAAATGCCTCTCTGAAGGCTTAGGTACAAGCAGGAAGAGCTTTAAAAAGAATATATTAGGGTGTGGGGTATTCATGTTTAATTTACCTTTGACCTCAACCATCATTGGAATGTAGCCCCCAAGAACTTCACTGAAACTTAATTCCACTCACAGCCTGAACGAGGTTTCCCACACTTGCTGTAAAACCATGTGGAGGGTGGCCTGCACATCTTTCAGAAACAATAGCTCCATCATTTTACTGAATTACAATGCAGTAACGTGATCTTACACCAATGCAGCTCACTTTTACGGCCATTGTGTAGGTTGAAATTGTGTTCTGACCACACAATGACCAAAATTTCCCTCTAAACTACCCCTGCAAGCAGCATAGACCTACCCCATGGCTATTTCTGTACTGTTGGAGAATGGGGGATGAGTGAGGATGCATCCAGCTATTTTCTTGTAACTAGTCACACCACAAGGACATCATCTGCAGAGACTTTGCAAGGCCCTCCAGAGAATCATAGAATCACAGAGTTGGAAGAGACCACAGGGACCATCCAGCCCAACCCCCTGCCATGCAGGACCACACATCAAAGCACTCCCAACAGATGGCCATCCAGCCTCTGCTTAAAAACCTCCAAAGAAGGAGACTCCATCACACTCCGAGGCAGCATATTCCACTGCCGGACAGCTCTGACTGTCAAGAAGTTCTTCCTGAGGTTCAGGTAGAATCTCCTTTCCTGTAGCTTGAATCCATTGCTCCTTGTCCTAGTCTCTGCAGTGGAAAACAAGCCTGCTCCCTCCTCGACATGACATCCCTTCAAATATTTAAACATGGCTATCATGTCCCCTCTTAATATTCTCTTCTGCAGACTAAACATAACCAGCTCTCTAAGCTGCTCCTCATAGGACATGGCTTCCAGACTCTTCACCATTTTGGGTGCCTTCCTCTGGACACACTCCAGCTTGTCAATATCCTTCTTGAATTGAGGTGCCCAGAACTAGACACAGTATTCCAGACGAGGTCTAACCAAAGCAGAATAGAGTGGTACCATTACCTCCCTTGATCTAGACCAGTGGTTCTCAACCTGTGGGTCCCCAGATGTTTTTAGACTTTAGCTCCCAGAAGCCCTGAACATTGACCATAGTGACTGGGGCTTCTGGGAGCTGAAGTCCAAAAACATCTGGGGACCCACAGGTTGAGAACCACTGAGCTAGACACTAATACTCCTTTTGATGCAGCCAAGAATTGCATCGGCTTTCTTGGCTGCTGCATCACACTGCTGACTCATGTTCAGCTTGTGATCTACCAAGACTCCTAGATCCCTTTCACACGTACTGTTATCCAGCCATGTGTCTCCCATCCTATATTTGTGCATTCCATTTTTTCTGCCTAAGTGCAAGATCTTACATTTCTTTCTGTTGAAATTCATTTTGTTTGCTTTGGCCCAGCTCTCCAATCTGTCAAGGTCATTTTGAATTCTGATCCTGTCCTCTGGCATATTAGTAACCCCTCCCAATTTGGTGTCATCTGCAAATTGATCAGCATGCCCTGCACTCCTTCCTCCAAGTCATTGATGAAGATGTTGAATAGCACTGGGCCCAGGACAGAACCCTGTGGCACCCCACTAGTCACTTCTCTCCAGGATGAAAAGCAGCCATTGGTGAGCACCCTTTGGGTTCGGATGGTCAACCAATTACAAATCCACCTAACAACAGCCCTGTCCAGCCCGCACCTTACTAGTTTCTTTGCAAGAATGTCATTGGGAACTTTGTCAAAGGCCTTACTGAAATCAAGGTATGTTACGTCCACAAGAGATGCCTGAAGATGCCTCTTGCAGTGTGTCCAGATACAGGAAAATAGCTGGATGAGCCATCAGTCATCCCTCTGCTCTTGAACAGCACGGGCATGTTGGGAGCCTGTGTTGTTTCAACGTAGTGAAACCCACCCAAGAATTGTAGAGCTCCACTCTTCATGAGCTTTGTAAGCCACATTACTCCTGTCAGACTCTGCTTTGATTGATTCGTCTGCTAGAACCTACTTTGGCTTCTGTTACTATGCACATCTTATTGTACTGTATTGTATTATTTTAATGATGTCAACTATTCAAAGCAGTCAAAAGGCAGCTAGGAAATACTTTAAAATAAAAATAGTTTTTGTTTCCAAAACTGTTACTGAGAAAAGCCCAACCTGCAGGTGCCATAAGGCAAGCCAAAGTCCACCTTTTGTTTATTGCTCATTTGTTCAGTTGATATCCTGCTTTCCACCAAGCAGAGTTCAAGGCAGCTAATACTAAAATACAAAGTAAAAAAATTCCAGTCTCTAACAGGTGTAACAAAAACTGGTGTGACGCAAGTGAGCTAGGCCGAAAAATACATGTTAGGTAGAAAGAATGTTGGGATTTGAAGAGCTGTTTCAAGGGAATTTAAATGCAATCTGTTTGTCAGAAAGAACATTTAAAAGCTAACCAATCATGCAGGAAATACACTTTAAGGTGCAAGTTTTGTAGTCCAGCCCTACCATGAAACAGAGTGAGGCAAATGGCCTTAGGCAGCAGATGTGGAGCATCTTAAGAAACCAGCAATTTATTACTTCTTGTTTACATTATTATAATTGTATTGTCAATGCCACAGTCAGGAAGAGGTGCGTACGGTATTTTCTTCCTCACCTATCAAAATAAGTTGGCTGCTTTTAGATACTATTTACCTTGACCCATAGAGTCAACAGACAACATAATGTATTGTGAGTAGTATGAAGTTATGGTAGAAGAAAAGAAAAACAGAAATTGGTTAAGACAACACAGAGCCAAATTAGAAATAGTGGTACTTCATAAAATGCAGGGATAGAGAATAAACACTAATATAGGTATAATTGCTATATCTGCACCAGTTCTTTCTGAAGCTGTCTCCTCAGCCATCTCAGCAATAGCCAAGTGCAACATATGCCCTCTTCTGGCTGGTTCATCCTTCTGCAGTTGTTTTATAGAAGGCTAGTCAACAACTCCTTGCAATGTTCATTATTATGTAGGTGCTGACAACTCAAGGAATTTTGCCACCTATAAATTTACTGCCATCATCAACTATCTAGCTGGACCATTTACTCATGAGCAGATCTATCAAAGGCCCCATAGTTACCATGCCTTGATGCCTCAAGCTTACCTATTCAAGAGTTTGGCTGCAAGGAAGCACCTCAGCACTGCCGGGTGGAGGAAAATAAGCACTCTGTGATGCCCACTTGTAAACAGATTCTAAGACAAAGAAAGTTTTTTTGAGAGTACTGAATGGAAGACACAGAAGTTTTAAAATGTGCTTTAGCACATTCCTCTGTTGTTCCTTGTCCATCCTACTCTGAATGCATAGGGGCATTCAGACAAGAAATTAGCATTCTTTTCATCACAAGATCAAAAGAATCTTAATCAACCAGCATATCAACCAGCATATGTGTGTGTTATGGAAGCATAATTGCCTTTCATATCAACAGGAACCTCTAGCTTTCAGAATGCCTTGGGGCTGAACATTGAGGCCAAAAAAAACATTTGGAAGGTAAATGTTCTCCATTCTAGTTTATATGGCTTTCTTGCCATATTCAGCTTCCTGGTTTTATACTGCTTGCCATTTTTAAAAGTCAGTTTATTTAAGAATGAGCTCCTGTAAGCAATGGGAGTTGTCCTCAAACCCCATGCTTTTCTCTTGTTCATGTCATTAAAATAGTATATAAGCACTAAGCATCCTCTTCCTAATTAGGTTGCTTTCATGTTTGAAGTAATTCACTACTAATACAGAACAACATAATCTGGTCAAGTACTTGTACTTCCTCTAAAGGACAATAACTCTGAATCAAGGCTACTAGCATTACATGTTGGCTACAAAAAAATTAGTTCCTCTGATTAGTGCCATTCAGCACTCCATATTATCTCTTTGCAATGTTTGGGACAGGAGCTCTGCAGCAGTGTACGTTATCATTCCTTGAACTTTCCACCAATTCCATACTTCTCTGATAAGAGCTTAACCTGCCATTAGTCCTGAGCAAAAGTCAGGGGTTGGATTTATTACTCCTTTAAGCCAGGGGTGGTCAGAAGGCAGCTCAGCATCTTCTGGTAAATCATTGGTGAAAGACCATTGTCAGTGGAAGAGCCCCTGAATTGGATGCAAAAAATTCCAGATTCAGTTGTTGATAATAGGAGAGATTTATAAGACAATGATCGTACACGCAGTTTAACCAAAAGCTAAACCAAAACACTCCTGAAAGATGGTCATCCAGTCCCTGTATGGCCATCTTTCAGGAGTACTGGCTCTTGACGAATGTACTGTTCTCCCTCAGACAGCATCATGCCTCAGACAGCATAATGTCTTGTAACTGCTGTGAAGTTATGGCCAGGCTGTTGTTTTTTTAGCACATCTTAATTACACTGTCTCCATCTCCAAGGTGCCCACAAGAGGAATAGATGCAGCATCGCTCAGCTAGTAAGCAAAGGCCTTTTTATTCAGGTAGCGTTTGAGCTATCGTCAGAGATGGCTCACAAAAATATATTGTTACCTGGAAAATCCATTCCCCTACCCCCAGCTTTTGTGAGGACTACAGACGCTCAGGAAGAAATAGACACATTGGAGGGTAGGGGGAGAGATGATGGCATCATCCTGACTGATCAAAATTCCTGGAGGTTCAACCTATGAGCCCTGGCTTCACTACAACCCTCATTAGATCTGAAGTCAGTAAAGGGTGATGTTTTGGTGAATTGTGTCTTTATCTCATGCTGTAGCAATAAGGAAATAGACCTTGTTTACAGGATACCATTGTGCTTATCCAATCTTGAATTCTTTGCCAAAAGAAGAGTGCTACCTCTTGCAAATCCTATTTTCAAAGGTCAATTTGACATGACCCCAGGGGTCTAAAGTCCACTTATGCTTTGAAATTAGCCCCAGTCACAGCAGGATCACACAGTGCCTCCTGTTCATTCTTTATCCTGCTGTGCTCTAATGAAAGGCCACTTATCAACAGTTTCTCTGGCAGCAGGGAACAGCAGCTACTAGGCTGCACATTACCAAGTAAGTGGGCTTCCCAGTGGCTTTCAGGCCTGGCATTAGCAAAACAGCTTATGCTGTTGCTTGGCTTCTAATGTAGGAGGCAGGGCAGAGAAGGCAAAATCAACGGTAATTAGGAGCCTACCTTGGCAGTTCCCATTTTCAGCAGACAGAAAGAGAACACCAGGTGGAGTGTAATTAGCCAATGAAATTCTGACAATGGCCCATCTCTTTTCCAAGCAAGGTGGTATTCTGCAGATCACCCTTAAAAATGGGCCAAGCCACAATGGGTAATGCACATTGCCAATTCTGCATCTACAGTGCAGAAGGATGCTACACAGAATTTGTCAAGACATCTTCCCAGATAAGCATGCATAGGTTGCAGCCTTCTTTATTTCAGTCATCTGTAGCCTGCATTCCTTTAAATAAAGTTTGGTACAGTTACAAACAGATTTTAAAAAATTAAATGAAACAAAATTATTATTAGCAGAAGCAGTAGAACACAAAAAGCAACAAAGATACCGTTAAAGCAATTGGGCCTATTTCAGCAATGAAAACAATCCAATACAGGCAGTGGAAAGCAGGTCTTGCACCTTGAAGGCGACAACAGTAATCACTTCACCGTTGTGGTAGATTTCAAAGACACAGCCCTGTTAGTCTGGATCAGTATGCAAAGGAATTCTGTAGCATCTCTGAGCATCACAGTACATCCCTACATCCCAATAGCTCTCTCCATTCTTCATATAGTTAGCTACTCACTTTGGCTTTAGGCAACATCTTTCCTCCTGTCTTTCTCCCCCAACAACCATCGTTAAAACTGAATTTGTCACCTCATCACCGCGCCCACAAGTTTTGCATTTCTGTTTCTATTCACACATACAGTGTGGTCATTCATAGCTATAAAGGTCTGTTCCTAGCAACCTCACTCTATACATCTGCTGAAGCAGATTTAAAGACCATTTCCACACTGCAGCGTTATAGTGCTATTATTCCACTTTCAACATCCTATGGAATTCTGGAATTTGTAGTTTACTGAGGCCAAAGAGCTCTCTGGCTGAGAATTCTAAAGGCCCCTCCCTGAACTGCAAACCCCAGGATTCCATAGGATGTTGAAAGAGGAATAATAGCACAATAGCAGTGTAGTGCGGAAATGGCCTTTATCTATGAAAGCTTATGCTACCAACTTCTTTCAGCTAGTCCCAAAGGTACTACAAGATCCCTTTTGCAACCTTACCATTAGACAGAGCAAAGCAGCTGCCTCAGGCAACAGATTTGGGACATCATAAGAAGGCAGCAAATATTTATTTATTATTATGGTTAGTACTTGGAGGGGAGACTGCCAACAAACACCAGGTGCTGTAGGCTATATTTCAGAGGAAGGAATTGGCACGGTTGCCTCTGAGTATTTTTTGCCTAAGAAAACCTGATGAAATTAATAGCACTGCCATAAGTCAACTGATGACTTGAAGGCACACATACATTATTGTAATTTCACTGACAAGGAGACAGAAGCGATTGTAGGATTTTCTGCCTCCAGTGCCAAAATAACCTGACTGGCTTATGAGCTGTGTAACATGGCTTTTCAGGGAGGGGCTTCTGGTTTCCTAATTCGTTAGGCTGCCCCTGATCTTAAAGCAGACATTTCAGTTACAGTGTTGGGAGAGCATCTTCCCACATGTCAGGATGGTAGAGGTGCTTTAGGGGCTCAAGGAAAATAGGAAGGCGAATGCCTTTCCAGAGCCTACATATCTGCCCAAGACAGAAATCTTAATAAGGCAGAGAAATTCATGACATGCAGAGTTGGCAATCTGGAGGCAATTATTAAGAAATCTGGTCCTGCCTAAATACCAAATTAAAGTGTTGATTTCAGTCTAAGTAATCATGTATTTCTTAGTAAAATTAACATAATGTCCAGACTGATAAACTGCATGAGGCACACATTTCTTTAAGAAGGGGCTGCACCCCAAATTTGGCATCTTGTTCAGTCTATATTAAAGGAAGCGCTTTCCAGCCCTGAAACAGGGGGCATCCCTTGAATAAAGGACAAACTTCCTGGCCCTCAAATAATGGATGTCTCTCATAATAAGAGGCAACAAGCAAACCTATTAATGGTAGAGTCAACTTTCAAAAACTTTGTCCAAGATCTATTGGAATTGGATCACAATGAATTTTTTTCTGACAGCTCATTGAATTGTCCCGCCAATATGGCCAGTGACTTTCTGGGCTACAACATTCATGACAACAGCACCAGTAGACATGCTGGCTGAGAGGTTCTGGGAGCTGTAGCCCAAAACAGTTACGCTTCCAAGTTCTGGATTTTTTCCTGGATATGTTTATATAAGCTATATTCCATTGCCTTACATTAGGTTAGAAGATTATTTTTAAAATCCCAGTGACTTGAATTGCTAAATGAAACCTTTCATCTTCTTTTTCATTGTAGCTGTCATCATAGCTTCCCTTCCTCTCCTCAGCATGCATTGATATTTCCTATTATTACTAATACAAAATTCATGCAAAAACTGTCTCTGCTATATTTTCTCATTAAATGTGTACCAAAGAAACATGTTTGGCTTCAGTAATTTACATCTGCACACAACAGGAATTGCAGAGCAGGGGAAGCTTTCATTAGACAACTTAATCACAGTGCTGAGGAACAAAATGATACCATCTTCAATTAATATTCACCCTACAAGTCACTAATGGTTGTGTTAAAATTCTAGCACATACATTTTCCAGACTTTTACACTAATGCTGCCAGTTCTTTCCAGCCCATTGGATGGAAAGTACAGAAATTCATTATGTGAAATTAACATTTCTATTTTCTTAACGGCATTGCTTTAATTCATAATAAAACCAAGGCACGATGTACATAAATTGAACAATGACCTACATTCCAGTGACGTAATAATTTGAATCTTAAAACAAAAGGTTCACTCTTCCCTGACAGAAACATGTCTGAAGTGCTCCAGTGAAGTGAATTGCTTAAAATTTGATGTTGCTACACATTTTTCTTTCTTTATTTTATATATTGCATTAATGACAGTTTAACCCTATAGTTTTGCTTCCCAAATCTAAGAAATTTACAATAGCTGCTATCTATGAACTCCTTTTTAAGGAGGGAGTGATGGTAGCCAAAAAGGATGTTCATGTGCCTACGCACTCTGAACTGGCAGATAAAAATGTGCCCAACCTCCATGTCATGAAAGCAATGCAGTCCCTGAAATCTCACGGCTATGTGAAGGAGCAGTTTGCTTGGAGGCATTTCTACTGGTATTTGACAAATGAAGGCATCGAAAACGTGGGGGATTATCTCCATTTGCCACCTGAAATTCTACCTGCCACCTTGTGCCACAGCCATCCTGACACTGGCAGGCCTCCATCCAAAGGCTTGGAGGGTGAGCGTGTTACCCTGTTTACTGGGGGTCCCGGGAGGGACATCTAAATAACCAAACAACAACACACAATTTTGGGGGAAATTAGCTGGAGCACTCACTTAAGCTAGCGAGAGGCAGGGTGCCTTAGCAGGATCTTGCAACCCAATGTCTACTGGGTCAGGTCAGCAGCCAGATGGGTTTAAAGTAACAGAAATAATGTTTTATTGCATACAAACAAATATTAAAGACACCACAGCCACACAGCTAACTAAGAGATTAGAGATTGAGTTTAAGATAGAGATTTTTGGGGAGAACAGGTGATACAACACCTGTCTCGTCGTCCTAGATCTGAAGAAGAATCCGGGGTGCGGAAGAGAAGCTCAGCTCGATTAGCTGAGGGGAGCTTGCCAAATGACGTGGTAGCAAGGCGGGGTGGAACTCTGGAGGGGGCTGAGCGATCCGAGGAATGTCTCAGAATCGAGGGTTTTTATAGGGTGAATTGGGACTGCAGGCTCTGCCTTACTCGGGGACAACAATGAGTTTTGGATGCGAGACAATGTCTCAGAAAGGTCATAACTTTGCATGATTGAGTCAAAGCCGAATTAACAATAGTGTAGCCAGTATGCAAATACGTGGCGCTTACCAGTGGACAGCACAACCTTTGTCCAGTAGCTTGCTCGGGGCAGAAAGCCTTTGTTAGTATCGTGCATACTTAATGAGGTGTTTGCTGGAGAGGTCCCTGAAGCGACGAACCAGCTATGTCTGGCCTGTCTAGGTAGAGAAAGGAATGTCCAGCAATGATCGGCCGTGCCTGTTTGCATGCTTGTTCAGTGGCCTCGCAAACACATGGAGCGGGGTGGCAGGGGAAAGCCTAATGGTTTGATATCAAAAATGATATTGGGTGCTATCTCCGGATAGGCCTAGGCTGCAGTAACAAGTGTCCTGCTTCCTCACATGAAGAGAAGCTGACAGAGACACCTACAGATGCAGCCCTCCTCCATCTGGTACTGACAAGAAGGCAGAAGCTGGTGCTGGAGCAGCTACTGAACTTCAGTTTAGAGGTAGATTTGGGCATGGACGCGGACAGCCACCTCAGTAACAACATCAGTAGAACTCCATTGCTGCTTGGTTACATCTTGTGTATAATAAATAGGTGAATTTAAAAAAAACATAGAAATATATTGGCTGACATCCTATCAGTGACATACACAGAGGTAACTGAAAGTAACTGAAATTTACTTCTACATGTTGACTTTTTTTGTTATTGTAGAAGAAAAAAAAATCACTGCTTGCCTCACACAACAACTAAAACCTCTGTAGCATTCATCTTCCTGAGTCCTCTCCCCTGGTGAATTAGTGGCTAATGGAGAATGAGGGGCATCACAGAAGCATATGGCTATGTCCTTATAATCAGCTGCAAAATGACAGAAGCAACATCTATTACCTTTGTGGGGTCCTCCATTGCTCTTGGAAGATGACATCATAATTGTATGCCTGCTACAGCTACATATCCAGATGCTTCTTCAATGTCCTCTCCTCTCCACTAGCCACTAAATGGGCATGTAGGGAAAAGGTGAGTCCTGCAGGAGGAGACTGGGAAGAAATATTATACTTTATGATATGTCTCATGATGCAGGGTCCTGACCACTGTCTCAACTAGAATGTAAGGAATATTTAAAATTTTCCTAGTGTCCACAAGAAAGCCCATCTTGATAATCAAGACATCCTATCAAGGCTTGTTACATTTCAGATCTTCTTTGCAAAAACTGTTCACACAAGAAATTTGTCTACTGCCTCAAAACATTTTTTACACAGAAAATAGTGTCTTGTGATCAAAATAGGCTGTTTTCTGCACAGGATGTAGTGTGGGGTTTTTTTGAGCAAATATATTTTTGGCCAAAAAAAACCTCTCATAATACTTACTTTTCATCCTGTTGTTAGCACAGAATGGCTTCTCCATTCCAAACAAAATGAAGGACTTATGAACTTCAGCAGATTCCTGTGGGAAGAGGAACAACAATAAAAATTGTTGACTCTCCCACTAAGCTTGGGGGAGTGAAGCTTACCTAGATAAGAAAAGGTTTAGATAAGCATGAACAAAGCAGTTTTAATCTGACGTAGAAATGCACCATGTTATATCACTGAGTGATCTTGTGGACAAGTGATCCCTGTGAATAGGATGACCTAGGTCAGACCCTCCTTTTGGCTGTAGGCCAAGCAAGGCAAAGGGAATCCATAGTCAGCAATGTACAGAGAGAGCAAAGTTCCCAAGCAGTTACTTCCTTGGTCCAGAATTCAATGGTGGTTCTCAGACTGAATTCTTGCCTGATATTCTAGAGCTAGAGTAATAAAAAAAAGTACCATTTGAAATCTGTGTTCAAGACCAAGGATGAGCTTACAACTTTAGAAAGCTGCTTCATTTGTCATCTCTCATGAACAAAAAGGACTCTGGTCAAAGTTAAGGTTTTACTCTATCTTGATTTATTATTGGATCAGAAGTAAACCTTCAATGATGCTCTTATTTCAAATGATTCTCTCCAATCTGATTGGAAGCACAAGACCCACATGAGGCAATTCATCTGCTGTTCTTACCTAATCCTCAACCACAGCTTCAGTGTTCCTTTTTATAAACAGAGGTCATTGATACATAACTTTATTACAATATGTACATGGCATTACCTCCTGCTCTGTTACTAAGGCAGCCAGTTCCAGCAACTTAGTCCCAATCTAAACCCCCTATGGAGCTGCTACCATCAAGATTTCCAGACTGGACCTGCACACTGTGCCCCACACAGAGCTTTGCCTGAGGTTGCTGGCCTAGTTATCCTTTCATCTGCTTCTAACTCCTTTTGCTGTTGCTGAGGACTGGCCTCTGTTAGATCTTGGTAACCCACCTCATTTTGTTGGGACAAGCGATTCTGCTGTCAAAAGGAACAATAATCACATAGTAGAACCATTATTAGATATTGTTATCAATAGACAGACAGACAGCCGGCAGGCAGGCAGGCAGCAGAATTCTACTGTTCTGGCAATCATCATCATCATCATCATCATCATCATCATCATCTAGCCCTGCATCCCTGGTTCACAATGGCCAGTCAGTTGCTTATAGGAGTCCCACAGGTTAGACATGGAGCATCTTCCTGTTTATGCTCCTCCACATCTGATAGACAGGAACATGCTGCCTCTATTACTGGATGGAATATATATATCTTTGCCTGCCTATCTATCTATCTATGCAGAGAGAGAAAAGAGAGAGAGAGTGAGTATAATCATAATAAAATATTACTTGTGGAGGTAGTAGTTGTAGCATAAGTTATTTAGGTATATCACAGCAAAGGAGGTGAA
Organism: Iguana delicatissima; assembly: GCA_948472985.1. Lineage (NCBI taxonomy): Eukaryota > Metazoa > Chordata > Lepidosauria > Squamata > Iguanidae > Iguana > Iguana delicatissima. The sequence goes on from CAOKZL010001145.1 coordinate 346,153, forward strand.
TAAGCAGCAAGTAGCTATTGATAACCCCATCTTCCACGAACTGGGGCAGAACACTTAACAACATTGAACAAAAGCATAAGTCCAGTCCTAGCAAAGGCATAGTACAGACAGTTTACAGAATGTTTCCCTGCAGTCAGTGGTGCCAGAAAAGATCAGACAAAATAGACAAAATGCTGCTCAGTTCTGGCATGAATAGCTTGCCTGGCACAGAAGCTGGAACACAGGAGGTGGGTGTAGAACTCTAATTCACTGGCACCTGTGGTTTGTGCATCAGCTGACCAGGAGAACAAGAGAGGTGGAAAGGAAGCCAGTGTTGACCTTCTAGAATGTTCTGCACATGGATAATATGATTGTACTACGACTGAGTTGATGCCTATGGTTGCCAGGTAAATGATGACTGAGAGATGCAGATGCATGGGGCCTTTCACATGACACAGTTATGGTACTACGATGGATTCCACTTTAACTGCCATGACAACATCCTATGGAATAATGGAATTTGTAGTTTAAGGAGTGGTACTTAGCACTCTCAGCCAGAAAGGTCTAGTTTACCACAGATTAAACATCCCAGGATTCCACAGCAAGCAGCCATGAGTGTTAAAGTGGATTCATTGTGGTATACTTGTCTAGTGTAAAATAAAGTGACATATTGCTTCAGAAGTCTAAGCATCTGCTTTTGGTCACTTCACCAGCAGTCAAAGAACATCAGAACAAAAAAGTAAACATTTTATTTTGAACACACATCTTCAAGTGACAAGATTCCAGTCTTTTCCTAAAAAAAACTCAGTCTAGAGATTTCATAAAAAATCTAACTATTACATTTCAGGCTTGTAACATTGCACTGCTCTTCTGTGTTTTCCATTTCAGTATGAATAAGGAATACTTTTTGTTCCAGATCTGTCATTCTAACACCTTTCATCTTTGTTAAACATGCTGAAGGATTGCCTCAGAATTATTTTGCTTCCTGGATGAGTGACAATTGTGGGCTGAGACCATGTGCAAATCCTCACTGATGTGGCAGGTTGAGGTTTACAGCAGAAAAGCCTCTACTCTGTATTGTACCACACAGAAAATCCCAACGGCAGAGAAACTTAAGTGGAGTGAGGTGATCAAAATGAAAGGCCAAAAAGATCATCTTAGTAGCAGAATGTTGACCAGGTGGGTCAGTGGAGGGCCAGTCAAAAGAAAATTGCAATAACCAAGATGGGAAATGACCAAGGGATGAATTAATATCTTTGCAGAGGAAACAGTTAGGAAAGGTCTTATTCTGGTAACATTATAAGGAAAGAACCAATATGACATAGCTACAGCCTCAGCTGGGACATCAAAAGACAATGAGGAGTCAAAAGTATAATCAAGATTATGTTCTTTCTCCACAGGATGGAAGGGAACACAATTAACAGCAACAAAGAATGCGTAGTTGGCCGAAGGCTTTGGAAGAAAAATAAGCAATTCCATCTTTGCCATTTTAAGTTTCAGGCAACAATGAAGCATCAATGGTAAAACAGCAAAGAGACATGCTATAATATGATGCCTAACATAAGAAGAAAGTTCTGGAGTGAACTGACCATCAGCAGCATAAAGATGATACTGAAGGTCAGAAGAACAAATAAGTCTCTTTAGGGACAGAATATAAAGAGAAAAACAACAGAGGGCCCAGAGCAGAACCCTGTGGATTGTGGGAAAAGGGAAAAGATGATACACAGCCTCCAACCATTAAATGTCCAGCTTGAGAGATAAGACACAAACCAGCTGAGGACAAAATCAGTAAACCATAGGTTGCAAAGAGTATCCAACAGAACATGATCAACTGTGTCAATGGCTGCAGAAAGATCAAGAATTATAAGAAATGAATATATGCCTTTTGAACTGGCAAGAGGAAGACCATCTGTTATCTTTGGAAGCACAGTTTCTATAGAGTGAAAAAGGAAAAATCCCAATTGAAAGGGATCCAGCACAAAGGTACAAGAAAGAAAGTCAAGGCAAACAGTAAGTTCTAAGGCTTTTGAAAGAAAAGGCAGCAACCAAGCAGGGAGATAATTAGAAATAGAAGGTGGATCAAGTGAAGGCTTTCTAAGAACTGGATAAACAGTGGCATGTTTAAATATAGAAGGAAATGAGCTTGTAGAGAGGGACAAATTTATAATGTGGAAGAAGGAAAGAAGAAAAGCAGGGACAGTAATAGTTGGACCAGTTACAAGAGAACAGGTAATCTGACAACAGGCAGAAAGCAGAAAAGGAGGCAGAGACAGAAATTTGAAAAGCTAGCAAAGGTTCAGAAAAAGCAACATCTTAACAGTTTCAGTTTTAGATTTTTCAAAAGGTAACAAAGTCACTGGAAGAGGGTAAAAGGGAGAAAGTGGCAGGGCAGGCTTTAAAAGAGAATGAAAGGCAGGAAAAACTAGTGCAGGTGCCACACATTACTATGAATCAACTGTGTTTAGTATTGCTGTTTAAAACAGTACAAGAGAAAGAAGAAAAGATTATTTTATAGTGGCCCCTTGACTTTCATGAGGCTTCGGGGTGCAGAACCCTCACGAAATTAAAAAAACAAACAAAAATACCCATAAATAACTCCCACCTGCCTGAATGAGCTCTCCCCCTCCCATTCCCTTCCAAGGCTTCACCACCCAACCAACCCCATTCACTTGCCTTTTGCCCAGATGCACTGTTGCCCTTCTAGACACCTGGGCAATAGGCAAGCAAATGGGAGAGGGAGCCACCTGTTTAGAGAAAGTGCATGCATGCCTTCCCCCCTCCATTTGTTTCCCTTTTGCTCAGACCCGCTGCCTCCCTTTCAGAAGCCCAGCAAAAGGCAAGCAATGGGAGGGAGCAGCCACCCATCCAGAGAAGGCATGAGAGCCCCTTCTATGCGTGTGGGGCTGTCCTCTCCCATTCACCTACGCTTTGCCTGGGTGTATGGAAAGAAGGGATGCTCACCCCTGCAAAATGCAAGGGAATGGGACGTGAAGAACTGGGGGAGACACAAGCAGGTGCCTTGAAAATAACCAAATTCATAAAAGTCAAACCCATAAATGTGGAGGGAGGACTGTATATGAATGTAGTCTTTCCACTTCCTAGTTTTCTTCCGCCTGGCCCCTCCCAAAACTGCAAACCCCAGGATTCCATAGGATGTTGAAAGTGGAATCATAGCACTATAACAGTCTCATGCGGAAATGGCCCTGGTCTCCAGGATTGTAGACCAACACTCAAACCACTACTCCATGCTGGGTCTCCAAACATTGGCTATAATACTGCAGTATTAATTGCCATGTCTCCCTTTATCAGTCCAACTCTTACATATGCAATACAATAATTCAGTACTATTGAGCATAAGTTAAAATATATCCACAGCTATTGTGAAGAATTAAACTATATATTAACTATATATCTTAGTTTTAAACATCTGAAACTAGTCCACAATTTTTAAGCACAACCACTTCAACTTATATTTATTTATTTAAAATATTTACAAGCCACTTGCTTGTGTGTACAACATCCACAAGGCTGCAAACAATGTAAAAGTTACAATACTACACTGTGATCTAAATCCAGTACAGACATGAGCAGCTGAAGCATGCCTTATGAAACACTAGATTTAGATCTACAGTAGGCCCTCCACATTTGCAGGGGATAGGGAAACAGAACCCCCATGAAAATGAAAAAAAATGTGAATAACCTGATGGCGTTCCCATAGGTGGAGTGGCAGGAGGGAAGGCCAGTGGGGAAATATCTTCCCCACTTGGCTGTCTGGTTGCCCCCACCTGTGAGATTGCAATCGCATGAGTGGGGGCGGTGGGAGAGAGAGCCAGCAGAGAAGATCTTCCCAGTTTGATTGTCTGGCCACCCCACCTGAGCAATCTCGATCACATGGGTGAGAGGGGCAGGAGAGAGAGCCATCGGGGAAAGATCTTCCCCACTTGGTTGTCTCCGCTGCCCCTGCCTGGTGATTGTGATCCCAGGGGTGGGGAAGGCGGGGGAGAGAACTCTCAGGCTTTCTGGCCTTCCACCCACACAATCGCATCGCTAGAGTGGGGGCGGCGGGAGAGAGAGCAGGGGTGGGGAGGAGTGGGGAGGAGGGGGGAGTCCAGTGGTTACCACAGATAATCAAATCTGTGACAGTCAAACCCAAGAAATGTATATTTAAAACATTAAAATGCCAGAAATGAATTTAATTATTTTAAATAGTGATAGGAAATTATAATTATTCCTACCTGATCCAACCTAATAGAAATAAGTTTAAATCGAATAGCAAAGCTCTGAACCTTCATTGTAATAATTATAGCTGTTATTGATCTATCTTATGTACATGCTAGATACCCATGAACCTCAGGAAGAACTTCCTGACAGTCAGGGCTGTCCGGCAGTGGAATATGCTGCCTCGGAGTGTAGTGGAGTCTCCTTCCTTGGAGGTTTTTAAGCAGAGGCTGGATGGCCATCTGTCGGGAGTGCTTTGAGGGTGTTCCTGCATGGCAGGGGGTTGGACTGGATGGCCCGTGTGGTCTCTTCCAACTGTACATTTCTATGATTCTATGATTCTATGCTGAAGTATTTCCTTTCGCTCATAAAACAATTATCTGGAAACATCATTTCACAGTTCTGAATTAAAGTTAAAATTTAAATTAAATTTGGTATGTTAAAATAATAAAAGACACAAATTTTAGAACAATAAAACATGCCAAGCTTAAACATCAGGTCCTATGCTAAGATCCTAGATGACATGATCCTCCTGGACCTTCTGAGGGTCTTCCAAGGACCACTTGGAGATCCAAGATGATGCCTGCTCCCTCATGAAGCTGGACTGTGCCACCTTGTCCTGTGCTGGCAGCCTGCCAAGGCTTCCCAGCTATATAATCAGCAGTAGCTAGCAAGCAGCATTTCTTAAAGCAGTCCAAAACTAGGCCAGAACTACCGAGTCTGAATTTACCAAGAGTCCAGGGAGAGAGTGTCCATAAGCAGAATCTATAATCCAGGCAAAGGTCCAAGGTCCAAAGACCACGAGCAGATAATGCAGGAGTTAGCAAGGCTGTCACCACCAATGGAGTCAGTAGATTCCAGCAGCTTTCTGCCATCATGGCCTTTGATTATATAGCCTCAGCCCCCTGGCAAGCTGCGGCCTAATTCACAAGCTCTTCCTTTTTCACCTGCACTGGCTGCTGCAAGCACTGACCCTCTCACGTCTATAGGGTGTGGCTGTTGGAAAAAGTCCTGTCTGGGTCCTGGGGCACAGACATGACACCATCCCCTCTTCCTCAGGGCACTAAATGGCCATGGGGGGAGAGGCAGGTGGTCCATGGGCAGGAAAATAAGTGAGGAATGGGGGAGGGGTCACTTAGATGAAGATGCTGAATAAGTCCATCCACAGCATTAAAATATAAAAAATAAATACATGCAAGCATAATTTGTAATTATACCACTGTACATTACCAATAGGATTCTGCCCAGATTCAGTACCACCCCCATCCCACACAATGAATAAAAGAAACCAATAAAAACTGAACAATGTTCATAGCAAAATAAAAAACAAAATTAAACACAGATTATCTTAAAAGGTCTATAATCTTATAACAAGCTCAAGCAGCTCTTAAAATGAGCAAGATAACAAAAAGGTCTTTGCCAAGATCATACCATAGGCACCAGGCAAGCCCCACTGGGAAGGGCATTACACAATCCAATAGCCACCCACCAAGCCTCACGTGATAGCAGCACACTGGGACAAAACCCAGTTGCCAGTCCCAGCTAAAGTGGACCAATTGAATGGTAAAAATTATACAAACTATTCATTCCCCAGATTCCCCTTGATTTTGTGGGCCCAATCTGCCTGTGACTGAGAAGTGGTGTTACATCCAGGTAAGTGAACATAGAAAGAAGTGATCCTTAAGGTAATGCTGTCATTAGCATTAGCACTGTTACCAAGATTTTAAAAAATACCATTGCTATGTGTTTATATTAAAGAAAGCCCTGTGAAGGCATATGTATCTGTGTGGTTTGTTAACAGAAAATTATTGTAGTACCCCCAACATTCCTTGTCAATGGAAACAAGGCTACCAGTCTCATAAGCAACGGTCATTCTGTGGCACATCTCATATTTCTACAGATTTCATGATAGCCATTCACTTGTGAAGGTGAGAATGTAAATAGTATGTGTGGCAACAACACTGGCATAGCGCTAAACATTCCTTCCTCCACCAATGACCCCGTATTTGTAGTTCGTCCCAGATTTTGCAAACTTTCAAATGCAACTAGTGAAGGCCAAGCCAGCCTCTATTTGCAAAGGGCCACCACCTTCATTTGCACTGTCCCACCCTTCTTCTGGTTCCCATCCCAGCACATGACATTAAAATGCAATATTATCTCAAAATACAGAGCTCTAAAAACAGACACTTAGAAGTCTGAATTAAGTTTTATAATGCCCATTAAGCCAAAGTTTTATCAGATGTAAAGTCTGTATTTTCATGTACGCTGTCAGTACTGCATTCTAGATTCTGTGCATTCAGGTTTGCCTCAGAACCACAGCTGGGAGAAAGCAATACATCAAGAAGAAATGACACAGGCCCTTTCCACACGGGGGCAATAAAACGTTTTAGCGCATTGTAGCGCGACATCTGACGGAGGTCTTCCATACCTTAGAATGCGCTGAGTCGTCTTTAATTTTTCAGTTCCACACCTCAATCCGCTCAGAAACGCTTCCAACTGTGCTCGCACATGCTTTTAAAAACCGGAAAAAATGTGGTTTTTTCCCCTGAGCAGCACAATCACGTACTTGCTCACTTGTGTGGAAGCGCAGGTTTGCGCTGATTGACCCTGAGATGAACGGGGGGCGGGCCGTGTGGGCGTGGACAGGTTCGGCAGTTGGCCCGCCCCACAAAGCTTTGGACGGCACCATTTTTTAATCCTCGCTAAGCGAGAGCCCACAGCAGGAAAAATAAAAAGCATTGCAGGTACGCTAAATTGGACTTATTTCTTTACTGTCCATCTTAAAATCGCCTTTTGATGCTTCCGTGGGGATGTTGGAGCTTCAGGGGACTGTGGATTTATTGCTTTCATCTGGTGTGGGCTATTAGCGGGGGTGGGGGTGGGTGCCCGGAAAGTCGCCTCTCTAGTAACACCGCCATTTCACAACCCACCACAAACCGCTGGATGTTTGAGCCAGGGGCGAGGGGGCCGCAGCGGCGGTGGGTGGGGGCCCTTCGGCGCCCTGCCCAGGGGGCACTGGACAGGGAGGCATGGTGGCTGCCAAGGGGTCCCGCGGAAAGCCTCGGATTAATGGCGCCTTCACTTTGAAAAAGCGCTGCGGGGATATCATTTAAACAGATACAGGTTTGGTGATTCAATATTCTTTCCAAACCCCCCCCATATGCCACCGCGGATGAAAGCGAAAAATCCACAGCCCGTTTCCCATGGGGGTCTGGAAGCTTCAGGGGGCTGTGGATTTTTCGCTTTCATCCGCGGTGGCATGTTGGGGGGAGATAATATTTGGAAAGTCTCCTCTCTATCAATACCGTCATTTCACAACCCACCACAAACCGCTGGATGTGTGAGCCAGGGGGGAAGGGGGGCCGCGGGAAGCCTCGGTGTCAAAAGAATTAAATGAATGTCGCCTTCACTTTGAAAAAGCGCCGTGGGGCTATCATGACTCTCCGCCGGAAATGCCCAGAACATGAGGGAAAACGGGGCAGGGGGCCATGTCCTGCATTGGGCAGAATGGACCAAAATGTGTGTGGTGGGGTGGCTAAAGCTGGGACTGCGAACTACTCTGTGCACCGCACAGAAAATTGGTACTGCACACTGGAGAAGACGTCTGCAGTTGAATGTTCCACAGTCGTCCGACCACTTGCAGATCTCCCCGAACGGCATGATTGATTTGCAGTGGGTGTCACTTGGCCCTTTACTTGAGGCCGAGAGTGTGACCCGACTAACATCCCTTGCTCCCACAAAACTAGAGCCTGATTGGTGGGCGGTTGGTGGGGGCCATGACAGGGACTGTCTACTGACAAACACCCCTTCTCAGAAAGGACACGTCTTTGCTGTACCTCGCGGTCTGACAGGATGGGGAGGAGGGGGCTAAGTGGGGTGCTCCAGACAGAAAGATGACAATCTGCTTTGTGTACACAAGCTTCCCCAAAACCCAAGATTTGCTCGGAGGTGGATCCCCGTGGCCCGTCCTTCGAGGCTGAGAGAGGGATCACACAAGAAACACTCCGTGGCGAAAAACCTATTCACTCAGTTCTCCAAAAAGCCTGCAGCCCAAACTGAGCAACCTGGTTATTTTTTTCAAAGAAGCATCTTCAAGTACTAGCAGGTATAGGCCATAAGCTATATGTGGGTGCCTTCAAACCATGGATTTCAAACTGCTTTCCGAAGTAAAAACTCAAAGGTAGTTTTGCTGGCACATTCCTCTGAAATACAGCCCACGGCACAAGACAGTCAGTGGTGGTCTCCCATCCAATTTTAAATCCTAACACACCCTGCTTAGCATCCTAGGTTAGCATGGGATTTGGCTCTGTTCACACGATCTTTAAGTACTTTCCACACCTGTATGGTATGGTGATGCCTTGCTATGGCGGGCAGATCCAGGTCAAACTGTAGACTGCTTCCAAGGGTGAACTAGTTATATGCAACCATTGAAGACAAGTTACAGGAACACTGGGAGAAATCTGTCCTTAAAAAATGAGATAAAATTGTCAGCCAACAGAACAGAAAACCAGCAAAACATAAACAGAAAGGTCAAAGGATTACAGGAGGTTGCTCCTCCTCATTTGTGACTTCAGGTCACGTAATTCTTTTCTTATTTCCACGTAGGAATTATAAGGGCGGGAGTGACACCTCGAGCAGGCTTCTCTATGCAGACTCATCTATGGGTGGGAGAGCAGATCTCTAGGATGCCGTGCTGGGACACTCACTGAAAGCCCCGTAGCCAACCTTCCATCATGGCCACCCGTGTTGCTAACTTGCACATCTTTGCTGTTTTCTTTTCCAGCTTTGTCATCCCCACCATTAAAGAATCCGCAAGGGACCTCAGCTCCTGGGGGGATGGGCCTGGGAAGAAAAGATGACGTGGCGACCATCCACTCCTTGGAGGGGGCCCTCCATTTGTGCAACCTTCCGCGGAATAATTTATTGATATATGATGTATATGATGATGGGCCCGGAATGTCTCCCAACTTCCTGTCGTTCCTCCACTGCGGCCGCTGCGCCAACTGCAAAGAGAAAACCGCTCAACCTTCCTGTCAACAATTGGGCGTCTGATCTCTGCATTTTTCCCGAACTAGGTGATTACTGTACCTTCAGTTGCTTGTTCCTTTCCCCTGGCATATCAATCACCAGATTGCCATGACCAGGGGGAGGAACAGCAGGGGCTCTCTGCTTGTGCGTCCGTGGCTGGAATAGAAATAAGCGGGAAACAATGTTACCCTGGAAACAGATCGACATCCTAGCTGTTAATAAAGCTTTCACGCAAAGCTGTTGTGCATATTTTACCTATATCTTCCCCAGCACCTCCACCATCAGTTTCCTCCCCGGGGCCCGAGGTGTCACCTAGCAGGATTGTTTCTGGCTCTGGAGAAACAGGAAACAGCAAAGCACTTAACTTTTGAAAAACAGCGGACAGACCTTTGGTAAAACACACCTGTTCCCCACGTGTTTGTGTACATAGGGACAGGGATGGAAATTTATCATACAACTGGAGGTATTGCACTTGCCTTCCTCTCTGTGAGTACGGCGACATCAAAATCTTGCCGGGTCGCACGGCGTCTGGCACAGGGGAAGTGGCACATGCTGTTGTCAGTGTGTGCTTACATAATGGGGGGACCCAGGAACCCCCACCGTTTGATTGACCATCACTTACCTTCATTGGGAGGGGGATGGTTGTCAAGGCTACTCACGTCCTCTTCTGCGGCCATGCCAGGAGGGGCGCCCGGCAAGCTTCCACAGTCGCAGCATGGTGCCAAGGTAGGGAGGCTTCGCTAGTGGGTGGGTGGCCATTGAAGCGTTCATGCAATCATAGAACGCCGCCTTAATGGCTTTGAATTTGGAGTTCACCTGCATGGGCGTTCTGTCAAACCCCCGCCGTGACAACCTCCTTGCTATGCCCTCATAGTATTCTCTGCATTTGTACTCCGGAGGATACCTTACCCCTCCACACCACTTGACCATGGACAGCATCTCCCTGGTCTGGAAATAACCAGCGGGCACCCTCACGCTCCCTCTCTCTCTCTCTCACTCTCTCTCTGTATATAGCAATCTACCCTTACACTCCCACCTATCTATCTATCTATCTATCTATCTATGCTCTATCCAACTATCTATCAATCAATCTACCTATGTTCCTATCTATACAGTTGTTGCTATCTATCTATTCTGCTACCTATAAACCCACAAACCAAAAATAAAATGAATATACCTTCCTAATTGTTCTCCTAGCTATCTCCTCCCTCCTTCCCGTCTAATGTCAAACCAAGGGGGAAAAAGATGGGGGGGGGAGAATACTATCTTCACCTGTCGCTAAAACCTACCAATTAACAAAAGATATAGCCAGGGAGGAGTTGGAAAAAGTTGGTGGGTAGGACAGAAAGGAATAGTGATAAGATGACAATGGGGATAAAGGGACAGCGGGGTAATAAAAGGAAAAAAGAGACCTAAACCTAACAACTCTCACGCACTATCTCCCTCCTATCTTCCGCCCTGACACGCCCACAGAAAGGCTGCAGTTCCACCGCCTTCCTGTGGGGGTCCCACGGCACCAAGTCCTGGTGGCCGCTGCGCATGTGCGAAGCGTTGCCCGAAGAGAACTGCGCTGGGGCGACCAGGAGGAAGCCATTATTTGGAACTAGCAACCTCGTGGTCAGCCAAACTTTGCGGAAGAGTTTTGTTAAAGGTGGCTATGGAGACCCAAGATGCAAGCCAGGGAAATGTGTCTAGCCCTGGAGAGGGAGATTTCAACCCGAGGAGAAGCAGGGCAAAAGGCAGGGGGGTCGCGTGGCGACACTCCGAAGTAACAGGATCTCCTTGAAGTGTGGGGTGAACAAGGAAACCCACGGGATTGTTTCAGGAAAGCTACCGGAATATCGAAATATTTGAAGAAATAGGCCAGGGAAATGGCAAGAAGAGGGCACAGAGGACAGCGGAAGAATGCCGCACAAAAACTTAAACGGCTGGGCTGGACTACCGTCATGCGGTCGCTGCAAATAAAAGGACAGGCTCGTCCCAGGTTACTTGTCCTTACTTTGAGGAGCTATCTCGAATTTTGGGTGGTGACGCGGGTGCACATCCACCAAGGGTCATCGCAAGCTTGCAGATTGCAGAGGACGGGGATCACGGAGTGGAGGAGGCTGCAGCATCAGAAGGTATTAATTTTAAAAGGGGTACCCTCATTTTAGTTTTTGTATCACTAACTCATCTATGCATGTAAATTCCACCCATTTGTTTCCCTTTTTGTGCTCCAGAGCGTGCCCATAGCCAGGAGCTTTTTGGGGATTCCAGGATACCTCTGATGCGGAGACATCACGTAAGGCAGGTTGTTAGTGTGGGGGAACAAATGTATAAGCTTCGCTATATCTCCCTGGGTCGCAACATAGTGCTTGGGCATGGCTGTGAGGAGCTGGGGCAAGTGGAACCGTCTCCCTGTTGAAAGAATGCTTTGGCAATGTGCATGCTACCTCAAAATTCCTGTTTTACTACTTAATCACTAACCATATCAATAGCAAATTGTTTTGCTCCACAAAATGAACAAGTTGTCTGAACTCTTTGATTCCTGTGGGTCTCTGGGTATGCTAACGGTGTGGGAGCATTCAAATGGCGCACAGTATGTGCCTGGTCCCTTCCAGCTTGATATCAATGTGTATAGGTCACATATGTTTCCCAAGGACGGCATGCCCTTCCATTTGCATTGCTGATTTGCACTTGAACCCTGCGCACATCTTCGTGTACATTGATTCATGGGCATTCCAAAATGGGGGGGGGTTAATGGCGGGAAGGGGGGCTGCCAGGAGCCATGCAGAATGCATTCTCAGCAGAACTGTTCTTTCACACCTCATAACCTATCCCCCAATGCAGGCATGACGACACCAGCAACACGCCAGTTCATCCTGGAACATCTGAGCAAATTGACAAGCACCCACTGGTACAGGTGAGTTTTTTACCACCACCCTTACTCCATACCTTGTCACCTTAGCACTAGAGGCGCTGCCCAGAAGGTACATGAACCTTCCTGCTGGACCTTTTGCACAACAGTAAGCCTGGTGTCTTACGTATGAGCAGGAATCATGACATTAGACATATAATTGTTTACATGCACAGTTTCTGTTGCATCCCTTCTCCTTAATTAGGTATTCGCTGTAGTTGTCACTCCTCAGTGAGATGTTAGATGTAAGATGAGAGATGTAACTGATTTTGTTGCTGCCCAGCATGCAGTTTTATGAGGCCCTCGCAGGAATGTCGCTGTCAAATACTATGTTACATTTCTGTCACTTCAAAATCACATCCCATTAACCACTATAATGTTACTTCTGGTTTGTTTTCAATCTCCCTAGATGAGGCAAGCAACAGTACACCACAGAGGTGACACGCAACACTACGGGCTTGTCTCCCCGGTCCAGACTACGCATGTCGCGCCATAGGACCACTGTAGCGGGCCGTAGTGAGAACCTTCCCGCTGCTACTATCACTACCATGGATCTCATACGGGAGAAGCAGGAGCTCAACAGGGAAATGCGTTCCAGGGAGTTCCCAGCATGAGACTTCCACAGCGACAGAAGAACGTAGGGAGTTGCTCTCCCTGCTTAGGGAATGTATCAGGGTTATGTCTGCAATTGTGGATGCAGTGAATGCAAGAAGAATGTTTCAATCCTCCCCAGGAATGATGGCAGTGTGGTTTCCGAACAAACCGAGCCCAAACCAGGCCAAAGCCTTGCTATGGGGGGAAGCCCTTCGACCTCCTCCAGCAGCAGGCAGGGCAGAAGAAATTTCCCAAGGGTTAAGAGACCCTGTCACAGGTACAGCCCTTGAGAAATGCATCTCCCCACCTACCTGCCCGTTTGGGTAGGTACAAGATGCCCTCGTTAGTTGTTATATAACTTGTTTGCAATATCCAAGATCTAACTGTTAAAAGTTATGTTTCTTATTTCTCCTATTAAAGGGGAGTTGCCATATATCTTGTTTTCCTTTGAAGTCAGTACTATTTTTTGCCATTAATGTTGTTTTTGTGTTTTTGAAATAATAAAAGCAATCCCTGTTATTTGAGCAACAAAACAGTGTAAAGTTTATTTGTAAAGGGGAAAGTATTTACAAAAGGGAGGGGCAAAAAACCTTCAAATTGCATTTACAAATAAGGAAGAAAACTACAAATCTAGGATTGAACATTGTCCTCGGCAATAAGGCTTGCGATGGCATTTCTAACTGTTTCCCCTTCACGGAGCCTCCTGGCAGAGGAGTGGGGTTGGAAGTCATCCCATGTTTGTGGAAGACTCAGAGGTGGGGGAGGAGCTAGGTCAGGGTGCAGGATGTGGCCCTTGGACTCGCAGATGTTGTCAAGGACCACGCAAGCAGATATCACTGGAACGTAGTTCTTCTCAGACATGGTTAGGGGAGCTCAGAGGCAGCCCTACCGTGCCTTGAGCCTTCCAAAGGCCCGCTCCACCACGTTCCGGCAGCGGTTGAACACCCTGTTGTAAGCCAACTTCCTGGATCCATGGCCCCCCTGTATGGCTTCATCAACCACCTTGACAGGGGGTAAACGGCATCTCCGAGGATGACTGGACCAATGGCAACGCCATTTATGGTGATGGTTGGGTTTCCCCGAACATACCATCCAGCCTCCCCATGGCGTGCCACAAGGAGGAGTGACGGAAAACAAATGCGTCATGTGTTCTTCCTGTAAAGCCAAGGACAATATCCAAAAACCTTCCTTCATGGTCCACCATCCTCTGAAGGAGAATGGAGAAGGAGCTCTTCTGGTTTATGAACTCTTCCCCTCTTCCTTTTGGTGGCCGCACAGGAATGTGTGTACCGTCAACCGCACGATGCAATGGGGAAATCCCATGCGATGGAATCCATCCATGACCTGAAATGGGTGGCAACACAAAAAACAAAAATTACTCCTTTCAAAGTACTCTGCAGGCTGAGATAGTGTCACTGGGGGACGTTGGTGTGAGGAGGAGGGAGGGAGGAGGAAGGGTGGATGGAGGTGGAGAAGGGGGACGGGGCGGCACAGGATGGCTGCGCGCGTGGCATGGCCAGTGCAGGGATGGTGACCAGACTGATTTGGGCTGAGATAGTGCCACTGGGGGATGTTGGTGTGGAGGAGGGAGGGAGGGAGAGAGAGAGGGAAGGGTGGATGGAGGTGGAGAAGGGGAACGGAAAGACGGTGGATGGCCGTGCGCGTGGCATGACCAGTGCAGGGATGGTGACCAGACTGATTTGGGCTGAGACAGTGTCACTGGGGGACGTTGGTGTGAGGGGGAGGGAGGGGGGAGGGAGGGAGGGAAGGGTGGATGGAGGTGGAGAAGGGGGACGGAGGGGCGCTGATGGCTGCGCGCGTGGCGTGGCCTTGGCAGGGAGAAGCTATGGATGTAGAGTACTCACTCTGCGATAGTCTCCAAGGGAAACGGTGGATGACAGGAGGACCTGTTTTATCGCAAGACACACTTCGATGACAATCACGGCACCGTGGAGATCCCCAAGCCGAAGGTGTTCGCCGTTTTGCGATATATAAGCGGCGTTGTCAACCACCACACAGTAATCGCCACTCTCTCCTCTACAGATATGGGTTGACGCATTTCTGTGGCTTTTCTCTCAAGTGTGGGACGCAGACAGTCAGCGATCTCAAAGAGGGTGGCTCGTCATACGAAAGTGGTAGAGCCACTGATCATCGTCCCATTTAGCAAGCACCTCCTCGGCCCACCACGCCCTCCGCATCCTCTCCCTGACCCACCACCTTCTGGGGTGTGGGAGACGCCGCGAGTATCGTCTCAGAAGGGGCGCATAGAAAACATCCTCCTCCTCATGGTCGCGATAGAGCCTGGACCTCCTCGCTCAATCTGGCCCACTGTTCTTGCATGGTGGCCACCACTACACCCAGAACCGTGACAAAGGGCCCCAGGAACCTGACCAGGTCATTCGAACCTCGTCCTCCATCGCAAAGCCACAAACAAGCAAGAAAATCGGCGAAGCAGGAAGCACAACGGCTGGCACTGGCAAGGCAGCCAGCCCAAAGTGGGGGGGGGTGTGGGGGGCAGGAGGCGTTGGGGGAGGACCTTGGTGGCTTTGCGTACATGCGCATGTACGTACTGGTGCATGTACATAATGACGCAACGGGCCATTTTTTTTTAAATAGAAAGCAGCCTATCACAGCCATAGTGGGCGAGTTTATGCTAATAGCAGGAGTGGTCATGACGGCAATGTGAGTCTGTAAAACCCGCGCTAAACCGGATCAAGCATAAGACATATGGATTCAAAGCGCGCATTAACGCGGATACAAAAAAACCCGGAAAAAACGACCGGACCCGTCACTGCGCGAATTCCTCTCCTTAGATATGTGTGGAAAGGGCCACAGTAAAATATAATCATTACGTATCATCATGACAGCAACATTTACAGCACAGAAGATCACACCAAAGAAGCACCAGCCCCATTGCCAGGTGACATAGTCAGGGGAATCCTCACTTGGCCATGGAAACCTACTGGATGACCATGGGCAAGTCACACTCTCTCAGCCTCAGATGGAGGCAAAGGCAAACCTCCTCTCAACAAATTCTCATGAAAAACCCATGATGGGTTCACCCTAGGGTAGCCATAAGTCAGAAATGACTTGAAGGCACACGACGACAACAACAAGGCATGTGTCTCTAATAGAGTAAAATACAAGAAATTCCAAAATACACACCACAGGGATATCTTTACTGGCCAACTAAAAGATGCAAATTCATTACATAAGCCTTTCAAATTCACTATAGATTTTTCATCAAAGTTGTTTATAGAAGAAAAGGAAAGTGATAGTGTTAGAGTCACGGGCCTGCATCTTGTTTGAGACATTTGTAAGGCCTGGTGTTTGAGGAGATCTGGTGTGGACACAAACCCCACCCCTTCTCAGCCATGCAAAGATTGAGGATAAAGACAATAAAAGCCAAGTAATAAATTTTTGGTCTCCATAAGCAGCACCAAAGTAACTCCCTTTGAGCCAATGAGCTTCAAAATGAGCCAGTAAGCTTCAAAAGTTTGTGTAATATATTTTGAGCCTTTTGACTGGCCTAATAAAGTTCTCCTATTGTATATACTTTCAGTTTTGTTGGATATTGTGTGATAATGTAATTTATTCCCTAGCCTACCTTTGCAAATTGCAATATTCTTATTGTGATGAACCTGAGCGGAAGGCTTAGCAAAGGAGCCATTCTAGCAACCGAGAGTATTTAAAAGTGATTGGCTGGTGCAAATGGAACCCAGGCTAGCCAAAGGGAGGGGCTAGATAGGTAGAGTGAATAACTGAAATTTAATTGAAAACAGGGAGTTGTCGTTCAGTACTGGAGAGAACAGAATTGAATACTGATGTTGAGAGGAGTGTGTGTTTGGAGTTGAGAGAGGCCATTTCACATTAGCCTGTTATAGCGCTATGATTCCACTTTCAAAATCCACTTTCAACATCCCTGAAACTGCAAACCCCAGGATTCCATAGGATCTTGAAAGTAGAATCATAGCGCTATAACAGGATAGTGCGGAAATGGCCAGAGAGAGAGAAGTGTTGTCCTAGTTTGAGAAACCTTAATTATCAAATACCTTTACCTCGACAGTATGTTAAATAAAGATTTGTTTATATTTTTATAAAGAGCTTCCTCAAGAGAGTGTCTATATCCTCTGTACTGGGTTACACATGCTCCCAACAGTGACACAATCATTGGAGAAATAAATCTTGCTTGACCTTAGGGTGCAGATTTAGGGAAAGCAGTAGAGTGAGATAACCTGGGAGGAGAAGCCAATGGGGGACAAAAAGTGAGAAGGGGCTGCATTCTCTAATAAGGGAGAATAAGAGCAGACTGGATATCATAGTCCTGGCTTGATCCAGAGATCTCACTGGCTGTTCAGACCTGGACATAAAAAGTTGTCAGGCTGGGCAGGCCCTGGTGTCTTCACACGTATGACAGGGATGGGCAAAGCAAGGCCCATGGGCCACAACTTTTGATTCTTGGGGGGTGCTGAAGCTGAAGCCCCCAGGAATAAAAAATTGCCCCCAAATGCCATCTAGGGGACATGGGGGCATCCTCATCATGTTTTGAAAACATTTTAGGTGCCAGAAGAGATCATTTTTTATCAATAGGAAGTGAGTGAAAGTCATTTCCTGTTCACTCCATGTTTCAGAAAAGGTTTGTCCTGTGGCTAAATTGGTCTAGCCTCACTCGTGAGAGAAATGTCCCCATAGCCCAGAGGGTATTTTAGAGCCAAATGTTTTCTCCCAGCAGCCCCCAAACATGATTGAAATGCCTTCCACATCCCTTAGAGGGCATGTGGGGGCAATTATTGATTTTTTAAATTTTTTTGCAAGGGCTGGTACAGTGGGGAGGTGCAGTCCTTCAAAGTCTCCTGGGGCACAAATTCAGCCCCCTAGCCTCCCACAGTTGCCCACCCTTGGTCTGTGAGATAAGGAAGCAAAGAGCAGATGAAAGAAAGAGGGAAGACTCTGGGGAAATAGTATGTGTCCTCTATTGTCCCACACTGGCATACAGTCACTTGTGTAGACATCACTACATTTTTTTCCACTTCCAACAAATATATGGCAGCCACAAGTGTCCCAGTGTGGGGAGTGGGAGGAGAGCAATTGGTCTTTGGGTAAGGATGAAGGAACAAGTAGGTATCAGTTGGGAGAAGCAGCATTTAAAAGTTAAGAGGTGCAAAATATTTTTTTCACAAAGAAAAGTATTGTATTTTTCTTACAAACTTTCTTACAAACTTTCTGCATAGATACTCATAGACAGAATCCACATGCCTCATGTCACTTGCAAATACCATGTGCACATTTCATTCATAATTGTTTCTGAAAAATGCACTGAAGCAGTAATAAACAAAGGATCACAAAGCTGACAACCATTTTCAAAAGATTATCTCAGGAAGCAGCACCTGCCTGAACAACACAGGTAAGAAGTCCTAAGCATCCAGAATTAGTTGTGTGAGAAACTGGTCTATGCACACCAATTTGGCAGAAGTATGTATGTGATCCCAAGAGAACCAGACTGGGAGAAACACAGCTTCAAATCCATACTTAACCACGAATTTCACTGAATGATCTCCTGCAGGTCACTATCTTTCAGTCTAATATATTACACAGGATGTTGTCAAGATAAAAGTGTGTATGAGCCATGAGACACCATAACTAATTCCATGGTCTTTGTGAAGAAAAAGTGGATTACTAATATAATAAACAGTGGGCCTGATTGACACAGTGAGAAGGTTAGATGGTTTACAGACAGGTCAGCAAAGTTTCAGACATACTCCATGCTATGGCCAAATTACGAAAATCCCTTCTTGAACTGGAGTGCGTCTGCTGTGTTTGGAAGTTGGTACAAATGTATTTGAGCCGTTAGAAAAGTATTTCATAAAATCTCTATGCAACACAAGTTCTTTTACAGATATTATTAATATAATGTACCAAAAGGCCACACATATACCTAAAGAGAGAGCCAGTATAGTATAGTGGTCTGACTGTTGGACTAGAACTCCAGAAAACCAGAGTTCAGATCCCAGCACAGCCATGAAAATCCACTGGATGCACCTGGGCAAGGTACACCCTCTCAGCCTAAGAGGAAGGCAATAGCAAATCCCCTCTGAATAAATCTTGCCAAGAAAACCCTGTGATATGGCCACCATAAATTGGAGTCACCTTGAAGGCACACAACAACAACATACCCAAAGAATGTTCCTTCCTTTCATGAAAATACATTTTGAAGGTTTTAAAAATATTCCTTTGGGCTTCTTTTCTTTTCTTTTTTACATTTATAGTATACAGTCAGCACCCCACATCTGCAGGTTTCACTTTTGTGGATTTGATTATTCGCAGAGAATTTGCTGTCAGCTCTGTTGTCTCCCTATGCCATTTTTAATAGAGACTGCAAGCCTCTTGAGACTGAGAAAGTGCCCCTAACTCTAAGGGCTTTTCCGCACTTTGCGGGGGAAACGGGGCAGTCCGTTACTCACCAGACTGGTACACTCCCCCCTGACGATCCACGACGATCTGGAGCAGCGCACGCCTGCGCTACACACTCTCCGGAGACAAAAATGGAGGCTTCCGGTTGGCGGAGGCTCTCCACGAACTGGAGAAGCTCGCCAGCCAGAAGCCCGCCCCCGGAAGATCTGCAGCCTCACGCTGGTGCGAGCCTGCAAATCTACACTTAGGGCAGCAACAGACTGGGGCGCGCCGGGCTATTGAAAGTCCTCTTTTAATCGGTCTTTCAATAGCACGGGGAACCACCAGTTCTGAGCGTTCCAGAGCAGGCTGAAGTCCGGACAAACATTAAGTAGTCTGGACCCAGTTTGCCCCCAAGTGTAAACGTCCTTGCTGGAGGACGCACCACCCCGTTTTAAATATAAAATGCGGAAAAGGCCTAAGAAACGTGGAGGGATAAATGTACATCACGCATTTATCATATATTATAAATACATTGTCACATACTTCCAACAGAAAGCATGTTTTCACATCAACAAATTTATGTAAACCACAATTACTGAATTTGCAAAAACATACATGAAAATATTTCCTAGTAGACAAGGGGCAATTCTCCAGCATCAAATGTTTTGGAGAATGTTAGAACTGTTCTTCCTCACCCCCTCCCCCGGCCTTTATATATGTTCTCTATGCTTCATCAAACCATTATCTTTCTAATATTTTTAATCTCTAGAGATTATCAAATCAGCCTGCAGTTATGAGTGAATAATCTTGTTATACTAAATCTTGTTTGTAAGGAATCCCATCTGTATGGCAAGCTCGTTCAATGGTCTTCTCTAAGAGGATTTTGCAATTCATCTGCCCCTGACTGGATCCTAATTAAACATTAAATATTATACATATTCCCTCTCCACTGATATTTAATTAAAATTGTATACTATTCATCTATTTTGAAAAAGGAAAAAAATAAAATAAAATTGTATACTATTCATCCTACGCGATTTCATTTTCCTGTACCTGTATACTTTTCGGACACTAAACTCACTCTGCCATTAATAATTTGCCTTCTAATTCAATTTAGAATACATTTGCAAAGAAATGAAGTTTCAACTGAAAGCAGTTTTCTGCTAATCTATCAGGTCAGACAGTGTGAACAAACTTTAATCATAGCTATTTCTGAAAGAGGCCTCCAAAGGACTGGGGCATGATAAACAAATTCTATTAACTTCACAGTAAACCTATATACTCAGAAGATTTCTCAAAATGTACTTCCAGATTTTGTCAGGCCAATCTGCTAACAGCAGGTCCTGGCCTTGAGTACTTAGTGAAGCCAAACACTTAATCCCAGATAGAATCCAGTTTATAATCTTACTAGAAAGCTGCCCCTTTTTTCCAGGGTGAACCTTCAAGGAACAAATAACAAGCCATTTCCCCCCCATGTATGCATTTCCTTCACTCATCTCTTGATGTGAGTAGCAATTAAACCAATCATTACCTAATTAACTATAGTTTCCCATTTTGTCTGAAATATGAAGTACAGTTCCCAGCTTCAGGGTAAACTTGAATCCGAAACCACTATTGCTAGTTGGTACAGCATAGGGGTAGGAAATGTGCGGCCCACTAGATATTGTTGACTTCCAGCCACCCTAGCCATCCTAGCCAAAACTGGGAATTGCAGAAATTTCCAATTCAGTAATACTTCGTGCCCTTTCACACTGCACAGTTATAGTGCCACTTTAACTGCCATGGCAACATCCTAGGAAATTCTGAGATTTGCAGTTGGAGAAGTTGCTTAGAATTCTCAGCCAGAGAACTCTAGTGCTTCATCAAATTTCAAACCCCAGGATTCCATGGGAGGTTGGCTTGGCAGATAGGTCCTTTCTATAGGTTACTGGATCCTAGTGGCATCCTGTGGGGATCCCAGTAGGCCCTCTCCCAGGAGGGGAGTGCAACAGGAGTGCTCTCCTCCGCACCGGCTGCCTGCAGGAATGGAGGAGGTGCAATAGCCATGCCTCTTCTTTCTGCAGCACAGCCAGATATTGTCCCTGGCTGTGCTGGGACAGGAAGCACAGTCATCATGTTACTGACCCCCCACAGCTCAGGTAAGTGCAAGAGGGAGACAGGGGGGCGGTGCAATTCCCGGTCATTGGCGGGAAGAACCTGTCAATGATTTGTGGTGCAACCATGCTGCCTGCAGACGGGACGACGACATGACATGGATGATGTTGTTATCAGTAAAAGAGTACAGAAAAAATAACAATGCTTCCCATCTTTGTCCCTGGTCTAATCTGCAGGGCTGTTAGGAGATTCAGTGCCCCAGACAGTTTAATTCACAGAGGGTGTTGCCTGCTTAAATGTCTAAGCTAAAGAAACTCTGTATTTTATATTTGCTTAACTAAAGTCCTTCATTTTGAATTCTAGTTAACTTTAAAGGTGGTTCTGGTTGTTAGCACCTTGTCCCATTTAAAATTATGCTGACATTAATTGACAAAGCTCAATGCCTAGGTTCTCAGCCTGGGTTCCCAATGCTTATTGTTAACAATATTACTTACACCTCAGCGAATGCAGGTGTGACACAGGATTAATTGTTCATTGTTAACCAGAAGTTACTGTATTATCAATCATGTATCAGAATTATAGTCCTGGGAAAGCAAATATGCTTAATATTCTTGCACATGTGCAGTTTGTTTTATGAGATCATTGTTCCTCCACTTATAAAAAACTCTCTTTTCTTCGATAAAGCATCTTTCTTTCCCTGCTCATGTAAGATGTAGTTTTGGCTGCATTCTTGTTGGGGGGGGGAGTTCCTTTGGCCAAAATTGGGAATCCTTCCAGGCTGGCTGGCTCAGAGTTCACCCACAATTATGTGGACTACTCAGGGTGGTCCATGCAGACCTAATGTTTTGGGTTTGTCCCCACATGTTTTTTTTAATTTTGATTTTTTATTCAAGGGTGACCATTTACTGTGGATTAAAGTCCTACCAGAGTCACCCTGGTGTTTGGATTCATTGGTGACTGTTTACTGTAGGTTAGAGTCCCACCAGAGTCACCCAGGCGACTGCCAACCTGCATCGCTGGAAAACCTAACTTTTTTTTTTTTGAGTGTGAGTTCAAGTCCCACTTGGCTTGGTGCCAACAATGTCATGCATAAGCATCATCCATGACCTGTTTTTCTCCCATCTCCAGTGCAGGATGATAACATCTTGTGGAAAGGATCTTAAAGTGGATTCATAGAGCTATAACTGTCCAGTATGTGGAGGGTAGCATGATTCCTACTACTGATTTAACATCTTGGCTTGTTCCAAAGTGAATAACCACACTTTCCTGGAGGGAACTATGGTTAATTTTTGAGATTTCAATGTGTTTTAAGGAGGGGCGACAGGGCTGCATACAGCAAGCTTGTTCCTATCTTGGTTTATTAAATAAAATATGATGGTGTGAAGTGTGTCATTATATTGCTAGTTAATTAATATAACCGTCATGTGGCAAGACAAAAGGGAGGGCAGGAGAAAAGAACCAGCCAAAAGTCAAGGCCATTTCCTCATTACACTGTTACAGTGCTATTATTCCACTTTCAATGGCCTATGGGAATCCTGGGGTTTGCAGTTTAGGGAGGGACATTTAGAATTGTCATCCAGAGAGCCCTTTGGCCTCAGTAAACTATAAACCCCCGAATTCCATAGGATGTTGAAAGTGGAATAATAGCACTATAACAATGTAGTATGGAAACAGCCTGAGTGATCTGATGCCTTACAAACCAGAGCCAGCCCTTCATGAGAAAAAAAAAAAGAAAAAAAAAGGAAGCAACTGCTTCAACCAGGAAATGCTGGCAAGTAGCAGTCACACTACCCCAGTTGTTCTCCCTGAGCCCTTTGACCATGTCATTTATTTCATTTCAAGCCTGGCCTTTACCCACTAAACGAGCTCGTTGCCCCAAAGGGTGGCAATGGGCCTTTCAATTTAACTGCCAGACCAGCTGCATTCTGTATACGGAACTGAGAAGATTCCCATCTAAGCCTTTGCCTAAGGCAGCAAAATGTCTTGGGCTAACTTTGCCTCAAGCCAAGACTCTCAAGGTTTTACAGTCACAATTTAAAAAATTGTTGAGCATTACTACACTGATTTATTCCAGGTGAGCTAAGCTTTAATCCTTTATAAACTTAACTCATGCCATTTCCGCAATAGACTCTTGTAGCGGTGTTATTCCACTTTCAACATCCTCTGGAACCTGGGGTTTGCAGTTTAGGGAGAGGTCTCAAAGGCCCCTTCCTAAACTGCAAACCCCAGGTTTCCATAGGATGTTGAAAGTGGAATAATAATACTACAAGAGTCTAGTGCGGAAATGGCCTCAGACTGAGTCCCTTGGAATTCAATGGGGCTTATTTTTGCGTCTGTGTGTGTGTGTGTGTGTGTGTGTGTGTGTGTGTGTGCAGCCTGCAGGTTAAATCACCTTTTATCTTCTTTTTGGATAATCTGCAGTATCTTTATAAAGTTTTTTCCCCTTGCTTTTTAAGAGAAAAAAAAACTTTTCCAGCCCAGTTTTTCTGGCACTTATAATACTTAAAATTTATTCCTTTCCTATGAACTTATCTGTTGTGAATATCCCATGATCGTAATGTATAGGGACACGATGGCTGCAAGATCGCAATGACATCATGTGAAAGCACAACCTGTGGACCACTGCCATTGCGTCCCCATCGCAGGACTGCAAAGCCATGTAGAAATGGCCTAAAACATTTAAAAAACGTATTCTTTTGTTTTAATCTACTGTCTTGGTCCTGCCAGGGTTCAAAATATTGAAGCACTGAAATTCTTTTTCTTTTCAATTAGCCGTGATACTGATGTTATCTGCCAGTCCCCTCACCCTTCCTCATCCCTCTACAGTTAGGTATAAAACTCCCACTGGTTGTGCTGGGGAATGTATTTTTCCAAAAACAACAACAACATGAGCTTGCACTGCAAAATATTTTGGGATGGCTGGGTCTTGAATGAGCTCTTTTCCAGCAGATACCTTTCAATGTTTTTCTCCTTCTCTTAACAACAAAAACACTGTATAATAATCTGAAACCTTATCTGTTACCATCTTGGAATTAATTTCCAGGAAACAAACCCCATTAGGATGCTTGTAAACATTTCCTCCAGTGATAAGAAAAAAAAATGCAGCTTGGTATTTTGACATGTAGGTAGTTTCCTCAAGGGTGGAGGATTGTGGTTTGTTTGTTTTTTCTCTTCTAATCTTATCTGATCCATTTTTTTGAACCTAACTTCATTTCAGAAGTAATCCCTGTCAGTGAATTGAATCACACTGCTCACCACTTTGAGAAGGATGTATTACATGGTTCACAAACACAACTACCAAATTGTATACTGACATTCTCTACACATGAATCATAACCCTTCACAGGTTCTTTCTATCTCTGTTGTCAAAAGTCCCATTCCTCAGGTATTGTCTGAAGCTAATTGCATAATTGCCAGACCACTCATTCCCAAACCAATTTGGCTTCTGGATTTTGAGAGGCATTTCAAAAATGTGTCCTCCTAGACATTCCTGGGGGAGGGAGAGACACTGTATAATGAATTAAAAGGTGTTTTTTGTATAAAGAAATGAAAATGTAGCCTTGTACCAAATTGATATGACATCAATAGACTTTTGAATTTTTATTCCAAAACACACACATGCACACACCTTTTCCCCCCAATTTCTTTCATTCTCCCATTCCTCAGTGTTTGTCTATCTGAAGCTATACCATGCATACTTGTAGTCATTCTCTTCTGTACAGTTTCCATATAAATGTATCGAAGGTGGTTCACGAGATGAAAAAGCAATACAAAACCATTAATACAGTGAAAGTCTATGTTCCTTACCTCTTATCCAACTCAGCCCCACTCAGGCAAGTTCACAAGTATGGTTAAGAATGTCTCTTAGTCTGGAATGTACATTTCACTTATGACTACTGTTACCATGCCAAAGAAAGCACTACAGTAGTTAGATTTGTAAAAACAAGTGCATATTCTAGCCACTGCAAATTTTATAGTCCTGTTACCACATAGGAAATGTTAAAATTGATACAAGGATCACTACGTGAAAATGGTGTCAATTTGCCAGGGCACAAAAGAGGGGTTTTCCTTCTGTCTTCCTTGTCTCCTCCTTTCTTTCTTTCTTTCTTTCTTTCTTTCTTTCTTCCTTCCTTCCTTCCTTCCTTCCTTCCTTCCTTCCTTAGCTATTTATATACTGCCTCCTAGCCCACTAGGGCTCCTGAGACAATGTAGAACAGATAAAAGCATTTTATAACACCACATAGGTAAAAAATTGTAAATTTTAGAATATTCTTTTAAAAGCCGTTTTAAAACATTCCTTAAACATAAACAGATAGAGCAGTTTCAAACATCAATGGTCATGGAACCAACACTGTTTTAGCTGTTTGGCAGAACATCCTTCTCAAAGTAGTGTGATTCTATTCACTGACAGGGATTACTTCTGAAATGAAGTTAGGTTCAAAAAAATGGATCAGGTAAGATCAGAAGAGAAAACAAACAATCAAACCACAATCCTCCACCCTTGAGGAAACTACCTACATGTCAAAATACCAGGCTGCATTTTTTTTCTTCCCACTGGAGGCAAACAGATGGAGTCAACTTCTCTTGGCAAGGAATTCCATAATCAGCATGCTCCTATTGGGTAAGCCCTGTTTATTACATATGCACACCAACCCAACCTCACAACAGGGCCTCTGCTGAGGATCTGAAATTTTAGGCAGACTCATATGAGAAGAGGCAGCCTTTTAGATAACCTTGCCTCAAGCCTTTTAAGGGCTTCGTAGGTCAAAACTACCAACTTCAATAGAGCATGGAAGCAAATTGGGAGCCTGTGCAGTTCTTGTTAGACCTTTGTTACGTGGTCTCTAAAATTCACCCCTGACACCACTCTGACTGTTATATTTTGCACTAGCTGCAGCTTCAGAACATTTTTCAAGGGCAGCCTCACGCAGAACACATTGCAACAGTCTAAGCAAAAGCTACCTAAGACATGAACTACTATGGCCAGATCTGACTTCTCCAGGAAAAGGTGCAACTGAGAAATTTTAATATTAAGCCTTTTAGAAGACTGAGTCATAGTCTAATAACACATCAAAGAATGGAAAGTGAGTTACTTGTCAATGTCATTGTTATTGTAGAGGCTGGTCCCTGATCACAAGGACTTAAGCCCAACCCACAGGTAGGGAATAGCAAGTGGCAGGTCACATCTCCAGAAGGAAACAGTGCTGTTTTTCAATATGGAAATTCCAGACTCAAGAAATATGGGTGTGAATCAAACTTCACAGGTGAGGACAGAACAGGATGGACCAGAAACACACCTCACTAAGTACTTATCAAACAAACCACAGTCACTGTGACATAAAAGATATTGCAAGCAGGTAAGATCAGTGGATAGCATCTGAGAAAGCATCACAAAACAACCAATGCAAGAATTAGAATCTCCTAAGGTTTAATAATGCAACATTCCACTGATTAAATTTGCCAGCTGACCTATAAAATGTGCGATGAACATATGTAGAAATGGGATGTAATCATGCAAATATGTTCAGAAACAGATATTCAGTAATTGTTAACTCTATATTCTGGCATCATGACTGCTGAGCCAGTCTCTTCCTTGTCTTTCCACACAATGACTTTGGGCTTTCCTATTACTTTGGCATAAAATAGCCTTGTGCTTCATAAATACTGAGTTTTGTTTCACTTTGGTTACATTTGAAGAGTAAATGGGTACTGCAAGGTGCTGAGAACTTCTGAACTGATACAACATAAGTTTCAGATACCAGAAGTTTCAGCGCAGACAAGACCTTGTTAGAAGACAGGACTACCAATGCCCAGGTACATATGCACAGATCAGTGAAAATGGCAAACTAATCACTGTTCATCACCAATTGTTATTGTTGTTAATTGTCATCAAGTCAACTTCAACTCATGGCAACCCTATGAAAGAGAGATGTCCAAATCACCCTGCCATCAATTTACTTATTGCATTTATATGCTGCCTTTCCCCAGAGCAGGACCCAAAGAGGTTTCAATTGCAATAAAAAAATTAAACAAGTAAAACCAACCATATTAAACAGCACATAATCATTATAAAACCATACAAACATTTAAAAAATAAATAGAACATTCTAATAAAATAAATAAATAAAAAGCTCTGCTGCTCACACTTTAAAAGCCTACTTGAAAAGATATGTTTTTGCTTGCTGGAGAAAGGAGAGCAGGGAGGGAGCCAGCTTAGCCCCCTGTAGAAGAGAGTTCCATAGGGTGGGAGCAGCCACTGAGAAGGCTCTCTTCCATGTCCTTACCAAGCAAGCCTAGGACAGTAGCAGGACCAAGAGAAAGCCTTCCTCTGCAGATCTTAAAGCTCTGGCAAGTTTATATAGGGAGATACGGTATTTCAAGTACAGTGGACCCTCCACACTCATGAGTGTTCAGGCACAGTACCCTTGCAAAAGTGGAAAAAAACATGAATAACTCCCCACCGTGATCCCCCTCCCATTCCTTTGCCTCCAGCCCTGGCATTCCTGGAAGGAGAAAAAAGACAAGGCAAAAGGCTTACTAGTGCTTCTCCCTCAGACAGAGAAGAGTGGAGTTTTGGCATTCTAGCTATTTCCAGTGGCCATCTTGAGAAAAGAGGGGAAGGAGCAAAGAGAGCATCTGACCAATCAGCACCAATACACAGCAAAATGTGCAGCCACATGGCAGAGAGGACACACCTCCAACAGTATGGTGTGGGCTTGCTCACTTAAAAAGAAAAAAAGTCATTTTAAATACAAGCCTCCAAAGCCTGGAGGGAGGAATGCAAGGGAATGGGAGGAGGAAAATGGGGGTGGGGAGGCAAGCACATGCCTCGTGAATAATCAAATTCATGAAGGTCAAACCCATGAATGGAAGGACTGTAGTCTGGACTTAAGCTGTGCAGGGCTTTATAGATCATAACCAGCACTTTTAATTGTGCCTGGAAATGAACAGGTAGCCAGTTAAGGTGTTTTAACAAGAGAGTTATGTACTACCTATAACTGGCCCCAGCACTCTGGCTGCCACATTTTGAACCTGTTGAACAGTTTCCAAAGGCAGCCCCACTGAGATGCAATTAAGGCATATGTCATTGTATCCAGATCTGACATCTTGAGGAACAGGTGGTAGTTGGGGCACAAACTTTAGCTGTGCAAATGTACTCCTGGCCACTGCTGAAACCTGGGCATCCAGGCTCAGAGTTAGTCCAGGAGAACACACAAGCTGTGAGCCTGAAATTTCAATGGGAGTGTAACCCCATTCACACAGGCAAAGTGTCTATTCCCTGATCTGCCTTATGACTGACCAGGAGCACCTCTGTCTTGTCTAGATTAATCTTCAACTTGTTTGCCCTCACCCAGTCCAATACTGATAACACACAGTAGAACAGACAGTTCAGTACTGAGACAGCTTCCTTGGCATCAGATAGAAAGGAGAGGTAGAGTTGTGTGTCATCAGCATATTGGTGACACCAAACCTGAAAACTCTGGATGACCTTTCCCAGCAGCGGGTTTGTAAACTCAGGGCTGTGGCTTCTATCCACCTATATTTACCATCAAGTCTGTCCATTTAACTGGCTGTCAACTGGTCCAACACTTTGAGGTTTCATCTCCAACAAGTTCCTGATTTGTTGCCAGATTTGCTTTTCCAAAATGGTTCTTGCTACTTATCTGTCCCCGAGACTAGACTACACTGGAGCTACTGTACTATCCAGAATAGTTTCCCATTTTAACTCATGAACATTTGCATGCATATGTCTTTGAAATTTGATCAACACTGTACACAGAAACACTCACCCAAATCATCATCAATTCACGTTTCTGGGAAATGATGTTTCATAAAACTTTGTGTCACTTGCTGTCGTGATAATTTACTGGAAAAGCAGTATGCTTCATTAGAAGCAGTGTGCTTCATTAAAATCCCTCAGACTCATATGGATAAACAGTTCTCAATGACATCTGTATTGCTTATAAGAGCAGCAAATTGCTCACTGCCTGCAGGAATCATTAATTGTACAATTATTAAAACAATAACATGTGGGAGCTAGGTTTTGTTCTATAATGGGTCACACTCTAGAAATATAGGAAGACAATAGGTGATTAATAAACTTCATCTTTCATTCATGTTTATTGAACATTAATGCAGATTGCATAGGAATTCACTAAAGAAAAGAGATCTCATGCCAATCTTTCACAACTATGCTTGTACAAACTAAATGTAACTGTACTGCCTTCTAAGTAAACAAGAATGACATAACTCACTTTTATTTACTTCAAGACCAAATAGTCTCCAAGTTTCTTGAAGCTTCTGAAATGGACTACTGATATGTTCTTTTAGAGCCTCACAAAATATTATAAGTACATAAAAAAATATCCACTTGTTCATGTCAGGGCCACTACAGAGTCAGATGTTACTGTAATGGTGTTCATAAAACAAAAGAGGAAAATGAACCTTGTTCAACGGTCTGAGAAAGGTTTTTGACTGCTTCTGTTACACTTGTAGGGAGCCCTGCTTCTCTACTTCACACTCTGAATATTGTAATGTGGCCAACAGACACTAAACCCTCCTGATTATTGCCTTCTTGTAGCTCTCCCCAACAACCTCATTTTGTTTCATGTACAAGCAGTGTGATTGTATCTTCCCTCTTTCTGCCCTATGTAAAGGACATGCCACTGATGTAATCACCATCACAGGTCTAACTTTCCTCTTCCAACATTTACTTGCTCTCCTCTGAAACCTAGAAACATATGGCTAAATGGCTATCAAAGAGTTTAGCAACAGGACTAGTAGAGAGGCAATAGCATTTGCACACTCAGTCTACTACATGATAATGCTTTAGGCAGTTATCTAGGATGGCCTAGTGGTAAGCCTAGCTCCACTGATGAAGTAGACTTAATCTGTGAAAGCTTATGCTACAAATCTCTTTCTCTCAGTCTCAAAAGTGCCACAAAATCCCTTTGTCTATTGGTTATACTCACCGAGCTCCATTCAGTTGCCTATGAAATGAAATAAATGTCAATCTGGAATAGCTCAGATGCCCAGTAGCTACCATCATTCAGCCAAGTAACAGAGGCCAGGTTACTCTCAGCAGCATGGATTTGGGCTCAAGAGATACTAAGCTCTGGTGTTTTTCATCTGATCTCTATAGTTGGCTGAATTGAGATCAATCAATGCACTGAAAACACAAAACTGACTATACAATACACAACCTCCACACTTGAATCTGATAGTTAAGCACTAGAAATCTACCTCACTTATTTTCTGTTCTCATCTCTCTTCCTAATAATAACCTTATTCCCAGCAGTTTCCAGCTAGTGTCTTTGCCACTTCAAAGTCTTTCTATCACATTTCCTAAGCATGTAAAGAAAAAAAAGCATAATAAATAGCAGGCCCACTTTTCTACATTTAATGATAAAACTTTCTCATTCTTCATGACTTGTGTGTATTATCATTGCCACAATGTTCTTTGTAAAGCCTTGCTCTATTTCTCTTTACAGTTTTCCATCCACTATTGTATGAAGATTTCATACTTTCAAATTAGAAACCTGAAAAATGAAAACAATCAATTTTTTTCAATTATTATACAACAAGATCTTGCAAATGTAGGCAAACATCGACTCATCAGTCTGTGCAGTGCAGCATCTTCTACTACACGAATCACATATCCACACTGCAAAATTATAGCGGTATAATACAACTTTAATTGCTGTGGCTATGTCCTGCAGAATCCTAGAATTTGTACTTTGGTACTTTATATTCTTCTTTCCTCCTCCTAACATCCAACCTGCTTTTTCAGAACAACTTGTGTAATAAAGAGATCTTGATATCTTGCACATTTTTGGTGACCTTTGCTTTTCACAATTCTTTTATAAGACCTTTTATTAGTGGATGATCTATCACAGAGAATTGTTCTAATCTAGCCTCGCATGAACTTTCATATTTTATTATCTTACCCACTGGAAGAGAAGCTAGGGTGTGAAAGATCTGTGGCAGGCTAGTGAACTCTTATGTTGGTTTGCTCAAGATGGTCTTATTATGCTTGAGCATTGTCATGACATGTATCTCCAAATGGAGGCAGCTAAGAATGCTTCCAACTGGCAGATTAATGCGTGACTCAGTCCAGCCACATGGTATGGCTCCATATCAGTGCTAAGCACTGTTGTTGTTTTTGTTCTTGTTGTTGTTGTGTGCCTTCAAGTTGTTTCCAGCTTATGCTGACCCTAAAGCAAGCCTATCATGGGGTTTTCTTGACAAGATTTGCTTGGAGGGGTTCCCTCTGCCTTCCTCTGAGGCTGAGAGAGTGTGACTTGCCCAAGGTCACCCAGTGGATTTCCATGGCCAGGCAGGGATTTGAACTTTGGTCTCCAGAGTCATAGGATCTTTCTGCACTACACTGTTACAGTGCAATTATTCCACTTTCAACATCCTATGGAGTTCTAATATACTGAGGCCAAAGAGCTCTCTGGCTGAAAATTCTAAATACCCCTCACCAAACTGCAAATCCCAGGGTTCCATAGTATGTTGAAAGTGGAATAATAGCACTATAACAGTGTAGGGCAGAAATGCTTAGACCACTATACCGCACTGGCTAGGTACACTAGACACTACCAGACCAAAATATGATGGTTTGTAAAGAGGCATGAATTAGATTTCATCTACTCATCTATTCAACTGTGTGTTAAGTATATTGTGGAAATGGCCTGACAAAGTAGGAATAACAGAATTTTGTTTCTGAGCCTGCCTTTCAAAATAAACCAACTGGACTATTATTTTGCTTGGAATACAGCTGTTATTCAAATTTTGCGCATCTCTGAATTTCACAGCGCAATTCTTGACTCCCTAATGATATCAAAATGTGTAACTAAACATTCATATTTTACCAATAAACTTTAGAAGCACTTGCTTTGAGAGAAAATATGTTCAAATATGTATATTTTATGATGAAAATACGTTTAAATACATAGTTATATATGAATTTTCCACAGTTTTTTTAAAAAAGTCATTTGAATGAACACCTGCAAAAGTCACATAAACTAGAAGTAAATTGATTCACCTATACAAAAAAACTGTTGGCAGAAACAGCAACTAGAAATGTTAAGACTGGGGGAGCACAAAAACTGAGAGGGAACACTTCCTTCTGCTTTTCACCCCAAAATCAGAATAGCACCTCTAAAAGCACCCTTCCCTGCTGTCTATACAGGAAGACTTTGGAAGATGATTCTGGAACAATAGTATCCAATTACATCTCTGGCATTATGTTCTTTCAAGCCATTGCCCCATTATTCAAAACTGTTAAATATTAAAAGTGCAAAGCACAAGAGTGACCAACATGGCCAAGGACCAGCTAAGCCAACACTAGGCTGGTTGATGCTGAGCTGAATTTCCCAGCATAGGCATGTTGGAAATTACTTAAAGCTACCTTCACCTTGGCTTAAACTTATGTTGGCATTATAGCTGTATGTCTCTGAACTGGAGGAGGTTTGGATCTGTCATAATTTAGCTCTTCCCTCACCCTATGCCTTCTCTGTCCATTTTTTGGCTCTTCTGCTGGCAGACCTTGGCCAGAGTAACAGTTTGACCAAAAAGACAGCTCTGTCAGCAGAACTCTGTGCTTAGCTGGCAGATTATGATTTCTGCTGGAAAAACATACTTGTGCCCAATCCTAACCCTGCAATAGCAGGTACATCTTTGAGATGGAATTATATTACTTCAGAGCACTGCTTACTTATAAGCCTGCAAAGGCATCACTGTTTTATGTTTTACTTCTTCTTTCATAGTAAGATCATATCAAATCACCCTTCACACTTGGGAAAATGTGGGAAAGATTTCTATCCAAAAAAGGTACAAGTGCATAAACAGCAAAACCCTTGAATTTGATTCATCACTCACCTCCACACACCTCATCTTAATTCACTAAGTGATGTCAAGATCCCACCTTCTGTGCCACGTATCATCTGAAAGAAAAATGCACAATGAAAACACAGTCTAATTCAGACAGACTGTTCTGAACAGTCTCTTCTGGGAAAGGTAAAAATAATTGTCACTAACCTGGCAAAGTTATAAACGGGAGCTTGGATAAGAACCAGCTCAGCAATTAAGAGAGACTTCCACTGAATTTTCCAAAATAAGAATATAAATATTTCCACTTGTATTCTGAGCAAAAAGCCAAGGCATTTCCATAGGTTTACTATTACCACATGCTGGAATAATGTGAGAATCCTCTTAATAAATAATCTCTACTACATGGGTTTAAAAGCTTGTATCAGGAGCCTGACTTTTATATCAATAATGGCAAGAGACCCAAATCTATCATTGGTTGAAATTTAAAGATTCCATTACAGAGTTCACAGAGGATATGATAAAAATCTGATGAGGAAAGATAGATGAGACCCCTGGGATAGGAAGGAATCCCAATGTAATGAGGATGGGATGAAGCAGTCAGAAGCAAGGTAGTCTTCAGTAGCGCTACAGATGGATGGGGTATCATTCCTGCCCATATGTTACATAATATAATGAGTAATGATCTTCCCTGGAATTTCATAAGTATTCTCTATAACCTTATTTTGGCATTTAAAAAGACACTTCAGACAGTGAAGTAAATTTCATATTTACAAAATTAACCAAATAGATGATATTATATGACCATACACCTCAATCTTCATTATGCAAGATTTTGGGCCCTTTTACACTACAAAGTTATACACTATAATTCCACTTTAACTGCCATAGTTCCATCCTGTGGAATCCTGGGATTTGCAGTTTAGGGAGGGGTACTTACAATTCTCAACAAGAGAGCTGAGAAACTACAACTGCCTGGATTCCATAAAATGTTGCCACAGCAGTTTCAGTGAAATCAGTGTTATATTTGTGTAGTGTGAAAGGGCTCTTTGAGAGGAAAACTGATGCAAATTTCCAAAGTGCTTAGGATGGATGGTTTGAGATAAAATTATATAAGAATTTACATAGTCTAGCAAGCAAGTAAAGAGTGGACTATACGCCATTTTAACACCCTAAGAGAACTATGTTGGTGCAATTATTAGAGTGTTCATCTGGAATTAAAGAAGTCCTGTTTCATGCTCATTAAACTGGCTGTGGGATCTTGGGCTAGTCATTTTCTCTTCACCTGAAACACTTCACAAGGTAACACGGGAAAGAAGAGAGTGATGTATGCCACCTTGAGCTCTCTGGAAGAAAGATGTAACAATTAATATAATATAATAATAAAGCTGTTTTGTCATTCTCTACAGCCACAGCTAATCAGAATTAGAGCAGATACCCCATCACCCTGAAAGTCACCTTGAACAAGAAGGTATAAAAGTGTATACCTGAGGAGCGCGTATGTATAAACAAGCTCTCTATAGGTATCACCAAGTTCAGTCATTTAGCAAGAGCAGCTAGGCTACTGCTTACATACATTGAAATGTTTTATGTACTATGTACATAAAGTTTTCTGTTGGTGTCACCAAGTTCAGTTATTGTAGCAAGAGCATCTAGAACTTTGCTTACACACATCAAAATGTTTTATGTAACCATGTAGTAATTTGTCTTAATGCTTTGGAAACTTAAGAACACTTTCAGCAGGCTTCAATTCTGTTGTTTTTAAGCTGTCACTTCTTCCTTATAAAAATCAGATATATTCCTAGAATCAAAGTTACCCTGTAATTTAGAATGACATTCTAAAGGTTTGGCTTTGTGATTCATTGTGCACTTCTAGTTTAAATATTGTTCTAAACAATACACAGGAAGCACAATCCACCCAATTTCATGAATGATAAGGTACCATTACCTGGCAAATTGTTTTAGGTCCACCGGTTTAACTTAGTGCCAAAACCACCATTTCATCTGATCACATAAACTGCTTTCCAAGCTCTGATTCAAAACTCCATGGGCTTCCAATTGCCACACATTTTGTGCACCATTCCTTGTGCAAAGTATGCAGTGCAATGTGATAGGAAAGAAAGTATCACAAGAAGTTCAAGATCTTTTACAAAGCACAAAACCAATCAGCAGAACCAAGAGACATAATAAAATGTGTTTGAATGCCTATACAACAGTTTCTGAAGAACAATGCCAACAACTGGCTTAAGGAGGCAGAGCCAACTGAAAGGGAATATAAACAAAGCTAGAAAGACTTAGCTGCAGTATGTATTTGGGCCAAAACAAACTGAATAAAAGACATTGTGCTTTGGGATGCCTTCAGCGAACAGGGTGAACCTTAGTATAATTCAGTCAGCAGTATCAGGGACTATAATGCCTTTTGTGCACAGGTCAAGCTGCATACTTCTAACTGGTGGTTATCAACTGATAAACTTATCATTTGGATAACCAATTAATAACCTTCACAGTTAGCCTATACAAAGCCTACATTTTGGAATCATCAACATAAGAACAATGTAAGTGAAGAGAAAGTGTTGTTGTTGTTGTTGTTGTTGTTTTGTGCCTTCAATTTGTTTCAAACTCATGGCAACCCTAAGGCAAACCTATCATGGAGTTTTCTGGGGCTGAGATTGTGTGATGCACCCAAGGTCACAGTGCACTAAATGTTGGAGAGAGAGAGGAGAGATGGTGTCTGTTACCAGTTGCTTGTGTGTGTGGGGGGGCAGATTTGGCATGGTGTAGTACAACTATTTGAAAGGAACTGAAGTCAAGCATGATAGTATTAATCTACAGCAGCCTTCCAGATGTTGTTGGACTACAACTCCCAGCAGCCTTAGCCAGCAGTACCAATGGTAAGAAATGCTGGAAGTTGCAGTCTAACAATATCCAAAAGATGACATGATTACTAGCCTTGGTTTATATGTAAAGAACCAACACATTAGACAAGACAATGAAGGAACACACTAGTGTCTTCAGTCCTTGGCCCCATCATTTGTACAGGCATGGTTACACATCAAAAGGCAGATCTGAGAATTCAGGCCTCCCAGCAGGTAATACATTATCTGCTGCAACAATGATTCTCAACCTTCGCTCTTCCAGATGCACTTCAACTCCCAGAAGTCCCAGCTGGTATGGCCAGTGATCTGAAATTCTGAGAGAGGAAGCCCCAAAGCATCTGGAGGACTAAAATGTGATTAGCACTGCATTATACACTTGCTTTCTAAAGTTCTCCCTATGAACACACACATATATATGCAATTGAACTTAGATTAGTTTGT
Organism: Iguana delicatissima; assembly: GCA_948472985.1. NCBI lineage: Eukaryota > Metazoa > Chordata > Lepidosauria > Squamata > Iguanidae > Iguana > Iguana delicatissima. The sequence continues at coordinate 382,504 of CAOKZL010001145.1, forward strand.
GACATCCTGCTTGGAGTAACTCAGTCATCTGAAGCCAAGCTAGTGATTATGATGAGCAAGGCTCTCTGGCAGTGGGCCATCTGGAATTTTCTTCCAGTTGTCTCCTATAATTGGCATGTCAGGATCAGGGCAAAATGAAATGTAAACCATACTTGCACATATTTGTTCTGTTCATCATTGCCAACATTATGTATGGCTTCAACTGTGACATTTGCTGGACATAGGAATTTACATAAATTCTAAATCCACCAGAGGAAAAATCTGGATGCATGCTGCAACACTTGCTTAGACCCTCTTGAACAAGACAGTCTTATTTAACTCTGATGGTGATGCACAGCAGGTGATTTTTTTCTGAGAATTTTATCTTTCACCATCATTCAAGAAACTGAGGTGGAACAATTACAGAGAAAAATAGTGTTTTCTTCACCATACAGCATATACAGATACTTGGCCATGAGACTCTGGAATGTCCTCTCTTGAGCCGTGGTGAGCAACTTACAGCTGGACTGTCTCTCCCACTGTTTTTTGCTGCGCAGGCTGGGAGCGGATAGGTGTTCCAGTTGTTTTAGCCACAGCATCTCAAGTTGCTTATTTAGCCCTAAAGTGAAGACTCTAGATACTAGAACAGGGGTGGGCAAAGCACCTCCCTCTAGTATTGTTGGATTTCAAGTTCTATCAGCCCTAGTGAGCACAACTAAGGATGAGATATGCTGGGAGCTCCAATAACATCCAAAAGACAAATAGCCCACCCCAACAGATAACATGTTTCCCACCTCACCAGCATAACCAGTTTATTTTTTTAAAAAAATGTGATCTCCATTATTTCAGATTGTTCAATTTTGCTTACAGCTCTACTACAGAAAGTTGTGGGGGGAAGGCACACTCACTTAGAGACCCCAGAAATCTTTTAATGGGATAGTGGCTCAATATGGACAGGCAGGTTATTAATTTTGCCATCTTGCAGGGAGAAGGCAGATTACAGGAAGACCCTGCTTTCTATGCCCTATTATCTGACAACTCACTCTTTCAGCACTTCCAAATTAAGGACAAATTAAGGACAAATTCCATTAATCTGATAAGGATTCCACTCTTTCATCAGTTCTTCTTGGCTACAGAGGCTCGCTTGTGACTGCTTGTGTGTACACACTGCTTGCAAGACAAGCTGAGAGGGGTGAAAAAAAATGCCAAGCTGGCTGAGAGACTTTGCAAGGGGTACACGCAGAGTCAGTCCCACGTGACCCTCTGTGAGTCCTTCATGCTTCCTACAGTACGGTGTATGGGTTCCACTTTTTGGCCATTTCCATTTGCTGACAGTGCCCCAGTCCCTAACTTGTCAGATTAGTGAGGGAAGCCTGTACTTCTCCCGTCCATTATCATCCAAATATCCTTAAATATGAAGACTCAAAAGAGACCCATGTCTACTTAGAAGTGCCCTACTTAGAAATGCTCAGTGCAGGTGGTGGTTGTTGTGTGCCTTCATGTTGCTTCTCACTTATGGTGATGCTAAAACAAACCTATGGCAGGGTCTTCTTGGGAAGATTTGCTATTGCCATCCTTTGAGACTGAGTATGGCTTGTCCAAGTTCCCTCAGTGGGTTTCCATGGCTGAACAAGGCCTTGAACCCTGGTCTCCCAGTGTCCTAGCCCAACAGTTCAGCCACTACTACACCGTGGTGGGCTCCCAGTTTAGATTACTTCCAAGTGTATTAGGAAAAATTGCAGGCAGCCTGCAGGCTCAACGAACGGTATTTGTTGTTGTTGTGCGCCTTCAAGTCCTCTGAAAGCGACTCTATCACGGTGTTTTCTGGGACGGAGAGTGTGAGCACCCGATGTCACCCAGTGGGTTTCCATGGCCGAGCGAAGAATGGAGGCCTGGTCTCCGGGGCCGTAGTCCAACGCTCAAACCACTACACAACACTGGCTCTCTTAGTGCTTGATAACTTGGTACGGTTCCGATTGTAATTCCCAAAGAGGCTCAATTACACAGAAATCTGGATGGTCCAATTTTGCCAGACAACTGGCCGCAGCTTAGTCTTAGGAGGGGTCTTGACCCCCCCCCCGCCTTAGTGCGCTCTCGACCTGCCATGTCTCGTCCGCTATAAGCCACTTTACCTCAGGACTGCTCCTGAGAGAAACCACACGGACGCTCGCTCGCCGTCTCCTTCTTTCTCTCTCGCGCGCGCGCCCGCGCCCCTCCGCGGTTTCCTCTTCTCCCCCCCCCAGGCACGCGGAAGCAGCCGCACTTGAAGGACGGAACCCCTTAAGCCTCCCTCCTCTTTCCCTTCTTAGTCATCATCCACTCAAAAGAGGGTGGCGTGGAAACCCAGGCGCGCAGTAGCGGCCAGCGAAGTCCAAAAGAGAGTGCCAGCGAGGGCTGGCTGGCTGGCTGGCTGGCTGTGCTGGCGCGGGTGTCGTCGTGCGTAACCGAGGGGAAGAGAAAGAGCAAGCGAGCGTGCCCGCAGAAGCGCGCGCGCCCACACGCACCCGGCAGCCCCCTTCCCCAGCTCGCCCCCTTTCTCTCTCTCTCTCTCTCTCTCTCTGTGTGTGTCTCCCTGCCTGAGAGGAACCGCAGAGCCAAGCAGACGCGAGCCGGCAGGGGCAGCTGCAGCGGCGGCGGCGGGAAGACAAAGAGGAGACGGAGTGCGCGAGAGCCGCAGAGCGAGGCACGGGCACCGCGCCCCCGCCCCCGCCCCCCACGCCCCTCCTTCCATCTCCAGCGCGAGCCAGAGCCTGGCTACCGTTGACGGCGAAGCCCCGGCGCGCTCCGCTCCCGCCGCCGCCGCCGCCGCCGCCGCCACCTGCTTTCTGCCGCCCGCCGCCGCCGCCGCCGCCGCCTCCTCTGCGCCTCTACTGCGAAGAGGGAAGGAGAGCGCACGGCCACCATGGGGAAGGAGCCCGGCACCAAGAAGGAGGGATGCGACTGTAGGCGCTTCCTGAAGAATAACTGGCTCCTGCTCAGCACTATCGTGGCCGTGATCTTGGGTGAGTGTGTGTGTGGGGGGGGGGTTTGAGAGATGGAGGGATGGATGAAAGAGAGTGGGGGGCGTCCTTGGGCAAAAGAAGGGCTGGGGCTGGGGCGGGAAAGACGGCCGAAGAAGCACTCTGTGCGGAAATAATGCCCCCGTGTCCTAATTGTGGGCTCCACCCTCACACGCGCCTTCAGCCAAGCCAGCTCTCTCTTGCTGTCTCCTTTGAATTGTAGCCTTTCTGAGGCAAATTAGGAGTTTCTCCTCTTTTCTTCCACTGTGTATGAGCGTCTCTTTGAAGCAGGTAGATACAGATACACACACACACACATATATACACCTATAAATTTCGTCAGGCGGGGTTCCTAACGAGGATGTCGAAGGGGGACTTGCTTTCAAAATGAAATTTGTTTTCGTTAACCCCTAAAGAACTAGAATTACAAGCCTGCTATTCTGTATTCCCTGACTCCCACTCAGTTGGCAAAAAAAAGACATGTTGAATTCAGCCAGGGCTTACTTTTGGCTAGATGTGTGTAGGACTGCATTGGAAAGGACTCCAGGTTTCCTCCCAGAGCCCTTCAGAAGAATGGATGTAGTGCTGGAAACAGATGCAAATAATTGTTCCAGGTTGGCAAAGGGATGGGCACCATACGTGGAATGTGTTACTGCAGTTGGGGTGGTGGAGGTTCACAGGCTCTGTTGCAATGGAAATAAACAAATCATTAACGCTAGTGCCTACATTTTCATAGTGATGACCTACTGCTTATTGAAGAGCTAATTGCATGTTTGGACATCTATGAATGCTCTTAATATTTAGCTAGCATTAGTTTCCACAGAGATCAAGAGGACTTCCTTTTAAGACATCTAAGATTATTACTCTAAGGGGAGCTCATATCACTTTGCACAGGTCGTGAATGTTGGACTATGACCCTGGAGACCAGAGTTTGATCCCCGCTCAGTCATGGAAACCCACTAGGTGACTTTGGGTGCATCACACGCTCTAGGGTAGGGTTGCCTTAGGGTCACCATAAGTTGGAAAGGGCTTGAAGACACACAATAACACATCTCTTTGCAGACTATTAGTCTACATTCATCTCAGACTAGTGATAATTAACCACTCTCCTTTGATGTCCAACCTCTCGATCCTAACCATCTTGGAAGGAAATTTAACAATGTTACTGTAATTTCCTTCTAATGTAAATATGTTTAGGACCATAACTGAAGAAAAGATGAAGGCTGTACCTCGTTCCAGTGCTGTACTGGGTGTATGCAGCCTGATCCATAACGTATTTACTTTGTAGTAAACCCCTCTGAGCAGGACTGGCAGTGTGAGGCAGTTGGCCTCAAGCAGCAGATGCTGGGGGAATGGCAGCAGCAACAGACCTCCAGCTGTTCCTCCTGAACTACCCCAGCATCACCGTACTGCCGTTCTCCTCTGCTGAAAGGTAGAGCTATGTGTGCCACTTGCCTTATAACCTCAGCACTTGCCTACTGCCTTCCGCTTTGAGGTAAAACACTCCCTCTGTTGTAAAAATCAGCAATCAGCCAAATCCATCCCTGTGTGTGGAATGGGAGGGTGTGTACCACCCTGTCCCTTACCCCATGCATCAGGCAGTCCTTTACCCCAGGCCTTTTGTCCTGGGCAGACCTGTTTGTGAGTTCAGTGCTATTGACTTCTTGTGAAGTCAGTGAGAACCTGAGCATGTGTATTCAGTGGTGAGAGCTGTATTCAGTGGAGTTTTCTTCTAAGAAAATGTGAACAGGATTGCAGCATAATTTTATTTTATCTCCATGAAAATTGACTACCACCCACACCCCTACACACACTCTTCTCTTTCTGTAATTTCGTAATCCACCTCTAATATTGGTTCTTATTTTATGTGCAATTACTTATTAGAGACTGACACTTCTTGTTGAACACATGCAGTCCCCTCGCTCTAGCATAAATTGTCTGACTGTCGAAAAGATATATGGCACCCTTGGTGGTTGTTTCCAGCCAGGATTTCTTAAATAATTCATTTCCGTCATCTCATTTACTTGACTTCACTCAGTGACTGTTAGAAGTGTAAATCATGCTTATCCAACCAATATTATTCTCATGCAATATTAATGTCTTCCTAAATGCCAGGAATTCAAAAATATTTCATAATGTTTGAAGGCAAATTAATACTAGAGACAAAAATGCCACCTCACTTGATTTTTCTCGTTATTTTTTTCACAGCATTAATAACATCTCAATATTCTAAATCTCAATCACAATTAATATAAAAAGACAAAGAGCAAATTTTCTTAAAGGATTTGCATTTCTTAAAAAGACATATAAATTCTACCAAAGTCAATTTAGAGACGTGCCACTGCTTTAAGAAAAGGTGTTAATTTGTCATCTGTTTGTTTAAAACAGTGGTTCTCAACCTGTGGGTCCCCAGATGTTTTTGGACTTCAGCTCCCAGAAGCCCTGAGCATTGACCATAGTGGCTGGGGCTTCTGGGAGCTGAAGTCCACAAACATCTGGGGACCCACAGGTTGAGAACCACTGGTTTAAAATATGGTTGCAATCCTATACTGATATCTTTCTGGGAGAAAGCCCCATTAAACTCACCAAGGCTCAGCTATAGCATTCTGCTGATGCAGCAACTCGATTTTCAGTAAGCATTTCTTGTGTGCTTTTGAGTTTTTTCTGAGTTATAGCAACATTAAGGTGACTCTCTCACAGGGCAATTTTCTGGGCTGAGAGTGTGTGTAACCCAGTGGGCTTCCATGGCTGAATGGGGAATTGAACCTGTGCCCCCACGGTCATAGTACAACACTCAGATCACTACACCATGCTGGCACATTTTTTTCCACATATGGCTGAGACTCATCTAGAAATACATAGTGTCAGGGGAGTGGTTCTCATATATATTTACAAGATAGTAAGTCCTATTTTGTTGAGTGCGGCTTACTCCTAAGTAAACATATTTAGCAGTGTAACCTTTTCATATGTGCAGCGCACACTTATTTGAAAATAGATCCCAATAGATCTTCAGATCTTCTGAAGATGCCAGCCACAGATGCAAGTGAAGCATCAGGAGCAAATACTAATAGAACATGGCCTCAAAGGCTGGAAAACCAACAGCAACCTGTAGATCCCATCCTGTTCAGTGGGGTATATTCCCATGTGAATGTGTACAGGGATTTCACTGAAGTACATAATATGCTCCAATATTATCCAAACTGAATTATATTTAATGGCTGCCATCATTTCAGGTCAGCTTTCCTCAATTTGAGATTAATGGACTACAACACCCCTCATCCCCAGTCAACATTGGCCATGTTTTTAACAGCATGGCCAATGGTGGCTGGGGATGAGCGGTGTTGTAGTCCATGAATCTCAAGTTGAAGAAAGCTGAGCTGGTCAGTTTCCTAAATTCCACTGGTTTCTATTGGAATAGATTTAAGTGTATACTTAACTCTTTCAGTAAAATCAACATGACCCCCAAAGCACCCAGCTCTGGCTGGCTGATGCCAAAAGTCTGGAGAAACAGAAAATGTTTCCTGTTTAAATTAAATTCCTTTGCAAATTTTTAAATGATTGTGGTTTTGTCAAGCTCATAAAACAGTGTAGGATGGTAGATACTGTCACATGCGTACTCATAAGTCAGCAGGACTGTCCCCAGCAGGACTGTCCCTACCCCAACAAGAAAGAACCTCTTGAATGTGTTGAACCACTTTGAGACCTCTAATCATACAACAGAAATTGAATAAATACATAATAGATTTTATACGCTGAAATTACAAGCAATTTTCTTTTTTAAAATTTTTTTAAAAAATAAACTTTATTTCTTTAAAAAAGACAAACACTTAACATGAAAAGGAACAGCTTACAAAAACAAACAAACACATTGAAATTACATACAATGCTTTCTCTCACTATTCCTTTGTTATTTTCCCCACGTACTTCTGACTTCGGCATTAGAGACAAATTTATATTATATCTAACTATCTTAGTCTTGCTAAATCCATTGTATCTTTCTATCCTAAATCTTTTCAGAATTCTGTGTTCACCAGTTCACTATCGTACCATGAATTCCTAAAATATTGTAATGTTCTATCCCATTGTTTATATACTTTTCTTTACTTTCCCCGTTCAGAACACGTGTTAATTTATCCATTTGAATTATATCAAATAGTTTCATTTCCCATTCTTTGTAGGCATTCTATTTCCTTTCCATCTATATGCAAACACCATTCTTGCTGCCGCAGTCATATAAAATAGTTGTCTACCCACTTTTTTTCCAAATCATTTTCCAGCATTGATAACATATAAACCTCTGGAGTCATAGTAAATTTTATATCCAATATCTTTTCAATTCAATTATGAATTTTTTTCCAGAACTCTTTCACTGTTTCACATGTCCACCAAGTGTGGTAAAAAGAACCTATCTCATTCCTACACTTCCAATACATATTAGAGCATCTATTCGTCATCTTCGCCAATTTCTGGGGAGTAAGGTACCACAGCAAATACATCTTATATAGGTTTTCTTTAATGTCCTGGCATGCTGTAAATTTTATAGTTTTCAACCAAAGTTTTCCCCATTGTTCCATCGAAATAGGATGGGAAAAATTCTGGGCCCATTTCACCATTGGTATTTTAATTATTTCATCCTCTGTATGCCAAAATTACAAACAATTTTCTAGCATCGTAAACTTCTAGGACTAAATAACATGTTACATAGAAAATATAATTTAAAACGAAGTATGATTAAACTTGTGTTCTGACGGAAAAGCAGCATTTTAGCTCTGATCTGGATTGTGTGTTCAGGTGAATCAGGGGCCTGCAGTCTTTTCTTTGTGAAAGTTCACCCACAGCTGCTGTTTGCTTCTGAATGTACAACATTTTTGAGAACAAAAAGAGAGCCAGAGTGTTGTAGTGGTTTGAATGTTGGACTATGACTCTGAAGACCAAGGTTTGATTTCCACTCAGCCATGGAAACCCACTGAGTGACCTTGGGCACATCACACTCTCAGCCCCAGAAAACCCAGTGATAGGGTTGCCTGAGGATCACAGTAAGTTGGAAATGACTTGAAGGCATACAACAACAACAACAACAATAACAGCAGCAGCAGCAACAGTAATCTGGAAAGATTGGGAGGAAATAGCATGGGGCTGTGATCCAGAACTGTGATCTGAACTGAGGCACCGAGCTGCTGTTTCTCCATCTGAACACAAGTGGTCAGTTGAAACTCATTTTTTTAAAAGCATGTACAATATATAGTTCTAAATCCAATTGCTAGTCCTAACTAGAGTAGAGCCACTGAATAATGGGCTTTACGTAAGTGTTGGCTTACTACTGAGTAATTAATTCCTCTACTCTAGTTAAAACTGCCAGTTGAATTTAGGACATAGAATGCAATTTAGATCTCACAAATGCATTGTGGAATAAAGTTTCGTGGATTGTAGCCTACTTCATCATGAAAGGTTATGCCATAATGTAATACCCTTTTAGGTGCTAGGAAACCGTTTTGTCATCCTGGAAGTTGTGTTGTCTCTGGATGACACCACTTTCCACAGCATGTGAGGACAGAATGCTCCCATGTTGGGGGGGCAGATACTGCTTGCACATTGAAAATGAGCACAACAGAGAGAAGTGTACTGTAGAGCTCTAATATTAGTTTTCTCTATGCAGATATTTTTAAAAAAAATATGGAAGAAAACTCAATCATAGCCAGCAGCTGGATGTAGTATAGCCTTAATGCAAGTTTGCCAGTTCATCATTATTTGTGAGAAGTAGACCTTCATGTTGCATTTTGTATCTTGTGATTTTGATCATATCACAAGTTGATGCACAGAAGCAAGTTTAAGCACTGATTAAAATTAATATTATCATTATGTTTAATGTTAAATCCACATTTATTTATCTGTCTAACTATATATTACAAAATACATACCCACGTATGCAGTTTAGAACACACAGGCATATATCTAAGTTGAGTACTGGATTGTGAAAATTCAGAAAATTATGCAACCTGAGGGATTAAAAATAAGACCAATCAAAAGGACATGTAATAAATATATAATATATAGGATATTTTATACACACACACACATACAGGTATATGTGTGTGCTATGTTCAAGCTTTCAACATCTATAGATGTCTTCATTATGAATGATGTTACAAAAAAGCTGTTTGCGAGAAAGGGAAATGTCTGTGGACCCTTCCAACTCAAAACTGGGGCCTTGCAGAGACCATGGCCTTAGCACCATGTCACCATCTGCCCAGCATCTCACCCCACCTGCTTGCTTTTTTCTTGCCTGTTAAAGAGATCTGGAGATCTTGATATCATGCACACTTTTTGACCTTTTTATTACATTACCTTTACAATACACTATTCTTCTACAACATACTTATGTTCCTTCAGTTGGTCTAGTTAAGGTATCACACTAATATTTATTTTCAAAAAATCCTTGATTTGGATAATAGCCAATATGAATTAGGACAGTGGTGGTGGTGGTGGTGGTGGTGGTTCCACGCCACACGTTAGTCAAGGAGGTGTGCTAGGCCATACCTTCTGGACTGACGTGGTTTGGAATATCATTCCTTAAGCATCCCTAACTTGGGAGTGAACCTCACTGAACACAGTGGGTCATACAGAGTAGAAATTAGCAGAATTGTACAGGATTGCTCTGGTAAAACAGTGAAGGAGAATTTGTGATTTGGAGAACTACATTTTTCCTGAGAATGGAAACTCTTATGCCCTGGTTTGTTGTGCCTGAGGACTTTTCTGTCCTCCTTTACAGAACAAAGTTTCATACCTGACAGTGCTAAAGACTTTGGGTGTGGGGAGGAGAACTATATACTTTAATTCCTGAGAGGGTGCAACATCCAGATGACAATGTACATGTAGTGGTGAATAAAAGAAGCAGAGCTGAAACTCGCACAAGAGGCTTGCAGAAGTCCTTTGGATTTTTAAAATCTCTCTCTCTTTCTCTCCCCCCCCTTTCACACACACACAACTGGAGTTCTTTTCTTGTAGAGCCGCTACAAGATCAAATTCAGAAGGCAAATTCACATATGCAAAACCTTATTTCTGGGAACAGATTGCTTGAGAATGGTCTGAAATTTGTTTTTTTAATTTTGTTTGTGTGTGTTTTTATTTCCCCTTCCCTCAAGGAGAAATTTAAATCTCCAAAAAATAACCCATTGTCCACTGAAAAAGATAGATCTGTTTCGGGCTTAACCATAAAAAAAAAAAAGGCAACACAATAAATATTACTCATAACTACAGTCATCCCTCCATGTTCGCTAGAGTTTAGGGGCATAGGACCCCTGTGAAAGTGGTAAAACCGTGAATAACTCTAGACTCTCCCAAACCTATTTAACACACAAAAAGAGGATGATCACCATAGTCAACTCACCATGGATTCCTTTGAGGCATCAGGGTTCCTTCACAAGGCAGAAGTGAGTGGCTGGTGGGGCTTACTGCCACCTCCAGTGCTGCCCCACACCATTTTTACTAGGGACTTACAAACCTTGTTCACAGTTTCTCAGTCTCATTAGGCTTACAGTCCCTATTAAAAATGGCATAGAGAGGCAGCAGAGGTGACAGCAAATAATCCATGAATAATCAAATCCGCAAAAGTGAAACCCGCAAATGTGGAGGGCTGGCTATAATTTGCCAAGATCCTCGTTTTCAAAATGGTAGGTGTTTCACACAAATATCAAATTAAATTCTAATTTGCTCTTTAAAAGAATCCACACATTTAAAAATGTGATGTTGAGAAATTCTGGGAAATTTGGCAGCATGTGTGTATATTTGTGATGATGGCTTTGAATATATCTTATTAACTAAATAATCTTTCTTAGTGTTTGCTTCTTTCAGGAAACATAATAAAATTGAAATGTATGGACATAAACTAAACCAAATTTAGCAAAGACCTTCAGCAATTCTTTGCCTAATGGATTAAGGCTGAATAGTCTGGAATCTACTGTACTAAAATAGCTTTTACAAATATCATTATATTAAGATCAATATATATAGTGTTATACTTCAGTACTTTGGAACATTGTTAACAAGAACCATTTTCATGCTAGGTGTATTTTTAGTATTTGGAATGATCAAGGTTGTCATATTTCAAAGCAACCTGTTGAGTTGCCTTTTATGTCACTGTAAAGGTCATATCCTCACATTGTATACAGTTTAAGATTCTGTAACATATAACAACTCTTGAATTGCAATACTTTCATCGTGAAAATGGGTCTGTATCTTTTCTTTAAGGATAAAGAAAATAGGGAGTCTTTTTAGTTTAATCAATATAATCTCAAATATGAAGAAATGCTATTCGAAGTTGATGAAGAGCAAATTATGCATAGGTTGACAGTGCAGTCCATGCATGTCTGTTCAGAAATAAGTTTCACTGAATTTACTACTTACAGGTGTGTATAAGATTTCAGCCTAAAAAACAACCAGTTTACGTTGGATTGAGACCTGTATTTTCATTCATATTAGCAGTGTGGTTATATTTGTTCAAGGTATTTAGCAGTTTGTTTCCATTTTTTTATTTTTAAAAATGCATTGAAAATAATTGTTTCTGGGGAAATATAGACTGTTTTTCAGCACAAAGATGAGTAAGGAGTGGTGTAGTATCATGACCATGATTCAGCTTCTCCTGTGTCCTAGTTGAATATTTCACTGTTAGCGGCCAAGTTTCACTTTGTTCACTTTGCACCACTTCCAATGTGCTGGTCAGTGGACTGGAGGGAAAAAAAGCAAAGATCTGCTCTGGCAACTACGCGCCATTAATTTTTATGTTAAGTCCATTGGTCAAGGGAAGATGTCACTACCTAGGGTGAAACCAAAAACGGGCTTCTGTACGCTTTGTCTCAAGTATATTTAATCTGTGTGAGCCTTCTCTTTGAAAGCTAAACAGTGATATAATGGTCAGGATATGATGCAAATTATTATGGGAATAACATCACACCTTTTCAGTAATAGCAGAAGGGGTGTGTATTTAGACCTCCCCTACCCCACATGCTTTACCATCCCTGCGTTGCCCATACTCTGTCCAAGCCAGTGTGTGCATTGAAATATGCAGCATCATCTGCACAGCCTGTTTTCCCAAGTTCCTTGTAACCTCTCAGATAATTTGAACCTTACTTTAAAAAAGAAACGAAAAGAAAAGTGTCTATTAGGATATAATGACAGTGTGGTTTTCTGGTGTGCCTTAAGTTTTTATTTTCTGCTATTTTTAGTAAAAAAAAAAGAATTAAAAATATAATATTTACATCCACACTGAGTAGAAATATAGCAATTAACTGTTATGGCAATATAGCAATTGTACAAAAGAAAGTTGGTGATAAGAAGTTGCAAAGAACAATAGCAATATTGTGGTGCTCCATAGTTTTAAGGATCACAACAATGTTTGATGTATTTATTTATTTATTTTTGCTTTGTATAATACATGATCTCATTGGGTATTTTTATGCTTAAAATGCTTTTGGGAAGCAGAAGTTGGGGAGAAGAGTTTCCAAGTCACATTTATTTCATCTTTCTGATACTTTTGATTTTAGAAGGAAAGAAGAAAGAAAGGAAGAGTGTATTTCCCCCCATTGTCCTGGGAAAAGACATATTAACTATAAAAGTGTTGCAATTCTCTTTATCATGTGTTTTAAAAAAAAGCCTAAAAGAGCAGAAACATCCTTCTCAGTAGAGTGTAGGGGGATCATACTCATTGGCCACATCCCTTCTTTACTGATGGAAAAGTTGACTGCATACAGTGTGGGACAAGATTAAGGAACTGTACCTTATGGATTAGTATGGGGTTTATCCATGTAAGGACAAATCCCAGTTGTCACAGGATTTCGCCTTTCATTGGAGGAAGTCCTAATACATAGCCAGTATACACAGAGTGAATGCCATGTGGCCAATAAGCACAGTCCTGCTCCCCATTATGTATTTATGAATGCATGGGTGACCATGTGAACCTCTCAACAGGCATTTTGTCCAGTAGGTGTCTGTGACATACAGCTGCCTTCCGTGCAGAATTCTAAATAGCAGCTTTCCAAGCAACAAGATACAGAGTCTTGAGTACTAGGAAGAAGAGAGCCAGCCAGAGTGGTGTAGTGGTTTCAGAGTGGGACTGTGACTCTAGAGACAGGGTTTGAATCCCCGCTCAGCTATGGAAGCCCACTGAGTGACCTTGTGAAAGTCGCACTCACACAGCCTCAGAGGAAAGCAAACGCAAACCCTCTCTGAACATCTTGCCAAGAAAACCCTGTGGTAGGATCGCCTTAGGGTTGCTGTAGGTCAGAAATGACTTGAATGCACACAACAACAACTACAACAGCAACAGCAACAACAACAATGAAAATTCCCCTGTGTATAAGTGCTTCCTTATGGAAGGATGTCTTGCCAGCTGTGCGTTTGTTTTACTGTGAAGTGATAATCTGGAAAACGCTGAAGGAATAGCTGGAATGGCATGGAAACTGGATAGTAGAATGGAAATGGGCTTAACTCTGCAATAATTTTTTAGGAGTGAGATTTTTAAAAAACAGAAATAGAAAACAATAGAGGAATGAAGTGTTTTGATGAGTGAACAGTGGCAAAGGCCACAGAAAAGTTAAATTCTTTGGCACTGTGATTACTTATAAACCCATTTTTTTTTCTTGTCAGAACAAGTCTGGAAGAAACTGGGAAGTTCAGCTATCATTTTTAAAATTTCTGTTTTATTTCTTTAGATCTTTACATGATGTTGTGCTCCAAAAACAAGATCTTAAACTGAATGATTTAGGTGTTTCTGTTTATCTGTAGGTGAGGGGATTTAGCTTCCTAATTTGTTTCTTGTTTTTGTTGTGTGCCTTCAAGTCATTTCCAATTTATGGTAACCCTAAAGCAAACCTATCATGAGTTTTTTCTGGGTGTGAGAGTATGTGACCTGCCCAAGGTCACACAGTGGGTTTCCATGGCTGAGCAAGGAATTAACCCTGATCTCCAGAGCTGTAGTCCAATGCTCAGACCACTACACTGCACTGGCTCCTCTTCCTAATGTGTTGTTTTTGGGAAGAATGAAGCAGAATCTTCCTCTCTAGTTTCTTGTGTATATGTTGAGCGTACGCAAAAAAATTGTATGTTATGGAAAGTTTGCTGGATTAAGAAGTAAGAATTTAAAAACCCAAACAAATCCACAAAAAATTTCTACTCAGAACCTGAACGATTCCATTCTGCAAGCACTTTGAGATCTACTTTGAAATGATGAAGAAGCAATGATAACGTATGTTGATTATCCATTGAGGCCAGTAATTAACCAGAACAGGAAACCTGTACGCCATTATTCCCAGATCTGCTCTCTAAATATGTTTTATAAATCTGATAATCACTACATGAACCTCCCTTACTGAAGAAACATGGGCACGGGGCAGACATCCAACTCAAGAAACACAGGCAGATTTCTTTGTTTTAGAGATTAGAAAGGACTGGATTATAATTCACAGAGTTGTTGTCTTTCTTTATGCACATTCATAGATACAGGGACATACATTATGGGGTTTCATCAAGTCCCAAGAATCTTCAGCTTATATGCTGTGCAATGGCAAGTATATTCTAAACAGTTGGTAATGTGTATGGCAGCCATTCAGTTGTGGGGGAATGGAAACATGTTGTGTCTTTCTCTGCTCCGTACCTCCTGCCTGACAACCTTTATGTTCCATCCACAAGATAAGGGAAGGAATTCCCTTCCTCCTTCTTCATTCAAACTCTGATAGGAAGGTTAAAAGCTGTGAGATGGAATGAGAATTTCCTTCTTTCCCTTTATACTGCTGTCTGAAAGATTATTTTACCTTTCTTCTGAAGATGTTTGGCCTTCTCTTACTATATTTAAGAGTATATAGTGTATACAATCCCTCTCTGTTTACCCTGTTTTCTTTCTGCTGTAGTCTAAATCATGCAGATACACATGTATCCATTCTTGTTTCTAAAGTAGGGGTTGGCAAAATGCAGCCCATGAGGCACATGCCCCTTCCAGGGCCATTTTTGTGGACACCAGGGCCTTCCAGGAGCAATTTTTTTTTTTTTTGCAAAATCTTTATTTGCTCCAAAATGAGCTCTGGGAGGAATAGAGGGCATTTCTATGATGTTCTGAGGCCCCCACGGAGGTCAAAAACATTTTGTGAATATCTTTTTTAAAATTACTCCAAAATACCTTATGAGGGTGCGTGGAAAGACTTTCACCACAATTTGGGGCCCGTCTGAGTGCTGATCCTAGCATATGGGATAGTGATAGACACTGACTCTGACACAGTAGCTCTGCCCCTAGAGAGAATCCATAGCATCAAGAAGGCTATTACACAAGTCAAGCAGGCAAGGAAGGTGAACCTGTACATCCTAGCACACCTGCAGGGCCTTATGATCACATCAATAGGTTGCCTTCCGTGAGAAAGATTCCATACCAGACTACTCCAAGGGTCCTCCTCCCCCATCAGGCAGCTATAGCATCCAAGGGTCACCAAAAGATCTGGGTGCCAAGACGAACGACACATTCCTGGCTTGGTGGTCCTCTCCAGCGATTCACAGGGGAGATTCTTCTGGGACACACTGAAAGTCCAAGTCACAACCAATACCAGTCTGTGGGGCTGGGAATCCCATTTCAGGCCTCACCTTGTGCAAGGAATATTGGAAAAGGAGGATGCAGCTCACAGCATAAACTAGCTGGAGCTGAGGGCCATAAGGCTTGCTCTGTTTTCATTCCAACAACAGATGGAAGGGAGAACAGTCCTTTTGAGAACAGATTCAGACACAGCCAAGACCTACGTCAACCGTGAGAGGGGCGCCAGATCCCATCACCTCATGAAGGAGAAAAGGCTGTTGTTAACATGGACAGAAGCTCATTTCCTGTCCTTGGAAGCAGAGGGCCTCAAAGGGATTCTCAACAAATTGCCTGAGTTGGACTAATCTAGATGAGGTGGAGTGGAGTCTTCACACAGAGTCTTTCAGCTCCTCTTGGAGAGGTTCAGAACCCCAGAAATCAATATGTTTGTTTCACTAGCCAACTACAAAGCGCCCAGGTTCCTGTCAAGATACCAGATGGAAAGGGTGGAAGGCCAGGGTACCCTGACCTGGCCAAAAGTGCTGCTGTATGCCTATCTTCCAACATTGCTCCTACTCAGTGTGCTAGGAAAAGTAACAGTGGAAAATGCCCTAGTAATACTCATTGCTCCAGCGTGGCTAAGAAGACCATGGTACTCAGAGATAGCTAGCGTGGCAGTGGATTGTCTACTCTTCTTAATAAGACCGGGCGTGCTGTCACAAGGGGAAGTCCATGTATGCTGTTTCATGTATGGCTGTTGAGAGGCTCATGCTCTGGGGCAATAACAGCATACTATTCCCAAGAACACCCTCTACCACCATGGTCTACAAGTGTACCTTTCAAGTGTTCCAGAGGACATGCAGGAGAAGAAGCAGAAATACTTCAGAATCTCAATGCCCCTGCTCTTGGAGTTCCTTCAGGAAAGAAAAGATAGGGGCCTCAGACTAGCCACTGTTAAAAGGCAGATTGCCACCATCATGTCCGTTTTTCACCTTGAGAATGAAGACAACATTTCACTGCACCTCCGACAGCCCACAGATTCCTGCCATGGAACTTGAACAAAGTACTCAAGGCACTGACAGGAAGGAGCTGTGTGAGATAAGGCTGGATTCCATCTGGCTGCCTCTAGATCTTTCCTGTGATGGATCCCCTTTCTAGGCTGGTCCCGGAGCTCCTAGCCTTGGAAGCCTATCATTCTCACCTTGCCCTCTAGTCCCTTTTAAAATCCATCCTTGGATTTGGGACCTGGGCCTTCAGGTGACCTCAGTGTGGACTAGTTATGCATTGGCTTTATGTTCTTTATGGTTAATGTGTCCCTTTAGAAGTGTGACGCATCTTCGGAAATGAGCTTCAAAATAAGCATTTCGAATTACTGCTTAATAGGTTTGCAATAGAATTGATATTCAGATGTACTTGTTTTGTTTTGACATATTTATAAATATGTATTTATTAATTTGAAAATTACAATAAATTACAATAAATACAAGCCAGACATCCCAAGTATGATAGTCTGGAAATGTAATGAGAGGCTTCTGTTTCTTCCTGCTGCGATAGTGAGCAAGAGAAATTGCCTGGTATGCCATCCTTTTCCTTTCATCATTGAGTATAGCGTACTTCATTAAAAATATATATTTAGCATGTCACAGGGAGAGAGAGGAAGCATAACAAGAAAGGACCTAGGATTGCATCTTTCTTCATTCAAGGGAGTTGACAGATGGTTTCATTTGAAAGCTTCACACTTAGGCTGAAGCGCATAAGCATCCTAAGGCAAGATATGTATCAATAGAACAAAAGGAAAAAAGTAATGGAAGCTCAACTCATTTCCCTTCCTTTATGTGTATGCAAAACTCCCTCACATTTTGTTTTGAAATCAAGATTCATTTCCAGAAGAGATAAAAATGTTGATTGCTTTTCTGTTCCTAACAATCTGGAATCTTATATCAATACATAAACAATTCACAACTTCGACAGTGCATTCGCTGAGGATAGGACATGGAATATTTTTTAAAAAATAGAAATATAATAGGAAAAAGGTGGATGAAATAAAAAAATACGAGTAGAAATATAAAATAGTCCTAAAAATAACAGCCTATGTACAGTTTTTTATCATAAAAGCAGATGAGTTTCCTTATATCTATTTCCCTTCCCTTCGTCTGTTATCCTCTCTGTGTTCACTTTTCAGTTGTAGATGTTAACAGGCAGAGACCTGTTTGCTTAGATGTCTTAAAACACCCCATGCAGTAGTACTATATTAATAACAGCAACAGTATTTGTAACACAGACCACCATTCTTCTAGGACAGTAGTTTGTTTAAGGTATAGGACCTTGCTGGTCAATGAGATAGTCAAAGTACTATGCTTTTCACAGGAGAAATGTAACACTGGCCCTGACTTAGGTGGCCATTTAACTAAGGCCATTTCCACCCTACACTGTTATAGCGCTGTTATTCCACTTTCAACATCCTGTGGAATTCTGGGGTTTGTAGTTTACTCAGGCCAAATTGCTTTCTGGCTGAGAATTCTAAATGCCCTCCCTGGTGGATCAGGACCAGGACTAGAGGGAGGTTGCATGGCCTGATTGGAGCCACCAAGAAGGAAGGTTCCCCTGGAAAAGAAGTGCCTGAAGGGGGGACAGGGGGTTGGAGAAACTCACAAATGACCAAATCCTTCAAGGTTAAACTGCAAATGTGGACAGCCAGCTATATTGTTGTGAGCTGTCTCTGCAATCATCCAAAGTATTTTGAGAAGGCTGAGTCTTAAATGGGGAAGCAAGGCCCACTAGCTTTACTAAAGACCGACTCCTGGTGAGGGTGAAAACTAAAAAACTGGATCTCTCCATGTGATCCAGCACGAGTTCTAATATCTTCAGGACAGGGCTTTTTCTCAGTCCCACCACCTTTGCAGGTGTGGATGGTGAGGACATGAGAGAGAGCCTTCTCAGCGTCTGTTCCCAGACTATGGGATTCCTTCCAAGTTCAGTTTGGTTAGTACTCTTTCTGCCTTCTTTCTGTCAGCTTAAAGACTGTTTTATTTAGGCAATTCTTTTTACTATTTCCAATCATATGGAAGAATAGAATTCAAAGCAATGTGTTCTTTATTTATTTTATATATTTTAATTGTTTTAAATGCATTTTGAAATGTATTTTAAACCGTTTTTAACTCTTTGTGTTTTTAATAAAACTGATGTTCATTTGTTTTTTAACTTTTGTAATAGTGCATTTTTAGATAAACTTCTATTTTAAATTTTGTTAGTTATCTTAAGTTCCTTGGATAGAGAAAGGTGGGGTATAAATGGAATAAATAAGTAAACAAGTGATTGTCAGAGCTCTTTTGTTGATCTAAATCAGTGGTTCTCAACCTGTGGGTCCCAGATGTTTGTGAACTTCAGCTCCCAGAAGCCCTGAGCATTGACCATAGTGGCTGGGGCTTCTGGGAGCTGAAGTCCACGAACATCTGGGGACCCACAGGCTGAGAACCACTGCTCTAAATCAACACAGTTGCCTCAGTTTTGAACTATCCTTGACAGTATGAGCATAGGGAATGTCAAAAAGAAATATCTGCCTTTCAGAAATTTACCCCACTATATCATTTGCCTAGTATGATTATTGCTTGCCATGCATTAAATTGTGTGGTAAAGATAGGGGCCATTTCTGCACATTACCCTTCTCCATCATCATCCCATCATGATCTTGGCAGTGCCACTGCTGGGATGGGAGTGCAACCCAGAGACTTCCCTCCACTCCCGGCCAACTGCCTGTGGAAGGATAGCACAAGTGACATGCACCTTCCTTCTGAAGTGCAGCCAGCCACTTCGCATGCTGCACTGGGGAAGGAAGTGCCTAGATCGCACTTCTTCCCTTTCCGCACAGCTGCCAGTAACAGGAGCATTGCCAATCAGGGGCCATAACCAGATTTTTTCCCCCATAATGGAATATTCCATGATCACGACGGGTAGAGACGCATTGGCAGTGGGACCGTGATGACATTATGCGAAAGCACAACTCACAGACTGGCAGCAACATGTCCCCATTGTGAGACAATGATGTCATGTGGAAATGGCCAGGGATAACATGAGAGGATTGTTGGCTATACACGCCTATCCTGCCACTGTCACAATTTGGCAGAGACAGTCCCAATTCTCTGTCATCTCACTTTTTCAGCTTGCTCTAAAATACCCCAATTTGTCTCTCCTCCTTCCTCTTTCTTCTTTTGTCTTTAGCTTTCTTTAGTTGCTACAAAGTGAGTTCAAAATGCAAAATTAGTTTGCATTCAATTAATTAAGCAAGGGCAGGGAGAGGAGAGGAGTGGCAGCATCTTGCCCTTCCTGTAGGCTCAGGCAAAGGCAAACTTGCAGTAGCCTCTCCTAGCATGCACGTTTCTCCTCGTTAATAACTTTTGCCATCTTGAGGACAACAGTCTTTTTGGCTAAATACATTCCAGTTTTCATCTGTGAAATGTTGAAGGGTTTCTATAAGCAGTCTGTGGCAAATGAGATCAAGCAAAGAGCATTTCCCCAAGCTATAGAATCTAACAGCCAGTGATTTCTTTTCAAGAATAGCTGGTCTTCCTTATTTTTCCTGCCACAGTTCAGATTTTAAGTTGTGAAATTTCTATTCCAAATGTGGTTCTTATAAAATCAAATATGTGCTATTTTTATAAGATTTTTAAATATTTGCTTAGTTTGATAAGTTTTAATATGTAAGTAAACTTTATTTGATTAAGGAACTGTTTATTTCTGGAACTCAGTGAACAAACACCAAAAGAAACAGGAGCAGAGAGAAGTTCTAAGGACAAAATACTGTTTCAGGAATAATAAAGTTGTAAACTTAACCCCCATATTGGTCAGATTGTTACATTATGTTATTTTTAATTGAGAAGCTACAAAAAATGTTGTGTAATGCAATTGTAAGCCATAAGTTCCAGACTGGCAGAGAGGCAAGATATAAATCATCACTACCATCAACATCATCATCATCTCTGAAATGTATTATTCTTTGTGTGGTGTAGGATTGCAGTGACAGACAGGATTTGTATGTATGAGCTTGATTATGAGATATGAAGTTAGGCATAATAGAGGGTTTCACATGCCTAAGATCAACACAGCCTTTTAAAAGATACCCTCCCAACAGAGGATAGCTCTAAATGTTAGGGTCTAAAGAGCAGGAGAAGTCTTTTGTTGATCTCCCTAAAATATTAACCTCATTGTCAGTATGAATCAAGGCAGACAACTCTGAGAATAGATTAATCATCTACTTCTCTAAACAACTAGAATAAAGTCACAAAACTCTATAGAAGTGAATTGAACAATATTCATTACATGCTTTCATAAGCAGTCAGTAACATGGGGTGGAGGAACAGCAACCATATGACATGCTAAGGAATCCACATTGCCACACTTTATTACATTTTCAGACACAGGAAGTAGGCAAACTTCTCTGAATTATATGCATAATATATTGATCATCTGTGTTCCCCTATATGACTTTATTATGGTGAATGTTGATTGTGCTTAAAGTGTGCAGAACCATATACTGAAAATAATGATGGGGACAACACAGCTCATCAGACTATAGCAGTTACATAGCAGTTTTGCAGTTACATTTCTATACTGCTTATCAGTGCTAAGAACTCCCTAAGCGGTTTACAATGTGTTTAGCTAGTTGTCCCCAACAAGCTGGGTACTCATTTACTGACCTATGGAAGGAGGGAAGGCTGAGTCATCCTGGAGCTCAGCAAGATCAAACTCACAATGTTGTGGCTGCAGAACCAGCATTTAACTACTGCTCCACCAGGGCTCTTTTTAGTTGCTACAGTACTTTTGGGTTACGTAGTACAACAAAAGGTGCTGAGTTTATTTTTAAAAAGAAAATCTGTTTTGAGCTGACGTTGTATCACAAGCATGAGAATGCAGGGGTTTTGGAGCTTTCTTACTTGTATAGGTAGGGGAAATTCTTGCATCAACTAAGAAAACAAAATAATGAACATGAACAGCTTATTCTGTACCATGACATTGGTTGTGCTTACATTATGTTTCTCTTCTACCTACAAGTAAAATATTCTACCACTGATGCTGAAATGCAGTTTCTGTGGAAGAATTAAAACACAATAGGTCATGCTTCTGTTGGGTAAAGGCCTTAAGCCTTCCTTAATCTTCACGTAAGTTCCTACAGCGGAAGTCACCAACAATAATGTGAGCACATTAGTAACATGCTATTGTCCTTACGGTATTCATATTATGTGACATTATCACAGCTGTAAGATGTATATTTAAGAAGAGATGTTACATTCTAATGATAAACCTACTTAACCCAAAGTGGGTTTCTTTGCTGTTAATTGAATTTCTATCCATATACAGTAATCCCTCCACATTCACTAAGCTTAGGGGCACAGGACCCCCATGAAAGTAAAAAAAAAGTGTGAATGACTCTAGGCCAGTGGTTCTCAACCTGTGGGTCCCCAGATGTTTTTGGACTTCAGCTCCCAGAAGCCCTGAGCATTGACCATAGTGGCTGGGGCTTCTGGGAGCTGAAGTCCACAAACATCTGGGGACCCACAGGTTGAGAACCACTGCTCTAGGCCTTCCCAAACCATATTTAACACACACAAAAGTGTGATCACCATATTCAGCCAACTGTGGATTCCTTTGAGGCATCAAGGTTTCTTCACAAGACAGAAGTGGGTGGCTGGTAGGGCTTACTACCACCTCCGCTGTTGCCCCACACCATTTTTAATAGGGACTTACAAGCCTCGTTTGCAGTTTCTCAGCCTCACGAGGCTTGCAGTCCCTATTAAAAATGGCACAGGGAGGCAGCAGAGGTAACAGCAAATAATCTGTGAATAATCAAATCCACAAAAGTGAAACCTGCAAAGGTGGAGAGCTGACTGTACATGAGTTTCCTACCTTGCCTCTTAAACCAGGTCTGTGCAACATAACTCTCTGGACACATCAGAGGGCTGAACAAGTCTATAAGTGGCAAGTTGTAAAGGACATCTAGAGCTGGGTATCATCAGCCTACTGATGACACCCAAACCAGAACTCTTAGGCCTCTTTCACACTATGCTGTTATAGCACTATTATTGCAATTTAACTGCCATGGCAACATCATGTGGAGTCCTGGGAACTGCAGTTTAGGAAATGGCATTTAGAATTCTCAGCCAAGGAACTCTTGGACCTCAGTAAACCACAAACCCCAGAATTCCACAGAATGTTTCTGTGGCAATTAAAGTAGAATAATAGTGTTATAGCAGTGTAGTGTGATAGGGCTCTTAGTGACTTCTCCCCATGGCTTCATGTAAATATTAAAAGGAATAGGGGACAATATTGAGTCCTTTGAAAATGTGTAGCCCTCCAAAAGTTGTTAGACGCCCAGTTCCCATCAGTCATAGCCGCACTAGCCTATGATGAGTTGTAGACCAGCACAATAGGGAGGGCAACATGTCCCCGCCTCTGTACTTAACCTGTAGAGTTGCTACAAAATTATCTATGTATTGATCCTTTGACTTGAATCTGTAGAGATATTTTTGACCTGTCCCATTAAAATGTATTATCCTCTGTCAGCAACATAATCCATTTTAGGATTAATTGAAATGAATCTTAGGTACCGTATTTGCTGGCATATAAGAACACTTTTTTCCTAAAAAAAATACCCACTGAAAATGGGGTGTTTCTTATACACCAGCAAATACTGCAATGCTAAACACATAGGGAAGGGAGGGAAAGTGAAAGGAGTTCTCCTCACCCAGGCAAAACAGGAAGAGAGGGGGTAGTGGAAGTCTTGATCTATAGCAGTGGTTCTCAACCTTCCTAATGCCACGACCTTTTAATACAGTTCCTCATGTTGTGGTGACCCCTAACCATAAAATTATTTATTTATTATTTACAATGCCACACACACCCCCGGCAAAGGCCGCCTTGCTGGCCAGGAACGGAGGGGCAGGCAGGGAGGGAAAGAGGAGCCGTGCGTCTCCCCCGGGAAAAAACTCCGAGAAAAAACTCCGGAAACACCCCCAGGCTCTGCTTCTGCTTTGCTTTCATTTCTGCTGGGGGGGCAGTGTGGGAAAAGTTTCCAGAGTGTCAACCCTGGCCGGGGAGGAGGAATCCCAGCGCCTTTGTCTTTTGCGCCGGGTGCAGCTCACCCCCCTGGAAAAGCGCTGCTTTGCGGCCCCCCAGCCCTTCCGCAGCGCCCCCCTCCATGGCGAGTGGGGCAGGGGCTGTGGTGAGGAGGGGTCCTTCCCCCATGCTGCCACCGCCCCCCCAAGCTGGCCTGTCAGATGGGAGGTTCGATTTCAGTCCCTTCTGAACAGGAGAGAGGAGGACATGAGCACGTGGCTCGCGCTTGCACACCACCACTCCTGGGCCTTTTCCGCACGTTACTTTATTGCAGAGGTGGGGGGGTGCTGTTCGCGCAAGCAGGTTCTTGCGCAAGGTGCTCTCTTCGCTGTTCCTTCATCCCGCAGCTGGCTTCCTGGTCGCACGACCGCTCTGCCCCTTCCTCCCCCAGTGCAGCCTACAGCTCCCAGGCTGCACTGCGGAAGGAAGGGGCGGAGCGGTCGCGAGACTAGGAAGCCAGCTGCAGGACGAAGGAACAGCAAAGAGAGGGCGCCCTCCCACCTCTGCGATAAGGTAACATACGGAAAAGGCCCAGGAGTGGTGGTGCACAAGCGCGAGCCACACACTTGCATCCTCCTGCCCTCTTTGGCAGGAGCGCGTGCAGCCACACGTGTGCCCGCCAAAGGGGGCAGGAGGACGTGCACGCATGGCTCGCGCTTGCGCACCACCACCGAGGAGGGAATGGAGCCTAAGACCATCGGAAATACATATTTTCCAATGGTCTTAGGCGACCCTAAAAGGGTCGTTGGACCCCCAAGGGGGTCATGACCCACAGGTTGAGAATTGCTGATCTATAGGAACATAGATAGATGCAGAATTTCTCCTCAGCTTCCCCTCCTCTCCTCTGCATTTTAACTCTGCTGGGAGTTTCTGTCTAAGCAAAACAGGAAGGGAAGAGTGGTGGTGCAGCACTTGTTTCATTCTCCTCGTCTCCTGGTGCAGCACTCTTTTCATTCCCCTCCTCCTGTGCATTTTGACTCTGCTGGAAGTTTCTGCCCAACCAAACAGGAGGGGTGGTGGTGGTGGTGCAGCACTCTTTTCGTTCTCCTCTCCTGGTGCAACACTCATTTCCTTCCCCTCCTTTCCTGTGCGTTTTGCTCACCAGAGAACTAAAAATTTTTTTCCCTGAAAAATACCCCATGAAAAGTGGGGTGCATCTTATATGTGGTGTTTCTAATACGCTGGCAAATGCAGTAATAACTGCCTTGCCAAACTTCTCCTCCTGTAAAAGATAGACCTAGGTTGCGCTAGAACTCAGTGAACTCAATGGAACTTGCTTTTGAACAGGCATACATAGGATTGTATTGTCATTTCTGACTTATGTAATTCAGTATGTTTCTGTTTCTGATTCATCCTACGATTCTTACTGAGAAATCTTTATTCATTTGAGGAAATAATCATCCCATAATCCTTGAAAGATAAAAATGATGATGCAATCCAGTACTTACACTTCATAGCACATTGCGAAACAAGTCTCTTGCATCGTTTTGTGTTGCTATAAACAGCCTAAGATTGCTTAATCTAACCCAATCATTTGATACAGTTTCTTAACAATTCCTTTTCATTATGCATTTCTCGTCAGTATTATCCCCACACTCCATTTTGATTAAAGTTGTTCCAGGATCAGCTCAAGACATTTTGCTGACAAGCTGAAAGATACGATGATGATCCTGCTTGCCCTCAACACGCAATCTGGTCACACATACAAAAGATGACCCTTCAAGCTGTTGTGTTTTATTTCACTAGAGTGAAATAATATTTCAGTGGAATTTACCTAAGTATTATTTTACCAATTTTCTCTTCATTCAGGGGATCTAGTCTAGTTGGGACTAATAATAGGATTTATGCATAAGGCCATGTAAAACACATAGTCTTGTTCTCCCCATCATTCTCTACCCTCCAGCGTGTGCCTCCTAAGGCAGCTGCCTCACTCATAATGAGGAAAGGGCTGGCCTTGAGTTATTCTTTTTTATCCTTACAGGAGCCATGACATTGCTTGGCATACACCTCTTGAGAGGGAACATTCACAAAATAGCCTTACAGGGTAACTCTTTAGCTGAGAGTGAGGCTACTGAGGACAGCAGAGAGGAAACAGCAATGAGGATGGTACCAGATTGGGACTGGGGTTATTTCTGTGTCCTTCAACACTGTGCTAGAAAGGAGAGTGTTGCATTTTTTATATGCTGTTCAAGTTCTTCTGTGGTGAACAGACAGACTTACCAGAAGAAGGTCTGCTGGCGGACAAAAAACAAAGTATATACAACTCAAACTTTTATATACCCTTTATACCAAATATAACAGTAATGCTCACCTGGACCTGTGCATCCTAGCACTGTGGGGGAGAGTGAGATTTGATGCTCCCTCAGGAGAGACAAGCATCCTTAACAGCCAGCTCACATATGCGAGGCCGTGCCACATGAGAAGGGTGGGGAGCAGGATTATTTAGGCCTAACTTCCACCCACCTACCCCCACACATGGCCACCTTCACGGATCAACATTACCTACCCACTTGCTCTTAGCACAATTTATGAATCCAGGTTGCTTCAAGGCTGGGTAGGAATTCCACCCCTCTTCATTATCAAGAGGGTTTGACTCCCCCATATTGTAGCCAATGGGAATTGGCTTCAAGTGGTGTCAGCAAATTACGGCTCATTTGGCCCGTAGAGAGGGAGAGGACAAGGCTCTAGTGTACACCATTGGCACCAATTGGGTGTAGGGTATGGTTCCTAAACCTCCTCTACTCAGAGGGAGAGGAAGGAGGCTGACCTTGAGGATAGGCCAGGTTTGGGGCTTCTCACCTGCAAGT
Source organism: Iguana delicatissima (assembly GCA_948472985.1). Taxonomy (NCBI): domain Eukaryota; kingdom Metazoa; phylum Chordata; class Lepidosauria; order Squamata; family Iguanidae; genus Iguana; species Iguana delicatissima. Next base: position 408,948 of record CAOKZL010001145.1, read on the forward strand.
CCCTGAGACTTTGGTGGGGACTCAACTGGTTTGCCTTCCAACTAAGCAAAGGCATGCAGCAACCAAAGAAAGTTGGGCTGCCCTGCGGGCCCAGGTGTGTCACCCAAGGGGATCAGAGGAGGTAGTTGGGGGAGCAACACCTGGCTTCAACCAGACCCTCAGCAAGTGCCTTTCCCCCCTTTGCCACAACATTCTGTAAATAGTTTGATCAGATAAAACGACCCTTTTATCCCAATGCAATGTGTATGGTCTCATTGTCCCAGTGTTACCCTGTTTGCTGGGGTTCCTGGAAGGGACACCTAAATAACCAAACAATACAACACAATTTTGGGGGAAATTAGCTGGAGCACTCACTTAAGCTAGCGACAGGCAGGGTAACTTCGCAGGATCTTGCAACCCAGAGTCTACGGGGTCAGGTCAGTCAAGCAGCCAGACGGGTTTAAAGTAATAGAAATGATATTTTATTGCATACAAACAAATATTAAAGACACCATATTCACACAGCTAACTAAGAAATTAGAGGTTGAATTAAGGATAGAGATTTTCAGGGAAAATGGGTGATACGACACCTGTCCCGTAGTCCTGGACCTTGCGGGAGAATCCGGGGGTGCAGAGAAGAAACTCAGCTTGATTAGCTGAGTGGAGCTTGCGAAGCACAGCAGCAGCAAGGCTTGATCGAAGTTCGGAGTGATCCGAGGTTGCTGCAATCTCAGCTACTGGAGCTGAGGGGAAGGCTCACCCAGGCAAAGTGGCAGCAAGGCGGGATGGAACTCAGGAACGACCCGAGGAAGGTCTCAGAATTAGGGGGGTTTATAGGGTGAATTGGGACTTCAGGCTCTGCCTTACTCAGGGAAAACAATGAGTTTTGGGTGCAAGACAATGGCCTTTTCCACACGGAGGGGCATGAAACACGGGGAAACGGGGCGGCGCACGCAGAAACGGAGCTTACCTTGATGCGGGTAACTCCGTTGCTGCGGGGAGCAGCGTGTGTTCGCCGCTCTACACGGCGGTGGCATCCGGCGGTGCCTGGCGGCGCCCAAAATGGCAGCTGGCGGCTTCTGGCAGGTCTCCGCTAATCGGAGAAGCGCGCCAGCTGGAAGCCCGCCCCCGGGCAGCTCTGCAGAGATGCACTTGCGCGCCCCTGCAATTCCACATGGGGCACTGCAACGGGCTAGCGCGCACATGTTTCATAAAGACCACATGAAATGTGGTCTTTATAAAACACGTGGCGCCACCCCTGCGGCCGCACAAGGGCGGTTTGAGGTGTGGAACCTCCACATTTCTAACCGCCCTAGCGCACTCCATTGTGTGGACGACCTCCAGGTGAGGTCGCCTTACCCCATGTTACCCCGTGTTTTTCCCCGTGTGGAAAGGGCCTAATGTCTCAGAAAGGTCACAATTCAGCATGATTGAGTTAAGTCCGAATTGACAGAGAGGTAGACTGTATGCAAATGCTCAGTGCTTGGCCTTTAAGCTTCTAGATTGCCAAGTTACCTGCTCAGGGCAGGCAGTCGTTTGTAAACAGCGTGCATACGTAATGAGGGTGTTTGCAGAGAGGTCTCCTAAAGCGGTGATCTGGCTGTTTCTGGCCTGCCTGTATTGTTTTGGGATATTGCAGCATTTGATGGCCGAGCCTAGGTCTGAGCTTGTCCGGGGACTTCACAAACACATGGAGAGGAGTGGTAGAATAAAGCTGAATTATGATATCCAAGTGATATCTAGTGCTATCGCCAGGTAGGCCTAAACTGCAGTAACACCAGGAGTGGGACATCAGTGACTCCCTTTCAAGAATTTTGTGAACCAATTTGAGGAGGAGACCTAGTTCCCTCCCTGAATGCCCTAAGTTCTCAGGAGAAATGAATTTATGATTAGAGCTGTTCAGCCAGAGCTTGAGATAAAAGAATGGTTTGTGGTGGTTGTGTGCCTTCAAGTTGCTTCTGACTTGTGGTGACCCTAAGATGAATCTGTCACAGGGTTTTCTGGGGCTGAGAGTGTGTGACATGCCCAAGGTGAGCCAGTGGGAATGATAGGTTGAGATAAATAGATGATGAGAAAAACCGACTCTCCCCACTTTCATCAGAATAGCTGGGGGGAAACAGGACAAAAAGGGGGGGGAATCTGCCAGGGACAATCAATTAACATGCCAGTATACATGATCAGTTGATAATAGATCTGTAGAAGAGTAACATAGTTACAATTGCAAACTAAGGGTGGCATAACATAATAACAGAACTTGTACCAGCTGAAATTGTCATTGCTGCCTTTAAAAAATTCTGCAAACTAACTTGAGGAAGATAACCTCATTACCTCCCCAAACTGTAGATTTCTGAACAAAACAGTTACAGTACGTTGCTTTGACAAAATATGCTAGTATACAGGAGCAAATTTATCTAGCTCACTCATATTTTACACTTCAGAGTCATCCTAGTGGAAACTAGGGTTAATTGCTCAAGACCTTTTCTAACTAAAACTACCCTGTATTAAATAAATTCATTATTCCTATGTGATAACATTGTATTCAGAATCTAAGTTAAAAGTTAAAAGTTCAGTGCTTGACATTATCTGAATCTTTTCCTTCGTGAAATACAGACTGGATTTGACGAAAAAGTAGGTACATAATGAAACAAAACCATTCAAAATCAAAACACACTGCAGTATAATGGAAAAGCACTTAATTGAGCCCATTTTCATCTACAGCTTTCAAATAATTAAAACAAAGAAAATATATTGCTTGGAACAAAGTAATGACATAATGAAAACTTTTGAAATTAAGAACAAGGGTCCTTTTTGTCCTTGAGGGTTTTTCTGAGAACATTTCCGAATACTTGTTACAATTACTGCAGAGTTTTAATTTCATAGGAGTAATCAGTAGAAATAAACTCTATAGGATTGCTACTTTAAAGCCAAATCCATGAATTTCTGATTCCCATACTAAACCATGAGCATCTTTCAACAATACATTAACAATGCTGAATTGGATAGGTAGATCTGTGCATGTGTATGTGCCTTAAGTTGCCTGTCAACCCTTTGTTTCCTTCTCCACTCTCATATTAAATGCTGTTTTGTTTTGTTTTTTAAATTCCCCTTCTTCTTAGGCATTGGACTGGGAGTTGCTGTCCGGGAGTATGGGAAACTCTCCAATCTGGACAAATTTTACTTTGCATTTCCAGGAGAAGTTCTGATGAGAATGCTCAAGCTCATTATATTACCCTTAATTATATCAAGCATGATAACAGGTAAGACAAAACATTTTTTCTTATTTTGTATTCTTACTTTATGTATTCTTCTTTTTTACTTATTCTTATTTCTGTAGATATATCCAGGTAGTTAAAAACTGATATAAGAATTTAAATTTTTCTCTCATACTGCATTAATTCAAATTGATGCTTGTAGTTGATTCAACAACATGTGGGAGATTACTTTAGCTTCACAAAATATTTTAAAGGTGAGATGAAGTATTCATAGTGGTCATTAGTTTCCCACATGGCCCAAATTAAATCTTACATTAGGAGTGGAGAATATTTTGAGATGGGAAGCCAGCAAGGGACACATCCAGCACTTGCAGGTTTTGAGCTACACTTTTCCTTATGGCACACAAGAGGAATCCCTGTTATCACTGATCACTGAGTGATAAGAGATAACTGAGGCCATTTCCTCACTACACTGTTATAGTGCTGCTTTTTCAGTTTCAACATCCTGTGGAGTCCTGGGGTTTGCAGTTTAGGGAGGGACATTTAGAATTTTCAGCCAGAGAGCTCTTTGGCCTCAGTGAACTACAAACCCCAGAATTGCACAAGTGGAATAATAGCACTATAATAGTGTAGTGCAGAAATGGCCTGGGTGATTCGCCTGGTATAAGAGATGGAGCTTCTAGAAGGCTGGAGTCTGGTCCAATCCATAGATTAGGACTGAGGGCTGAAAGTTTCCCATCTCATTTTATGCTAAGTATCCAAGTTATCTAAAAGCACTACTTATCTTCTTTCTTTTTTAAAAGTAGAGTTTCAGAGGAATAATTTCATCATCATAATGCCATTATTTTTTCTGTCTATTTGAAAATTAGCCTAGATCACATTTTGTTAAACAGTATACTAGAGTACAAATCACTGATATTTTATGCATAAGAATCAACAGGAATTGGCTCAAGCTGGACTCTTGTTTTTTAAAAAAATATTGATATTTTATACCAGTTATAGAGAAATCATAATAGATAGAAACCTACTGTGTAATTATGTTCTTTCTTGTTGAATACAAAATATAAGTTCGTTAAATAATGAAATTGTAGTTGAATGTGTGTGAAGTGTTAGGAAAATTGTTTTCTCATTTCTTCGTGTACAGTTCATTTAGAATTTATTTATGTCTTCTAATAAATGATATTGTAGCCATAAAATTTTGAACTTAAGAGATACTAGCGTGGAATTATCATTTCTCTTCTTCCTTGTTTTTGTCCACAAAAATTTTTGGGATATAATGTGGGAAGGGGAAAATCATATAGACATCTATATATTTCAGATGTTACAGTTCAAGCTACTTCTGTCCCTGATCTGCAACTTCTGTGGCAATGTTTATAAATTAAAGATTTCTTCCTGTGGCAGTCCAATCATCTAGTCATCCATTGTACCAAACACAATATGTCAGATAACCAATTGCATTTTTGCCTCTGTTTCATAGACCCAGTATATCATTCCTTAGTACTCACTGAGAATTCTAGCAGTTCATATTTCAACTTTTTCAATCTAAGGCTTATTCAAGCTTATTCAACTGATTGTTGCTTAGCCACAACTTGTCTTGTCCTCTGACTTTTCCCACAACGGGGGAGAAATGCTTGGGAGTCCCTTAATGCCCCCCTCTCACCTATGATATTTTACTGCATTGTGGAAGGCACTGCTTGTTTTACATGGGGGTGGAGGAATAGTTGACAATACAGATATTATCCTGTGTCTGCAACCAGAAGGGGTAAAGTCTACAATAGTAAGCTCCAGATCAAACTTTAAAGTCCAAATCAAAAAACCACTAGAGCCTTTAACACCATGGTTCTCTCTCTCTCTCTCTCTCTCTCTCTCACACACACACACACACACACACACTCCTTTCAAAGGTCCAAATCTGAAGGAACATTCAAAAGTGGATAGTTAGAGAAGAAAAGGATCTTGTAAGACTTTTTCCTTCTATCAGGGTATCCTTCCAAGCTGAGACTAGCCAATCTATTTCTTCCTGCTTTTCTTGAAGGCTTCTAACTTAGCTTCTCACATCCCTTTCATGTCTTGGGTAGACAGTCAAATTATGCAGAAGGAAAATTAAGTATATTACAGGGAAGAGGAATGGTTTGTACCTCAAAAGAAGTGCAGATGGTGGTGCAACAGGGAAGAGAACCATTGTGTTGTTGTTGTTTTGCTTGGAGGATGTGGGAAGATACAGAGGGAATGAAGTTGACATATAGAATATATCTATATGTTACTTTTTTTTACATTTCCTTCCTTTAGTTTTTCAAGACAAAGAATAGTTGGACACATGCATATGCAATACATATAGTTCTGAGGAGGTTGGGACCCTTTTTATTTCATGAACTTCTGCAAACCTCAGAGTTCCTCCTTGTTCTGTGTCAGTGGTGCAGTTTTCCCTACGTAAACATGAACATATTTTACTAACAAAAGTAACAGAGTGCATATTCCTACCTACTGCATGACAGTCAAGGCAGCAATGAAGACTTATTTCATTGCCTCCATCATAGGTTCTAGCAGCCATTCACCTGGTGAAGGAGCTACTTTTCACTTCAGTATCACTTAATCTACCCTTTGAGACTCTGTGATGTGTTTGCAAAAACTGTAAGGATAAGATAGATCACTGTCATGATGATTTCAATGCCACTATTGATACAGTATATGTTGACATGTCCAGTACATTATATTGTTTTCTGGAGTTAGTTTTAATATTGAAGCCTAAGCATATGGACAAGACACTGGCATCTGTGCAATCTGTTACATACTCCCTTGACAATCATAGCTTCATTGAACTACTCGTGCAGGATTGAATGACAGGGAACTGACAAGTGTTTCATTGCACAACGTTGTGTCCCCCCCCCCCGACTTGAGGGAAACGGCAGTGTGACCACTCCTGTAAAAATCCTCCTGTTTGTCAAAGTTGTATGCCAGCTATTGTCCAATCACAAATTGTCCAATCTTTTTGAGTAAAGTGCTTAAGAGTGTGCTGGCATCTCAGTTACAGATACTCTTGGATAAAACAAAGTACCTTGATACATTCCCATCTAGGTTGTGGCTTGGTTTCAATATGTGCTTTTTATAACTAAAATTTCTTTTAAAATTGGAATAATTGAGCATTTGACATTTAAATACACACCAAGTTGGTTAAACTGCTACAAAATTGTATTTAAAAAAAGATTAAACATTTTAATAGTAGAGAAGGAAAGGTGACACTCTTGGATACAAGAAGAACAGGTGGAAATTTAATATGGTTAACATAAAGCCAACAGATTTTGCAACTGCAGAGTAAGGGCCTTTCCACACTAGACTGTTATAGTGCTATTATTCCACTTTCGACTTTGTATGGAATCTTGAGGTTTGCTGTTTAGGGAGGGGCATTTAGAATACTCACCCAGAGAGCTCTTTGACCTCAGTAAACTACAAGCCCCAGAATTCCAGAGGATGTTGGAAGTGGAATAATAGCACTATAACTTTGTAGTGTGGAAAGGCCCTTAGTCTCAAATACAATAGATAAAACAAAGAGAGACTGCTAAGTGGCACACCAGGAAAAAAAATAATATTAGGGTCAAAATAGATACAATTTTAGTTGTATATAAGCAATTTTTTTTTATGTAAAATCATTCAGTTTGCAAGAGGAGTCAAGTTGATGAAGACTGTACCACAACAGTGGGCAACACAGAACCCACAGACTCATGCCATCCCAAAGGTTGTTTTTTGCCCCCCCCATCTGTGAAAATTGTGTTGCTAAAATTCATCACCCACCTTCAGTAGAAAGTGGGGGGAAACATTTGTAGCAACTATTTTTCTTCCTTTAAAATAATTGAAACAGTTTGCTTCTGAATTTTGGCAGCAAACAAGGGAGAAAAATATAAATGAAGAAAACGGTGTTTCCCAGTTGCTGCTAAGATCCATGAATGTGATCTGGTACCAAACTTTGCCAGCAGGAGGGTGTGTGGCTCATGGGTAGATGTTGGAGGGGCCCACCCTGTTGTAGCAGCATGCAACCTGCTCTCCTGCTTGCAATAATCTACTTCCTTCTGACTACAGCTAGGCATCCCCTGAGAAGGTATTGCTGAAGTTTGAAGAAACTAGAGGGGCAGCCTGTAGCCTAGAAGAGATAGTGCAGGTTAGAATTGGGGGGGGAGTGGAAACCTCAGTATGTATACTGAAACATATGCATCGCCTTAAGAAGCTTTTTGATATCAAACTAAAGCTTCTAGCTAATACCTCATATTAGCTCTTTAGAAACTGCTGTATATTGTTATATAAATTGTTATGAATTGTCATGCCCCAACCAAAGTTGCTGCTTAACAATTGCCTGAAGACAACTATTAAAATAGGATGGCCTTCTACCTTCTATATGGTCAGTAAAATGCAGAGCTTCCATCAGATTTTTCCTCTGAAGTTCTGTATCTCTTTCCTTCCCCCAGCTGCCCCACCATCCAACATAACTTTTTTCATAAGTGGCTACCAGTCCTTTAATGAGGCTTTCTAGGGATGTAGGTGGCCACCAAGGCAGGAGGCAAAGGAGACTTTTTGGAAATTCCTTCTTGTCTACTAAGTTGGGATACAGTCCATTAGCACTCCAAAGCAGAGGTGAGCAACACAGAGACTGCATGTGGGTGGCATCAATTTTTGCTGACTCTTGAGTCCCTCTCTCCCTCATAAAAACAATATTTAATGGAAATATGGAGAATCGTGTGTCTCACTGAAACAGAAGTACATGCCCTTTCCGTCCCATAGGCCATTTCCACACGGGGATATAGCCTGCGCTGGGACGACCTCACCAGGAGGTCGTCTACACAACGGGGTGTGCTAGGGCGGTTTGAAAAGGTGAGGTTCTACGCCTCAAAGTGCCCTTGCACGGCTGTGGGAGTGGCGCCACGTGTTTTATAAAGACCACCTTTCAAGTGGTCTTTTTAAAACAAGAGCGCGCTAGCCCGTCGCAGCGCCCCGTGAAGAACTGCAGGGGAGCTGCCCGGGGGCGGGCTTCCGGCTGGCGCGCTGCCCCGATTGGCGGAGTGCCACCAGCTGCCATTTTCGGCGCCATGAGGCGCCGCTGCCATGTAGAGCGGCGAATGCACGCTGCTCCCCATGGGGATGGAGCCACCCGGATTAAGGTAAACTCCGTCCCCGCGTGCGCCGCCCCGTTCCGCTGTGTTTCAGCCCTAGTTTCTACTAGTGCTTAAAAGCTGAAAAGTAAGGGTGGTGCTGGGGTATTGGTTTGTTCTGTTTTGCAACTGGGACTTCTGGCTGCTCATACATTTGGTAGGAAGGATACTGCAGCCAAAGAAAGGGGAAATTGACCCTCAGGCCCTCTGAAGTTCCACATTCATGCTGTAAAGTTTAAAGCACACAGAATTCTGTGATTAAACATTTTTAATCTGTGCATTATTAGGAAAAAATGTTGAAACAGATCTTCAGTTTATTTTAAAAGATGTTGTTGTGTGCTTTCAAGTAATTTCCAACTCATGGTGACCCTAAAAGAGTTTTCTTGGAAAGATTTGTTCAGAGTGGGTTTGTCTTTGCCTTCCTCTGAGGGTGAGAGGGAATGACTTGTCCAAGGTCACCCAGTGGGTTTCCATGGCTGAGCAGGGATTCAAACCCTGGTCTCCAAAGTTGTAGTCCGATGCTCAAAACAGTACAGCATTCTGCCTCTCATACAGATACAGATGTAAATAGAGATAGAGAAAAAGAGGTTAAAACGTAATACAGAAAAACTAGCAGCTGAAGCCTTCATATCATTGCCATTATAGAGGAACTGTGTATTGGAAAACTTTGCTCAGTATGCTTTTCAGTGTTTCACATATGTGCATGAACTAATTTTGCTCGATTTCATAATATGTCAGGATTTTAAGATCCACTTCTCCTTTTGTCCAGCATACACTTTTCTTACAGCCAGTTGCACGCACACACGTGCACACATATATATGTATATGTGTATGTATGCGCATATATATATGTTCTTTAATACCATTGCTTAATATATCTAATCTAATGGCTACATAATATCTAATCTAATCTCTACATTAGACATTAGACTGTAATTGAAGATCAATTTTCCATCCTTGTTGATAGCCAATCCTTAATTCAAAACACCTGTGTTATGGGACAGCTCCACCATCTGGAGCTTGCTGGGTATGTCCCTTCAGATTTTAATGTCAGCACATTTCTGAAATTCTAAGTCAGTCACTGGAATTATTTTAATATAATCAAACCATCCACAGATATCCTTACCCCACAGTAGTCCACTGCAGTTTGATTTTTCCAAGATCTGTTATTCAAAATTTTAGAGAAGGTTTGATAGCACAACAACAAACTGCTACCAAAAAGTGTTAAGTCATCATAATTTATTGTGGTAGGTAGTTCTGCACCAGTATTCCTTAACAAACTTACTAAATTCGTGTGTTTAAGAACTGGGCATAAGTTGAGAAGATGCTATTCATCTATTTTGTTTATTGTATTTGTAGGGATATTAACTTAGTTAATCTCTCTTAAAGCTTCACATATTAGGATAGACTGATTTAAATCAAGGCAATTTTAATCAGCGATTTAAATTACCAGTTGGGCAAAACTATATTTTAAACCATTGGTTTTTAGCCTCTGTTGTGCACAGAAAATATTACTATTGAAAAAGAAAAGGGGAAAAAAGCACTTTTACCTGATTTTATAATCTCTTTCCTTGAAATCTACATCCCTCATCTTTATCCTGCTCTCTGGAGCAGCAGAATATAAGCTTGTTCCATCTTTAGTGTGACAGTCCATCAGATGTTTGAAAATGGTATCATACCATATCTCAGTCTTCTCTTCTCTGAGCTAAACATACCTAACCCACTCAGCTGCTCCTCATAGGGCTCAATTTCCAGATCATTTACCTTCTTGATCTCCCTATTCTGGGCACCTGCCAACTTGTCAATATTAAATTGTGGTGCTCAAACCTGGACGCACAGTACTGCAGGATAAGATTTGATCAAAATAAAATAGTAAAATACAGGCGTAGTTTTGTTGATGCTACCTAGAGTTCCTTTAGATTTTTTTTTAAAGTATGTGTATGTGTGTATGTATGTATTTTGCTGTCACATCAGACGGCTGATTTTCATTTTCGGCTTGTGATCTATTAAGACCCTTAGATCCTTTACATTCATGCATCTGTCAAGTCAACTACCAGTTACAGTTCTGCACCTGATTTTTCCTGTCTGATGACACCATCTATACAGCCAGTTGTTCCTCTCTAGTATTCTTTCTCTTCCTGGGCCACAAAGCTGAACAGGACAAATAGATGAAGTAACAGGCTTTGCCCCAAGGTGATTTACTTACCTATCCAGAGCCTGATATCCAGTTGTAACATGCTGAGGACTGTGTCTTTTCGTATTGTTTGTTGCCACCTGGAACTGAAGGGAAGAGTTATGCTTGGCGACCTAATGAATCTTAACAGCTTCTCTCTTATGTTTTGAACCTCTACCAAAACATCCTGTCAAATCTGCATATCGCTTCCTCTCTGCTTCCAGCAGAGAATCAGCTGCCATCACACGTGTCCTTTTCTGGGGAAAAAAACAGAAAATCTTCCATCTATAGGACCTTTCAGGGGTGTGTCTGTGTTGTCTGAGGCCCATGACTTCTGTCCCTCTCTCTGCCCTTTCCAAGGGCAGGCTTGGAATTGATTGTGAAGCTCCAAAGAAACAGCATGTTCTTCTTCATGGTCTCTATGGCCATTTCCGCACTAGACTGTTATAGCGCTATATTCCACTTGCAACATCCTATGGAATCCTGGGGTTTGCAGTTTCGGGGGGGCCACCCAGCCCCTCCCAAAACTCCAAACCCCAGGATTCCATAGGATGTTGAAAGTGGAATCATAGCGCTATAACAGTCTAGTGCGGAAATGGCCTATGACTCACACACATGGGATTCTCTGCACCTGCTCAGATCATCTTTAGAAACCTCTAGAGCAGTGGTTCTCAACCTGTGGGTCCCCAGATGTTTGTGGACTTCAGCTCCCAGAAGCCCCAGCCACTATGGTCAATGCTCAGGGCTTCTGGGAGCTGAAGTCCAAAAACATCTGGGGACCCACAGGTTGAGAACCACTGCTCTAGAGCTAGATCTCTTTGGCTCACCTTCCTCCTCATACTGTATGTGCTGAATATGGTTCCTCTTCAGACCTCCTCTGTTCTCTTTTGTCTGTCATTGCAGCCACATCATAGGGAACTTTGTGCGTTAGCTATTCTTCTTCGGCTTGTTTTTCTTGACTCTTCTCCAGTATATGACATACTACAACATACTTTGAAGGGTGTGTCTCTGTGGAAAGAAAAGCCATTCTAAGTGTGTCCTGTGCTTGGGAGAGACCCACATTGTGGATAAGCACTCCCATTGTAGAGCCTTTTCACAACAGGCCTGTCAGAACAAGGCTTCACACCTTAAAGCTCTTCTGTGGGAGTTGACTATTAATACAGCTAATCTCACTGCCCAAAACTGGCCTCTTTTAATAGCCTCTGCAAACATTGCTTCACATGTTTTGATGCCATCAGCTTCACTCTCTGCTGTAGAGATGAATCACACTTGTACCAACTAACCTTCTCTCACTTATCAGAGGACATCAGTACTATCAGCTTCAGGTTCAGCCTGGCCCCTCTTGAAGTTTTTGGCACCAAGCGAATCCATGCAGGCTCTGTCTGAAGTTTCTTGCTGCTTTGAAAAAGCAAAAGTCTTCTGGTGATTCTTCAGTTTGTAAGAGGACATTCAAGTCTGCCAGCGCTCCCTTGAATGACCCATTATGTCATTAGAAGAGATCCAAGCCTGCTCATGTACTTTGGTTTGTCTGAAGGAATTGGATGTACTAGTGGTGCCTGGTACCTTCAATCTGATGGTGCCATCTGTTCTGGTTCTTCCAGCTGCTGTTAGCCCTGATGATGTGGGCTTAGCCTCATCTTTGCTTCATTCTCCTGTTCCTATTCCACAGTGCTTAAAAGAAGTCTTTCTTCTCCTGGAGTTGAACTCGAGAAATGTCCAATGTCTGAGGTAACATTCAGAGGGTGAAGTACTCAATCAGTCTTGAATCTGCACCTCAGTGAGAGGTCAATCTACCACTATTAGCTGTTCCTGCATCACATCACACAGGTCCAGGTCACCAGTTCTTCTTCTTCGTGGTCTCTGTGCCTTACACACTAGGAGCTTTTGCGCATGCGCGGTACCGTTTGGAAAATTCTAGAGCTTAGTAGCTTGGCGGGAACCCCTCACCCCATGTATCCACTGAGCATGCTCAGCCCGCCAAGCAACGGTCTCTCCTCAGTTCTTTCTCGTCCGCCGTCGCGTACGGAGGTTCTGAGCTTAGAGTGTTTCTTCTTTGGCCTTTTATTGCAAGTCTTTCTGGTTTTCGACTCGGTTTTTGGATATTTCGACTACTCTTACGGATTTCGGACTGGTTTTCGGTATTTCGGTGCTTGTTCCTCTTTTTCCTGGAACTCTGACCCCGACTTGCTAAACCCTCCCTCCTCGTCTTCGTCGTCGTCTCTTCGTTATCTCCAACCTGTCCTTGGACTTCTATGTGGTTGCAAGGTCGCTACTTCTGACGGGCATAGCGAGTGTCTACTTTGTCTGGGCAAGGCGCATAACATCAGAGCCTGCCCCATTTGTAAGGACTTCACCTCGCAGACTCTGAGGAACCGGCTGGCACGCCTCAAGTCTTTCTGTTGGGAGCAGTCTTTATCTCCTCAGGACCCTGCCCCACTAAGGAGCCCGTCGAAGATGGCAAAGACATGGTCCGCGGCCTATGTGGCGTCGTTCGTCCTCTGCACCCGACCCACGACCGCACTCCCGGGGACTTCGGCGTCTTCCGATCCCGCCACACCTACGGTACCGGGCTCGGTACCGGTGCATAAGCTACCGAGGATACCGAAGACCTCTGCGGCCTCCTCCTCGGTACCTACTACAGAGGCCCCTGCAGGCTCACAGGGCGCTAGGCCTTCCAAGACACTTACTGCCGCGCAGCGTAAGCGCCCGGCGACTTCGGAATCGGAGAAAGAAAGGGAGAAGAAGAAGAAGAAGAAGAAGAAAGACAAGCGTGGGTCTCCGGCTAGACCACCTGTCCTTACTCCTTCTTCCACCTCGACCCAGCCAACGGTCGACCCCGGTGAAGTCCCAGAACCTCAACCAATCTTTGAGGTATCTGATGTGGACGATCCGGTGGCCTCCCCGACTCTCTCGGAGCCACTGCTTTTGGAGGAAGAGACGTCCCCGACTAGATGCCCTGTTCTGGCGGCCCGCTCGGAGGATAGTCCACCTGCTCCCCAGACCTCGCATACATCTCAAGGCTCTGCTGGTAGAAGCATTTTGCCGGATCGGCGCTATTCCTCACATCACCGGCAGCTCTTCCCCGAGTATCGGGACCGCCCGGGCTATTCGGAGCGTGGGACAGTGCATCCCTCCCCACACCATCGGGAATTTGAGCACCGCGCCCCTGACGACTGACGGGACCTCTGTGAATATAGGCGATCCCCCCAAGACATCGGGAGGACTATCCAGGATGGTCTCATCCACCCCGGGATTTGCCTTATTCCTCAGCCTCTTACGCCTTGAGGTATGGCCAGGAACATGTCTGGAGGGAGTATCCTGGCTCGTACAGGTCATACTCCCCCTCTTACCGGGACCGTTACCACCCTGATGCCGGCCGCTGGTCCCCGTATCGCCTCTCCAGATCGCCTTCCAGGGTCGGACTCCTGCCACATCTTCCTCCAGACGTCCTGCACGGGGCCAACAGACGGCTTCCAAAAAGTCTTCGTCGGCATCCAAATCCCGATTTTGATGTGATTTGCAGGACCCTACCTCAGCCTACCTTCCGCCTAACATCAGCCCTCACCGACCATCCCACGCTGGCCAAACACCTCGACTCGTGGCGATCGATCACGTCGGACTCTTGGGTGCTCACCATTGTCTGGCTTGGTTACGCCATCGAGTTTGCAAGTATTCCACCTCGAGGCATTTTCTACTCCACCCAGGCCAGCCCGGCTCTGCTGGAAGAGATCCAGTCCCTCCTCCAGAAGGGAGCGATCGAGCCGGTCTCGCCCTCGGCCACTACCACCCGCTTCTACTCCCGGTACTTTACAGTACCGAAGTCAGACGGGACCCTGCGACCTATTTTGGACCTCCGAGGGGTAAATGAATACATCCGCCCCAGGAAGTTCAAGATGGTCACCTTGTCGACGATCCTACCCTTCCTCCTCCGGGGAGACTGGTTCACTTCAATCGACCTGCGGGATGCTTATTTCCACATTTCCATCTGTCCGCAGCACAGACGATACCTTCGTTTCACCATCGACGGCACCTCCTACCAGTACCGGGTGCTGCCGTTCGGCCTCTCCACCGCACCGAGGGTGTTCACGAAGTGCATGGCCCCTGTGGTCTCCCACCTGTGGACCAAGGGCATCACCGTCTTCCCCTACCTAGACGATTGGCTGCTGGTAGCATCCTGCAAGAACAAACTGTACTCAGACATTCATCGAACGTTGTCCCTCCTGACCCGCCTGGGTCTTCGGGTCAACCCAAAGAAGTCTCACCTCGAGCCGGTGAGAGTGTTGGACTTCATCGGAGCCACCCTGGACTCGGTCTTGGCCAGGGCCTACCTGCCCCTGGAGCGGGCTCGTACCCTCCGCCGATCTGCTGCGGCCGTCCTCAACGCCCCATCGGTATCGGCGAGGAGAATACAACAGCTTCTGGGTTACATGGCCTCCACCACAGCCGTTACGTACCTGTCGAGGCTGCGAGCGTGCCCCCTACAACACTGGTTTGTCAGAGCCTTCAACCCGCTCCGAGACGACCAGCGCCTACAACTTCGACTGTCGACACCTGTCCGTCACTCTCTGCTGTGGTGGCTCTCGTACCGTCATCTCCTGTCCGGGATGCCATTCACACGACTGACCCCACGGCTCACAGTCACGACCGACGCCTCCCTCTTCGGATGGGGAGCGCATTGCGACGACCTCAGAGTCCGAGGCCGATGGACTGACGACGAGACCGCTCTCCACATAAACGCCCTCGAGCTCCTAGCCATCGGAAAAGCTCTGAGAGCATTCCGCAATCTGGTTGCTGGACAGGTGGTACTGATCCTGATCGACAACACCACCACGGTGTGCTATGTCAACAGACAAGGAGGGACCCATTCTACTACGCTCCTGACCATCGCCCTTCAACTCTGGGACTGGTGCGTGTCCCTCCAAGTCCACCCTGTTGCCATCCACCTGGCAGGGCAGGAGAATACGACAGCAGACGCCCTGAGCAGGGACACTTCTACCAACCACGAGTGGTCTCTCTCGGAGGAAGCGTTCCGCTTGATACGGTGCCGCTGGGGCGATCCCGACATTGATCTCTTCGCCACAGTGTCGAACGCCAAGTGTCGCTGGTACTGTTCGAGAGCCGGCCGGGGACCGAACTCCCTCAGTGACGCGTTCCAGTACCAATGGACAGAGGGTCTCCTGTACCTCTTCCCACCGTTCCCCCTGCTGGGCAGAGTGGTAGCCAAGATCCTGGCGGATCGAGCCGATGCCATACTCGTTGCCCCGTACTGGCTGAGGCAGCGTTGGTTCGCCCCGCTGCTCGAGGCCTGTCAGGGACGGCCGCTCAGGCTTCCAGTGGCGCCCAACCTGGTGTCTCATTCCAGCGGTCGCGTTCTCCATCCCGACCTGCCTGTCCTGGACCTCCACGCGTGGAGGATACAGCCCTAGACGATCCCGCTATCTAGGAAGGAATTGACCCGCCGCAACTATGCCTACAAGTGGCGGCGGTTTGTGACTTTTGCGGAGGAGCGTGGAGACATGGTATCGCCAGTTGCTCTCGGTACCGTGCTCCGCTTCCTGCTTTACGTGAAACAAGAGGGTCTCTCGTTCTCCTCGTTGAAGGTGTACCTGTCTGCCATTGTGGCTTACCAACCCCGAGGCTCTCCTTCGGCAGCGCTCTTCCGGGACACCACGATGAAACAGTTCCTGAAGGGACTCCACCATCTATACCCGCCGGTATCGCCGCCGTTGTCTCCCTGGTCCCTATCTCTGGTACTCTCTCAACTTACGAGACCACCCTTTGAGCCTATGGCCACTGCTGATGATAGGCTCTTGACTCTCAAGACTGCTTTCCTGGTGGCTGTCACCTCTGCCAGACGTGCCAGCGAACTGACAGCGCTACGCGTTGACGACCCCTTCCTGGTTTTCCACCGGGATAAGGTGGTTCTCCGCCCGGACATTTCTCTCCTCCCGAAGGTCGTCTCTCATTTCCACCTTAACCAGGATATCATCCTTCCTACCTTCTATCCTAATCCGATGACCCCTCTGGAGAGGTCTTTGCACACCCTGGACGTTCGAAGGGCCCTGGCCTTGTACGCTCAAAGGACTGCGGCCTACAGACAGACCCCTCACCTGTTCGTCTGCCATGGTCATCGTCGCAGGGGCCGCAAGGTGTCCTCCCAAAGATTCTCCAAGTGGGTGGCCCAGACAATTCTGCTTGCTTATGAAATGGCCAAGCAGCCTCCTCCTGACTTGCTTCGGCCACATTCTACCAGAGCTGTGGCATCCTCAGCAGCCCTCTTGCGAGGTGTGGACCTTCATGAACTTTGTCGAGTGGCGACCTGGTCCAGGCCCTCGACTTCATCTGCCACTATCAGCTGGACTGTCGGTCCAGGAGGGATGCCCGGTTTGGATGAGCGGTGCTGGCCTCCGTACTCTAGGGACCTGACCCACCGTCCTTCTGGTAAGCTACAAAGTCTCCTAGTGTGTAAGGCACAGAGACCACGAAGAAGAAGAACAGGTTGCTTACCTGTAACTGTGGTTCTTCGAGTGGTCATCTGTGCCCTTACACACACCCGCCCAACCGTCCCCTCACTCTCAGGTCCCCTTTTCAGTGGACTTATAGAACTGAGGAGAGACCGTTGTTCGGCGGGCTGAGCATGCTCAGTGGATACATGGGGGGAGGGGTTCCCGCCAAGTTACTAAGCTCTAGAATTTTCCGAATGGTACCGCGCATGCGCGAAAGCTCCTAGTGTGTAAGGGCACAGATGACCACTCGAAGAACCACAGTTACAGGTAAGCAACCTATTCATCAGCACTCACCTAGCATACTGTGAGAACCATCTCATCTTTGTCCTCAGGAGCCTCTTGTCGTCCCCTCCCTCACCTTCACTGGTAGGGATAGTTACCATCTGTAGAAAGATAAAGACTGGTACAGATCCCATTATCCATATCACTGCTGCCAAGGTCTGTCTGTGATTATGGATCTGCTGAATTTCAAAGCCAAGCAGTCCTGAGAGCCCTACCATTGCCATCTCTTTCACGTCCGCCTCTGTTTCCTCTGTCTGTCAGCCACCTCTTGTAGATGAACCACCAGATCAGCAGGTGTGAGTCCTCACAAATGCTTTCACGGCCATGTCTGTACTGTTTAAGACTCATGTCTCTGCCCCATCCAAGCAAGCAACTTGGAATTTATTGTACAGCTCCAAAGAAACAGCATGGTTCCTGATAATCCTGCTTCTGTGTGTCAGTGGACACTGGCAGCATTATGCTCTGGGACCTCCAGAGGACCCCAGGAGATCCTGGAGGACACCTGTATCATAGTGCACTAGCTATCAGAACGCAGCTGGTGACAATCCTTGCTTTTCCTGCACCATCCCTCAGCCACTACATGGCTTATGTTAGGAGGGCAGAAGGCAGCCAGGGATCATTTGGCCATGTTCTGATAGCTGGATGCATTCCTGGCTGCCCACATCCCTTGGCTGTATGAGGAGGACATGAAAAAGATGCATCTGAGAGGGTACCTCTCTGCCTTGCAAGAAATTGTTTGTTCTCCCCTGCAGTAAAACTAATTTAAAAACATCAAGTTTTGGGGGGTGCTATTTGTCTTTTTTAGATGGGCAGCAGCCATTTGTACTTTGTACTTTTGCATTTTAACTGTGGAGACAGAACAAGACAAGAAGTAGAGGTCCACCTTTCAGAATCACTTTCTGTTTCAGACTGGTGTCCAGCTTACATCTACAGGATGAGCCCCGTTTAATTCATTGGTAGTAAAGAAATATTTGAAAAAATATGTATAGAATTTCACTGTTAGTTGACTCTTTAAAAAGAAAATAACCTTATATCAAATGTAGGAAGATGTCTGGACATGTTTAGAGATTGGTTTTCAGAAAACAGTTCCTTCTGTAGGATAAAGGTATTCTGGCCTTACGTAATTCTATCACTGCAGTTAGTTATCTTGTCATTACTGCTAATAATAGTAATTAGCATTTTCAATGTGTTTTTGAGCGCACAAAGCACTTTTCCTAGATTAGCTCAGTCAATGTCACTTCATTCCTAACTCTTAGTATAACTGGTGCCATTTGCTCATGAGATGTGGGCATGATGCTGAAAATAAGAGCAGCTGGGCAATTTCAGATGCCTCCAGTAGAATCCTGAACCCTGTACAATACCTATTCCTGGGAAAGCTATACTTGTTGAATATCTGCATCTCCTGCTTCTATTAAAGACACAGAGTGCCTGTGAACAGGAGTCATGGAGGTGCATAACGTGCAAAGAACCATGGGCCATTTTCGCATTAAACTGTTATAGTGCTATTTATTCTACTTTCAACATCATGTGGAATCCTGGGGTTTGCAGTTTAGGGAGGGGCATTTAGAATTCTCAGCCAGAGAGCTCTTTGGCCTCAGTAAACTACAAACCCCAGAATTCCATAGGATGTTGAAAGTGGAATAATAGCACTTTAACAGTGTACTGCAGAAATGACCTTAGAGTATTTGACCTTCTGTTTCCTTTCTATAAAGGAACAAGTGCTTCTGAATGGGAAATAAGCAGTGTGTTATGTTCGTGAGTATGTGTGCTGCTCACCCTTTTATGTTTCATCACAAGATTTGTATGGTGAACAAATATGTTGCATAATATAGATTTGTTGCTTTAATTTCAGAAATTGGGCAACCATGAAAGAGAAGGAAACTCATGGTGCTAAGCGAAGGGCAAAGGACAGAATGTTAGCAGCCATAAACCTCCATGCTTTGATATGGTCTAATTCGCAAAATATATTAATTGGCTGATACATTTAATTGGCATAAAATATAAATTATACACACTTATGGCTGGAAGGCCATGTGGAAAAGGGAAACCGACTGGAGAGCAGGCCAAAAGCCTCAACATGGCCAGGTCATAGGTTCACTGAAGAGTTAGTCCAGAAAGTCTGACTTAATGGCTCTAAGCTAATCCTCTTAATGAAAATAATAGTCAAGCTCAGAGGCAGGGGCCAGACCCCTGCTGTGTGCATTTCCTATAGAAACCCTCCTGTCCTCCTTCCTTAGTAAACATCTTCCACACCTTTATCCTGTCCTCAAACACAGACAGTCATCAAAGCCTTTGTCACCTACATGGCAATATCATCAACATATTTCCTTCACACATTAAAACCATCAACCCATTCCAGCCACTTTTATCTACCTTGCAGACTCCATTGTGTGCCCAGCCAGAGAGTCATCAACACCTCATGTCTTCAGGGCAGGTTTTTGGATATAAGAGATCCCAATTTTGGGTACTTCCTGGCAGTACTTTGATTTCAGGGAGCCACTCTTTTGCTCTGACTTTTGACTGGTACTGTCCATGGGTGCAATCCCAAGCCATCTCATCTTCTCCACTCCTCTTTGGATGGTAATTAAGATCTGATCTCTTCTATCCCATTTTCTTCCCTTTCTTGTCAATTAGTCTTGTGTGGTTGTGTGCCCGTATGATGATTTTTGATTGTGCGTGTGTGTGTTTTCCTACAATAAAACACATTTAAATGGAACTTGGAGTCTTCTGGCTGGTCTTCTTAGCAGTGACCTGTTAGAAACTAGTGGAAGGTCTTGCTAAGTTAGCCCCCTCTCGTTAGTTTGTACAGTATTTTGCAATCCATTAATTCCCCATTTTACATTTAATTGCAGGTGTGAATAGAGGACCTTTAATACCCCACACATTTTGGGGTAAAAAGAATTAGGATTGAAGAAGGTTAAATAGGTAGCTGTGGCAAGCAAGAAAGTTTGGGAGAAGGGAACTACATGATCCTGCAAGAAAATGAATCCAATGAGAAGAGTTTCATCCCCTCAAGCCTGAGAAGGATAAATTGCTGATTACCCCTGCAGATACAGAACCCTCAGGGTGCCTGAATCCCTGGATGGAGGTTCCTTGGCCTCAGAACTGGTGGAGGAGGCTGGGACCCTTCCCAATCCATGGGAACAGCACTGAGCAAAGGCTTGGGCTAGGTGAGACCATGCAGTAAGAGTAGCAGTAAGTGGGTTCCTTGGAAGTAGGACGCTTCTCACAGGGGGACATAAGGGAGGATTGTATACACCTTAACTTTGGGATTGGTCTCAAGCCAGCATCCTCATAAAAGGCAAAGCACTAGCCAAACATAGTGCTGACCAATGCTATTTATAGGTGCCAGTCCTCCCTGCTTTTTCTGCATTCTTTGTTTCCTGTGACCCTTATTGGAACTTGATCTGCTGGTGCCTGGCTCTGGACTGTGTTAATGTTATCTCTTGGAAGATCCCTGCTTACTTTCTGTTCTTCACTGTGTTGGTTAGACCCTGACTGTTACTTCACTTCCCCTTGGCTCTTCCTTGCTTGGTGACTGTCTGGTAGGACTAAGCACTATCTTGGCTCTGTTTCCTGGATACTAGACGTGGATAACCCTTATTTGCTTTGTCCGATGGTTATCTGTGGGGGGGGGGTTCTAGCTCTCACCTTATGCTGCTTGACACACCTGTTGAAATTTGCCCACCTGGAATCAAAGGAAAGCTGCAGAAAGGAAGGATATTCATGAGAGGGGGACTGGGTGTTTGTGAAGATGGTACAGGGTAAATGATGGTACAGGGTAAATTGTGGTGAAGGAAGAGAAAGACTAATAAGAAAGAAAAGGAGTGTCAAGGAGAGAAGAGAAATGGCATTGCAGTACAGGTGGGCTAATGGTTTTTTGACCTGAGTACAGCTAGGTACTTTTGCTAGTGTACAAATGTCGAATGAGAGATTCTCGCTCCGTATCTATATGTATGTACTTATTGACAAAGGATATATTTCGGCCTATGTAGCTGTGACCTAAGACGAAACTACACATGATAGAGGAAACAAAAGGATTGTGTCTTCCTTAGTTTTGTTTCTCCTTTACTACAACAGGCTCATGTATGAATCCAAATTTGATCAGAGCATCATCAGGGGAAATGAGGTGCTTAATAATCTCCACATACACTATCTGTCCTTCTAAATTCTTCCAGCAAGATCTTTTTGTCAGTACAGAAGAAGTGATATATAGAACTGGTATTTTTGTTCCTTGTGGTGAGAAAATCAGAGAACTGGTCATTTCATTGAGAAACAATCATTATAGAAAGAGCTAAGCATCCCATTGCCCTCCTTCTGATGTCTCTGTATGCTTGATTCACAAACGATATATCTAAGACTTGGAGAGCCAGCAGAGTATAGTGTTTTGAACATTGGACTATGACATTGGAGATCAGGGTTCAAATTCCCACTAGGTCATGGAAACCCACCAAATACCCTTAGGCAAGTCAAACTCTGTCAGCTTCAGCAGAAGGCAGTCAACCCCCCTCTGAACAAATCTTGCCAAGAAAACCCTGAGATAGATTTCCGTTAGGGTCACCATAAGTCAGAAATGACTTGACAGCACACAGTATATCTAAGAAAGTTGTCATGATTGATCTAACATAATTGTTTCTCTTTTTTGAAGTATTAGCTGTTGCAGCTCTTATCCATAGATCAAGTAACAAATCCTTGCAGAACTTGCCTTTTGTTTTTGAGAGGTTATATCAATATTAGACCATTGAAGTCCTACAACTTAGAGTGAAATAAGTAGCTACAATATTGTAGTCATCCCTAATATGAAAAATATTAAAAGAAAACAAATCATCAGTTATTCTTTTATTTTAAAAAAAATCACCTGGGAGCACCATTTAATACTGCCTCTTTTGGCTGATTAATGGGTCACAAAACTCAGTGCTACTGGTACACCTTTGTATCATTGTCTAGGAAATTTCTCTGACATAAATATTTTTTAAGAGTCTGAGTAAGATCCTGTTGTCTGTATACAGAGGACAGTGAGTACGCTAGACCAGTTTTCATTCTACCCCCTCAACTTCCTGCTTGTGTTTTATTTATTCGATTTCTATCTCTCCTTTCTCCCATCATGGGATTAGGGATATTCCACTGAATGGTGAAAGTGTTTACCACTTGGTAATGGAGAAGAAGAGGACAAGGCAGGGGGAGAAGTCCTGTCTGACATATGCCCTTCTGTCTCCAGTCCCACCAAACTCATTACGTATCTGGAGCACTGAACAACATAGGATATTCTATGTATGCTGTTTGTTCCTGCCAGGCTTAGCTTGCAGCATGGGGACTAAGTTTTTGCAGGCTCCAGTGAGAGGGGTAGATGGCCTTGGATTGCCAAGGCTTATGCATCGCTGAACCCCGAACACTCAGTACATGATAGATGAGCAGCAGATTGTCCTTTTATATATGAAATAACATGTGGAGAAATTGGAAATTTTAAATACTACACAGACAACCCTCAAAGTTTACTGTGCTTTCATTTACTCATTAAAAAATAGCAACATGGTACTAAGAAGCAACCTCTTCATTCTTTTCATTGTCCAAATGTGCTGCTTATGTCTGAAATCAGTAAGGGAAAATGTACTGTCCTTATGATTTAAAATTTTTCCTTCCATTAACTGTAGATGCATGTCTCAGCAAGCAGTCTTGCAAATTAAGCCTGTGTTTATCTTCCAGTTACCAACCAGGTAACAAAACATATTAAATGGTGATGAAGGAACTAGTGTAGTATGACAGACAGACATTTTTCACCTCTTGAGGGAGCACCTGTTGTAAATGTGTGTGTAATATAGCATGTAGTTTGAACCTGAATTTAAAGGGTTTGAGAAAGCTAAGAAGCAGAGAGATAGAACAGCCATAATATAGTTCCCTATCCTATGAGAATCTATGTGTCTATAGCTGTACATAGACATAGGTTCCCATTTGCCAAAGTGGAACCAAACATGTAGACATAGGGGCAGGGGCCAAAATGAATCAGGTGATCCCCCTCACCATACAAAAATATCTAAAAGAGCAATGGCAGTGACTGTATAAACAAGGTGGAAATAAGCTAGGAATTAGAATACAATGGGCCTTCCTTATCTTCAATTTGGTCCTATGAATCATATCCTGTGTCTAAAATGGCTGTGATGCATGCATATACTGAAGCATCAGTGCATATGTCACAGCTGCTGAATATAACAGGAGGTGAGCATGCATGAATTTCACAAACTCTCACATATACAGAGAGCGCATTGTACATGCAGGTTCGCAATACATCAAGTTAACCATTGGAGTATGTGATTTCTAAAGTCCAAAGTTTGCATAGTGGTTGTCATACAGCTCTCATAGAGATGTTAATAATTCCTGTAGAATGCACACAAAACATTGATCAATTTCTGTTCCTGTTGATCAGTGACATGCCAGGTACCACTAAGTTTGCCCGCATCAAGATCTCAATGTGGGCTAAGGTAATAATTCCAGCTCATAGTCTGCTCACACCAAATCTCTGGCTCTTCTGATATAATGCGTCGTGGCACACCATAAACGTTACCTTTCTTACAGACTTAATATTATATTGATTAGTTTCAGCTAAATATTATATTGATTAGTTCCAAATAAAGTAGACTCACTGACTCAGCTTTTGAATGGTCAGTCCACATATAGGCAAATCTCACTGATTCAGTGGATCTTTGTTAGTTAGAACTAAACGATGTAATTCAGGCCTTAGACAATTGTCATTAATGGACAAGACCGTACTTAGCATGTCACATGCATCACATTGGTTGTGTCCCTGCTGTCATGTCCGCAAAGCATAACTGCAGTATAATAACGTACTTATTTTGCCAAGCCATGCACTGAAGTGATCATTTGAATAAGCAATTCATTGCAGGAAAGTTCATTTTAATATTTGATAGTGCTTGGTTAAGTAATAACCACTGTCTTAATGCAGCAAAGGAAGTGGCAGGGTGCTTAAGGCTGTCTCTGCAGCCTGTATCTCATGCAAGGACGACAACAACCCACTCTTTGCTCTGGGAACTGGCCAAGTATGCAGTATGAAATCAGTCTCTGTGGGGAGAGGATTTATGGTTTGATCATCAAATATAGTCATGTTGGCAGAGGCAGTTAAGCAGGCCAGGCTTTTGCTGATCCTATTTAATGACCAATTTATTGTGTGGGCTGAAATGGAAAGGAGGAAGAAATGGATTCTGCCAGTTTGCCTGTAATAGCTGGGTGACTTGTTCTCACTCTAAGCTTTAAGTTGCCACCATGTGAGGGTAAGGGGGGTTTACTCTCTCACTTGATGCAGTCTCCTGCCCTCAAGTAACAGATGGGACCCCCGTTGTCCCTGGAGATCATTTAGCTGCCCCCACCTGTTTATTTTGAATCCCCTTCATGCAGTAGCTCGGTAGGAAGATATTGGAGAAAGAATCTCTAAACTCAGTAGCTTCCCTCTCCCACCCCCGAGGCAGAGAGGAATTCTATCTGCACATGTAACCAGCAAGCATGTGGAGAGAAAGTGTGGACAAAGGAATCTTTATAAAGGAAAGAGTTTTATTCTAAACAGGCAATACAGTAACAAAAGATAACTCATTCATGAAGGTAACCCCTTTCAGGCCTTAGCAGTTACAAAATTACAGATAAACTTAGGTCATTTCAGGCAGCGTTTTTAAAGAATATAGTCCCTAATACAAGTAACTAACACATCCCTATTCTACTCACAATACTATTCAATCACTGGGATGATGTTGCTGGGAAGGAACCCCTGCCCCCCATATATATGTATGTATGTATGTATGTATGTATGTATTTCCTGAGGCCTTTTATAACTTCTTGTTGGAGCGTTCTGGAAGCTTCTACCTTGTTCCCCCATCTGCCCTTGCTGATTGGGCAACTGTATCACATGATCTCTGCTGTTGGCCCACAATAACTGTAACTTAAACTCAACACCTTATTAAACCTTTGTTTACCTAGAGAGAGAACTATTAGCTATGTTGCCTGGATAATGGAAAGGGCCCATTATCACATGCTCCCCCCAAATCTCAGAGTCTGGAAACAGCTGGAGGCAGAGCCACACCAGCTGTGATTTCATACCATAACTTATGAAAGAACAGAATTGAAATATACATGCAAACACACAATAGTACAAGTTATCCATACTGCCATTAACAGACATGTAGGAATCATCGTTCTTAACCTTCTTAATATTCAGTGATGATTTTTAGATTTTATCAGTGGTTAATTCTGCAAAGAGATATGTTTAATTTTCAGACTCTTAAGGCCTCTTAAAGTGAAAGCACCTCCCCCCCACAAAAAAAAGTTTTGAAACTGAAATTTTGAATTTTGAATGTGCAGGCTCAGACCGAGGCCTTGATTTAGTGAGTCCTTTAAAAGGCTAAAGAGTTCTATAAGTAATCATGCTAAGGCTGCAGCCAAAAACATATCGTTTTGTACTGAACTATGACTGCAACCCTACCAGGATTGCAAGATGAAACCATTAACATCATTAACACAGCCACTTCCTGACTGCAAGAGGGTGATATAGTTTGGGGAATGGAAGATGGCAGGATTCTCTGCAGCTCCCTTGTATAACTCTGGACATCTTTGTTATGTGAGAGGAACTGAGGAATGGCACAAAGATATACTGATTATAGCTAATGAGTTCCTGGCGGCGCAGTGGTTAAATGCTGATACTGCAGCCTCAACATCGTGAGTTCAGTCCTGCAGGGCTTCAGGTTGACTCAGCTTTCCATGCCTCTGTAGGTCAGTAAAATAAGTACACAGCTTGTTGGGGGCAATTAAGTAACACATTGTAAACTGCTTAGAGTGCTTGGTGCTATAAAGCAGTATAGAAATGTAAATATTATTGCTGTTAGTGGGAGAAACAGAGCATGTGGGACAGCATCAGGATACTGAGAATGGTTGCCATTATGGCACAATTTGTTTAGGTGCACACAATTTGGCCAAGGAGAAAAGTACCAGTGCACTCACATGGTGTTATTATAGCAGGATCACCATGCAGTGGAGTCAGATCATTATGACAGATGGCTCCCCATCCCACAGAATACTTTGTTAATAAGTTAGACACTCAGGGAGGGGAGGAACTTAAATGTTTTCAAAAGGAAAAAGCACAAGTCATCTTCCTGAACTTTCTGAACATAGTACTATTCATCTGCTATACTCAAATCTTTCTGCATGCAACTGGTGGGGGCTTGCAATGTAGTGTGTGTATGTATATGTATATGTATGTGTATGTGCGTGCACACACATGCCTTCAAGTCAGCTATTGATTTATGGAAACCCCATGAGTTTCATAGAATTTTCTTAGGCAAAGAATATCCAGAGATGCTTTCGTAAGTTCCTTACTCTGAAATATAGGCTACCACTCCTGTTTTTTATTGACAATCTCTCATCCAAGTACTAAACAGGGCTGACGTGCCTAGCTTCCAAGATCAGACAGGTACCTCAGCCCTCCTTTACAGTACTGAGCTTTTAATAGTATCATTCTTGAGGTCTTCCAGATTGCTCTGAAGAAGCATGCAACAGACCTCTTTGGGTTCTACTTGTCAGCTCTGCAGGCACTTGTTCCATTCTTTTGGGAGGCTATTTGTAGCAGTTTCTTGGATCTGCATGAGGATGTTTCCAAATTTTCTTTTTTAAAAAATAAGAGGTATGGTTTACAGAAAGGTGCTGCTGCTACACCTCCTCTTTGTCCTCCTTCATTAAACAGAATCTTCCAGGGGCATGATTCCAAAATCCAGAATTTTAAGGAGCATGATTGTCCTCTAAAGCACCCTTCCCCCTCCTCAGCTGCTCTTTGCTTTAGCACATGCATCCACAGGTGTGCCCTGATTTTGAAAACACAGAAATAGCCTGTGGCTGCAAGAGGATAGCGTGGATCCAGAAGAGATTTAAAGTAGCCCCTGGACCTTCCACCTCGGCTCTCTATCCTGCTTTGTAAAGTTTTAAGGCTATGATTGGCAACTAGGCTGACTTAAAGTATGAATCTTGCACCAGGCTCAAAGCTACAGAACCAACATTTTTCTCTCATCTCCCTGCTGCCACCCAACATGAACTCATAACCAGTACAGTATTCAAGAAAATGAATACAACAGCACTTTCCTTCATATGTGTTGCCCACAGAATAAAGCCAGTTATGAATGCTCTGTTGTGTTATCAATACCAGAAGAATCCCCCCTGTCCCTTTGAGGACTAAAAATGCAAACATCATGTCAACATTTCAGCTGTTGATGTTGTTACATGTTGGAATTTCTAGTGGAAATAACTGATTTGTAAATTAGGGAATAATTTAAGCTAAATAGTTACCACCACCCCCCGCTTTCTCTGTGCTGTTAAAGAAAACAGGCCCTTGGTGAACCAATGCAATATTTGTTGCCTGGCTGCATATTTTATAATTAAATCAATACCCCTGAGAGGCAAAGCCTGCTATCATTAATATCAGAAAGCCATGCTCCAAAACTATTAACATAACTATTTCTTTTAAAACATAGGTTTTATTCAGTTGAGTCAAGATACAGTGATCTCAGAGAATCAATTACTTATGTCACTCAGCTGCTTTAGAAAGCATCCACTTCCAGAAAGGTGGCCATGTCGATCTCCTGCAATGGAAACAAAATTAAATCTCATAGTAACTTAAAAGACATATGTTTTTGTGGATTTATCTTTAGCATGACAGAACATTCTGTTTTATATTTAAATAGAATTCTTCTTTTCTCAGGCAGGTTGAAAGAATGGTGTCTACTGTATGCAGTATAAGGTCACAAACACATATGCGCACACACTAGGATATGGAATGCTGACTGTTAGTCGGAGGTCAGAAAAGTTATTTTGGGGGTTGCAGCTTCCAGAATTCCAGAACCAGCGTGGACACTAGCCAAGATCTCTCTATAACTATGATAACAAAATGAGATCTCTGTCTTTGCACCAACGTACCTTTTATTATCCATTATGAGAGAGGCAGTGGGTAAGGAGCATCATCTTCATTCTCAACTTTGTGCATTTCTAGAGGTGTTATTAGATTGGAAAACTAGACTGACCTTGAGTCTGATTTATCAAGACAGCTCGTATCATAAGAAGATGGAGGACATTGTAGTTAAATCAAACACTACAATTGTAACAATTGTTGTTGTGTTCCTTCAAGTCATTTCCAACTTACAGCAGTCCCAAAGCAAAACCTATCATAGGAGTTTCTTGGCAAGGTTTGTTCAGAGTGGGATTGCTTTCACCTTCCTTTGAGGCTGGATGACCCAAGGTCATCCAGCGGGCTTCCCTGGGTGAGGGGGGATCCAGAGTCATAGCCCAACACTCAGACCACTACACCACGCTGGCTCTCAGTTGTAACAGGAAGCTGCATTTATTTATAAATATTTATGCACTAAAAATTGTGTGTGTCTCCTACATCCTCCTCCCATCTTCCCAGGTGTTGCTGCTTTGGACTCCAGTGTTTCTGGAAAGATTGGCTTGCGGGCAGTTGTATACTACTTTTTCACTACGGCCCTTGCTGTAATCCTAGGTAATATGAGGTTTTATTATAATTAAATTGCTTTGCACTGTAGAATTATGGGTGTTTAAATTGGTTAGCAACCATCAACAAATACTTATTTCTTATCAGGTCTAGACTCCTAAAGAGTAAAAACAAAATTAGATATAGCCTGGGTAAAAGTGTCATTGTAAACAGTTACACCCACAGACATTCCTGATGGACCAGGACTTCTTTTTCCATGTTATATTCACAGTGTGCCAGTTCATAGGCATACAGAATTCTCTTCAGAAGAAACATTTCACCATAGGATTGCTTTTATAGTATAGAATAATACCTGCTCCTTCTCCCATTAACATGAAGGAGAATTTATCATGATATGTAGAAATGTTTTTCTTTCGTTGACATTTCTGTGTTCAATCTATAGCAATTAGCACATTTTCTTTTGCATTTCCAAATAAGGATGAAATGACGATAAAACTCTGGGTAGGAAACAATGAGTTCTGTGGAGACTACAGATGAGTAGGATAGCTTAACAGGTATTGTCTATTTCTGCTCACCAAGCACAGAGTACAAAATAGCATGGTGTTCTCTTCTGTCATTCTGCAGCCCAGACTCAACTGCAGCCTGCTGTTATGTGATGAGTTCATATCATGTAATAATTAAATGAGTTTTTGGAAAAGCCAAGCCCTGATTCTAAGGAAAATATAATCAAAGCATGTAAATATTGCTGTTTTGGAGTACAGCTCAAATAATACAACTTTTGGGAACTGTGGACCGAAAGAGTAATTTTTCCAAGTTCTGGGCATAATTCTGGCTTGCTTCTTTTAAAAAAAAAAAACTTTGTGCAAGCTTTCCACTTCTTCAAATTGGGGTTTTTTTTTATCCTCAATTACAGGGATTGTATTGGTTGTGACTATTAAACCAGGAGTGTCCCAGAAAGCTGATGAAATTGACAGAGTGGGTAGCACACCTGAAGTGTCTACAGTGGATGCCATGTTAGACTTGATTAGGTAAGCATTTGAAATCATAGGTGAGATCCTTAGTTTAGGACTGGTTTCCCCAGCCCTCTTCTGCCAAACTCTCCCAAAGGTTTAGGATACCCTTTTGAATGGATGTACTATAATATGGGGCTGGAGGGAAGGATGCCTCTGTAAAAACTGGACAGAGGTAATTTCTTCATCCTGCGTCCTGCTCACAGTGGAACACCTTACTGCTTTTCTCACTGCTACATTTTCAGGAATGCTCTTATCTATCTCTGCCATCCCCATGCCACAGCCCAATCTATGCAGCAGGGTTTGCCAGACCTCACTGGGGTATTTCCAGGGGGCCGCATGTGCTTGAAAAACTGCACAATAAATCCCAGTGTTGCAGTTTTAAGGAAATGTTAGTAGATATTTCAGAAACAGAATAACATTTGCTATAGAATTGTAGATTATATACGAGACTATGAGCATTTCCGCACTAGAGTGTTATAGTGCTATTCTACTTTCAGCATCTTATGGAATCCTGGTGTTTGCCGTTTAGGGAGGGGCCTTAAAGGATGTTGAAAGTGGAATAATAGCACTATAACACTCTGGTGTGGAAATGGCCTATGTATATGCTACAGTTTTGGTGCTCCTGTTTTTGAGAAAATGTGTCTATGTGTGCGCGCAGGTGCCTTCAAATCACCTGTTGACTTACAGGAACTTGTTGGATTTTCTTAGGTAGGAAATATGCAAAGGTGGTTTGTTATTGCCTTCCTCTGCATATAGGCTAGAACACCTGGTATTCCTTGGTGGTTCCCCATCTGAGTACTCACCCAGCCTTACCCTGCTTAGCTTCTGAGATCAGATAGGATCGCTTACTTTCAGAATATTTAGGCTTCTTGAGATGGTACAGAGGGCAATTCATGTCCATTTTTTCTATTTGTTTGATAGGTGTGGTGTGTGTCCCATACGTCTCTTCTTGAAATTGGTTATTTTCTTTCCTAAACAAAATGATATGCCACCAAATAAATCAAGTGGAAAGTGCTACCAAGACCTGGATTTTCAACACTTTGTGATTCAGGTTTTGCACTGTTTTCCATAGTATTTCAGTACAACAAGATACTTTTTAACTATACCATGTGCACTGTATCCCAAATGAATGAGAGAAACAGCAGAGCATGGAGGAGATCCCCTGATCTGGTGTGAGAGTAACTGCTCTAATGTAAACTCTTGAACACTATACACAGTATTTCCACCTTGAACAGTTCAGTTGCCAGGACTAGATAGGGTATATATTTTCAGGGAGGGAGATGGTTTTCATGCTTGCCAATTGCTTCTTGAATATGCTTTGCACTGTAACACTAGGATATTCCCTTTACAGGAATATGTTCCCAGAAAACCTTGTGCAGGCCTGTTTTCAACAGGTAAGTTCAATTTTGGTATTTTTGAAGATGTATTTTGCACATTTTTTTTCAGTATTGCTGTAAAACAATATTATGTTTTGCTTATATACTGTAAATGCTAGATACTGCTTTTGGTAAAGGAACCATAAATAACTTTCTTGATCACAAATAAAATCTAATACCATCAAGCAAAAATAGCCAATTCACAGGCAGTGTTCTTTTGTTTTTTGCTGAGTTGAAACAGAGAAACACACAAGAGTTCAAACACTGATGAATAGATGGTGTGATAAGTTCCTTGATTTCATCCCTAAGAACTGGTCCCCATCTTAGTGGGATTGTGCAATTTATGGCCCTTCAAGTATTTTTGGACTGAAAATCCCACCATCTTTCTCCCTTGGCTTATACTGGCTAAGAAGCTACTTTTGCAGCAGTCAACATGGGATCTTCCAACCACACGACAAAAAATCCTAACCTCATTGCAAAGCTGAAGCTGAGGCAAGAGCTGAAGATCTCCAACTAGTATTAAAGTCAGGATATGGATTAGGTTTTAATTTCAATATTTTATTCAGGAGTCTTTAATGCCTCTTCTCTTTTGACTTGATTATAATTCCAAGTTCCCTGACAGTAATTTTCCCACAGAAACTAACTTCCAGTCTGCTGTCAGATGGCAGATTGTCTAGAGACAGTTGGATTCATCCAGAGAGAAAACTCATTTCAGAACTGAAGAAAATTAACATTTGGGCTTATATAACAATTTATGGTGATTTTCTACTGCTTGCAACAGTTTCTACCATATTACACATGGGTTTCTCAGTTCCTCTTACCATTTTATAACTTTATACTATGCACATGTTTACTGGCACCTGTTAAAAGGCTTATGTCCTAAAGAGAAATCTAATGTAAGGTTTTTTTCAGCCCTCATTTCATCACAATGAAATCTATTCATGCTTAACTTTCAGTATAAGACCAAACGTGAAGAAATATTAACCACAAATGAAGAAGACAAAAATGGCACTCTCCCTACAGAAGAGCCAGTCACATCTATAATGCCGACAGAGACTTCACAGGTATGGGTACTACTGTGTATTGCATGACATTAATTGTTTTGCTGCTGAAATTATGTAGACAGAATTGGTCTAGTGAAATTATATTTGCAATTGTATAATTATACTTGTTATAGTTATAGTTTAACTATATTGTTAAAAGCACAGACCTGTCAAATCCATTTAAGAAATTTCTGCTCTATTCTCACCAAATGGAGCCACTAAATGCTACAAAATTAGCATTTACCCATACTGAAACTTAACTAATCAATCAGCAAACAAACTGTAAACAGATTTAAGCTGCTACAGTTTCCCAAACAAGAATAAAGCTGCTTAAGTTTCAGATCAACAAAATGCATCTTTGCTAGTTGGTAATCTTTTCCCTTCCACTTTCAATCTGCAGAACCAAACTAAAGAATACAAAATAGTGGGCATGTATTCCGATGGTATTAATGTGCTTGGCTTGATAGTCTTTTGTCTTGTCTTCGGAATTGTTATCGGGAAAATGGGAGAAAAGGGACAGGTGCTGGTGGACTTTTTCAATGCACTGAATGATGCCACAATGTACATAGTCCAGATAATAATGTGGTAAGTGGAATAATATATTTTAATGACCTCTCTCAAAGTTTTATATTGACTTCTGAATATTTTAATGGATACAGGAGATTTACAGGAAACTTAAAATACAATTATAAGGGGACTTTTCCATTTATTTATTTTTTTAAGATGTGGGGCACTTACAGGTGAAGATTTCTCTCCTGATCCTCAAAGAAAGTTATTTAAAAGTTGTTAGAACATGATATAGCTGGGAAACAGTTTTTGATATTCATGTTTGAATCTGCATGAATTATGTTGTGAATCAGCTTGCCTGTATATGGTTGTAATATTGTGGGCCGTAGTAATATTTTTGTAATATTTTATTTCTTAGTCATACTCAGTTAAACTGTGATATCGGTTATCATACAGAACAGTTCTGTATTCACAATTGCTACTTAATTATAGTTGTGACATACTTCCCGTGATTGTAATTCCTCACCACCAACAACAATGTACTTTACCAGACATTAGCTGCATACTGAGAAGGACGTCCATTCTGCTGGCAATCAAAGCACAAGTGAATGATGTTTCTGTGAGGTTTTGGAGGTAGAGTTGGGGCCAAGAGAGGATGTTCAGCTAAGTTAAATTAGTTAGTTAAGTATATTTAGCTAAGTAGCTGACACAGAATACTAGCCTTTGTTCTAAATGACTTTTAATTCTATAGATAGTTTACTCATGTTGGCCAGAAACTTGTTGAGCAATTATGAATTCATAATCTAGACTGATTGGTGAAGCTCTTACGACCATGAAGGACCCTCTCTATCTCCATTTACCAGGAGGCAGCTGCTGCAATCAATGGGGTTCTGTTCCTCTGTTGCTCAAAAAGCAGCAGGCTGATGGTCCAAACTCTCTTGTGAGCAATTTTCAGCAAAAGGGGGAATTGCAATAGAGGTCCTGGTTCTGCCTGTCACACCAGAGGTCACTCACATGAGGGATAAGAATGTCAGTTAGCAGCTTCCTGAGCGACAGGGAACAAATCCCCACCAATCGCAGCTGTTGGTTCTCCGTAGCTGAAGATTAGGGGGGATTCAGGATGAGATTCACTGCATAGTACCATAACTATAGTGTTTACACATACAGTGGGTCCTCTGCAGGTTCCATTCCAGTAGCCTCTGTGAATAAGTGGGATTTGCAAATGCTTGGATCCCATTACATTCAATGGTGTTGACATGTGTACACACACCTCAACGCATCCATGTGCATGTTGTGCCATTTTAAGTAAAGGGATACAGTGCATTGCGCAAACACAGATTCACACACGTGGAGGATATTGGTGAGGAAGATACACTGTACATAAATCCCTGACAGAATTCCTACCATGTTAGCAATAACTTCTGATATGTTAGATGTAATCATTCTGATTACAGGGAAGTTTCAGTCATTATTAAATATTAGCGTAGAATGATGCAGATTTTAAATGCTTCCAGACGTAAATAAGTAAAGGCAGTTTCTTTCTGTTCTTTGAGATACACTCAAGGAAAGTTAGGCAAATATATTGTTAAACATATTTCTGTAGTCAAGCCTGTTAAATAAGAGTAAGTATGAAGTCCCATGCTCAGTATCTTGGGAATATGCCCCATTTATTAAATTTGTATCCTGCCTTTCCTTCAAATATGGCACAAAGATGACAATATATATCAACATGATTTATCTTTGAATAAAAATATTACATATTATACTGCAAATTGTCACGGAATATTCCTTATGATGTTTTCTGCACTCCAGGTATATGCCAGTGGGTATTTTATTTTTGATTGCTGGAAAGATAATAGAAGTTGAAGACTGGGAAATTTTTCGTAAATTGGGTCTTTATATGGCAACTGTGCTAAGTGGGTATGTTATTCATTGAACAACAATTAAATGTACTGATTTATATTTGACTTGTAAATGATATGTGCAGTAAATCAATTCTTCTACATCTAGGTAGAGAAAGACATTTATTTCTTCCAGACATTATGCTTCAGAGACAATAAAAGCATGCCAAATTATTAATGCACCATTATAATTTCTATCATCAGTTCCCAAGAAATAGGCAAGAAAAAGCCTCTACACCTTCAATATTCCTTTCTTTTTCTCCATTTTCAGCTAACAATGAGACATAGATAATGGCTGGCATCAGTTGTGTCACAAGCTAGAGTTACAACCTTATAACTGTTTCATACCCACATTTAAGATCAGAAGCATGAACCGCTTTAGGGCTCTGTCACAATTCCTCATCACTATGACTCACTGATGGGGCTGAATGAGTCATCTTTCACTTCCCTGCTTGCCAGCGCCACAGAATTCCTTTGCTTTATATGTCTGCCTGACTTTTAAAGTGGGCTTTACCAGGTTGGATCCAGAGACAAGAGTGCAGCTACTGCCAATATCTTGCAGAGGATGAAAAGATTCCTTGGTTACTCCTCCCTCAAAAAAATCTAATATTTTCTTTAGTAAAAGGTGAAAGATTTATATGATCTGAAGAGAAACCAGAGTAGTAAATAGTAAACCAGGTTTACCATTGGTTTTATGCATTCTCTATCCGTGGTCTGGTTTTATGACCATTGTCTGTAATCTTTGGAAGAGCCTCATAAAAGCAACCATTGTCTCCATATTACACCAATTGGGGCAGTGTTGTAAAATAGAAATTCAAAAGACAAATGGATAATATAAATAATCTTTTATCTAGTCTATTTAAAGAGAAAAGTAGCAAGCAATATGTTTATATAAAAATAATACACGAAAGGAAAATGTAGTTAAAAGGTTCAAATGAACATGAGCAATATAGGCAAGTGAAAATAGAAAAATACAAAATATACCAAACAACAAAATACCACAATGAAGCAGGATCAAACAGGATACTATACAAGGACAAACAGCAACAACAGCAGCAGATAAGCTCACTAAAGAAAACACTAGCCTTATAGAGGCTTCACAGTAGCTCCAAATAACATTTACAGCTGAAGGTTCTCTCTATCTCACTAATACACAAATAATGATTATGATCATGTAAGATTATAAGGATCATTATCCTGTATGTTTGTATTAACGTATGTATATAATATCTGTATTGTATGGTATGGGTTATGTTTATGTGTGTGTTTTTTAGCAGTAAAAATCAATAAAAAATATTAAAAAAACTATAATGATTGAAGTTGTAAGTCTTGTCTATATTCCAACAGGAAAGAATGATGAGAGAATATAAATACTGGGTATAGACATACCCATTCCTTCTTTTTTTCAGGCAAAACTACGTAATTAGGGAAAGATTTAATATAGGAAGTGGGAATGTTCCTCAGTCTTTTCTCTTCATGGTACTTTTCCATCCCACTTTGCCCCTCCATAAAGCAGAATTTTCTGAAGGAGAAAAGAGGCACAGGGACCTTGTTTGAGTTATTTGCATTTGTAATATATAATTAAGACCTGAGACCAACTAATGAGTTGAATGGCTAACATTAGATCTGAACTCTGTGCTTGTATGCTGCACCACCATAATTATGATCTGTCATCAGATATAGGACTGAAAGTCGAAGAACACTCTGCTAATTGTAGGATAGCTTATCTTAAGTACTTCTACGGTTGTTGGATTTTTAAAAGCCTCTTCTATAAGACTTGGTTGCTGAGTAATATCTGATTTTTTCCCCCCAGGCTTGCAATCCATTCTGTTGTAATCCTTCCACTAATATACTTAATCATAGTCCGGAAAAATCCTTATAAGTTTGCCATGGGGATGGCTCAAGCACTTTTGACAGCACTCATGATTTCCTCAAGGTAAGGCTAATACAAGGGCATAAATAGAAGGCACCAGATCCTGTCTGATCTTGGAAGCTAAGCAGGGTCAGCCCTGGTTAGGTTTGGATAGGAGACTACCAATTAATAGCAGGTACTGTAGACTATATTTCAGAAGAAGGAACTGACAAAACCACCTTCACATCTTTCTTGCCTTAGAAAATCCTATAAAATTCATGAGATCATGATAAGTGGACAGATAACTTGGAGACATATACACATAGCTAATAAAATCGCTTCTTTTCTGTATTAAAAGATAAATTGAGCAGTTTGCAAAACCAATAATGATTAAATGTTTTCTATGTTCTGCCATTTTTATAGATAGATTTCACATCTTGTTTTCCATTGGGTATAGTTTCATCACAGCCATAGGCCCTGTCTGCCCTACACTGTTATGTTGCTATTCTTCCACTTTCAACATCCTGTGGAATTCTGGGGTTTCTAGTTTACTGAGGCCAAAGAGCTCTGTGGCTGAGAATTCTAAATGCCCCTCCCTAAACTGCAAACCCCAGGATGTTGAAAGTGGAATAACAGCATTATACAGTAGCCCCTCCATATTTGCAAGGGTTAGGGGCACAGAACCCTCACAGGAGTGGAAAAATCATAACTCCCCCCCAACAATTCCCCTCCAGAGCTCCCCCTCCCATTCCTTTGTCCCTGGCCCCAGCGTTGGGAGGCAAGGGAGAAAAAAGAGACAGTAAAGTGCTGACTGATAGTCTCCCCTCAAAGGCAAAAGAACACAGCTCCTCCCTTCTAGTTGCTTCTGACAGCCATCTTCAAAAGCGAGAGATAGGAGCAAAGAAAGCACCTGACCAATCAGCAGCCATTACATAGCAGAAAGCACAGCCACATGGGAAAAAAGACATACTTCCAGCAGTGGTAGGAGAAGTTTGCTCACCTAAAAAGAAGAAATGTCCGCTTTAAACACAAGCCAGGAGGATGCAAGGG
This sequence comes from Iguana delicatissima, assembly GCA_948472985.1. Classification (NCBI taxonomy): domain Eukaryota; kingdom Metazoa; phylum Chordata; class Lepidosauria; order Squamata; family Iguanidae; genus Iguana; species Iguana delicatissima. The sequence goes on from CAOKZL010001145.1 coordinate 446,471, forward strand.
AACAGGAGGAAGAAAATGGGGGAGGGGTGCAAGCATGTGCCTTGCAAATAATCAAATTCGATAACTTGGAGGGAGGACTGTAACTGTGTAGTGCAGAAATGGTCTTAATTCTTCTTACACAAGTTGCAAAATTAGCGGGTATCCATTTGGTATGTGGTTAATATGCTTCTCAAAGTCTTTTCTCTATTTTTTCCCCAATGTATGTGATCCAGTTCAGCTACTTTACCTGTCACCTTTCGCTGTGCAGAAGAAAAAAACCATGTTGACAAGAGAATTACCCGGTTTGTTTTACCAGTTGGAGCTACAATTAACATGGATGGTACTGCACTGTATGAAGCAGTGGCTGCTGTTTTTATTGCACAGCTAAATGACTTAGAACTAGATATTGGCCAGATTGTAACCATTAGGTAAGATTTGTGCCTTGCTATTCTTTTTACTTGGGTGTTGTTTGTTTTGTTTCGTTAGCAATTAGCTATTTTTGTCATTCATAATGCTTAATGCACACAAAGTTGAATCAACTGTAAAATCCAATCTTACTGAAAATAGAATTACATGCAAGTAGTAGCCATATCTGCACTCTTGCTCAAGAGGGTAAATTAGCAATGTAGGTGGATAAAGACTGAATTATCTGACACATACAAATCCTTTGGATTTTGATATTCTTAAAAAACTCATTGACTCCAGTTCCTTCATTTGTACTGTAGCTGAAAGTATCATTGAATAGTTGCTCCTATAGTCTGCTTAACCACACAAGGCAGTGGGAGTTGCCATATTTGGGCACCATGTCACCTTTGATAACCAGGTTCCAAGATGGGTGCTTTTGTAGCAATTTCTGTTATTTCAAACCGAGCAACAGCCTCACTTTAAATTCCTTCCTGCATCTTAGCAGGCTTGCTGAGCAGGCAGCCATCAGCAATGTAAATCAGTTATCTAAATGGGTTAATCTTTCTGTGTATTCTGAACCTTTCTTTTACCTTTTTTCCTTGACTCTTCATAGTAAATTGCAATAAGAAAATATGATTCTGTAGTGTTTTATTGCCCTGTGATTTTGTCTAATTCAATACTACAATTTGGTTTCAACATTTGTTGGTGCTTTATTGTATCTGATTTGATTTATTTGAGGAGTTTTATGACCTGCCTATAGGATTACAGAGCCCTATCAAAGTAGCTTACAGAATTCATAAAACTTCAACAGTATAAAAAGGCTAAAATTAAATAGAAATATTAAAATCAACTGCACTGTAAAACCGTTTCAGACACAGGGGCCTGAATACGGTTCTTATTCCCAACTAGAGTTAATCCATTGAACAATGGGGTTTACATATGTGTTGACTTACCATTCAGTGGAAGAACTCCAGCTGAGACTAACAAAAGGATTAAGGTATATGAATATATCTTTAGGACTTGGAATGGACTCTAGAATTTATTCCTTCATTTAAGTCAAGGGTGGGAATGGCAAACTGTCCAACTGCCACATATTATCCAGGATTGCCACGGCTAGTCCCCTTCATTCCTGGACTCGCAGCTGGTTGTAAAGAGTCCCAGTTTCACCCTCTTGCTGCCTGAAGTTTCAGGTTCTGGAAGTAAATGGAGTTAAAAACAAGTGATGTGAGAGTGATGTCTTATGAGAGAGAGTGATAGACAGCACAGTTGAGATCTATATCTTCTCTCCTTCATTGTCAGGGTTTGTTGCTGTTGTTGTGTGCCTTCAAGTCATTTCTGACTTAAGGCAACCCTATCACAAGGTTTTCCTGGCAAAATTTGTTCAGCAAATATGGCTTCCCAAGATAACCCAGTGGTCTTCCATGGCTGAGTAGAGATTCACACTGTGGTCTCGCAGTGTCCAACACTCAAACCACTACACTACACTGTATTGGGAGGCCCAAAAATCCTTCCTTCCTGTTTCCTTTTGCAGCTACAGTAGCAGACAAAAAGAGAGAGGGGAAAAATCAAGATCAGGAAATTAAGAGAGAGGGAGCAATTGAGATCTTCTTTTCCTGGCTAATAGGGTATTTGAGGAAAATCCTCTTCTGTTCCATTTTACAGTCACAGTATTGTGTTTGGGGGTGCAGTTTAGGCTTTGCTCTTTTCTTCCATTTCTAGCCTTCAGGTTTTGGGGAGCAAAGTCCAAGAAAATCTTCCCTCTATTTTCCTATGGTCATACAAACCAAAGTAATTTATAGGACAAGCAATTTTGTTTCATTTATTTATAAGGGGTTTACTGTTCAGCTTCACACAAAATTAAGGGAATTAATTAATATCTCAGTCAGTGAAATATTTAAAAATATATAAATATTCTTAAATTGTATGACATGGGGCAGGGTGTTATTATTTAAATACAGTCAGCCCTCCACATTTGTGGGTTTGACATTCATGGATTTGATTATTTGCAGGTTTCTCCAACCCCTGCCCTCCCACCTCAGGTGATTCTTTTTTGGGGGAACCTTCTCTCTTGGTGGCTCCAATCAGGCCGCATAGCCCTTTAAAAACCCACTTCTGGTCTTCCTCTTCCTCTACCAGTCTCTGCCTAGCGAGCTAAGGATAGCTCCCTGCCCAAATTCTCAACACCACAAGCTCTATACCCATGCTCCACACACACCCAAGGAAGGAGATAGGCAAGAGAGAGGAAGTACAGGACCATCATGCCAAAATCATCTCCTTTCTCTGACCTGGTTTAGACTCTGGATGCCCACTTTCCCCATCCGTGCCTCAACCCCCTTCCCATAGATACACAAATTTTGTTATTTGCAAATGTTTCACTTTTGCAAGGGTCCTGTGTCTCTAACCCTAGCAAATGTAGAGGGCCAAGTGTGTATATGTACATACATGCATACATAATTTTTAAAAAGTATGACCCTTTGGGATTTCTAAATCCCAGAATTCAGTCCCTGGCTTTGTTTCAAATGCATTTATTTTGACAGGCATTTGACCTGACAAGCTGTGGCATTTTAGCACTCTAATCCCTTTCTTTTAGGCATTTTATATGCTATACCTGTCTTTGTTTTTATTATTTATTATTGTTTTATTAATTTGTTTATTTTATAATGTTTAAACTGTTGAAAGCTATCCTGAATACTGTTCCTACAGCAGAGAGGAACCTGCTGTAAAAATCTGTAAAAACCAATTCTTTTTATGGTGTTCTTCCACTGCTGCTTTTACATTTCACATTTACTGTCATCTGCAAAAAGCATTCTTGTTCTGGCTTATAAATTGTTCCCTGGTGCACTGTGCCCCTTCCACCCTCTCTTTATTTTTCTTTTTGGTTTTACTTGTCTGCCGTCATGTCAAACAGTTACGATGCCATGACCTAGACTTGTTTTGTATTCACATTTACAATTGTGACACCATTACCATGACTGTAAATACCCCTAAAACCTTCCTTAAAAGCCAGGCAGCCTTGTCAAATGAAGGGGGTCTGTGGCACTGGCAAGCAAGGTGCTGAAGGGTGCTGCATCCAGCCCCCTCCCACTAGTAAACGATGGTATAATGATGGCAGACCCAGCAGAAGTCCCTGCTTCTCTTCATTATGCTTCTCCTTGCTGCTGGGAGGGAATGGACACATCATCTATAAGCGCCTTGCTCATTGTGCCACAGAACTCCTTCACTCAGTATGGCTCCTAGCTTTTAAGGAAGGTTGAATTGGGAGGTGGAGGATAGTGACAACATTGTAGCTGTGTGTCCAGTGCAGGGCCTCCATTATGCGATAGTCCCAACATTTACCTGAAATAGTATTGTGTATATTTTTTAGAAAATTACAAAGATATAATATCCAACAATACAAGAGACCTGATTTTTTAAACAGTGGATCATTTTAAACAATTTGAACTTGACCACAAAGAGAGCTTTCAAAAAAAAAAAAAAGGAAAAAGGAAGAAGCTTTGCTACGAGCCTCCCCTATCCCCATTTAAATCCCATCCCAGTCACCACCTCTACCAAAGCCCAAATTGACCTCATTGTTTTCATATAGCAGCACAAAAATTTACCAGTACCTTTTCCCCCTCTCCTTCCTTTTTATGCCGCAAGAGACTACTTCTTTGAAAAATATAGCAGTGTGGTATATCAAGAAATTGTTTGTAGTATTTGCCTTCATATCTGCCCTAAAACAATTCTGTGATTGGTTTAAGAAAATGTGTAAATAAATAAGTCACCCAGTTGGCTATTTCTTAGAAATGTACACAGTTCCTGAATTTATAATTTGTAAACGTTGGGCAGGTGGCATTCTCTGTCAAATACAGCATTTGTGACTTTAAGAAATTTCAGACAGCATAAATCTGAATAAAGCAGAAACATATCTAATGTCCTTTTTGTTGTTTCGGGATGTAGTGTAACAGCAACGGCAGCTAGCATTGGAGCTGCCGGAGTGCCCCAGGCTGGGCTTGTTACCATGGTGATTGTACTGAGTGCAGTTGGACTGCCAGCTGAAGACGTTACCCTCATCATAGCAGTGGATTGGCTTCTGTAAGTTTCTCATGTTGAATCTGTCTCCTGATTTTGTAAAATGCCATCTGTATCTGTCATCAAACATATGACCTTGATAGGCTGTTTCTTTCATGCTAGGTAACCCAAGAGTAGGCAAGTTGCAGCACCAATCCTGCTTTTGTGTCCCCAAAGGGGCTTCCACAAGTTAGGGGGGACTGGAAAAGGTTACCTGAAAATAGACAGTGTGCCTGCCAAATATTTGGGGGAGGATGCAACTGGCCATTGCACTGCATTTTCAGGGGCCATCACCTTGCTTAGATCTATACTGGATTTTTTCCAAACATGACGTGATCAGATGCTTGCTGATTGTTTTGAAAAGAAACTCATAGAGGCTTTAAAAGGTAGAGAGGCATCCTGAAAATGCCCCAGTTGGAACAAAATTGTTAATAGCGTTGCATTAGGAGAATGCAGTTTCCTATTTTCTGGTTAAACAAAAAACATTTTAGCTCCCCATCCCACATTTGGGGTTGGGGACGAATGGAAGAACAGTGCTCCAGGATCCTGCAGGGCATGATTCAGCCCCTGGCCACAACAGATAGCCATTCCTTTGTTAGACCAGTTTTGAAAGCAAATGTACTGTACATTTTGTTTCTATCAAGTACATAATATATGATCCACGTCCTTGCAGGAAAATATTCATTAGTTCAGTATGTGCTGTTTTTAGAATCATGAGGAAGCAAATATGAAAGTAAAGGATAGGTTCCATTAATTTTAGGGGGGGGGTTGCTCTTTCATCAGTTCTTCTTGCATATTGAGGCTCAGTTGGAACAGCTTGCACAAGTGTGCTACTTGCAAAGCAAGCTGAGAGGGGAAAAAGGTGCTAAGGAGGCTGAGAGGCTTTGCAAGCAGCATGTGCACAGTCGGCCCCAAGTGAGCTTCCATTAAGTCCTTCATGCTCTCTACAATACAGTACATGGGTTTTTCCTTTCATCCAATTCCATTTTCTGATAGTGCTCCTGTCCTTAGAATTGTCAGATAAGTGGAGAAGCCTGTATAGATTCTAATGTTATAATTAACTAAATACCTTCATATGCCATAGCAATCATATGATATAACATGAATCTATTGCATGGTTTTCTGCATGCTATCAGACATTTGTAGACATTCTGAATACTGTCAGTGGGGACAAAGCATTTGGAAGGGTGTGCCTTTCATCCCTTATAGATTTTACATCTGCATTTGGATCTGCTTTAAAACTAAATGAATTTATGAAAATGGGACAGGAGTTACTCACTTGTCAATTATTTTTGACATAATGAAGCTGTGGGATCTGGATAATTGGGAGTAGGAAAGGGAACAAGAGCAGGAGTGAACAGAAGAAGGAAGGGAATGGAGACAAGAAGTAGAAAAGAGTTTCCTTTCATTGGAAATGCCTGGTGGAAGGTCAGGCACCTAAGGTTATGGTGAAAACTTTTGGCTTAATTTGCATTATTTTGGAGTATCATGGAATTCAACTTTTATTGGTGCTTAATTTGGCTTTGCACAGAACATGGATTTAAAGGAGAATGAATGATGGACGTCTACATGAGAATATGATTTGGTCATACCCTCTTTTCCGTACAATGTTGCCTCCCCTTATCCTCCACAAGACAAACCTGTGAGCACCCAGTTGGCAGCACAATTAAGAAATGACAATTAAAACATACATTATGCCTTGTAGAAAAGCCATCAAGAGGGGCTGAATTTTAAAAACGAACTTTGGCAGTGATTCCTGGAGTTAATCAGTAGTTCCAATATAATGTCCATACAGATATGGTTCAGGGAAATGAGTTTTTTCAGCAGAACTGCTGGAATGGTCCTGCTTCTCCTCCCCTCTTTGTTTGTTGCGGGTGGCAATAATGTTTAAGCAAGCAGAGAGCAGGTAAGCTGTACAAATGGGTTGTGCAAATGCAAAATTCAATAATTCAAAATTCAATAATTAAGCATGGAAGTCAACATCCTGGGAATTCTGTCTGCCATTTTATGAATATTTGTGACCTGTAAGGCTACTAATACATGGTTTAGAAGTGCTGAGACAGAGCAGAGATGGTTTTGCCAGTTCATTCCTTTGAAATCCCCTAAAGGCACCCAATCTCCCGTGATCTCAGCAGGGTGAGCCCTGGCTAGTATTTGGATGGAAGACCACCAATGTATACCAGGTGGTGTAGGCTATATTTCAGAGAAATAAATACACCCTCCAAAAATTGAGTAAATAGGATATTCCAGAAGGAGTAGTTTTATTTGTTCAGGCCTGAGTATTTCATAGGTATTTTCACACTTATTGGATAGTGAAAAACTGAGCATTTTCCAGGAGGGAAATGGGAGGGAAGAGGGAAGAAAGACATTGCTCCTCTGAATAAAAACTCTGATTCTTTCCCCCCAATTAAATTTTCCTAAAGTTCTAGCACTGCAGAAAGTGAGACATTGAAAATCGTTCACATCTAGAACTCTTGTATTTGCTATGTTTGGGTTGCCTTGGTAACCTTTCCCACCCCTTTTCTTTGGATTCCTCAACCGTATTTCTAAACACTCAACTGAAGTTCTAAATTACTGCAGTGGTAGAAATTAGGAGGCTGAAAGAAAATTTATTTATATATTGTTTAACCTATATCTTGCCTTCTTCCCTACACAGAATCCATGGCAATCAATAAACAAATGAAACATTTTAAAACAAAGTAAAAATTTCATGGGGGGAATTCTTATGGGGGGGTAGTTCCCTCATCTCCTTGCCCCATAGCTACATCCCTAGGATGGAGCCCAAAATGAAACCATACAAGAATCTATAAGTGTTTTGTTACTGCGTGGTAATATGCAATAAAATGAAAATCATCATTTAGTTTAAATATTTCAGAGCTATGTTAATGTTTCCTTGACACAGTAACAAATATTAACAAGCGTCACATTAAAGATTTTGTTCCACAGTTCCAAACAGGAAATTTACATAGGTCAGGTTGAACAACCACATGTAACAGTAAAATAATTCAACTGTAACCCCAACTGCCTTTGGCTAAGGCTGTTATGAAATTTAGATGTGTACTTGCAGTCCCATCTCCTACATTTGTATTTAAAATGTAGTGATCCTTCTGCAGGAGAAAAAGCACTGTACTGTCACACAGCAGGAACTCTATGCCAGACCACTTTATCTCTTGACAGCCACCATTTCCCTTATGATCTCAAATGTGTCATCTTTCAATCTACGAAACATAACTAATTTGCAGCCAGTTGGTCTGGGCAAGGCTATACAGCCATATTAGCCTAAGAGAATTTCTCTATTATTTCCTTAACACGCTTTTGCCCAGTTAAAGCACCTTTTTACAAAGGAGATCCTCATCAATCTCTAGGAGATGTGTCATGCAGGCAGAATACCAAGATTAAGTTCATTATTTATGAATTTTTTACTTTTATTTCTGTGTCTAGTTTAAAAAGTACTTCATTTGTGTCAGGGCTGTAGCAACAGTGGGGCAAATGAGGGCACTGCCCCTCCCCCAAATCTCCCCTCAAAACATGACATTTTCCTTAAGTTCCCAAATAACAGGCTTTACAGTTAAGTCCCCCTGTGTTTTGAGTTATCTTCTTTTGGGAAAACGTCTCTCTTGGATTTAAAATTGTTCAGGGGCCAAAATGTGGCATAATCGCCCTCTTATCCCATAGGGGCATTTGGGGTAATTTTTTACAAAAGTTATGGCTGGAGGCTACAAAATGGCCCTAATGGGCAGCATGAGGACCACACCTTGCACTTTCCCCACCCATGCTTTTGCACATGTGCACTGTGTGCACTATGACCAAAATCCCATGGATGAAATCTTTTCCCAAAACAGCTTAATCTATGGCCCTTTCCACATGGGAGGAAAAGCACGGGGTAGGACGACCTCACCTGGAGGTCGTCCACACTGTAGAGTGCTCTAGGGCGGTTAGAAATGTGGAGGTTCCACACCTCAAACCGCCCTCGCGCGGCTGCGGGGGTGGCACCACGTGTTTTATAAAGACCACATTTCATGTGGTCTTTATGAAGCGTGCATGCTTGCAGGGGCACGCAAGCGCGTCCCTGTAGAGCTGCCCGGGGGCAGGCTTCCAGCTGGCGCGCTTCTCCGATTGGCGGAGAGCTGCCGGAAGCCACCAGATGCCATTTTGGGCACCGCCAGACGCCGCTGCCATGTAGAGCGGCGAACGCGCGCTGCTCCCCGCAGCAACAGAGCTACCCGCATCGAGGTAAGCTCCGTTTCCGCATGCGCTGCCCCGTTTCCCCGCATTTCACACACACCCATGTGGAAAGGACCTATATTACCCTTTCCAGCTGGTGCTCTGTATATGTACAGGACTATAACTTCCACTTTTCCAACCAAAAATGGCCATTTCATATCCTTAAGGGATGGTATGTGCTTTACCTTTCCCCATCTTTGGCGGAAAGTTGAGTATGCATGCAGATATATATATATATATGAATGAATGGGAATGTGCGATGCACCCAAGATCACTCAGTGGGTTTCCATGACTGAGCAAGGAGTAGAGCCATGGTCTCCAGAGTTGTAGTCCAGTGCTCCAACCACTGTGCCATGCTGGCTCCCATTCATGTGTGCGCGTGCATGCGCTCATACACACACGTGTGTATGTATATCATATGAATGGGAGCTTCTAAAATGTGCAAAACCCAAAGCACTGCCTCTTGCACATGGCAGTGTGATCCAAGACAGTTGTCCGTTGTGTCTTAAAATTTTATTCTGGAAACTTGACATTTTTCTGGTGTGAATGAATTTGGAATAGAATTTCTGTTTTTTAATCCTGTCACAATTGCCTTGACTGATCCAGAATGTTTTCTCTGTAGGGATCGATTCAGAACAATGGTGAACGTTCTTGGTGATGCCTTTGGAACTGGAATTGTGGAGAAGCTTTCCAAAATTGAACTAGAACAGATGGACGTCAGCTCTGAAGTCAATATAGTGAATCCTTTTGCCTTGGAAACAACGCTGCTTGACAGTGAGGAAACAGAGACCAAGAAATCCTATGTGAATGGAGCTTTTGCCATAGATAAATCTGATACCATATCATTCACTCAGACATCACAATTCTGAAGCTGATTGACTGACAGGGGACCCACACTTGATCAAAGGACATGGGAAGTCCCACATCGAACCATGTTCTGGGTCCCTCACGCTTCTGACCCCACATGCTGTGCTTTCTCCTGTGCCTGTATTCAAGCTGGCACACAAAGGGAAGACACACATTTGCTGTCTCACAGCCCTCCTCACCCATCTTTTCAGCTGCAACAACACAAAGAGCACAGTCACTTTGCTCCTGTTGTGCAAGCTACCAGTGTTTTATATGTCTCCACAACTGGGAACATGGGCATTCTTCCTATTCAATCCTTTGATGCAGGAATAGACAACATGTTCAAAGCTGTGGAGATTTCTATAGGAACCTCAGTGTAGATATATCCTCAGAATAGATAGGGACAATAGATAAGCTCACAGACAGCATAGCATTTGGGGGCCCAACAATGGTGAAACTCTACACCATAGCAGGCTGAGATTACCCAGCCTCCTGACATCAGCCTACTCTGAAGGACATCATCATATAAGAAATCATTTAGCAAGCTAAGAGGCTAAGTACGCTCCTTTGATATGGGAATCCTAGATTTTTCCTCAGCTCTGAGTTTTGGAGGCATTTGATAATTGTGGGCAGATTTATGAAAAAGATAAGTTGTAAAAATATGTATTTTTAAAAAAGCTGTATTATAGTCCTGAGGATTAAAGATGTCTGCTTGCAATGGGAATGCTTATAAGTTAGGGCAATGAATTGAAGCATATGCTGTTTTCTGGAGCATATTTCAGTGTTTTCCGTTCAGATGTTCTGTGCATGGAATCCTTTTTGTTTTTAATGTTCTCCCTTTTCTTATTTGAACCACATCTTGGACATTTCTCTATAAATTTACAGTGTGCCAGAATATATGGTAGTTCATCACCAATTAAATAGGAAAAGGGGAAGAGAAAGGCCCTGCAATAAGTGTTGATTTTTTTAAGAAGTGTGTATGTACTTTTAAAGTAAATTATTATGAACTCTGGAAGTTTCATTATTATAATTTTCTTTCCTATGATAAATTATATCAAGGACATAGCAGGACATCAAATGTTAAGAGAATCCCAACAACTTTGCTACAGGTTGAAATTCTGATAATTTAGTTTTCTTTGTTTGTTATCTGGAAGTGACCAGAAACAACTTGAAATCTGCTAATATTTATCAACCTTAGAAAAAAAAAACAAATAAAATAGAAGTTAAAGCCAAGTGTTTGGAAGTTTACACAACAGACTTTCCTCACCATTTTGTAGTGTCAAAAATGTGAAGCCTCAGAGAAAGAAACAGACTTCATGGTCAACAGGACCTTAGCTTATCCACCAGAGCCTGTCTGTCCCTATATTGTACATGTTCATAGTATAATGATGACATATTTTCATTTTGGCCATGTGAGTTTGGCTTCTTCAGCAAGACATTCCATAATGTTCAGCATTTTATCTGATGCTTATGTACTGTTTAATTCTCCCATGTGAAAAAGTATTCCAAACTATAATCTTGTTTTATCTTCCACAGTACTTGTTGGCTGTTTTGACTTGTAAACACGAACTAAAATTCAGAGAACACCTGTTTTTGTAAATAAGCTTGTGTTAAACTGAAAAAAAATGCACTTGAAAAACCTAAAAATTTCTGTAGCATTAGACAAACCCAGTCTTATACTTTTATATTCAATATGTAAGCCAGGAAATGTGCCAAAGAACTAAAGGGAAAATGCAGCTAAGTTTTGATAAATTGCACCTTAATTTGAGGCATAATACTGTATGTACGTAAATACTATGAGTTATAAATGCAGTGTGCATACAAAATGCAAGTGTTGATATGTTTATATAAAATGAAGGAGTGTACAGTGTAAATCAGTCCTTTCTCTTGGGTACAATTATTTTTTAAAGAAACATTTGTACAGCTTTGCTATTGCCAGGGAAGAAAAACATCCAAAATCCACAGTGTTTGGCCTTTTCTTTGCAGTTCTCCTTTTTCTAAGCTGTCCCATCGCCACTGTTTATATTTCCCCTTTTTCATCACAATATATTGTTCTGACCATCCTGTCGTCAACATATCCTTGCTTTGTATATGTGTGTGTCAACCAGGGTACCAGGGAACAGACTTATCAAGTGGGCTTTCTGTTCATTTGTTTCAGCTGTGAAACTGAGAAAGCTAAATGGCTGGCAAAGCTTCAGTCCAGTGTAGTGCTGTAAAATGTTGCAGAGCTGCTCTGAAGTGGTTTTTGACTGTGACTAAATTTCCTTGTAACAACTAAACATAATCTGTTAGTAAGTCAGTTTGATTGTGGTGAACTTATTTATGTTACAGCAAATGCTGATAGCTAAAGAAACAGTGATAGAATGACCAGTCCTGAGGTTTGTGACACAACTTTGAAAGAGAACTGCTTTGAAAAGGAGAGGCTCAGGATTACTTTTTGAAATCTGCTTTGGCTGTCGCAAACCCAAGCAATCTACTGTAAAGCTAACAGCGCTAGGTATGCAAGAAGCAGCAGCAAGCGTCTTGCAATGTCCATCTTACAATCTAATTGGGTTGACTGTTTTAAGTATACCTATGTTTATGTGAACTGCTTGGGGGAGGTTCCTCTGAGGATCAAAAGGCAACATAGAAGTTAAATAATACTGCTATATCTGTTATTCTTCTAGATTTCTCATGGTTATGCCCATGTGGAATAAATTGCGTACAACATTATGAGCTATGATCAACATGTATTTTTATTCTTCCTACTAACTGAGGTACTACAAAAGTACATGTAATGGGTCACACATCCACATTGGCTCTGTTCTAAAGAATCACACAGCAAGATCAGTATACCAGTTTACATTATTTTCCTCAACAACAGCTCCCTTGGGATGTACTGGAAACAGCTTCCTTTGTGGCGCAGAACAGCTCCCACTGAGAGAGCAGAAAGCTCTGATGTTTCTGCATAAGTGCATGCAGGTGCCAGAGGGGGGTTGCAAAAGGAAGACTATTCGCTCGCTTTAGTAACTGGAAAAACACTTTTAGATTATTGATTAATGCTTCATCCTTGGCCACAATTCAAATACATGGGATCTGATCCTGAGTCTTCAGAGGAATGAATGCAGAGCTAGGTGTGCAATTATCCTTAATCTCCATGACATATATGAATATATCAAATCGCAATATCATTTTCATAGTTCATAGACAATAATATACTGAGTAGAGATAGGATTTTTTTTCCCCTGGGGAAATATCAATGTAACCATGGTTTGGCATTTACTTATCCGCTTGATAGCTAAGATGTATTAATATTCTATTCAAAGTATTAAAAAGTATATTCCCTTTGTGTACATAAGTTTGTTTTATTTCTAATACAAGACTATTTCAATTAGAACAGTACTTGCCATGCTTCACTGGGATATATTCCAGATTCACCTGAAACAAGTAAGCCGTAGGCCAAAGCTGACCAAGCACTAATTTACAGTTGTAACCTTATAAGTAGTGTTCAGTAACCATATGTGTGTCTGTTAATTTCACAAGTTACACTGTGACCTGTTTGGGACATACAACTCCCCTCACTTTCTGTGGCATTCTGAAAGGAAATTGTCAACATTTTCAGCTAGCTATATTTTTTCATTTTGGCCAAATGTGGATTTGTAATTAGTTTTTATGAAAGTCTCTCCTTGGGGTGGCTTAACCCTCAAGCTACTGTTGGATTTCACCTCCCATCAACCTCACATAGCATGGCCTGTGGTCAGAGATGATGGGAACTATGGTCAGACAGTATGAGCCAGTATGTTGCAATGGTTTGAGTGTTGGCCTAGGATTCCAGGAAACCAGGATTCAAAGATGTACTCCACCATGGTAACCCAATGGGCTCTCTCATTCTAAGAGGAACACAGGTGCAAACCACCTCTTGGCAAGAAAACTCTATGATAGGTTGTTGCAAGTTGGAGTCAAATAAGGCACATAACAACACATCAATACATCAACAACTTTTGTAGGATCACTGGTTTATCCAAACAAGCTAAAATCGGAAACCATGGTTTGAAGTTGGCTTGTTCAAACTACAGATAAAGCTTTAAATGAAAAGCAATGCAATTTGATGTTTCCCAATTCTTTCTAGCTATGACAGAAGAGAAGGAGAGAGAGAGGGCATGAACCTGAGTCATGTTTACATACCACTAAACTATGTCCATGAAAGTTCACCCAAGAGGATGACACCGTATCTCTGAACCAGTGATGTAGACTTGTGACTGACTCAGACTCAAGTTGGACTTAAGTCACTTCAGTGACTTGACTTGGAATTGACTCAGCAATAAATGATGCACTGACTCAAGACTTGCATATATTTAGTGACTGACTTGCTGCCCTTGGTTCAGTAATATAACACATTCATCCAGAAATCTTACGACTTTGAACAATGCTTCCATCTCTTTTTGCCTACTGGTCACATGACAGTCTGTCTCAAGCCCAAAGTGTGAGCGCATTTCTCAGAGGCGAACAGTAAATAGGTTAGGCAATGGTATTAAGGTCTGCTCAGCAGCCTGTGCTGCTGCATATCAGAAGAGCCTTCTAAAAGTTTGCCTAAGAGCAGAAAACAAGACTCGCCCCCAGAGTGCAGGGTGCATTTCTCAGAGGGTAACAGCAAATGTGTTAGGCAACAGGTTTAAGGAGGAAAGATCCTTCCTTCTAAAGCTTCTGAAGCTTCAGTAATGGGGTATATGAAGAATCCTATTCCCCACTTCTGAAAAATCCTCTCACTTCCAAAATGGGAAGTAAGAAGGATCCTATTCCCCATGACCAAACCTGCAAATGGCAAAATCACAAATGTGGAGGGCCAACTCTGCTTAAATTGTTAAAACCAACTTTATTCAACTCTGTCCAAAAATTCTGGAATATAGGTTATGGTATAAAATCGGCTCCCAGACTTGACTTGAAAGTATCTTGCAAGGACTTGAGACTTGACTTGAGTCTTGAAGGTAGAGACTTGAGTTGAGACTTGGAGTAAAAGACTTAAATACATCACTGCTTAAACCCCATCTGTCTCTTCCTGCCTCCTCCTCTAACAGAGCCAGGTAGTGGCTGGTGGAGAGTAAGGAGCAGTTAAGAAGCATCTGATTATGTTCCTATAGCCAAAAGCCCAATGACTGCTGGGAGATCCTGATGGATGCTCCTGCATAGCAGGGGGTTGGACTGGATGGCCCGTGTGGTCTCTTCCAACTCTACATTTCTATGATTCTATGATGCCTATATTGTCTTCTTGTCTCCTCCATCCCGATCTCACGTCAGCCACTACATGGCCATGTTGTGGGGACAGCAAGAGATCAGTCAGTTTCAAAAGGAGTTGGGTTCATTGCATGAAGGAAGTAATGAGCCCTTCAAGGCCATGTCTGTGCTGTTTGAGGTCCGTGATTGCTACCCTGATCCAGTGGCCCAGAATCATTATCTAAGGGGAGGACCCAAAATCAGTCATGTAGTTCCAAAGACACAGTTTGGTTCCCCCATAGTTCGATTTCTATCTATCTCATTCTTCTGAGAACGTTTGGACACATACTCCTCTGGAAAAGAGATAGTGGAGGCTGCCCCCTTCATTTGGTAATCATCATCTTCACAGAAGCATCCCTCATATCTTTGGTCTGCCCTGCTCTGTCCTAAAATTTGATTTCCCTGATTATTCAGTCTTTCCTCTAAAAGATTTCCTTCATCCTATGCTGGATCAGATCAATAGTTCATCTAGTCCAATGCTTCTCGACCTTTGATCTTCCAGGTATTCTCAACCTCTATTCCAATAACTGCTGAGGTCTGGAGCTTCTCTGAGTTGAAGTCTAAAACATCTGCAGAGTCAAATGTTGAGAACCAGTGATTAGGCCAGCAGCCTGCTTCCCACAGCGGCCAGTCAGCTGCTGCACGAAGCACTCAAAGCTGAATGGGAGTCAACAGTCCTTTCCAGTCACTGCTCTCCAGGAATCAGTATTCAGTGGCATACTGCCTTGAATGTGGAGGGTCCAGATAGCATAACAGTGATAACAATAATATTTGTACTCCAGTACTTTGTCTTACCCTCTTTTAAAAACACCTAAACCACCAGTAGTCATCACCCTATCTTTTGACAGTAAATTCCATTGATTCATTGTGCATTCTGTGAAAAAGCAGTTCCTTTTATTCATTCTGAGTCTACACTGTCCACCAGCTTCACTGGGCAACCTCAAATTCTAGGATTATTTTTGTGAGTTTATCATAGTTGTAGATGACCAGCAGGAGGAATGGCCTTTCTTTGTACTAAAGAAAGCCTTTTCAACATAACGTATGAATCTTCTCAAAGGAACTGGATGGTTCACATGTAACAGAATGTACTAACAGGAACACTGTCACAAGCCAGCCTCAATAATAAAAGTGGATGTATGATTGATAGCTTCTATTTATTCCTTGGTATTACTGCTTGCAATCAATAAACCATGAAACTGTAATGTCACATCTCACAATATTCAGATGCAAACTAAGGAGTGACAGCAGTAATTTGATTAGAAATAAGCTTCTCTTCATAAGGCCCTTGTGTTCACAAACCATAGCACTTAAAGCGAATGTTTTTCAACAACTCCATCTTTCAACAGGATTTTACCCCTATGTTGAGGGAGTAAGAAGTCATTTTCTCTGAAACATTCTTTTGCAATTATTTTGGCACATTTCCACAAATAAGGAAAAATACAAGCAAGACTACAAATGCCATATGATAACAGTTTGTTCTAGCAATACAGTTGCAGTACAATCCTATATATAGGATGTCTGAAAATGATCTTTATTATTTGAATTGTAAAGATATAAATTGAAAAAGTAAGGCTAATTTTTGAACATCCTGTACGCCCACTCAGAATTCAGTCAAACTGAGTTTGTTGGTCAGGGCAATCTCAAAATACTCCTTATTCTAGCGCAAAAGCAACAGGAAAACCCTGGATGTTATGGTATTCTAAGCTCACAATCGTGCGTGTGTGTGTGAGTGAGTGTGTGTGCACACCATCAAGTTGCTTATCTACTAAAGTCCCTCAGTCAGCCAGGGAGGTCATCTGCGTGAGAAAGGGATTTAATTCTCAGGTAAAGCTTTTATCCTCAGCTTATTTCTAATAGGCCTAACTAAAATTACACAAAAGTCTGCAAACTCCTGAGTTCCCCTGAATTTTTTTCTGATGATATCACCCAGATTGATTAAGAGTTCTGGAGAACTCAAGCGCTTGTACACTTCTGTGGAATTTTAGTTGTTACTAATAGAGGTATTGTCCATCTGTGGATAGAGATGTGTATTTTAACATTAGTCTGGTGTTTTCTTATTAAAGAAATGGCTGGCGTAGGAGGCTGGGGGTCTATGACTTGGGGAGAGAGAGGTTTCAATCCCTTACCATCATTGCAGTCCTGATCTGAACGGAAAGAGGCCTGCAATCCCCAGGGATATGACAGCTCCCATTGGCAGCAATGGAAGTTTGCTTCCTCTGTGAATAGGAGACACAGTAAAATACCTTAAGCTTCATAATGTCTCCAAATGAACACAACACTAAGAAGCCAGGTGCTTTGATGAAGTAATGGTGGTACTGTGAAATTATGCAACACAGATTGAGAAGTGTCTTTACAGGGCATCCGAAAACTCTACAATAATAACTCAGTATGACTAGTACCTATAATCCAATGATTTTGTTTTCTGTTCATAACTTTGTGGGGAGGGAGTCACATGTTGTTATCTAGTAACCTTAATCATCTACATAATCTCTCTTGTATCAAAGTAGAGGAAATTTCTTTGTACCCTTGATTTAAATGTGCTGCTGCTATAATTCAGTTTTGACCTAAAGAACATACAACAAAATGGTCTCTTTCAACTGGAAGAAATATAGGCTATTACTCTACCCCAGCAACTTAGTTAAGCATACATAGCTTAGTAACCTCTTTCCCCCTCAACCCCGCCCCAGTCAGCCAAATGGACCTCCTTCACTCCATGCAACTGATGCCTAATTCCCAATTAGGTAAAGGAAGCGGGGGGTGGTAGCGATAGTGGCAATAGTGTCGTAGTCATGACTAAATAGCAATTGCAAATACAGGGCCCTTTCCACAACTCACCTTTTCTTGGTGCTGGGGTGTGGTGTTCACGCGAGCAGCCTCTTCTGAGAGGCCCTCGCGTCCAGGTTTCTTCAGCTCCGCACGAGCTTCCTGCTCATGCGGGAGCCCCACCTCTTCCTTTCGTGGTGCAGCCTGGGACCTTCCCAGGCTGCACTGAGACAGGAAGCGCAACCAGCCTGGCTCCCGAGGCTCCGCACACATGGCAAGTGCACGCGGGGCCCCAGAGCAATGCACGACTGCGCACCATTTTCGGCTTAAAGCCAAAAATGAAAAAGTGTGTGAGTGGTGCCTGCCAGGCCCTGGAGTGTTGCGCAAATGCGTCATGTGGACTGCTCCTCACATGTGCTTGAGGGCTCCTTTCGCATGGAAAATGCCATGTGAAAAGGGCCCAGAACAGCTATGAATGATAACTAGCTGATATAGAATACTCGCCATTCAGAAAAAAGAAATCTGTGGTTTCAGCACACTGAAGCTTTAGTTGCAAAAAACAGTATCCACTTAATAGTACAATTCTATGCACCGTTGCTTGGAATTTTCTTCCAAGTAAACATACACTGTATTTGGCTCATGGAGTCCAATCCTCTGCAGATTTACTCAGAAGACATTCCCATAGTTTTAAAGTAGGGCTTATGCCCAATTAGGTATACACACTCCAGTTTAAGTTGCATTGACATTGCTGAGACTTATGCGTGCCTAGCTCCTTCTGCAATATACTCCTGGAACTGCAAACCCCAGGATTCCATAGGATGTTGAAAGTGGAATCATAGCACTATAACAGTCTAGTGCGGAAATGGCCATAATCTGGAGAAAGTGAGGTCACAACTTTTATTGACTACACAGCTGTAAGAGGTTGTCACTGACACGAGTCCAGATCCAGGCACCAATCCGGACGCTTCTTAGTCAATGAGCTGCAGCCCAGCCTGCTTGACAAGTGATCATCTCAGGGATGATAGCTGGGATACCAGTAGCCAATAGCCTCACTCCAGGGCTACCTACCAGCCAGTGCTCGAATCTGATTGGCTGATGGTTCACACCACTTTTCCAGAGCCTGTATGTGTGTGCAGGCTTCTGGGAAAAAGACACCCAGCTCAGCACCGTTGCACTTGCACTTCCTCAACCCCAAGTTAGTATTCTTGCCTCCTGGTAAGTCAGGAAGTGTGCTTTAGATGATATGGTTAGCACGTATTTAGAAGAGGTGCTCCTACAAGTAGGAAAGACATCAGTAACAGCGCATGATTGTCCTGAACTGCGTTTCTTGCAGTGTAGCCTGCTTTCTTTTGTGATTGGTTATTGGAATGGTTTAATTTGCAAGTCTGATTGCTGAAGCACATAACCGTGAGGAATGCCCATTGTGAGAGAGAAAATACCAGGAAATTCATATTCTCTTCGTTTAATTTGCTTTATAGTGTTTGAAGCAGGTATACGTATGCTCTGGGTCACAGCTGCAACTTCCAAAACCTCTCCTTGCCCCAGCTGACAAAGATCAACACAAGTGTTTTCTTTGATACATGAGATAATATACAATTTATTAAATGCTACTGCATACTGAAAGAAGGGAAAGCTGCCTCTAATGCAGTTGTTTATATTATTTATTAACAAATGACAAACTAAGCTAAAACTAAAAACTAAACAAAACTTGCTCCCTCATTAAAATTGACTCCCTCTCCCTCTCTCTCGACTCCACACACACACACACACAACTAAATAATAAATTGAGGAATAAATTATTTGATCTTATTTTAAAAAATAATCCTAAAGACAGATCTTTACAACAGCACTAGTCTGTCTAAAATGTTATGCACATGGTCTTCAGGTTCTCAGTGGTTTTCTGCTCTGAATATCATTTATATATTTTCAGGAAAAAAGTACATATACTAACAGAAACAGTGGCAAGCATATTCTAGAAATCTGGGAGGACCATTTTGCTATGTGGAATTTTACTCCTTCCAAGGTTATGCTGATTGAAATAAATTGAGACTACAGTCCAATGTCTGTGCAGTGTGGAGTATCAGAGCGGAAATAAAGCGGCCTGCTATTGCAATAAGGCTTCCATTTCTATAAATCACACCCTACAAGGTGCTAAGGGTGGACAATCATTTAAAGCAGCAAATTTAAGAGAAAATTACTTTGATCCTCTTCCAACTGTTGAGACATAACTTTGACTTAGCAATTTGCTGTAAGGAATATATTAGTGTAGTCCAAGGTCATCTTTTATTTTTCCTAACAAAAGCATCCAAAAGGTGGAAATGCAAGGTAAATTTCACCTTCCTATTAATCATCTTTGCTATCCAGGCAGAATTAAGGCTTACTGTCCAAAACAAGATGTAATAAATCTTAAATCAGCCTGGACATTGCAGCTTCTGAAACTTAAAACTCTTCCCCAGGAAATCTCAAATCTGTGGTAGATTATGATTCCTTGGCAAATAAGGGAAGTGCATTCTTTACATCACAAGCACACAAAGTGTGGACCTCTAGATGTTACTGGTCTGCAACCCCCAGGAGCCCTTATCAATATAGCCAATCATGAGGAATTATGGGAACTGCAGCCCAAAAAATACTTGATGCTTCACAGTTGCCACCCTTTTACATTCTTGGAAGCACTGTTGTTTTTACTGCTTACTTATCATTAGACTTAAAAACAGATTCCAAGGCAGTACTTATGAAATCATCTGTTTCAGTCAAAATTTCAGTACCCAATTTGAATTCCATGTGTGAGGCACAAGTTGGCTTAGAAAGGCCTTTTAAATTTCTATCATGGGTGAGGAATCTTCTGCTGTTCAGATGCTTGGAGGTCATCTGCCAGAAGCCCCAGCAAATATGGGCAATGAAACAGGACTCTAAGAGTTGTACTACACAACACCCTTGGTATGTCCTAGGATACACCAAGCACATCAACACAACATCGTTAGCTGGTATTGCTCCCTCTTAATCAAAGAGTCACTACAAGTGTTTGTTTCTGAAAGTATTGAGAACTCTTCCATAAGAGAAGCTTTAGGCTAGGATTCATAAATTCTCACCTATCAAGCTGAATAAAGGCAACTGGTCATGGTTAGCGGCCCATGAATTATTTGACAAACCCCCTGCTTTTACTGCCTTTCTGGGATTATGAAAACAGAGAGATACCTAGAAGTCAGTAGGCTACAATCCAAGGTTGGTAAACTGTGTGGATTGCTTCTTACAAAAGTTAATTTAAAAAACCACTACAACACCTAAAATCTCCCAGCCTGCATAGCTGTAACCTAAAATTAGGTAACTTTAAGTCCTACTGCACAGCTAGCCAACTCTTCATTTTCATTATCATATTGAGATTCTGGGATTAGAACATGATGACTATGATGCAAATTTGATTCTGGTTTAAAACTTGGGACAGATACAGCAACAATCCCTCACTTGTCTCTAGCTGCCCACACTTTGGAAGGGAATAAATGCAGGGCAGGAGTAAGAGAGAACTTAGGTTGTTATGTAGGCCATGAACAGTCTTCCCAGATGTAATTAACAATGCCAAGATGACAAAACCTGTCATCCCTTTCTCCCTCAATGTGAAGAAATGACAATGAATCATTTCTGCAATTCTTTCAGAAGCAAGGGGAAACTGTCCTCGGCAAAGAATGGAGGAAAGAAGCCAGTGTTTCAGGGATTTCACAGTTTCATTTGCTTTGGAGATTTAAGTTCATCTCCACATGAACATGAATCTGAACCCATCATGAATCTGAAGTTTAGGCCCCTTTGAGGACAAGACAACTCTGGTTCTTGTATCTATAATGGCCTTGGTGCTCACTTCAAGATGGACACTGCAAAATACAGAAGCTGCAGAAAAGGACAATGAAAATGATCAAGGGATTAAAGCGCATTTCAGCTTCCTTCTCCCTTATTTTTAGACAGAAGAGAGGTTTATAAAATTGTGCATGGTTTAGAGAAAGAAGATAGTTGGTTGTTGTAGTGATAATCTTTTGTTTTTCCTCCCCCTCTGTCATTACACTAGAAGTCAAGGTTTAAAATAGAAATGTCTGAGCAGTAGACTAAGGGTAAGAAAGCAAGAAAGACCTATAAACCATGCATTAACTGTTAGGATTTACTGTCACAAGGTGTCATCATAGCCAATAATTCAAGCATCTTTAAATGGACAGCGTTATCAGGTACACCTTCAGAACACGTGAATGAATTTATACGTGTTCTGAGTATGCACGTCTATTAGGGATCTTGTAACTTTGGCAAAATAGCAAACTGGACTCAGAACCCCACATTCACACAGAACCCTCTAAAAGGAGAATTGTATTAAATATACAGCAATCATGATGTACACGACAGTTGCATTAGGGAATAGCAAATATTATGGTAGAGCTTCACAAATGGTAAAGTACATGCAGAATAGCAAACTTGCAAGGCTGTGACAGTTTGTAGTTAAAAACAGTTTGAAACTATCAGGGTCACTAAAGAGAGGGCAGGATGAGAGAACGAGGTTCAAAAGTTAAGCACTTTCCCTAATCTACACACACACACACACACACACACACACCCCCCCAAAAAATGAGGGAGCAGTTTGGAGGAACTGCAGTGTGCAAGGAAAACACCCCTGAAAGATAAACTTAAGAAACTGAAAGATTACCATACATACTTGTGTATATGTTGAGCTCATGTATAAGTTGAGGACAGGTGTTGTGACCAAAATTATGGATTTTGATATGATCCGTGGGTAAGTCAAAGGTCATTTGAAGAGGAAAGTGCCAACAGCACCTTGGGGGAGCACCCACCCCTGGCCATCACTGCTGCCATCTTCCCAGCCAGGCATTCAAAAATGCCAGACGCGGCTCTGTGGCAGAAAGAGTAGAGAGCCAGTGCTTCTTTTAGGTTCTCCCAGGGCACACTAAGCTCTTGTGTTTTGCCACTCTACTCAGAGAAGAGGATAATTCCCCTTTTTGAAAGGAGTTAAGGTACAGTACTTATATTGACCCGTGGATAAGTTCATCAGGTTTTTGGGGTCAATTTTTGGACTAAAATTTTTAGACTTATACATGAGTATATACGGTACTTTTCTTAGCCCCTTTGTGCTTTTGCGGAGCTAGGATGTCCTCCTGACTGAAAACGTGGAAGGAAAGGAAGACAAGCTATCCAAGGTCCTTGACAGCCAGACTAGGACATTTAGAAAGAGAAATAAACTAAAAAAGAGAAATGAGCTTGTCCAAATCTCAGATTTGGAGTGGGGTAGGGGGATCTGAAAATAATTTCAGTCCAGCAAGGGTCTTCCAGAAGAGGCAGATAATTTGGTTTCTTGCTTCAGTAGATCCCACCCCAGAGTGGATTGCTATGAATTTGGAATCCTTTTTAAAGCATCTCGTGTAGGAAAGTTGAGGACAAGCTCAGAATTTCTCTGAAACAAAGGGACTTGTTTTCCGACAAAGGGTGCCCACCTGGATTTTCTGAGGCACAGTACCCAGTACTTCAGTTAGGAATAAAATGGCAATTGCTCAGGCAAGCACCCACTTAGGAAAAGACATTAGAGAAGTATAAAGTCAATCACCCTTACCCCAAAGTGACATTTTCTATCAGTGCCATCTCTGCTTGTAATGCATTGTTTTCCAACTGCAGGGCTACATCCTGGGGGAGACAGAACTCTGTTTGGAGGCTATTCAGAATTTCAACTGTTTAATCAGGAAAGCAAGTTGATACTAGTAGATAATGGAATTCAGCAGAAAGGCAGGCTATCAGATTTGACCAGGAGAAGGCTTTTCCAAGTTAAGGTTTTGCTCTCAGAGAGTCAAAAGTGCTTCCGTTTTTTATCATATATATGCACATATGGGAAGGGGTGTTGTACAGATATGGCCATGTGCTAACATTAGAAAAACATTAGAAAATTTCTCAGAGGATAGATCTATTAACAGCTATTAGAATGCAACATCCAAAGGAGATTTCCAGCACCATGTATGGTCTGCCTCTGAATAAGAAGTAAGAAGGCAGGAAGGAAAACTGCCATGTCAATGTCAGTTAATATGCTCCTCGCGAGGACCTGT
The DNA here is from genome assembly GCA_948472985.1 of Iguana delicatissima. Classification (NCBI taxonomy): domain Eukaryota; kingdom Metazoa; phylum Chordata; class Lepidosauria; order Squamata; family Iguanidae; genus Iguana; species Iguana delicatissima. The sequence continues at coordinate 470,068 of CAOKZL010001145.1, forward strand.
AAAATGCCTGGTTAACCACTATTAGAAAAACATCAGCCCATCTATTTCAGTACTTCAGTACCACCACTTTACATGTATTTCCTCAAAATTAAGATCCATTCAAGTTGAATGGGCCTCACTTTCAATACTTATAGACCATTTCCGCACTACACTCTTATAGCACGATTATTCCACTTTCAACATCCTATATGGAATCCTTGGGTTTGCAGTTTTGGGAGGGGCCAAGTGGCCCCTCCCGAAACTGCAAACCCCAGGATCCATAGGATGTTGAAAGTGGAATAATTGCACTATAAGAGTGTGGTGCGGAACGGCCATAGATTTGCAATCAGCCAGAGCAATCCTGAAGAGGATGTGGAGGAGTGGCAAGAGAACCCATGGCAGACGTACTGCCACTTCCAAAATGTTGCTGGCCTTGTGCCAGTAAGGGTAGGAGTAGGCGGTGGAGGAGTAAGCTGTGGCCTTTCCCCTCCTTTATATACACCTGTCATCCTTTTTAACATTTTCCTTCCCACTGAGTGGGAAAGTAACTATTCCAGATTCAAGGCAGATAATAATATTTCTCTTGTGTCAGGAACATTCTATGGAGCAAGTGGGCTTTGGGCTCCACTCTCAACTGCCAACAGAAGTAACATCTGAGACAAAAGGTAGGCCTGTGGTTCTAGCATCATCACGTTTCTCCTCCTGCAATTTTAACATCTTTCCTGATGAAGAAGCCAGTGAAGCTCCAAAAGCTTGTATTTTGTGCATTTTAGTTGTCCTAATAAAGGTATCGCTGTTCTGTGGGTTCTGGATTTTGTTGTATTTTGCTGCATGGCCAACACAGCTATCCCTGGATATGTTTCCAAAGAACTCCCTCAGTTTGCCTTTCAGAGTGACAACAGTGAAAGAATGATGGCCATGGACAATGAGTAGGCCTCCAGGATCTATTTTTCTTATATTTTTCTTCTACGGGCATAGTGGAAAGTCCACAATAACCTATGGCCTCTAAGCCACCCTCTCCAGGAGCTGATTTAGGACCGATATATCAGACTTAAGTATATCCGCTGGGGGCACATCTTTGCAGCTTGCTATGAATCTCCCCAGCACATGTTTAAAACTGATTTATCTCCATCTTTATTAAATGCAAAACGGCACTGCTGGATTATTGGGTTACATCAATCCCAAACTCTAAAACTACACAGTGCTAATTGGTAAGATAACTCCCACTCCCATTTTTTTCACAGAAAATGCTTTTCACAACCCAAGCCAAAGGACAGATTTATTGTAAATGAAAACTATTACAGCTTCAGCCTGAACTGAACTGATATGTTTGCAAATCTTTGAAAATGTATAAATCAACCCTTTAATCAGCACAACCATACAATACAGTGACTCATTTTCAAAACAATTCAGACATAATGTCACACAGAAAATGAACCATCCGTGAGTTTCCTTTAGAATGATGATCTTGCCAGCAATGGGTCTTCAAGTATATCCCAAGGCTGCTGCATTCTTTCTGAAAAAGGAAAGTGTTATCTATTACCACAAGAAATAAAAATAAAATACTCTAAAGAAGCACTCTCCTTGAACAAATTATTGTTCTGAATAATTCTAAGCAGGTGTGCAGATCATATTTCACCATTTTATTAAACTTTTATATGATTTTTAAAAATTATGTTGAGTGAGTTGTGGGATATTTCCTGTTTCCAATGAGAATTTTTAATGTTTCCCCCAATCCAAAATGGGCTCAACTTGCTCACAGCAGAATACATAACTTCTGATTCACTGTATCATTGTTCACCAAAAAATAGCATTGAGTATATTTGTTGACTGAGACAAAAATGTCTCCCAATAGCAACAAGCAATAGATTTGCTGGAATACTGGAGTTTTTTTAAAAAACAAAACCGTACATGACAAGTGGCTCAGATTTTGAGATACTGTTTTCAACAATGCCACAGAAAGCCTATATTGTAGGTCTATTCCTGTTTGGATTCTGCAACAAAACATCACAGTAGGGGACTAAAACATTCTGCACTGCTCCAGAAAAGTTAAGGCTCCTTCTTCTGGATAAGAAATTCTACTTCCTACTTTCACAGAACCTTTATCTGCAAAGAAACCCTGGAACATGCAGAACTGCTGCAAACTGTGGCATATCCCGGAGCGCGCATTTGGTTTGCTATCCTGGACTGTTCCTTATTTACACCAACATTTATGGTCCCAGAAGGATCCCCAAAGTAGTTTACAAAGCAATAGGATGTTTTTCCTCTTTTTCAGGGTTTGAAGTCCCATCTGGATCCAGAGAAGGAAATATCCCCAAATGACCTTAACTATCCTCAGCTGACATTTGAACTGTATACTGACCTTGAAGAATTCAATGACACCTTGTTATAACAGCAGTGTTGTTATGCTATTGGGGAGAAACAAATGAATAACAACCCCATGCTGTGTCACTTTTTGAGGCAGAAGTGACTAGGTATTTTCAGAAAATTCAAAGATAAAACATACGAAGGGAATTCATAATAAAATTATAGACACATGTTCTAAAAATACAGCCTTCTAGAAAATAATTCTAACAGTTTGTCGTACACATATGTCCTAGGTTGTTTACAACCTTTCCTGATCCTTATTTTTCTTCTTCATCCTGTTTTTTTTGTTTTTTTTTGTTTTGACCTTCTGAAATATACCAATCCAATAAATCAAGAGAGGACTTTAAGCAGTATACCTTGCCAATGACAGCTATGAGTAGTATCTTTTTCCAGTTGAGTCACACTGAGGAGAACTCCTCAAAGAGATGGACCTTCTTTCAAGGACTTCATCAATTTCCAAATCAGTGGCTCCCTGCAAAATACTTGCCCTGTTAACTTAGGTGGTTCATCATTGTCAGCACTGTTAAATGTTCCTGCCTAAAAACAAATATATCAGCCGTTCTAGAAGAATTAAAGCAGCTTATTAGTACACGTTCAGGGAGCTAGTGGTGCATGGCTATGCCCTCAGTAGATTTTTCGGTCACGCTGCCTTTCTAATAAAGGTTCATTCAAAGAATGCATCATTTTCGAGAGACAACAGCAAGTAATGTCAGTTTGGCTTAAGTCACATGGATCTGTGACTATATCACAGGGCTTTCAAATGAGTGAGTGAAACCAGTTTCTGGTTTAAACAAAACATAACACTAAGATTATGCAGGCAGAGACAAAAAGCGTATAGAATTAATGAACAGAAAACAGGTCTTCAGAAAGCTAAAAAATAAATAATGAACTTGACATTTGGAAACCAGAAAGCACCAATTGTGTGGTTTTTCATATGAAATTTGTATCCTCTGTTTTCTCACTCTCTCTGTATCTGCCAAGATGATGCTATGGTCAAAACCTAACATGTGAACATGAGGTTAGGCTATATAAATGCTACCAAAGACATTCAGGAAAAATAGTTGCCATACCACCATGGAAAGATCTAATGAGCCACATAGCACAGTGCTGTGTCATCTCTAGACCTGCATCTGCCAAAGAAAGGAAGGACTGCAGGGATAAAGAGATATGGGATATTATGTCACTGGGTCATTTATGCTAAATGTTATGAAGAGATGAACAGATCTTGATGCATCTCTGATATTTTTTAAAAAAATAAATTTTAAATCCACATGGAAAGGCAAATGTACATTTTTGTAAGCACTATATCCTAAAACAGACATTCCACCATGTTTCTTTTCAGTTCAATGACAGTATCATAACTTTGAGAGAATGAGTGATGTGAAGGATGAATATTTTCTAATCTGCATATCAGAACCAGGAAATGCCTCCATCTTAAAAATGTGGACTGAATGAAATTTTCTAGCACCTCTTAGTGACTGCCATTTCTGACAATAACAACATATTTACAATCATATACAGACTGGCCTTGAGTAACATTTGCTAGATTTAAACTAAGCTATCAAGATATGCCCCCCACAAACTGTGAAATTTCCCTAAGCCTGTTTATACTTCCTTCTTGTACCTGGATCACGCTGTTTCGGCTATATATAAAATCAACACTTGGAGAAATAAGTATTAGTTTACATGATAAGTGCTGTTTAGTCCTTGGGCCTTTTAATAGCATACTTCAGTTTCTGGGCATTTTAACAAAAAATCATTAGCCAAAGACAAATAAATGAGTGTTCTTTATATATGTAGTATACGTACATACATACATACATACACACACACACACACACACACACACACATACACACATCTCACATCTTGGAACCTGAGCAAATAAACCAATTAAACTCTTGTCCACAGTATTTCCTTGCATTTCATATTCAGTAATGCCACACCTCAGCTCTGAATTTGGGAAAATAATCCAATTAAATTCCTGTTCCCTGTACTTCATCTTGAGCTATGCCATGCCTGACACATTTATTAGCTGCATTTAGAAAGAAAGAAAGCACCACACAATTACACTTCTACCACTTTTTTCAGTTCCTAATGGCTTTCGAAAAACTTGCCTCAATTTGCCAAGACCTTAAATTCTTTTCTGTGCCACATCTACAAGCATAACACTATGTATTATAATTGTAATTATAAATACTGAAGCGGGGAAGGGAAGAAGGAAGAAGGAGGGAAGGCACAAACCATTTTGCTTTAAGGACAATATTGTGGAAAATGCAGTGTACAAATAGACCATGGTCACATTACATTTAATTCTTTTCCCCGTGCTAAGAAAATAAAACAAAATCCTCCACATACAAAGCTAGGAAGGAATCATTCTCTTTAATACCTGGTTTCTGTGTGGAATAATCCTTTTACGGCACAGTATTCAGCTTTTGCCTCACCCTACTTCTGAGGTGACACAGCACAGACACAGCTTTATCACTTCAGCAGGAGCTGAACGAGTTAGGGTTACAGCGCCATCCCGCAACAACAGCAGCAAAAATAAAAAAAACACTGTTATAATTGTTGTTGCTATTGTTGTTGCTGTTGCTGCTAAAATGCAGCTCTGAGAAAAAGATTCAGAAAAGTAATCAAGACAGTGGCAGCTAGGGAGTGTACCAAATGTTTTCTTCTCAGATTGGTTTATTTATCAAAACCACAAGGAATAAGTTTCAAGATTTTTTTATTCTTTTGTACACACAAAGTTAAGGAAGACCACTGACACATCTCTTACACCTCAGCTAGTATGACCCTGAGAACTTTGCCTTAGCTTTATAAATATATTCTAAGCCTTCAATTTACATTTTAAAGGTGGAAACAATAAAAAAATTCCATCAGAACCTTTGCAGATGTAAAATGGGTGGCCAGTTACCCACATAACCCCAATCATTAATAACTGATCATCTTGCACAACCAGCCCTACCATTAGGCAGAGCAAAGCAGCTAGCTTAGGCAGCCAATTTTCCCTGCCACAAACAACCAGGAAATTGTTGGTTATTTAGTTATTGTTGTGTTCTTTTATTGCTAGAGAGAGGGATCTTCTGCAGATTGACCTTAACAGTTCTGTACTTTGATTTGACAGGGAAATGCTGTGCCCAGCTGGGACTGCAAAATAGCTTGGGTTGAGCATGGTAAGTGCATCATACTCACAATGGAAAGTCTCTGTCTGGCCTCATCTGAGGTTAAGAGATTCCTCACTCTCTCATTAATTTCTTCCCAGCTGGAACTGGGGCTGTAGTGGATCCTGAAAAAATTAGTGGATTCAAGTCACTTTATGCTCATTCTTTTGTTCTCTACATCAAATAATACACATAACATGCAAACAGTGTAATTCCAAGCATACATTTAAGAGACTACTTCTATATACAAAATACTAGTCAGAGTCAGCCATGTCATAATATTACCTTTTCCTGTGTACAGCCATGAAAGCAGTGATGGAGCTTGGAGTGTGGGGAGGTAGGTGGGGCTACAGCGCGAGGGGTGAGGCCACTGTGCATGGAGGCATGGCTAAGGTGTACGGAGCATGGCCTGGGGGTGTGGGGGCATGGCCAGGGTGCGGGGACATAGCTACAGACTAAGATGCCCCAAAAACATTGCCACACAGGGTGAACTACCCCCCATCCCCCCATTCCTACACGACTGTGTGAAAGCTGGACAGTGAAGAAAGCTGTCAGGAAGAGAATTAACTCATTTGAAATGTGGAGCTGGAAGAGAGTTCTGCAGATATCATGGAAGACAAACAAAAGGATCTGAGACAAGTAAATTAAGACAAACTTGAACTCTCCCTAGAAGCCAAAATGACCAAACTAAGACTATTGTACTTTGGGCATGTCATCAGATGGCATGATTCATTAGAAAAGATAATAATGCTAATAAAGATGAAGGCAAAGGAAGACCACATTACAGTTAGATTGACTCAATCAAGGAAGCCACAGCCCTAAGTTTGCAAGAGCTGAGCAGGGATGTTAACAAACCTGAAAGTCTCTCACTCATTGGGTTGCTGTAAGCTGAAGCCAACCTGAGGGCAATTAACAACAGCAAATATACCAAAACCCTTAGAAGGCAGTAATCCTTAATCACCTACTTAGAAGCAACACCCAGTGAAAGTAGAGTTTATTCCAGTTTGACGATGCAACTCATTTAAACTATGTACACTATAAACCTATTTGAGCACTCGACAGACTGCTCTACATGAGATATCAGTTGATGAAGTCAAAGAAAAAAAATCTTTGCAGTCAGTAGTTGTGATTCCAGTATTGGTCAGAATCAGGGCAGGAAGCAAAGAGCCTATAACTCACTGTTGAAATGCACATTGTACATGAAGAAGGTCCCAATTTAAATCCATACCAACTGAAACACTGGGGAACCACTGCCAGTCACTGGGCTAGAAGTACAAATAGTCTGACTTTGGGATGAAGCAAAGGAAGGCAATCTAGAGAAACTGCCATGCTAGCTGTGACTGAAGGATGTCGGAATCCAACATCTAGAGGGCCACGGGTTGCCCACAGGTCTTTCACACATTTGATCCTACAATATGGTACTGAGAGAGACAGTGTGCCTGAATCAGGGCTTGGAAATGATAGGTAACAAGTAATAATGTTGTGTGTAGTCTGATTTTTTGTGGAAATATTATTGTGCGTACTATTGTAACAAGGGGTAAAACTTTTCTTCTTTGCATAAGCAAAGATTAACATCTCTGCTCTCCTGTCTTTCTTTCCCCATCATTTCTCCTATTTCCCCAAGGAGCTGGCTGCTGATTCTAATGAAACAAAGAGGAACAGAAACATCAGCGACTACTATTGACTAGCAGCTATTGAGGACAGCAGTGGAGGCTCCTGACATGTCACCACTGAGGATAGACCTGGCATGTCATTATTATGGAACTCAATCAAATGTCCCTCAGTACAGCATAAATATCCATATGTGAACCTAAGCTACACTGAGCCACATGCCTTCCCCTTAATGAATACCAGGTGCTATAGATTGTATTTCAGAGGAACAAACAGGCAAAACCACCTCTCCAGTATTCCTTGTCTAAGAAAACCTATGAAACTCATGAGGTCCCCACAAGCCAACAGGTGACCTGAAGGCACAGACACCCCCACACACAAACTACTGAAAACCCTTGAAGCACATCCCACACAGCTATTCTATGCTTTCCACTGAGCAAGCAGAACAGGAAAAATGTCTGACCACTTCCACAGAGCCAGACACACAATGATGACATCAGCACTGAGACCCCAGAGGACGATGAGGATCTCATCCTTGTGTATCTGGCTCGAGGATGTAGCCAGACATTTCTCTGATCCTGCCTTCAGAATGGGTATATGGGGCAGCTTCACTGGCTTTCCAGTAAGCCAAGGGGACAGGTGCTACAGAGGGAGGAAAGGAATAGCAACTCCTGCAGTGCCTGAAAAAGGATATCCTCAAGTGTAAGGGACACTTATGTGTTCATTATGTCCCTAAGAAAATTCTGGCCTAGGAGCAGTAACCTGTGTTGTGCCCATCTCTCATGAGGACTTGGTGATCGGTAACGTTTTGAGGAGTCAAATGAGGCTTTATGGAAAACAGCAGGAGTGTTCTGTGGATAACTGACAGGTTCCTTTGTTTCAGGAGATGATGACAAAGCAGGATCTGAACTATATTGCTCATCTGGTTCTCTGATAACCTGTGAAGAAAGGAACAATTTTCCAGCAGTTACAGCAAGGAAACTGTAGGATGAAATGAAGGCTAAAGACAAAATGGCATCTGTATTAATACTCTTGAAGGAGTTGACTGGACTCAGAAGAGACTTTTCCAGAAAAAAAAAGTGAAGGGAGAAATAATTTCTGTACATGAGATATATATCACACATTTTCCAATATAAAGCAAATACATCACTCTATCCAGGTCAACAACATATGGATCTTTTATCCTCCTTCTCTTTACTCCTGCCTTTGGCTGTCAATCTTATTGTACTGTGGGGGAGTGGCTGACCCCAAATAAGGCTCTTTAACATCAACAAAGCCAAAGTGGCTTTGAAAGTAAATGCAATACCTTGTAAAGGGCTCATAAAACAAATCAGGGACCGCTGAAGTTCTGTCAATGCAAGTGTTTCACCCTCCTCTTAGCTTGCTCCCACTAACAAGTGAGTCGCCATAATTTCAACAAATTAAAGCTTCCAAATGGTCTTCAAAGACAACCCAATGTGGTGTTCCAGTAGCCAAGCCAGTAGTCTCCCATAGCCCATTCGAAGTAAACAGGTTTTCAAGAAGTGGTCATAGCATGTAAATCAACCTGTAGTGGTTAAAGGTATCTTGGCCACAGTTACAAGAATGGGTTCCAAGAGTGATGCTTGGACCAGAAGTAAGCCTACATGAGGGTGGGCAAAGTGTGCTCTATGGGACTCCAGCATCTCCTCTCAACATCCCCCAGGTTTAGAAAGCCCCTTGTGCTTTCACCTTATTTACCCTCCCCACCAGCCTGTTTCAAGAAGCCAAAAACATTGCAGCATTCCTGCTTCTAAAATGCACGAGCTTTTGTTTAGTCCAAAAAAATTTAAGTGAAAAATTTGGGGTGCGGTTGTAACAGCATGTGAAGGCCTCCAAACAGATTCTGAGAAAGGAACACGTGGGCCCTGGAACTCTCAAGATTATTCACTCCTGCCCTAAAATGTGCACTGATGCTTTGGAGATATACTCTCTCACCTACAACAAGAACACGACCAGCTCAGTAGGATCTTCCGTTGTAACATCTTTGTTAATATTTCAGTTTCAATTTGTTCTCCACTACATAAACTTGTCACTGACCATAGCCACCCGTTTAGGATAACTACCACCTCACCTACTTTGGCCAAAAAGGGAATGGAACTGATGGAAAACATTTCACATCACATCTTTAAGCTGTAACAGTTTTATATCGATGCTTAAAAATCATAGAAAGAAACAAAGGAATATTGAGATACTTCACAGGATAAATTCTATAGAATCAAGGAGCACTATTATGAGCAGATCTTGTGCTCTTACATGTCATATATAATAAAGAACACAGATGAGTTTACTTTTCATACTCCCATACTGTAGAAAAGGTGATTGTTTTTGTGTGCCTTCAAGTCATTTCTGATTTACAGCAACCTTGTCACAGCGTTTTCTTAACATTATTTGTTCACAAGGGGCTAAGCCCTTGCTTTCCTCTGAGACTGAGAGTGTGTGACTTGCCCAAGGTCACCCAGAAGGTTTCCATCGTGGAGCAGGGAATCAAATCTTGATCCCCCAGTGCCCTACCACATTCAAACCACTATACCCCACTGGTTTTCTAGAAAAGAGGATGCCAACAACAAGAACAAGGGAAGATGTGTAACAAACTGATCACAGTGCCCATTCCACAATTATACCAGTGGATTCCAGTCCACAAAGACCTTGACAGATTTTCCTCAACACTGCCAGCTTTTACTCACTTTGTAATGGGGGTGGGGTGTGTGTGGAATCACAAACTTTAATTTTGTTGACAGAAGCTGTTTTCCAAACAAATGGCACACATGTACTCTGATATGTCCTCTAACATATCCAAACAAAAATTATATCTCAAATGCATCTTATTTCCATCATATGTATGTATTTGTTTTTAATCAGTTCCTTTCCCTAGATGTCTACAACATTCAGAACACTTAGCTGCTTTGTTTTGTCTTCCCTATTTAAACTTTCTGGTGTCAAACAAAATTGGTATAATACTTCCTTCAAAATATAGGAAAGCTGAAACTGCTATAAAATGAATATTCCCTCAGAAAAATGGTTCAGTGCTTCCCATTTCATTTTAAGCTTGTAGATTTCATTTGTAGGCAGGATTCCAGCATTAAAGATTTCTACAAGATTATCAGATGGATAAAAGTATGGTCCCAATCCATATAAGTGCACAAAACACAAAGAAAGAGGCAGAGCTTCTGTGCTCTCTTTGCATTTATTACTTCCTCCTCCTCCTCCTCCTCCTTCCTAGTTCCCTTGGTTGTGGAACTCCAGTTTTCATGTTCTTCCATACCTCCTTACCAAAAAAATAACAAGGTCCTTTAAATTTTGGGAGTCAAACAGTTCAAGTCAAAGTGAGGCAAAAACCAGTTTTATTTAGATTCAGAGTTGCGCAGAAATCTGGATTCAGGGACATAGAAGCCTCTCAGCATTGCAGGCAAGGCCAAAGAAGCACAGATTATACAGTTTTTCAATATTTGTTCTGACAATGAACAGTAATGACAGCATGTTTGATTTTCCTATTTTAAAGAAAATACTGAAAGAATGCCTTGTGAGAAGAAACAAGGAAACAAGATCTTAGAAAGCCAGTACAAGCTTTATGAAATATTTCCAATTTTTCTTCACGATAAAGGACAGTTCAGAAGCATGATAACTGGCCTATATCCATACCAGTTTATTATTTTTGATCTTGGGCTCCTTCAGATGAGACAAATACATTGAGAGGGTATAGTATTTGCTACTGTAGTTCTTGGTTTTTTTGTTTTTTTAAAAAATCCAAATGACATCTCAATTGTCTCATTGTATTTTCTGGCAATTTTTGGCAACAGGTGCAACATTTCATTCCCACTGTTGAATGGACTTCTTTTTAAGTCTGAGACATATTGGAACAATATGTTCCTGTCAAGGTCAGAGGCCTGGGTGACGAGCCAGCCCGGAGAAGAGAGTGGGAGAGCCAGCAAAGTCCAGCCAGGAGGAGATAAGCAAACACTTACTCAAGGAAGTTCATTTACCAGAGCGCCAAGCAAAGCCATAGTCAGAGTTCCAAAGCCAAGGGTCAAGAGTCCAGAGATCAATTCAGGGTATCAGGTGCTGGGAGCAAGGGACAGGCAAGAGGAGGGCTTGTAAGAAGTTTGTCACAAGCAAAGGGAGGCTTTCAGGCAGGCAGTTATATAGCCCCAGGCACAGGTGTGTCCGGTCACCATTTCTTAAACTTAGCCAAGGAAGCCTCCCTTTGCACAGCCCCCTTGCGTCTCCACCTTGATTGGGGGCTTACTGAACCAGGCTCCAGAGCCTCTTCAGAATCGGATCCCTGTTGCTCCAAAGGAGCAGGCACAGAATCGGATCCCTGTTGCTCTAAAGGAGCAGGCAGAGGGACGTCCGTGCCTGCTTGGTCCATGGCAGCAGGGGAAGCTCTTGAGCTGCAGGACTCATCTCCAGCCAGAGCCACAGGGACCAACAGCTGCTGCTCGTAATCACCAGCTCTGACAGGGGCTTCAGTTATCACAGTTCCCTTCTCTTCTGCTCCGTTCTTTTTAATTTTTTTTTAAAGAGTTACACTAGTATAGTGCATCACTGTATCAATGAAATGGTACTTTTTGCACTGTAACGTTACAGCTGGTATCCTGTTGGGAATTTAGGATGTTGTAAACCAACTTGAAACTGTGCGGTATAGAATTGTGGTGTTGCTCAATAGGCTTATTCCCAGGAGAAGAGAGTAGTTGTAGCTGCACCACTGCAGAAGCAGAGCAAGCAGCATGGCTAATATGCAATGATCACACTAGGCAGTGGTATGACACTTTGCAGACAGGATGCTCTTGCACAATGACAATGAAAAAAAGTGGGGTCAATGGCCCCCAAAAGAGCTATGGGACATTGGCGATCCAGAATGGAGAGCAACAGAAAGTCATGGATGCCCTGTGCCCAACAAGAAACCTTTCACAGTGCCCCGTTGTGTGGTGGGAGCCCCTACTGCGCAGCAAGATATCTTTTATGATGCCCTGTTATACAGTGGGAGTTCCTGTTATCCAACAGGACATCCTGCACTCTGCCCTGTTGCATACTGTTGCAGTTCCCTAGCATGGTTGTGTACCATGTCAGTTATGTAGCTCTGCCACTGCCAAGTCACATGTTGTAAAGATGTAGACTATTAATTACTTCTTTAAAAATTCAGAGAGGAGAAAATCAGCTCTTGAAACCACATCCTAGGGTTTTTTTTTAAATCTCTTAAAGAGACCTAGTAAATATATAAGAAATTGCTATGAAAAGCCCTTCCCAAAGAATAGAGCAAGCAGATTTGGAAATAACTACAAGCTGCAAAACCTAAGGAGGCTCATCTTGGGAACCCATGTTTCTTCGGACTAATCTAGAAAAGTCTGCCAGGGAGTTATTAAAAAATGCTTTTGTGGAAGTTATATGCACAGTGTCTATGAACATCTCATTTTTCCCCCTCAGTGTTTGTCATTTCATAATCTTAAACTCTACCATGAGAGAAAACAGTCCCAGTGAAATCATACCCATTTCATCAGTTAACTTACTAGCTATGATTATAGACTCCACTTCTGACATTACCTTGGCGTCTGGACATGTTGCTTTCCAGCTATCAAATGATAATGCTGCAAGAAACAAAAGAACATCCATTCTAAATGATTAAAATAAGTCTATAATGTGTGTGTGAGAGAGACTGTGCTTTTACATTTGTTTCTCATATATGGAAAGAGGACTGAGAAATGTTCATATGACGGTTTAATATATGAGACAACACACATTCCTCCTTGGCCAATGTTATATAATATATTGACTTAAATGTAACTGCTGGTCCCAACTACGGCAGACTCAGGGAATCAATCGCTTAGAGGTAACTCAACATTTACGTGAATCCCATTCTAGTTCATTGGGCTTACCCTAGTTGGGACTGACAGCTGGATTTAGGCCTTTATATCCAGAACTGACAAACTGCTGGAATTTCAGCAGTGGCCTTAGGTTCTTTATAATGTCATTTATACCAACCACTGGCCATGCTGGTTGAGGGCTCCTGGGAACTGCCGTCTAAACTGTGACCCTTTTAAGTTGCAAGTTATTTATATTGGCTTTATACTAGTTTAACAGTCATGCTTTCCTACAACAGGAACCTTTGGAATTGTAGTCTGGACCACTGAGGGCTGGTTCAGGCACTGGTGGAAAACAATGTACAACCCTCTCTCCCACTAGGGTTGCCAAATTTGTCATACAGCAAGACAGGGGAGCCTTCTGGGTTGCCAGGCTAGCTCAAGACTGGCCAGTACATGTGAGATGGGCCTATGTAAAACTCACCTGAGTCTCACAAGATGAAAACCTTTCCTTTCACAAGAGTTCCAGGCTCTAATCTCCTGGGAGCCCAGAACCCTTGTGACTAGAGTTACCAGACTGAGAACTAGGAAGTCTCCCATACCTTTAGTGGCTGCACAGAAGGGGAAATTTCAGCAAGAACATTTCCACGTGACACTCTTATAGCGCGATGATTCCACTTTCAACCTCCTATGGAACCCTGGGGTTTGCAGTTCCGGGAGGGGCCAGCCGGCCCCTCCCGGAACTGCAAACCCCAGGATTCCATAGGAGGTTGAAAGTGGAATCATTGCGCCATAAGAGTGTCATGCAGAAATGGCCCAAGTGTTGCTTGTCACAGAACCAGATAACAACCAACACTTGTCACAGAACAGATAACAACCAACACCTGCTGAACTGCCCTCTCCAGTTTTCACCTGGGCAATCCTGCTTGTGAGAGAAGACTTGAGGTGGGCTTCCTGTAGGCTTGCCTCATGTACTACTCGCTGCAGCCATCTGGGCCTGTATTGCTGAGAGTTAAGAAGAGCAGTGCCAGCCATGTTCACAGCAGAAACACTCCCACTGCATTTGGTATGTAATGTGAGGCCATTTTGCTGTGTACCAGACACTTGGTGGGCCTGTCTGTTGTGAGCACAACACCCCTCATTCTACTCTCACGAGATCAGAAACTACAGGATTTGCCTCAGAGACAAAAACATATCCAACTCAGTCAGGGCCAGGGACTCCTTCAAGGACACAGTAACTTGTAGCAACTTCACCCTTCCCTTCATTGGCCCTGGCTGTAGTTTGATGAGGGTATTTACCAGCATAAGATATTTATACACTGCATGGGGCCCAGTAATCTCTATTTGCCATCTTCCCCTCCCCTGCACAGTGAACTACTGTACTTGATAGCTTGTAAGACTCATTTTTCTTCCAAAAAAAATATATGGTTTGAAATGTGGTGCGTCTTATACACCAGTGTGTCATATATGCCAGCAAATAGTATTTGCCAGTGTATAAAAGGGGCGCATCTTATACACAGGTGCATTTTACACATTGGCAAATACAGTACAATTCCCAAGTTTCCTACATAGAAGTAATTATGATTAAATCAATCTGAATCAGTGATGTAGATCTCCTTTCAGAAGGCCGGGGCTCAAACCCTTTCTTCAAAGTGCTGCACTATTTCACAATAACAAAGAAAAACTCATGATTTTATTTTTCATGCTTAATTGGGTTAGCCACTTTTGCTAATTCCAGTGACACAGGCCACGGGAACACAGGCCACATAAGGCCATCGGCGCAATTTGCAACCCCCTCAACACCTTCATCCCTCCTTCCCTTAAGTAACAAAATTGCTGCCACTGAACTTTAAGCACTACCTGATCTTTCCTCTAAATACGTTTCTAAGCACAGCTAATAAAATAAAAATTTTAAAGGTTCACAAAGTGATGCTCGGCATGGGGGAGGAAAGGTACCATCCAAAAAGCATCTGTGACATTCACCAGTCTACCTTAGTAGCAGCATTCGGAATGACAAAAGAAGCACTCCTGGCCAGGGAGAGGGTGCAGAAAAATAAACCCTGTTGTTTGGGAAGTTATTATCCCTTCCTTTGGAAGGATTCCCTTAGGGAAAGACATCTGGCTGGGCTCCACAGCTATGCCACAACTGCACACTTATTTCCCTGACAATCTATTATCTGAAAAGACCATTTAATTTCCAGCAAACAAAGAGCCCTGTTTGCGTTGGGCAGTGATCTAATATGCTTCAAGTAAGCTTCAAAGCCGAGTTGCTGCAGCTATTTCAGGTTTGCCTCTGCATATAGGCCTACTCTCCCTGACTTGGGATCTTCCACATGTGTTGGGCTATATGCCATGCTGGCTGGGGATGATGGGGGTTGTAGTCCAGCATAACTGGAGGGCAACAGAAAAGTGCACAAATGGACAGAAACAAAAACCCAGGGAACAGTGAAAATTCTTCCTGAGTACAAACAGCTCCATATGCAGAGAGGATTTGCTCTGTATGCTTTATACCACTGCACAGCACATTCATTAATGAATCAGTGCAATTCATATACAACAAAAACAGAGCAGAAATAGAATACACACTGCCTTACTTAAAACATATGACTGACACCAGCAAGTACAAGAGTTTGGGCATTTGTTGGGGCCAAAGCTTTGAAAACTTACTTTTTTGGACTGCAGTTTTCAGACACCCCCAAGCACAATGGCTAATAACTCTGGTTGTGCATAGAGACTATTGAAGGAGCCATCATCTGCCCCATCTCCCTGCCACTATCTTTTCAATTAGCCATGTGTACTAGCAGCCACAAAGAGTAGCAGTACTTACTGGCAACTCACTTTGCCAAAATGTAACATTGCCAAAATGAGACATATTGGTCTTATTATCAGAATATTCACATTCTGTATTATATCAAGTAGCCATTTATTTCTGTTCTATATATACAATATATAGAAGAAAAATTCTATATAGTGGTACAATATTTACCTCGTTTCAACTGGTATTTGTGAGGATTTCTTGATGGGCTTGTGTTCTGCCTTGCATTTCGAAACTGTACCTGTGGTGGAGTTTGTTCGGCAAATGTTTTAGAAGTATCTACCTATAAAAAGGAAGAAAAAAGGGTGCCAACATGGAACTCCTAGTGTGATAGAAATTAGATCTGGATACAAATCTAAAAGATTCTGTGTTGCTCCCTTTGATATTTTGTTACGCAGTGATAGTCTTTGCTGTTTAAAAGGAAAATCAGTTAGCTAACTTAAAAACCTCTGATTAATTGAACAGGTACTTTGGGATATTCAGAGAAAGCTACATTAGATGTTAACTCTCCCAGCAAGTAGATCACAAGAGAAGGACTTGTGAGTCTTAAACAATTAAATAGTAAGGATAGCTATCTGGGACACAAGGAGAATTCCAAAATCCGTATTAGTAATTAGCTGGTCTAACAGAGGTATTTATCTAACGTGGATTATCTAGAATAGTAGCTTGCATTTTGTCCATTTTAGAAAGCAAAGTGATCTGATTCACCTCCCGCCCTTTAAATAACGTGCAGCTCAGAAGCAAGAGAGTTCATCCCTCCAACTCCACAAAAAGCTCCCAGCTTCCAAACAACATATCTAAAGTCACAGACCAATTCAGAGTTCCCCATAAATAGATCTAAAATGCCTATTTGGGGACAAAATGCATATAAAATGTGTTGGGATTTTCATGTAGTGCCCCTCCCCCAAAAAAGCAGAAGATCAGCATGGAACTAGGACAGAATACACTTGCAGATGAACACAATATGAAACTTGCATATTTACTGTGATATTTCTGTTCCTGGCCCAAAGATCCCGTTTACAGGAGATGGTGGCTATCATTCTGAGCTTACCTCCTTGCTAGCTAAGGCTGCTTCAGCTGGCCCACTGGCTGTGATGGATTTTTTAAAAAGAGCAAAAGAATCTGCTCTCAGGGGATAAAAAGGAGGGAGGGGGAGGGAAAGAAAAAAGGGAATGTAGCAGCACCTTTAAGACTCACTGGCTTTTATTTTTGCATGAACTTTTATGAAAATAAGCCCATTTATGTAAGGCAGTGTGCAGTACAGAGTGATAATAAATGTTCAGGTATAAAGCATATTCATACAGTAATCAATTTTCTGGAGTTCAAAGCCTTCACTGAGAAGATTTATGATGTCACAGTAGTGAGGACTCTTGTATTAACGTATGTTAATCATGAAACCACTGTCTTTGTTCATTCTTCTGTTAGCAAATAGGAATTTATAAATATAATTCTATTTGTTGTTTCTCTTTCTAGTCTTCCTTTGTAATTTCCTTGTTCAAGAACTGTAGACTTCAAACACTCTACTGTATGTCCAGGAAGGCTGAAATGTCAAGAGGATAAACGGACATAAATTTGACATTAATAATGGCAATAGCCAAAAACCAGTTGCAGAACATTTCAACTTTACTTGGACATACATAAAGGCTGCAATCCTTGGACAAGGAAATTACAAAGGAAGACTAGAAAGAGAAACAGCTGAATTGTATTATATTTACAAATTCCAGTCCATTAACAGAGGTATGAACTAAGACAATGGCTTCATGATTTTTGGCAACCAGATTTATAGCTTTCGCATATCAACACAAACTGACCACTGTAAAAGACCTGTATCACCTTGTGCAGCCCTTTGAAAATTTACAGCAAGGGTCATGATTTGCATCCTTCCGGACCCTATTACATTCCACCCCACTCCCATAACTGTAGAAATATGCTTTCTACCTGATGATTTATTATCACTCTATACTGCATCCAAAGAAGCCAGTTTATATCCATGAAAGCTCATGCAAAAATAAAAAAGTTAGTCTTAAAGATGCTGCTACATTCTCTTTTTTTTTTCTTTCCTTCCCTCTCCCTACTCATTTTTATGTTGCAAGAGACTAACACAGTTATTTCTTTGAAAACTGCTCTGAGAACTAGGAAGTCTCTTGTGCCTCTGGACAAGTCAATGACTCAGGTACAAACAGGTGTGCTTCTGTGCTCTAGAGATGAAGGGAAAACTGTATGGTTTATTGCCCACATGCAGCCCAGGGGTTCTTGTGGGGCCCCTGGCTCCGCAGGCCCCTAAAAAATCCCAGGTGCCCCCAGAATTGACCAAAAGTGCAATTTTTAGTGAAAAAACACCTCTGGGATATGATATAGTGATCAAACAGTGTTGGGGGAGGCTATCCTGAAAAAGTCCAATTTTTTAAAATGAAAGTGATGGCAAGTGATCGGAGTGTCACTTCTGGTTTTGGCATGTGGCCTGAAAAAAAAAACGACCCTGTGATTCTCTGCAGATGCCCATTCTTGGTCTAGGTTAGCTGATCTCACAAAGGGCAAGTACAGCCAGTACAACGTCCAAAGGGCAATTAACAGCCTGCAAAGCCTCACTCTTGGCCTAGGTTACCCCAGCTCCAAAGGACCAGAATGGGCTAGACAGAAAGGGAAAGATAATTCCTTATAAAACTTTGCTGTGAAACACAGGAGAAGAATATTAGCTTTTTGTGAGTTCACTGTATGCCTACAGGCCAAAGTACCTCAAAGCCATTCTGCAGCTTGCTGTTATAACTGTACCCTGGCGTTTCATGAGTAGAAGGAATACATGAGCTAACTGTCACCACCCAGAATATTTCTGGTTGTTCATTATGACTGCAGAGCTTCTGGGGGAGATAATCACTACGAAGTTAGTGAAGCAAATCAAGGCAATCTCAAGCATTATGAAAAACTGTGGAGTAGAAGATGATAATTACTGTGCAGAGAAAGCAGAAAGATAGCAGAAAGATAATAACTATCTAGTGGAGGTGAACAAAATCATAACATTATCTTCAGTCATCCTTCACTCAGGATGAATGTTTCAGGTTTATGCTGCGATCTTACATGCTTACCTAGGAATAAATCCTACTGAATTCAGTGGGACTTTCTTTAGAATAAACAAGTATAGGATTCCACTTTAGATTGCAATCCTAGACACTGCTATCAGGAAAGAAGCCCAACTGAACACAGTGGTACTTACTTCTGAGAAAATATGTATCAGCTTGTACTGACAGGTGTTCTCAGCTGCCTTCACGTGAACAAGCAATTATAAATACTGTATTTCCTAGATGTTATTGTTACTATAGCAAAATACAACTTAAGCCTCTTTACCTGTTGTGACTACATACTATCAAAAGTTAAATGTCTGAAGCGTGTGAATACTGTTGTTTTGCATCTGCAGTACAATGGGCCCTCAGTATCCACTAGGGTTTGGTTCCAGGACCCCCTGTGGATGCCAAAATTCATGGATGCTCAAGTCCCATTATGTACAGTGATGTAATAAAATGACATCCCTTATATAAAATGGCAAAATCAAACTTTGCTTTTTGGATTTAAAAAAAAATTCAAGGTTTGGTTGGTTGAATCTGTAGACACAGAATCCACAGACTGTCACTGTGGAAGAACATGCAGGAATTTGGGATCAGCCTCTCCACTCACAAATAAAAGCCACACACGTACATGTACACTGAAGAATCAGTAATTTGCAGGAACCTAGTGTGACTCTATAACTGTGGTTCTAGTGTGAACCTGTTACAAATGGAATGTCTGAAGCAGCAATGCGTGTATGGAAAATCAGAAGTTTTTTGTAACAACTGAAAATGGATCCCAAGGCATACTGCATGGTTCATACTCTTTAAATATTTGAGTTGTAAACAATAAAAAAATACGGCTGTTCATTCTCCTTCCAATCTTTTTTTCAGTGCTTCAACTATATACAGGTGGGGCATAATAGGGGGGCAAAATGAGAGCATTCCCTCCCCCCAAATAAGAATTCTGCCACTCCCAATGAAATCTTCCTTCAGTCTCCAAATTTCTAGCACTGCAGCTATTCAATACTTCAGATGAACAGTCAGAAATGCAGTTTAGGCTCTCAAGGAAAGCAGGCAGGCAAGGTGACAAAGGGAATGTAAAGACAGAAAATATTAGAGTTCTAAGTGTAAACTAGATTCAGTGTCTCATTTCTGCAATGCTAGAAATTTGGAAAGAGAAGGAAATTTCACTGGAAGGGGCACAATTCTTACTTAGAGGAACAATGCCTTCATTTTCCCTCAACAGCTATAACCCTGTATTGGAATCATACTTGGAACAAAATAAACTGACCAAAAGGTATAAAAATAAAACAGTAAAGCAATTTGATAATCATCCTACCTACCATACAAAAGCCTGTAACAGAGTAGTATATTCATGAGAGAAATTTCTTTCCAACTCCCAATAGCTTTGTTGCCTGCTGCCCTAAAAATAAACACTTAACATCTTTACTTCCCAAATGGCTTTTTCAAATTAATCCTGCTGATGTGATAGTCTGCTCTATTGAACTTTGATATAATACATCTTAGTTACTCCTGCAGAAGGTGATATAGACTATGAAAATTTGTAAGAGGTCAGCACTGTTGTCCTTCTCAACATTAGACTTCTATGTTAACAGTGTTAATAGCCAATATGATGTAATGCCCAGACAAGGCAGTGGACCCATATTCTCAGAAGAGGCCTTACACAGGCAGAACCAAGGTCTAAAAGCCTCCAAGATGGTTGTGGTATGCCAAGTGCAAATCTGTCTTCCTTTTTTCCCAAGAAAGGATGCTTCTTGGCACATGATGATGCATTTCTCAGAATGTCAATGTTAAAGACAAGCATGACAGCATCAAAAACTCCAAGACAACTATGCTGTGAATGTGTTACCAGGTCCTCCCTGCTCATTTAGTCAGCCTCTGTGGTTCTGATAGAACAATATCCCTAATCATAAGCATGCAGGCCACTGCATCTTCGGAGGCCTCTAGACTTTGCCAAATCTCAGTAATATCGTCAATATACAATACGTCCATTTATAATTAGTTTGCAATCTGCATTGGTACCTACATTAATTCCAAATTGGAACCAGTCATTAACTGAAAACTTATTTTTTTAATGGCATTTATCTGTTTCCATGACAGAGTTTTTATGTGCTTTGCAAACAGCATATACAAAAGTATATTTGTACAGCATTAAGATTGCCTTCCACTATGTCCTACTCCCTTGCCACATTGTGCCCCTGTGTGATTCTGGACTATGCACATGGAGAGGAAGCTCTGACAAGTTCCACAAGGCCAGTGAAGCTTCAGAACTGCCCCAAAAATTGACTCCATGTCTGTCATTTGCAGAGCAGTCAAGGTAAGTACAGAGAGGCTCATTATCAAAAGGACAACCACCAAGAAATGAAATGGTCCCATGAATTATTCACAGAATACTGTAATCCACATTGGTGGAGGGGCAGAATCACAGATCTTCAGGGTATTACCTTTGTGGACTTTTAATTTCCTCAAACGCCCTCCTTGTACTAGGAAAAAAAGTAGTGAATATCCTACTGACTCCACTTAACAGTGTCTAAAACTTACCTTCACTGCATCACACTTAGGACTTACATGTCTAACTACAAAAGGTGGCCTGTAGTCTGCTTCTGCTTTGAATTTAACGGACCTCAAACTCAGAGGAGACAGCTGCTGCTGATTTTCCCTGTGGTGCTCATGGAGATGTTTTGCTGGGCTTGGAGATGGAGAGCGGGATTTTAAAGTTCTTATAAATCTTTTGCAGATCTTACTCTTTGCCACCCTGTGTCGTGCTGGTGAGACGCTCCTTCGCCGTGGTGATGCTGAGGCAGCCCTTCGTAATCTGGTTTTATTTGTGTCCTACAAAATACGTTAAAGATCAACACTTCCTACCTAGACACCAGACATCAACAGATGTGGTAGTTACAGAAGTTAAGCAGAAGTGGCACAGGAAAAGTCTAAAGAGCAGCTAACCTCACTCCAGCTACACTTTACAATATATAGTCCAAAGAATTAGAAATACCCCTGAATAAAGGAGGTAGCTTTTTGTCCCAAAACAACTTCCATGTCAGCAATAAAACGCTAACTATGCAGACTACATAACCTACAGTCTTCCCTATTAATGATGTAAACCAGTTTATAACCAGTACAGTTTAAAGCACCCACAGCAAATAGATTATGGGCTCAAATTGGAGTAGTTTACATCAGAAAAAACATCCCATAGGAATATTGCTGGATCAGACCAGTGGACCATCCGCTGCAGAATTTGGTTTCTAACAGTAACCAGACAAACACTTCTGGGAAGTGCTCAAGGATACAAAAGGATTCCTGAATACTCAGGGGGAATTTCCAGCTGCTACAGTTGGTGATTCTGCTGATGCCCTGGTCATTCTGTGGAATAGGGAGATGACCCAGGCAACTGATACAGTTATTCCCATGTGTCCTTTACTTTGGTGCAGAGCACAAGCTCTTTGGTTTTCCGAAGAGCTCAGAGAAATAAAGCACTTGGGTAGATTACCAGAGCAACAGTGGAAAAAGAGTCAGGATGAATTCAATCAAGCATAGGTTAAGGCCCATTTTAGAACTTATTTTGCAGCAGTGACAGCAGCAAAGAAACAATTCTTTGCTGCCTCTATTACATCAGCTCATTCTTGTTCAACACAGCTGTCCCAGGTAGCTGTCCCAGAATTTAAGGTTATTACATTCTGGGCCTCAGACTGTTGAGGAGGAGCCCACAGAAAAGCACTGTGACAAATTTCCTAAATACTTTGTGGAAAATATTGCTCAGATTTGTTCTGACTTGGACTCCACATTGAAGGTAGAGTCTAGGGAGGTAACTGAGCCATATACTTGTCCAGTTTTGATGGACGAGCTTTAGGTTGCTCAACATGATGACGTGGACAAGTTGTTTGGAGAGGTGAGGCCAACTACTTGTGTGTTAGCCTCACGTCCATCTTGGCTAATAAAAGCTGCCAGAGGAGGACTGGGCAATTGGGTGGTGGAAGTTGTTAATGCTTCACTGAAAGAGGGCTGTATTCCAGCCTGTCTACAAGAAGCAATTGTAGGATCTTTGTTGAAAAAAACTTAAACAGACTCTACCTCCCTAGGTAACTATTGGCCAGTCTCTAATCTCATCTTTTTAAGTTAAGGCTTAGAGTGAGCGGCAGCAACACAACTCCATGCTTTCTTGGATTAAATAGATTATCTGGACCCATTCCATAAAGGACACCTAGGGTTGCAGCCCCTCCACACACACGCATGCGTACACACCTAGCAGATTGAAGGCTGAGTCTGAAGGCAAAGGAAATTAGTAGTGAAATTGATTACATTGAAAGTTTTTTGATCCTTGATTGCATTTGCACAAATGGATCATGGCCCTGCTGCTCCCGGATCTGATCTCAGTGTCAAGGGAACACATGTGGCTTCAAAGTATTCTGAGAGGAGAATGGTAGTATAAGTCACCTCATCCTTCAAAGAGGCATATTTGGTTTCCTGGATAAGGCATGGGCTTGCTGGTTCTGAGAACAGGGAACATAGGTGAGCTTGAAACTGTACTTTGCAAAGAACAAAGACCAATTTATTTGTCTCTGATTTAACCTATGGGCTGTCTGGAGGCATTTGAGCTAGTGATGGTCTGTGTAGACCTTAACTGGTTGTGTGCCCCCCTCTAGAAAGTGTCTCCATACCTCAAAGGCAGCCTTGATTGCCATGAGTTCTTCTCACAAATGGTGTAATTCTATGCCATTGCTGCCAACTTTCTTGAGTAATAGGTACAAGAAAGAAGTCTGAAGAAGTATTGCTCCTTTGGCCACATCAGTTTCAACAACCAAGAGAGTTTGGGAGTCTGGATGCTGAAAAATTGGTTCTGATGTAAACAGTTCCTTTAATTTCTGAAAAGTCTGTTGAGTGGATGGACTCCAGTAAAATGGAGTTTAGCTCCACAGGAAATCAGTTAAAGGTGTAGCAAGCTTTGCAAAATCTGGGATAAAGCACTGGTAATAATTCGCATAGCCCAGAAATTGTTGGACATACTTTTTGAGCGGGGAGGGTGTCAGTAGAGCACTACTTCTACTTTGGAATGATTCATCTCCACTCCCTTCAGAGAGATCTGGTGACCGAGTAAGTCCACAGCAAGAAGGTCAAATGCACATTTCTCTTGCTTGGCACAAAGTTTGAGCTCCTGCAGTCATTGGAGAACAGCCCTTACACAAGTATCAGGAGCTGTCTGGTTCGGAGAATATATCGAAAAATCATCTAAGTAAATGATGACCAACCCATCAAGGTAGTCTTGGAAGATGTCATTCATAAAGTGTTGGAAGATGGCAAGGGGACTGAATAGTCCAAAGAGCATGACAGTGGCCGTAACGGTTCTGGAATGCTGTCTTCCATCCATCACCAGCTCAGATCCAGATGAAATTATAGTCTTCCCCAAGAACTAGTTTAGTGTAGATATTTGCATTACATAGCAGCTCCAACAGTTCCAGGATCAATATTGTGATCAAGTTGATGGCTTTATAATCACCAGAGAGTCAAAGTTCTCCACAAGTTTTCTTCACAAAAAGGACAAGGGTCCCAGCTTGAGAGGTTGAGGGTCAGATAAAGCTGTGATGCAGGTTTTTGTCCCCAGGAAATCACACAAAATGGCAAGTTCTGGCTCTGATAGGGAACAGATGTGACCTCCTAGAATGGAGTTCTCAGGGACTAGGTCAATTGAAAAATCATAAGGTCAGTCTGGAGGCAGCTGGTCAGTCTCTCACATGCCCTGATATTTAGTTAGCAAGGTGACAGAAGGTTCCACTGGCTCTGAATCTTGATCAGCACGCATCCGTTCTGGCCAGGAATCTTCCTGACAAAACTCAGATGCAAAGAGCACATATTCTCTGGACCAAGAGGATCATGCCAGGTACGCCATAGCTTCCCCAGGACCAAAGGAAAGGAGGCACCAAGATTTGCTCAGTATGGCCCTGAACCATGAACATCAATACAGTGGTTCCAGAGGTTATGAGTTCAGAGGATGACCATCAATGGTCTCCACAGGTAGAGGGTCCTGCAAATGCTGCATGGGGTTATGGTGGCAGTTTTTGGCAAAGTCAATATCTTTGAAACTATTGGATACTCCCTAGATTCCTAGGAAGCCTATCCCTTGGTATAGCAATAGCATGTGTATTTCCATACCACTTATCAGCTAAGTGCTCTCTAAGTGGTTTACAATGTGCTAGCTAATTGGCCCCAACAAGCTCAGCACCTGTTTTACCAACCTGTGGAAGGATGGAAGGCTGAGTCTACCTTGAGCCCGGCAAGAGCACACTCACAACCTTGTGGCTGCAGTACTGGCATTTAACCACTGTGCCACATTAATGTAGCAAGTAGCGGGTCAAGAGAGGGTTCTGTCATGCACCAGGCTGAGCCAGCTGCCGACTCAGATGGGGACTCTGAGTTGGACTTGGACTCCCCGCCGGGGGAGGATCCCTTGGAGGGAGAGAGGGCTCCTGCAGAAGCAAGAGAGGACTCCACAGCTGTCCCAGAGCTGGTGCCCGAGCCAGTACCTGCAGCAGAGGGGGCCAATGCTTCTGGCTCGACGGAAGCTGCTGTTCCTGACTCCAGCCCAGAGTTTGCTGCAGACCCTCCCCCCACGTTCCTACAGAGGTGGCAGGAAAAGGAGGGGGTTCGCCGATTGAGGCGGTTGCGTGAAAAGCATTTGAAGTCTGAGGGCCTCCAGCTGTGAGCTGGGCCAACGGATGTTTGATCAGCCCCAGCTGGGCTAAAGACTCTGTATTTAAGACAGACGCTGAGGGGGGTCGGGCACGGGGCAACAACCGTCTTCCATCCGGGAAATCCGTGTCGTTGAGTTTGCCGCTTCTGTTTGTTTTGGGTGATGTAACCTCTTGATTATTTTACTACTTTATTACTAAAAGCCATAAAACCCGGCTCCTGCCTCTGTTTGCCGCCTAAGCCGCTGCCTGACACTGACAGGTTCTTCTGTTGTCTGGGACTGAACCAAAGTTCACTATTTCAGGCCGAGGAGCCTGTTTAGGCCCTGCAGTGTAGGGAGACACTTTTTTGCAGGGCAGTTCCTGGCAAAATGGCCAGAACGTGCCTACCGTACAGCAAGAGTCCTGCTTGCCTCTGATGCTCTTTCTCTTCCAAAGAAAGCTGAGGTCAAGCCCCAACTGCATGGGTTCCACCACTGCAACGGGCACCAATGGTGCTGGTCCTGCTGCTGATGAGGTAGGGACACAGGCGTCAGGAATGGCCCTGGGCACTGGCACTTGACAAGTTTGGTGGAAGGTTTCCAGCCAGAGCTGTCGACTCACAAGCATTGCTCACCCCAAGCAATCCAGGTCAGCTCACTGAAGCTGTCATCAGCTTCTGTCTTTACCCTGGTCCTGCAGTGCTATGTCACTCCAAGCCACGTCCTCAGCCAACAGCTGGAATGCAGTAGTATCAGTGACCTAAGACCTCTTCCCTTGCCAGAGATGATGAATGTGTCAACTGGCAGTTTTGGGCTGTAGGATCCTCTCTTACCCCTCTCATTTCCTTCAGGAAGTCAGCAAAGTTGGTCAGGAGAGGGCTTGACTGAAGGAGACAAGAGGTAGCCCATTGTGCAGCTGAGCCAGTTAGAAGGCTGATTATGACTGCCACTTTTACCTGGTCACTCAGAAGTCTTCAGGGTGGAGCTGCATGTATAGCTGACAATGAGCCAAAAGGCCTGGAACTGGTCTAGGGGGGCATTAGATTTCTCCAGTGGAGATACAGAGCACAAAACTTGCACATGGCTATCTGAAAACAGACCTTTCTATATCAAAAGCTGACCAGTTCTCA
Organism: Iguana delicatissima; assembly: GCA_948472985.1. Classification (NCBI taxonomy): domain Eukaryota; kingdom Metazoa; phylum Chordata; class Lepidosauria; order Squamata; family Iguanidae; genus Iguana; species Iguana delicatissima. Next base: position 496,673 of record CAOKZL010001145.1, read on the forward strand.
GAAGGAAAAAAAATTCCAGAGCGTCTCAAAGCTATAGGGAAAAAACTACTTCATTGTTGTTGACATCCATCGGGACTTAGAGAAATCAAAATTTACTATCCCTAATTTGTAGGGAGAGGCAGATAAGATACAACAATCGTTGTCATTATTGGTGTTGTTGTCATCATCATCTAAGCAAATTTCATCTACTACTGAAACATATGGATGTTCCAGGTAAGGAGCATTTTGTGAATACCATTCAGCAAGCAGGGAAAACAAGATTTAAGGAAAATCTGTTCAGCCCAGGAAGGGAACAGAATGGATATCACTATTGCTCCCCAATCCACAGCCTCTCTAACACAAGCTCTCACCACATGGTTCTCTATGCAAACACTGCTACCTCACCTCTCAATAATAAAACAGGGGGATGGAGTCTTTTAAAAGAAAAATATTAATATATTTGCATTTCCTCAATCCCACAATACAGACACAGTTTTGAAATCACTTATAATTTAACAAACAAAAATCATTACTCCCTGTTAAGCTTTCTTTAATTAAGCATTAACTAACTATCAATAAGAAGGTTGATAATCAGTCAACAAAAAGGATTTAATCAATTGATCTATTTTGCCCCAATCAGGAGAGATAAGTGTTTATAGCTTTCTTTTCCCATTTGTACTGTGATACTTACCAGGCTCTGCTGAATGGGCTAGATACATCTTTTAATATTATTAAAGTTTTATAATAAAAGAATAAATCCAAAATAGAAAACAAAATAAATCAGCTTATAAAAGAAAAAGCAATGAAAGGAAAATAGACATCTGTGGTTCATTAGCTGTAAGCATTTAGGGCAACAAGGTGTTTTGTGTAAGTAGATGCTTGTAACTACCACTTTATACACTGTTTGACTACCACACCTGCACAAATGTATGAAGCATAGTTGCTCCATTCTGGGCTGTAAATGGTAAGTAGATATCTACAAATTATCCCAGATAAAAATGAGAAAATGCATCTTCAAACAAGAGTAATGATGATAGTTTTCTCATATCAAAATTATTCAGGACAGCTATTAATCTGAGTAAAGTTTAAGACATCTGTCTAGACGCAAAATTAGTATGATTTGAGGCTTACTAGGTGCATTAATGTAATGAGCTATGAAAAAGGCTACATGTAATCAAAGGCAGTTACCTCTATATGAGCTAATTAGCTAAAATTGCTTACACGATACCATCTTCTGGGAAGAAGTGGAAGTTCTGTAATTGTTGTTCTTGTAGAAAACTCCAATTTTGGTGCAATGCCCTTAAAAGAAAAATTGAAAGAAGAAATTTGCATGAAGAAACGCACTAAAAAGCCGGAGCTTGTAAGAATAAAGAACAGCATATTTTTCAGCATGTTACTCTCATCTGGGTTTGAAGAACACTATAAGAACTATCTGAGAGACCTCATTCTAAAGATGAATTCAAGTTGGCAGTTAATACATGCAAAATCTATGATCCTACGCTTGCAAACAACTTGGAAGTAACCCTCACCGAACTCAGTGGGACTTATTTCCAAATAAGCATACGAAGTTTGCATTGTATAACAGATGTCTCCAAACTAAAATTATTTGTTCACATCATCAGAAGACTCTACCCAATTGCGATGCCAGGCTATCACATCATTGAAGTGATGGCAAGAAACAATATGTTTGACTAGCAGTCCATTTAATTTTTTCTGTGTTTTTTTTGTAAATCTTGATTTAAAACCCTGTGGAAGCACTTCTCAATTTGTGAGCAAGACTCTATTTCAGCAGTTCTTAACTTGTGGTCCACAGACCCCTGGGAGACCATGATGTCCTCACAGGGGGTCCACAAAGGCTTGAAGAAATGTTATGAGCTTTTATTGTTAAAAAAGAAAGGGAGAGAGGCAGACAGACAGTAATACATTGATCTCAAAGAGCAGGAACTTTTTGCCAGGTTTTTTGTACGAAGTTTCATTACAATATCTCAAACCATTCAAAAGTTATGAAAATAACTGTTTGGTAGCAAAAAAAATGTACTCCATATTTGCTATTTCTGCATGTGGTAAGAATACATAAGTGAATGACACTGAGTGGCTGAGAGAAAACACATGACTTTTTTGCTACTAAGCATACAGCCAGAAGGTACCTTCATAGCTCAACTGAACTCTAATGTTGTCTACCTTGTGCCACCACATTCTCAGAAGTCTGGTGCTTTGCAGAATTCTGTAGCTGTGTTGAGAAGTTTCTCAAAGAAATTCATATATAAATGGAAAGCCATGTTCGCAGGTAGAGAGAATCAGAGTTAGTCAGTGTGACTTCAGAATGGCAAGCATAGATTATTGAAAATGATCGTTTTCTTCTTTGATTTCTGCTAATAAAAGCATTTTATTATTGTTGGGTGACTCTTCAATGTTAGCGCAGTGAATTTCATAACAATACATTTTGGCTGAGCCTCATGATTGATTGATGGCTGAATTTGAAATGTAAAAGTACTGATGATGTTAACGATGACACATCCTATTCAAAGCAAAAAGAAGCTTCTTCCACTCAGCTTAAAAAGTGCCATCATTATAGGAAGGAATATCTGTCTATTGGCTTCATGTGTATAGGCACAGAAAACAAGCAACTACCTCAGTGCGTGTTATGTTACAATATATTCTTCGATGAGGCCGTGAAACCATCAAAATTGCAAAGACATTTCATTATTAAATGTAAAAAGCATGCCACAAAAAGCATTGATTTTTTCAAAACTAAGGAACAGGAGTTTCAAGAAAGCAAGGAAATGGTTAAAAAAAGACTGAAACTATTTGTAACAATGAAAATGCAGTGAAGTTTGAAGTTTCTAAACTAATAGGAAAAAACAGAAAACTGCACACAGTAGCCACAAAAAACCTGGTTTCTGCCAAGTACTTTTCCTTTCCACCTTTGTCAAATGACACAGTTAAGAAAGGAATCAACAGTTTGTCAATGTCTATCAAGGAACCATTATTATTACAAAGTTGTACATTCCCCAGTTTGTTCTATCAGGTATCTATCACGTATCTTTACACATTTAAATATGCTTAACTTAAAACTTCAAGGAGAAAAGTTACAGTTTTTCAAGCTGAAGACAAGATTGAAGCAATGATGAAAAAGTTGGAATTGTGGCATCAATGCCTATTCAACTGAAACTATGAGACATTTCCAAACTTCACAAATTTTCTTGGTTCCACTGTTGAAGAGTTGCCCAAGGAGGACAATCTGTTATCATACAGCATTTGAAAGACCTGCAGCGTAGTTTCGGTGAATATTTTTGTTCCTGTTGTGAGCAAACACTGGATTAGAAATCCACTTTCAGTTAATGTGTATGAACTAGAGGGGCTCACTGCAGCAGAAGAGACAATCTCATAGAAATATTCACACTCTGAAAGTGCCGTTCAATGAACAGTCCCTTCCAAATTTCTGGGCTCACTTACAAATAGTTTTTCCAGAACTATCAAAGAGGACTGTGAAAGTATCAATGCCTTTCATAATGACATACTTGTGCAAAAAAATCATTCTCTCATTTTGTACATCTTTAAAAAATGAGTATAGAAACTGTGTGAAAAACAGTCAAAATTCAGAATACAATTTTCAGCTATTAAGCCCAATATAACAAAGCTTGTAAACGAAATGGTAAACCAGCCTTCTCATTAATTAATAATTAATTAATTACTTAATTAAAATTAACAAGTAATACTAGGCCATGATTTGGTGTTCAGGCATCATCATAATCATCATTTTAAATTTGTACATTTCAATAAAAATATTATGGTAAAAGTGTTTGCATTTACTTATTTCTCCCTTCTCTCCAAAGGCAAAGACCCCTGATAAGCAACTTCAAATAAATATGTGATTCACTTTAAGGTTTTAAATCTTCAGTTAATTCTTCGTGGTCTGCAGTAACAAAAAATATTTAATGGGGGTCAATGGTAAAGAAAAGGTTAAGACCTGCTGCTCTATTTCTCCTAGGACTGTGGTACAGATTCTGTTTCAGAACTACGTATACTTAGTTAGGTCTTAGATTGACACAAACGTTCATATGGTTGCTATCAGCCGCCAAAGTCAACATCTTAGGGTTAGAAACAGCACAGGCAACCATTCCCACAACGGACAATGGCACAGCATGGGTAAAATTGCCCAACCTGTATAAACTGCTATATATGAGTAAACTGCTACATATGAGTGACCCTTAGAACTAAGATAACTCAAGAGAAGCAATTTAAAACAAAGTCTTTAACACAAAATGTTGATGATGGTTGTTTGAGCATACAGAACTTCGTGTCTCTTTGGGGCACTGATGAACAAACATTTCATTCACACTAATCTAAAAACCAATAAACTGCTTTGATTCTCATTGGACTCAAGAGGGCTTATCATAACTCACTACAGATAACCTATTTTTGACCTGCTAAACATAGCTGATAAAATGCTACTAATATGACTTAAAAACAGGAATTACTTTTGAAATATTCCACTATAATAAAGTAGAGGATACATGTTCCTTTATTTATTGTATTAAAATATCTTCATCCTGCCCTTTATCATGAGATCTCAAGACATACAAATAAAGCAACATAAATAATTTAAAACAATTCCAGATTAAAACAATAAAATAGTTTAAACAGGGTAAAAACATATTTAAAAACAGCTTGAAATGCCGAAACAGTTAAAATCATGTATGTATACATTTAAAAGTAAATTGGGCCCCAAAGACTTAAATAAAAGGCCGTATTTTGACTTGATACCACAAAGAAAACAATGTTGGCACCAGTCAGATCTCAAGAGGAGGGCATTTCACATAGTGCCACAGCAGGGAAAGCCCTCTCTCACAATCTCCCACAATAATGTAACACAGAGGAAGAATCCTCCTGCAGTCCTCAGGTGGACGCACAGAGAGACAGGCATCCATCAGGTACTAAAGTCCCAAGCCATTTAACCGCCTTAAACGTTGTCAATAGTACCTGAGCTCAGATCAGAAGCAGACTGGAAGCCAGTATAGCATATTTTCGACTGACATGTGTTGTCCACATGGTACTCCAGTCAAACTTGCTGCTGCATTTTCCCCTGCCGATAGCTTCTGAGTCTACACCAGAAATTGCCACTACATGAATAACTGTGGTTAAGTTATCCCTGTCCAGGAAAGGTTGTAGCTGGTGCACCAGTCAGACATTCTAAGTCATAAATGGCCACCTAGGTCTCTAGTGGCAAAAATGGATTGAGCAATACTCCTGAGCTATGCACCTGCTGCTTTAGGAGAAGCAACCTCATCCAGGGCAAGTAGACTACCCAATTTCTGGACTCAGGAACCACCAATTTCATTGGGATTCAGGTTTAGTTTATTTGGCCTTCACCAAGCCCATCATAGCATCCAGGCCCTGGACCAGCACCTGCACAGTCCCAGCCAATTTTGAAGACATGAAGTAGAGCTGATGGCATCCCACACCAAAACTCCAAACGACCCCACTCAGAGGTTTCATACAGATATTAGTACAACATGGGGGACAAGATGGAATGATATTTCAGTCCACAGCTTAATGCACATGAGGATAAAAAGGAATCCTCCAATGCTATTCTATGGAACTGACCCCCCCCCAGATAGAAGTAAAACCACTGTTAACACCGTGCCTCATACTTCATTTGATGGAGCTGGTCCAATAAGATACCATGATTAATAATATTACAAGTCACTGAAGAAAAAGATCCAAGAAGATCAACAAAATAGCATTCTCCTGTCTTCCACCCAGAGTAGTTTGTCACTCAGAGTGGGTACTTCAGTGCTCTGCCAGGATCTAAAACCAAACTGAAATAGGTCCAGACAATCTGTTTCCTCCAAGAACATCTGGATGCTCAGCCACTGCATGCAGAATTAACATCATAACATGCTTCTTTCAGAATGGCACTTTGCTATCTATTGAAATGAGGTGTAAAAAAAGAAAAATGGTTTTTTCCTACTTATTTGTTTACAAGCTATCTGAAGCATAGAATCATAGAATCACAGAGTTGGGAGAGACTAGAGGGGCCATTCAGTCCAATCCCCCGCCATGTAGGAACCCACATCAAAGCACTTCCAAAAGATGGCCATCCAGCCTCTGCTTGTTTACTCAGATGACAATTCAACTGGGTTAAAAGGACTTAAGTTTCCATAAATATGAATAGCCTTAGTTTAACAGGTAGTTTTGTATGTAAAAACACAAAATGAGTCAAGAGTATAGCTGTAATCAAATGCATTAGTAAGAAAGAGTAAAAGCAGTTGCATAGTGCATCACTCCAATTTCATGATGAAACAGTCATGTGATCTCTCAGAGAGGTAAGCCTACCACCATCTCAGTCTGTTAGTGGAAAACCAGTATACTACGATGAAAAAAGTGTAATTTTTAAACTAATTTTGCGACATTTTTCAAATAGGAGGTATTTGCCCACGGTTTTGTTCACTTTTGTGGGATACTGAGGCAGTATATTACAGATCTGCTTGCCATGGCTGCTGATTTTTGCTCTCCCAAGTTTTCACTGCTAACATGACAGTTTCATGAATAATTTAAATGAAACTCTCTAAGCATTTTTCATTTGTGGATACAAGAGGTACATCTTTCTTTTCCACACTAAATATGTACATTCATCCCAATTCTTGTTAAGTACTGTAAAGACCCTTTTAAAAAAATTAAACACACTCGCCATGAGATAAGAAAAGACTTGAGGAGTGCTCCGTCTTAGAAACATTATGAACCAACACAGCATTTCGCTACAGAGCATGGTACAATTTGCCTAAAACATAGCAGGAAAGTTTTATAATGCAACTGCTACTGCTGGATTCATGCTGGTGTATACAACACAACCATCCCTATCTGCTATCACATCAGTGCACTGATATTCTTAAAAAAAGCATACTAAGTGCAGCAAAGTAGGACAAGCCACCTAGTCTGAATTATAAACCCAGCCACAATCTCAAAGAAATATCAGGTGCTAAAAAAGATGCAGGATGTGGCAGTGCATGTTTTATCAACGTTGAGAGTATTTATTTACTATATTTATGTACTACATTTTATTGAAGTATTTCAGTGGTACATACTCAGAGCACATTGCCACTTCAGTCTAGTTGCAATGTGTCTTTTAATTTTCCTATTCTGATGCATTTCAACCATACTTTTCTGTACATTATATTTAAACATCTTCATTTTTTAAAAAAAAGTGGCTGGGAGATTCTGAGCGCTGTTTGAAAAAGTAGCTTTTTTAAGTATTCATTCTTTTGTACACTGCCTTGAGCAATTTTCATATGGAAAGGGAAGATAAATAGCATTAATAAATGAAGATAAATAAACAAACAGCTATTGCCAGTTATTAGCTAAAGTATTACCTAGTGTATATTAGATAATATTGAATGGTGTTAGTTAAAATATTAGCTGAGGCATTAATGTCAAAATTAGGGTATTAAACCAACATCTTTGGTAAATGCATGCCCAATATATTCCATAGTAACTCACTGGGAAAGATGGATATGTTTTCATTAGTAACTCTCTGTCCACTCCAGAATATGGAGGAGTCAGTTTGGGTTCAGGAAACAGAAAATCCCGAGTGTTCTCTTCATAAAATGCAAGCTCTTCTTTCTCTGAAAGACCAAACGAAAGAGTTAAGAGTTTGGAAGTAAGGTATATCAATTGTGACAAACTCAATTCCACTCCATCGCAGCTGGAACACACCACCATTTCTGCACCACACTGTTACAGTGCTGTTATTGCACTTTCAACATCCTATGGAATCTTGGGGTTTGCAGTTTAGGGAGGGGCAACTTTGACCTCAGTAAACAACAAACCCTGGAATTCCACAGGATATTGAAAGTGGAATAATAGCACTATAACAGTGTAGGGCAGAAATGGCCACAATCTCTTCATATCAAGACTCAAAAAGATTTTTCTCTTGAATTATTGTACTATGGAGCACAGACCATTCCAAGGAGCATTCTTTGATATAGCATTCTATGTGTGCACATAATAAGCCAAAACTCTTGCCTTATTAAACAACAGTGCGAAAAGCAACATGACTGCACACAGCCTGTTCACACAAACGGGCAAAAAAAGAACAACAGGCAGATATAATGTAACTGGATGTCTCAATCTAGGATTATCAGTTTTATTCCGTAAACAAGCCTTTAAGCTACGATTTGTTACTGATTCATGAATTTTGATTTGTTTGGATACTGACCGATCGATGGCTGGATTGATATCATGCCTTTTCTTAACCACTCAGGGAAACTGACAATCTTACACTCAAATGCATAGCTAGAATCACAAATTACCTAAAATACCTAACCGCACAAATCTTAAAATCACAAAATTATATGTCTAAAAGTACAAATATCTAAAATCATAAATTACAGACATCTACTGGTATATCATGAAAGCAAAACAAACAGTAGCAGTCAAAAACAAAATATGACCATAAACCATGACTACAAACCTAACTCCCTTTTCACACCTTACCTTTTCGTGGTGCTGGGGTGTGGGGATCGCGCGAGCAGCCTCTTGCAAGAGGCTCTTGCATCTCTGCTGCTTCACTTCGCATTTGCTGCCTGCTAGCAAGCAGGCAGCATGAGGGCTCCTCCTCTTCCTTCTGCAGCACAGCCTGGGATTTTCCCAGACTGAGCTGGGGCAGGAAGCGCGAGTGCCGCAGCTCCGGAGGCTCCACATGCACGGTAAGTGCATGTGGGGCCCTGGAGCAATGCGCAATTGCACACCAGTTTCAGCTAGAAACCGAAAATGAAATAGTGCACAATCAGTGCCTGCCAGCCCCGGCAACATCACACAATTGCGAGGACATCATGTGGATGGTCCCTCACAATTGTACGATACTCCAGAGGCCCTTTTGCATGGCAAATGCCACGCGAAAAGGGCCTAAGATGCAGGTTCTCTAGAGAAATAGTGATACGTATTATAAATACAGGGTGAGGGGGCCAAGGCATCTGCATGCATGTGCTTTTAAATTACCTATCCACTTGCAACGACTCCATGAATTTCATAGGGTTTTCTTAGGTAAGGAATACTCAGAGGTGGTTCTGCCAGCTCCCTTCTCTGAAATATAGCCTACAGCACCTGGTATTAATTGGTAGTCTCTCATCCAAGAACTAACCAGGGCTGACCTTGCTCAGCTTCCAAGATCAGACAGGATCTGGTGTCTTTAGGGTATTTAAACTATCTCACCATCAAATCCTACATTTTATATGCCCCACCATGTAACTGGTCCTTTTGTATCCAACATGAGAAACAAGAAAAGAGGCACTTTACTCATTCTTATTGCATCTCAGTGATCTCTAATGAGAACTAAAATCACAAGGAGACTTCAAATGCAGATCACCTAATGGTCACTACTATGAAGGTAAGAATATAAAAAAACCTGGTTATATAAAATTAGAAAGAACCCTGTTCTTTCTGTTTGGTCACAACAGAGTTTTTGAGAAAGATATAAGAAAAATGCCAGACCATTACTGTCTAGTCCAAACAGCCAAGGAACAGTCTTGAAATCAAGTGATCCACTAAGTTTATTCCCACTGATTTGGCTGCTGTGGTGATTGAGGCATACAGCTACAAAGAAGAAATAAAGGGCAGAAATTCATCTCTGCTTTCTTCTAGAATGGAAGACTTGACGCAGCACAGCAAAACCAGAACATGATGCCATCTTTAGCTCTCAGCTGGCGAGTCACAAAGGCCTCATTCTATTTTGAGTTAGGAATGACCACAAATTTCAGTGCCAAACCACTCAGATAATTTGTGGGCATCATCCAAAATAATGTGACATGTGGGAATATGAAATATTAAACACATATTTATTACCGTCATCATGTTTTACTCTCAGTTTCTTGGCAACTGCTTATATAGACATGCAGCCAAAGATCAAAAAGTCAATCCAGGCAGAGAGATGTGGAGATTATCCAAAGTAATTATCAGTACCAATTTCAAAAGAAAATAAGGTCTATTTTTAAAACAAATATCCAGGTGAGGACTCTTTAGCAGAAATTGGATGTACACTTTGCTTTTCTGTTGCATTCATGAGGACCAGAAATTCATATTTCAATTTTTATTTTTTCAAAAAGTTGAGACAGATTCCATAGTCTAAAATACAGTAGTGACCTTCAAAATTTGTACATCCTCATCTGTTTTCAGGGGCAATGGTAAAAACTAAGCATTGGTACTCCTGCATACATTACTGCAACTTTTCTATGGTCAGATCAATTATTAGTTATGGAATCTGGATAATCTTACGAGTTTCAGTTGATTATACTAGCAACAAAATTAGAAGATGTATGGAGCAGAGGGAGAATGAGAAGAGTATAACAATTTTAAGTTCAGCCTAATCCAATAAATAAAAAAGATTATTAGAGAATATAAAATCTTATTTGTACCAAAGGTTAGAAAAAAATCAAGCTCCTATTAGCAGACAGCCACTATTAAAAGCAAATTGCTTTTGAAAATACAGCCCTCCCTCCACATTCACTGGTTTGGCCTTTGCAAATTTGATTAATCGTGGTCATGCCTTCCCCCTCATTCTCCTCCTCCCGTTCTCTTGCATTTTGCTGGGCACAGAGAAGAAAGGCAAGCACCCAAACAACAGGCAAGGGAAGAGGGGAGGCTTGCAAAACCACTCCTCCTCTGCTCCAGAGCTTCCCCTCCCATCCTCTTGATTCTGGTCCCAGCACTGAGAATGCACACCAAGACAAAAGGGAAGAGAATGGGAGGAAAGCTCAAGTGAGCCTTCCATCTGTTCTCCTAAGGTCCCACTCCCTTGCCTCTAGTGCTGAGAAGTTGTGCTGAGGCAATAAGCAAAGGAATTGGGGGGAAGGCTCACATAAGACTTCCTTCTCCACTTTGGAGCTCCCTCTCCCATTCCCTTGCCTCTGTCCCCCGAGCTGAGAACTCACACCCATGCAACAAGTAAAAGACCACAGGGGAAGGCTTGTACAGGGACGGGAGGGAAAGGTTCTCCCCTTTGGAGCTCCCTCTTCCATTCCCTTGCCTCTGGCCACAGTACTGAGAACTTGTGCTCAGGAAACAGGCAAAGAAAAGGGGGGCGGGGGAGGCAATATCTCTTCCACATTTGCTTTTCAGTTGAAAGCTATCAGTATGTCCTCCCTCGACGCACACACTCTTAATATAAAATTTAGCTTTGCTAACTCTTTTCTTCAGACATCTCCATGGATGGAACTCTCCTATTCCAGCTTACCACCAGCTTTCTTGCAGTTTGATGATGCAGAAAGCTATGCTTGGGAGCAAAACTGAGAAGACTTATTCTGCCATCCTGTGGTTACTGATCAGAACCCCACTACAAAATGTTTTCACACAGCAGGTTAAGTTTTGGTTCCATAAACTTTAAAATAAACAGAGATGTCTGGGAATGTAGTTCGTCCAGGACTGGGTGGCATATGCAGTTCTTGTCCAGATTCATCTCTTCACTGGTACCAAGTCATAATGGCAGATATGGGAACAGCAGAAAGAATCAGAGCATGCCTAACCCCAACATCATCCAAGGCAATCGGTTTTTTCTTACAGAATATAGGAAGTTGTGATTCATATTCCTCCCACCCCCACTGTCACCATTTACCTGAAGGTATCAGCTCAGATAATTGAATCTTTGTCACATTTTCTAAAAGAAGGCAAAGAAAACATTATTTGTGGCAGCTGAAAAACTCAGTGGTATTTAAAGTGCAATAGCCAGTGTGGTATAGTGGTTTGCATGTTAGACTATGGCCATTTCCACACTGGACTGTTATAGCGCTTTGATTCCACATTCAACATCCTATGGAATCCTGGGGTTTGCAGTTTGCAGCCGGACGGCCCCTCCCAGAACTGCAAACCCCAGGATTCCAAAGGATGTTGAATGTGGAATCAAAGCGCTATAACAGTCCAGTGTGGAAATGGCCTATGACTCTGGAGTACAGGGCTCAAATCCCTGCTCAGCCATGGAAACCCACTGGGTGACTTTGGCCAAATCAAACTCTCTCAGCCTCAGAGGAAGGCAAAGGCAAACCCCTTATGAACAAATCTTGCCAAGAAAACCCCGTTACAGATTATCCTTAGGGTCACCATAAGAAGGAAATAACTTGAAGGCACAAAACGAGAAAAAAATCAATATGCAAAATATACTTCAAATAGCCAAGTTGCCAGACTTTGAGAGGCAGCAAAAATAGCTTCATTTGACTCATTCTGTCTTCTGCTTCCACCTTCTTCTCCTAAACCCTCAGTTTTCTCTTACTTCTCTTCAGTGCCATCAAAAGATCTGAGATCATGCTGGTCGTCAAACCTAACTGAAAGAGCTGAGACACTCAAGATACTCACATAAAACCTCTCCTGTCTATTACATATTCCCAGTTAATTTGGCCAAGAAGCTAAAAAAAAAAGTAACCACAAATCACACATGGTCAATAAACTCAAAATACCACAAATAAGAACAAAATGTATGGACTGGCTTGTTCTCACTAACCATAGCTTAAACAAACCACAGTTACCTGAGTTAGATGTCACAATTACATAGTTGTGGCTGTGGGACAGAGTGTAATGGGAAACAAAAAGATGCAGATTATGACATTGGTCACAAATCTTCAAAGAGTTGTGTAAGATAATACAGATGTTTCAAGTAGCTGGTATGTTTCCAGTACAAGTTTAGAAGTAAAAGCAATTGCTTTTGTTCTCATCTTAGGTAACAAGAATGGGGTGAGGGGAGATGCCTAAGGCTTCTGCAAGTTTGCTCATATATGGCAGAACTATGTCTTTAATTATAACTGCATTGAATCACTGGCTGCAGCAATATACATCTGGAATAACTACAGGGTTTCCATGTTGAATCCTTTTGGGAATTGGCTCACATATTCTGTGTTCTATGCTCCTACTAGTTTAGGTCCCAGGGTCCATTCACATTAACATAATTATAATGCTATTATTCCACTTTAACTGTCATGGTGCCATTGTAGGGAATCCTGGGACTTGTTGTATGGTGAGGTATTGGAGCTTTCTGGCTGAGAATTCTAAATACCCCTCCCTAAACTGCCAATCCCAGGATTCCACAGGACAAAACCATAGCAGTTAGAATGGATCATTAGTGCTATAATTATATAGTGTGAATGGACGCCTATATTCACCACACATGTGATATGAACATCTGTGGAAGGAGCTTTCTTGTGTACACATGGAAAAGAAAGACTCTACTCCTACAGACATACACGTTGTATGTGCAGACTTGTTGGCACCCATGGTGTCTGTGGCAGAGCTAGTTCAGTTGATTGTGGCTACAGATAAAACAAGAAATACTTCTTAGGAAACTTACTTTCTAGCAGCTCTACTACAGCAACAGGATCAGTAGCCTTTTCAAATATCTACAGCAAAATAAAATTAAAGGAATAATTAGCACTATCAAACCACAAAATTTATTTTCGTTGGAAAAAAAATACAAATTAACTGATTAATAAAATGCATGCAAATAAATTTATGTGCAAAAACTGTTAAAAGGGAATATCTTGTTTACCCATTTGTGTCTAGGCAAGATATGCTCTCCTGATAGAGGCTGGTGCCTGAGCCACAAAAATGGGTGCCAGCAGGCAGTCTGTCACTGGGAAAAGCAGCACTGAGCAAATCAGCAGCAGCACCCGCCAGACCCAGAGACCCAAACATAACTTGAGGAAAACAAGCTGGTGGTAATGTCAACACTTATTTTACCTGGTGCTTCTCTCCTGATAGCCTAGACACTTTTTTAAAAAGTATTTTCTTTTTCAGCTAAAAAGAGAAGAAAGGCCAACACCAGCAATATTGTGCCCTTCATCTCGCCAAATGCTCATCCTAGGCCCACCACTAAAGTCTATTTCTCTCATCCTTTGTAAAACTTTCCACCACACACGGTACTTTGACCAAATTCCTTTAAGTTAGACTTAAGGTTGCCTATCCATTTTAAAGAGTGCATGAATTTTTAGTAAGTCCTGTCTCCCATGCCATAATATTCTTATGCCAAAAAACAGGCTTTCCTACAGCCACAAAGCCCTGTGCTAGCAACCTGACGAGAACAGCCCATCTCAAAAGAGAGATGCAAAAGGATCTTGTAGCACCACTGAGACTGACTGAGAGAAAGAAGATGTTAGCATAAATTTTCATAGACTAAGTCTACTTTATCAGCTGCATGGAGTGAAGTGCCTAGTAACAGACATATCTATGAATGAGCAGGTTCTGTGTGTGTGACTAGCAATGTTGTTGTTCCGTGCTTTCAAGGCATTTTTGACTTACGGTGACCCTAAAGCAACTCCATCATGAGGTTTTCTTGGCAGAATTTGTTCAGAGGGAGGTTGCCAAGTGGGGATTCTAATCCTGGTCTCTCAGCGTCCTAGGCCATTTCCGCACGAGCCTGTTACAGTGCAATGATTTCACTTTCAACCTTATATGGAATCTTGGGGTTTGCAGTTTCTGGAGGGGCCGGCCAGCCCCTCCCGAAACTGCAAACCCAGGATTCCACAGGAGGTTGAAAGTAGAATCATCGCATTATAACAGGCTTGTGCGGAAATGGCCCTAGTCCTACACTACATCATGGTGGCTCTCTGGTGAATAGCAAGAGAAATTAAAAACTTGAGGCTATACTGATGAGGTGACAAGTTCAGCAATAGTCTCATTGGGGGACAAAGGTGGGAGGAAAGACATGACCTAAAGCCAAGGTGAGTATGAATGAATGGTGAATGGTGGAGGGAGTTATTGGAACACAGTGTGATTTTGGCTGGGAACCAGAAAGATGGTGTGATAAAATGGGCAAGAGAGCTCTCATGAGGCTGGAGTGTTAACTAAAATTATAACAAGTAATACAATAAAATTGAACAAGTCACCTCATCACCAGTGCATACTGATGCAGACTAAGATGGATATGGCTTTGAATTCAAAACAGAGATGTTTATGTTACTTGCACAAATCAAAGTCAATGACTGTCATCAGATTAATCCAAAGACTTAATTTCCTTTTACAACTTCAGAGCAGCAGTGAAGAACTTGGTGCCTTCCAGATGCTATTGATCTCCAATTCTCATCAGCCCCAGAAAGCACAGCCAGTGGTCAGGGATGATGGGAACTGAAATCTGGAAACACCTGGAGAGCCACAGCCTTCTCATCTCAACTTTAGATAAATCAAAATCCACTGTCATTTTGCAATACTAATTTCCTGGCTAACACTGAAATAAAATATTCCGTGGCCACTATCAGCAAATCTCAATGCTAACAATACTTTCACTTTGAAAGGTAAAAATATACAAAAGTATTCAAAATCTTTTCTCCATTTTATTCAAATATGCAAGACTACAATCATCAGAAAGGCTGCAATGAAGAGAGAGTGAAGCTGTCTGTTGCTCAAAAAACAGGACAATGGGTGGAAATTCCAGGGACTGAGATTTCAAGTAAACATTAGGAGAAAACATCCTAACGGTGTGGATTGTTTGAAAGCAAAGCAGGACGCCTTAGGGGATGGTAAACATACACCCTATGCAAAGAGGAGCTCATCTGTCAGGGTTGAATCTCTTGCACTAGAGATCTCTGATGGAGCATAGCTTTGGACTCCATGAACTCCAGAGTTCTTTACAACTCTATATTTCTACGACCTGACTCCACATCCTTCTTGTGAACCTTCTTAAGAACATTCTCAAACTCCTTCCCTAAGAATCAAGAAAACATTTTTTTAAAAAGAATGTAAATAAAATCCTACATTACCTTTTCAAACCACATTTTCTCATGAAATAAGAGAGGGAAGATGGGAGGAAGGCAATCAGTTTCTTTGCACTGACCCAAAATGCACACATGGAGGTAGACATCACTCTTCTCTGTCAAGTACACGCCAGGACAGGAGACCTTTGAAAAAGAGAAGGCAGATTACAATAGTTAAAAGAGTTCACGGAAAAGTGTGCAAGGTCAATGGGCTGCATGTAGTCATTTCCTATAATTTCTATCAAAACACAGAATGATTTATCAATTTAGGGCCCAGATTAGAATCATGAATCCCTCCAAATGTTACTATAACTCCCAGCATGCCTCATTACCAGGTGGGCTGGCAGTGACAGATTGCCCTGCAGGACAACAACATTGGAAAAGCCAGATTCCCAGCCCTGATCATAGATCTGGAAATCGCTCTAACATCTATTTGGCCTGTATTTGTCATGAAAAGCATATGAACAAGAACAAAGAGATAGCATAGGACCGGGGAAAACTTCGGTCATCCAGATATTATAGACCTCCCCTTCCAGGAGCCCCAGCCAGCATGGCCTAAGGCAAAGGATTGTGGGTGTTGCAGTCTCACTCATATGCAGAGCTAAAACTATTAGTTAAAATTGGCTGAAAGTCTGCGTAGGGAACCACTGATACCAACTGGGAAGTTGTCATGAGAGTTGCAACTGTTCAATGTGATGTGTAGGGACCATGTAGCCATTTGTCATGAAGGAAAGCTGCTGTTGCCACACCATTTGAGCTGCTGGCTTCATGATGTTGCACATCTTCAAAGTGTTGTCCATTTCTCTCCTTCATGTGCCGGCAAGACTCCAATAATTGAGAAAAATAATCTCTGGGCATGCAAAATTAGTAATAGCCCATGTTGTTGTAAGCACTCTTGTAAGCAATATTGGAAACCAAAGCCTGGCTTTTGCTTTCAAATGCATGTTCAGAGCCAAACATTTTTAAAGAGCAAAAGATCAATAATAAAGCTGGGCGTGCCTCTGGGAATGTACTTAGCCCACGAGATCATTCCTGCCCCTCCACCATCTGAGCAAGGGAACTAAATGGCTTCCAAGACCCTCAGGACCTGAACTTTCATGCTTGGCATTTAGCTTTTTGTATACGTCCTGAATAAAGTTACTTTTTGGATGTGGCCACGCTGGCTGGGGCATTTAAGGAGTTGTAGTCCTAAGCAGTAATTTTTCACGGGTGTGAAATTAGCTCCCGTTTTGCTAGAGATGGATCTGCCGCAGATTTCGGTCACCGAAATGCTAAAGAGAGAGAGAGAGAGAGAGAGAGAGAGAGGAAGAGCCTGGCAACAACCACCTGTACTGTAGAACTGCAGAGAAAATAGGATACACCCCACAGCTACCTTGATGGGGGGCTCTCCCCTCTCGGGTGTGCACACCCGCCCTGCCCTTCTCACCGCGTGGATCTGCAGCTCCACCACCACCTTGAGCGGCATGCCCGCACGCCCACCGCCCCGCACCGCCCCGCACCGCGCAGGGGCCCCGGGCGCGACTGAGGAGGGCTCCGCCGCTGTGCTGCCGCGCCTGCCCGCCGGGGGAAGCGTCGCGTCGCCATGGAGACGCCAACGTTCCAACATTCCAGGCGGGGAGGAGCGCGCTTGGCTGTAAGCGCCGGTTTGTCCCATTCTGGGCCACGCCCCCCACCGCACGTCGAGCATCCACCCCGTCGAGGGGGGGCAGGCTTACTCGCGAGTAACAGTGCTTTGCCACCAGGGAAACATAAGAGCGCGTGTGTGGGGGGGGGGTGGCACCTTGAAGATCTTGAGGGACACATTTTTTTAAGCAAGAGCTTTCGTGAATTATGGCCCACAAGAACTCAGGCTGTTTGCGATGCTACAGGTGACTTAAATAACTTTAAAGTGGGTAAAGAAGACCTTGAAATGGTTAAAGATGTCTTATTGCTTTTAAAACCCTACCACAGCCAGCAGGGCCGCATTAGCCAGCAGATTCTGAAACGTGTAGTCTCCCAAATTAGTTTTTCCAAGCACTGACGGCCACACCTGTTGGTGTTAAGGATCATCAAGCTCCTTCCAGCTTAATGAATGAGACCTTATGAGTGAGACCCCCGGGAGCCCCGGCCAACCGCTCTGCCCAGGTGTTGCCAATTCGGGGCCATCACGGCTTCTATCGAGTCGATCCGCCTCTGTTGCCGCCTTCCTGTTTTTCTTCAGCCTCCCGTTTTACTGAGCATCACCCTCCTTTCCAGCGGTTCTCGTCGTCTCATTATTTGTCCAAAGAACAACAGCCTCCGTTTGAGTTGATCTGCCTGAGACCCATTTATTTTTCCTTTTAGCAGTCCCCGATTTATGTAGCAGTCTCCCTCAGCACCGTATTTCAAACGAGTTGATGTTCTTCCGTCCGCTTTCTTCCTCGCCCAGCTTTCACAACCCTACAGAGAAACTAGAAATGTTATGGTAGGCACGGACAACCCTAACCTTACTATTCCAATATATATTTTTACACTTGAGGAT
This sequence comes from Iguana delicatissima, assembly GCA_948472985.1. Lineage (NCBI taxonomy): Eukaryota > Metazoa > Chordata > Lepidosauria > Squamata > Iguanidae > Iguana > Iguana delicatissima. The sequence continues at coordinate 514,877 of CAOKZL010001145.1, forward strand.
GTAGTTCCTTCATGGCTGCCTTTCCAAGTCTTAAGACTTCATTCCCGCTCCGTTTTGGTGGATGCCTGAGCCCAGAGGTTGTGTGCCTCCATGGCTATCGCAGAGTTTTCTTGCCAAGGTTTGTTCAGAGGGGGTTGCTCTTTGCCCTCCTCTAAGCCTGAGAGAGTGTGACTTTCCTAAGGTCACCCCGTGGGTTTCCCTGGCTGGGCTGGGATTCGAACCATGTTCTCCGGGGTCACAGTTCAACGTTCAACCCACTAATCCCAGAAAATACCATGTGATCCTCCCCCCCCAGTCTTTTTCTTTGCTTTGACCCCTCTGGAAGTGGTTACTGCAGTGGGTCTCAACTTGTGGGTCCCCAGATGTTTGTGGACTTCAGCTCCCAGAAGCCCCAGCCACTATGGTCAATGCTCAGGGCTTCTGGGAGCTGAAGTCCAAAAACATCTGGGGATCCACAGGTTGAGAACCACTGGGTTACTGGGTCAGGAAGAGGTGCCACAGGACAGGAGAAGGCGCTTGAACTTCAGGCGTCAGACTTCAGGCGTCGGCGTTGCCAAGGGGTTTTCTGGCGGGGATGCTGCGCTGTTCGCTGCTGCCTTTCAAGCAGAAATTCAGTCACGCGAATGTTGGCGGGGGGGGGCGGAATGTTCCTGCCAGTCCTTATGCGCTTCGAGGGAAGGAAAACCTCACCTGTTGGATTTCTAACGAGAACTGACATCTTGAATCATGTTTTTTGGTGTGGTGCCGCGCTTAGTATAGTGCCGCCCAATGTAAGGACGCTTGTCAGGAAGTGAATTCCGTTTCAAAACCAATTGGGTGTCTTCCCAAAATGATGACGCGAGGGGCACCTTAATGGCGAGCATGTTAATGAGCCCTCTTGGACGTGTTTTTATGGCACAATCAGGCAACGTTTTCAGAACGCGACAAGACGCTGTGGCCATTTCCGCACTAGGCTGTTACAGTGCTATTATTCCACGTTCAACATCCTGTGGAATTCTGGGTTTTGTAGTTTACTGGGGCCAAAGAGCTCTCTGGCTGAGAATCCTAAAGACCCCTCCCTAAACTACTAACCCCAGGATGTTGGAAATGGAATAATAGCACTATAACAGTGTAGTGCGGAAATGGCCTGTGTCTCTCTTCCCGGGCTATCGCTCCGGATTTAGTTCAGATTCTGGCAAACTGGAAGCCATCGGGAAGACCTGAGTTTTCCACAGAAATTCCCACAGCGTCACTCGGTCAGGCAGCCCTGTGGCCTACCCAACCGATCCCTCTCGTCTCCTAGCAACCCCAGGGCCGCTACGTTCCCGCGTGACACGACCAGGAAGAAGTCGACTACGGCGTGGTGATGAACTCATAAGACGGGGACGCGCTGTTGTTGCCGGAAGTGACTCGCGACCGAGCTTCCGGTGCGAGGGGTCCTTAACGGTCAAGAGGGGTTGTGCAAGCTCGAGGAAGGGGATTTGAGAGCTGTTTGTTGTCAGCGAGAGAGGGAATGGCGCTGTGGCCGCCGCCTTCCCGGGATTTCTGTCCGGCCCAGAAGGAAGAGCTGTCTCGGCCGAGCGCGCAGGTAACCATCGGTCTGGATGCTGGCATGCCGCGGATCCTTTTATTACCGTTAATTCTCTAATAGGCGGGCGCTCAAAAATGCACAGATCGGAAATCGTAGTTTCTGTGGCAAATGGTAATGGTAGTTCTGGCCCACCCTCCAGTCGCCGAATTAGGGGACTCATTCGCGGGTAGAACTTAGCTTCGTCTTGGGGTGAGACTGCTTCCCAGGCTCCTCTTCTCTGCTTATTTCAGTGTTGTCTCTTTGATGGCCTTGGGCCTTCTGGAGTTGACGTGTCTTCATTTACTGCCTTTGATTAAATGAGATAAATCCTCCAGATTACTGCCTTTGACTAAATGAGATAACTCTTCCAGATTGCCCTTTCTTTTAGTATCAACAAGCTTTGTACCCAAATCTGTTATCTGTGACTGTTTGATGTGAGTTTGAAGTTTGTTTTTAAAAGGATTAAATCCAAATATCGTACCATACCCAACATTTCACGAATGGAAACCAGGACGTGTGTGACCAAACAACATCAGGGTGTGGTCATGCAACAAGAAAAGAAAAATAGTTAATGGAGAAGAACATACAAAGCTGCTGTTTTAAGGAAAGGGACTCTGGAAGTTGTGTACCAAACTTAGAAAAGCCTGGAGGAAGGAAACAACCAGTGAGTGAACTGGGAAGGGCAAGACTCAGCCTTTCTCCCTTCTGCTGAGTTAATTGTGGACAAACTAGTTTTGCACTTTGAACTCTGTTTGTAGCAATTGGAGTAAGCCAAGGATGGAGGAAGTGGGAGGAGAAGGAAACTGGGATGCTTTAAAAACTGCTGGTGAGACAAGGAGAAGATTAATTGGGAGTGTCCCTTCTATAATGGGACAGTTGGAAGTATGAAATAAGTGCCTATAACTGGGCTGGCTGAAGCAGATATCTTGGCTTCCTTCCTATTCACAGCAGCCCCTTCAGTCCACCTAAGATATTACAAAGAATTAATCTTGCTGAATGGGTTGTGTTGTAGTGTGGATTACAGTACCATCTGTGGGCAGAGCTTCCCATCCTAAGAAGACAGATCTGGATCCACTCTCACTATGTATTGATTAATAGAGAGTGTGCTCTGTCTCGTGCACATGTCGTAGGTATGGTTATTAGCCCACTTTGTAGTCCCTGCAGTGAAACCAGCTGAAAAGGTTGTTGTCAGACTTAGGTCGTTAAAAAACATTTATGGCCCGATCGTGGACATGTTTACGCAGGAGCCTCATTATTTTTGAAAAGAGCTCATTTATCTACAGATGTTATGTGAATTGTGCCTGTGTTATTCTCAGAGAATGAAAAAGTTATGGGGTTTTTTTTGTGCAGGTTTACAATGATGGGATCGAACTGGCATGTCAACAGCAAAAGGAATTTGTAAAGAACTCTGTGGAATGCAAATGGAATTTAGCAGAGGCCCAACAGAAACTGGGCTGTTTAGCACTACACAATTCTGAATCCCTGGACCAGGAGCGTGCCAAAGCACAAACTGAAGTTGCTGAGTTGAAGCGGCGGGAGGAAGAGTGGCGACGAAAGGAAGAGGTGTTAAGGCAAAGGGAAAGGCAGGATTTGTGGAACACTGACTTTGTTAGCAAGGAGGTATTTAATAAGGTATGAAATTATCCAATTTTTGTGAAAGCAAAAACAGAGCCTCTAAAGCAGTGGTTCTCAACCTGTGGGTCCCCAGATGTTTGTGGACTTCAGCTCCCAGAAGCCCCAGCCACTATGGTCAATGCTCAGGGCTTCTGGGAGCTGAAGTCCAAAAACATCTGGGGACCCACAGGTTGAGAACCACTGCTCTAAAGATACACAGGTGCTAGCTACAGTATATTTTTAAAGCCTTTATGTAGCACCTAATAGCTGGCCTGTGACTTTGTTGGATAAAGAGACAGTTAACACTTCACAGATCTGACCTGATAAATATTGTTCTTCCTAGATATAATTCTTTAGCTATTCATGTAAATATTCAGATTTTAAACAGTAAACTTAGAGCAGACGCAAGGGATATGATCCACAAGCTAGCAGACTCATAGTGTTAGATGTAACTTGGCTCTTCGCCATTTAATTTAGTAGGCTAATTTAGTAATCTGCGCATGTCTGCTCAGAAATAAACGCCATTGAGTTCAATGGTGCTTTTTCTTAAGTAAGTGGGTGGATTGCAGCCTAAGGTCAGATAGATTTGTTTCCATATGTGGAACCTTTAGTACTGCTAGTATATGGTTTTATCACAATCATCTGGAAGTGAATCCAATAAATAGTGCTGTAAACTGTTTAATATAACCCTATCTTGATTTAATAAAAGTTTTATAGTGCCTCGCTGGCAGGCAGGATGCTTTTGATGTTGTATGCTGATACTTGAACGATGATAGCTGTTGAGTGTAATGTGTTCTTGCTAAAATATTATCCTGCCATGATAAGATAATCTGTACTGAACTTCTGTTTGCTAGAGTTTCATTAATCAAAAGAAAAGAAAAGAAACAGAAGATGATGCATCTAAATCATTCATGCAAAAGCATGAGCAGAAGATTAGACATTTTGGTAAGTCAGTTCTTTTTCCTGAACCTTCATGTATCATGCATGATCTTAACAATGTTGTATCATCTCTGTAAACTTCCACTTTAGAAAAAATACTCGCTTTGTTTACACTTAGAGCATTTTTGAGCATTATTTTACACAGAAATGTTATTGGCTATGATGAGTAAATGAACTAAATATGGGAATGAGTTAAATGCATTATCTGTGAAAGAAGACAAAGCTTAGTTTTTTTACAGAATGTGATGGTTTTATACCCAACTTTGGGGTTAAGCAATTTCAAAATACTCTTTCATTTGCAAAAGAGTCATTTTTGCATCTCCTTGTTTTTTTAGGCATGCTGAACAGATGGCTTGATAGCCAGAGATTTCTCTCTGATCACCCATACCTGGTCTGTGAAGAAACAGCTAAATATCTCTTCTTATGGTGTTTCCATCTAGAAGCAGAACAGGTATTATTTAGATGTTCTCCTGCTTTCAGATGGAAGAGAGTGTTTTTGTTCTCCTGCTTTCAGATGGAAGAGAGTGTTTTCTTCATTTTGAGTCTGTTTGTATCTCATTCGGATTGTCCACAGAGATAACTAAATGGTTGCAGTTTCATACTTCCATCTGGTATATAAGCTTCCGAGTGCACAGTAAATAGTATCCAGATACTGCTAAACCATAATGTTCTGATTTTGCGATTGGCCTATCCCCATGTGATATCTTCTTATATGGTACACTAAACCATCATGGAACAGCAGAGTAACATAATCACCAGAATTTGAAGAACCTATTCCAGTATTTGGCATTCTGTGCATTATATCTTAGCTGCCTCTGCAACATTAACTTCTACCTATATCATAAGTCTCAGGACCGCACCACTTTGTCCTGCTTTTGCTACATTTTGGGGTGCTACTGCCATCATGAAGTGATCCTTCCCTTCCTACTGCTTACATACTCACACACACAAACTTGCGTGTTAAATGAATTAATAGCTAAGAAGCTGTTGATTAGTTGGCCAGTAATATTCTCATTTTTATGGAGTCAAGCTAGATAGCTGTTTGCCTAGTTTTGTTCTCCAATTCAGTGCCATTTATTTTTGAATTTGATGTTTGTAGAAATTATTTTACTGTACTTTGAGCTCTTTGGCAAAGTGGGATCCTAGTAGTTTGTATCTGGGGATATCAGGTGGTCTCCTAGTCCAGCAGTTTACATGGTATGAACCTGCCTAGTTTCAATGGTGAAATTGTACCTTGTGACTTCAGGTCATACCATTACAGTCTGTATTGGTACAACATATCATTTTGAAGATAGACTTTGAAGTGTGATGAATATTGGATTAACCTGAACAGGAATCTTGCATTCCTCACCCACCCCTTAGTAATTATGATATCTCTAGTAACTGTTGAAGGCTTCTAACTCTGAAAAGTTTTGTATGTCATGCAGTAAACCCTCAGTATGCTCTTAATTGTGAAGAAAAATGATGTTAGTTGCTTATGTATTATAATTGCCTTCTTTTCAGAAAGGAGCTCTAATGGAACAAGTAGCTCACCAAGCAGTGGTGATGCAGTTTATTATAGAAATGGCTAAAAGCTGTAATGTGGATCCACGAGGATGCTTTCGTCTTTTTTTCCAAAGAGCTAATGTAAGTTTCCATGCTGATTTCTGGGCTGTCTCTCAGTTGGTGGGGGTCATATCGTTGGGTCTTTCAGCAGTACACTGTTATAACACTATTATTTCACTTGCAACATCCTATGGAATCCTGGGGTTTGCAGTTTGGAGAGGGGCATTTATAATTTTCAACCTGAGAGCTCTTGGGCCTCAGGTTGAAAATTACAAACCCCAGTATTCCACAGGGTGTTGAAAGTGGAATAACAGCACTATAACAGTGTAGAGCAGGAAGGCCCATTTTTTATTCTTTTCCTATAGCTGTAGAACTGTGGAGACATAGATACTGCTGGCCAGTAGATTTTTGCTACATTGCTCTGCCTCTCTTAAAATAAAGTTTTTAATGCAAGTATCTATTGAAATAAGGCTTCCTGATCCCTGTTTTTAACATGATCTTATGTTGTTGTGTGCCTTCAGATTGTTTCCTACTAATAGCAATCTGAAGGTGACCCTGTCACAGGGTTTTCTGGGACTGAGAGTGTGTGATGTGTCCAAGGTCGCCCAATAGGTTTCCATGGCCACGTGGGGAATTGAACCCTGGTCTCCAAGGGCATAGTCCAGCATTCAAACCACTGCAGCAGATTGCCTGTACAAATCCATAAATAACAACATTGATGTTTATCTGGAAGATTTGTTGCAAAAATCTGCATCAAAAACTATTCTTACAACAGAAAGTTATGACCATTCAGGCAGTGCTTGGTAACAGAATGGAGTCCTGTCCTAGAATCCCTAACTGTAAAACTGTTCTAGTCCAACACTCTTGGAAGAAATTTCCATATGTTTTGTTTTTCTTTCATATTGTTTTGTTTTTGCTTTTGTTTAAATGTAAGTGCATAAGTTTAGGTTTACACTTTAAATTCTGCATGCACCATTGCCCTAAATTGCATGCTATATGAAAACAAAGATGGACATTTTATTTTATTCTATTTATATGCCATCTTTCTTCCAAAGTGGGACCTAAGGCAGCTTCCTAAAAACTTAAAAACATGTACACTGCAGTGTAAAGCAGTTTAATAGCCATATAAAAATAGTATATAATCATTTTAAAAACGTACAAAGGTATTTAAAAAATCTCAATAAAATAAAAAATGCACTTGCTCACAGATTAAAAACCTGCTTGAATAGGAACATTTTTGCCTGCTGGCAAAAATTAGATTTTTTTTTTTTCAGAAAACAGGAGGCAAAGTTGGAAATTTGTTAACAACTAATACAAGATCAGCAGGTCGTGATGTATTAAAAACCAGTGTTGCATTATCTAGATAATTGTGAAATCTACCCAGAGGCTTTTTTACTGAAATGGAAGTAGAAGCAGAAATAACAAGGATACGCTCCAGTTCCACAATGTTCTTTAGTTTTTAGTCTTTGCTCTAGAAACCATAGCATAACAATATAAAATTTTGAAATTAAAAGTAGCAAGTTACACAACAGACCTTTCACTGTCATCAGTAGTGGAGGTGGAAAAACCGTGGAATCTGGGGGAGCAAACTTGCAGGAGCTAAATTATCTCTTAAGCAGTCCACTTTAGCTCTTTTCTTATCATATAAAGCACTCTGTGTTGTACCATTCTAAATATACTCCTCCAGTTTGGACTGCTTTGAGGCTGAGCACAGCAGAGTCTAAACAGATGTTTAAAAATGGTATCTAAAAATAGTCACTTGATGCCAGCTTTGCTTATGGATGGCTGTGAAAAGAATTTGATTGCCTTCCAAGTAATGTGTCCTGTCAAAAAAACCTGAAGGGAACTTTCCTGGCCTTACAGTAAGACACTGCAGAAATCACTGAGTTATGTTGCATCTATTCTATTTTTAGGGCACAAATTATAAATTAAAGAGAAGGGTTATAATAGAATTGTTGAGGGTGGTTTCTGTCAACCTCAGCCTTTCCAGTTCAGGCGTATTTGAGGTATTCTTGCAAGCTGCAAGATTGCTTCTGCATGTCATTTTTGAATAGGTTTACCACAAGAAGGATTTATATCTGAGTAGCAGAACTGCCTGCATCTTAAGCTTGAAAGAGCAAAATAGGCTATATTGTAGTGATCATTAACAACAGAGCTTCATATATGTAAAGATTCTGCAGGGGTGCAGAATTTCAGTAACTTGAAGTTCAGGACTTTGGGGTTTTTTTGGTTTTTTGGAAAGTCGTTTTAGCTCTTGTTCAAAGGAAGTATAGGTAGCAAATGAAGAAATCCCCAAAGCCATAGGGAAGGCTGACTAAGGTTTCCGTTGATGGATCTTAAGACTTCACTCTCCTGCATAGCTGCTTGTCAGCCATTGTGACAGCAACAAAGAATTACATCAAATAAACAAAAAGTTGTAGGGATGGCCATACAAAGTGTTAAAAAATGCTCTTTAACATTTATGCAAGTCACATAATTCAGCTTTTCTTGATACTGAATATGATATTCTTGGATGAGCTATTTAATTGCCTGTTGGTTGGTTTATCAGACAGGGGAAGAAGGCTATTTGGAGGCTTTTAAGAATGAACTTGAAGCATTCAAATCAAGAGTGAAGATGTGTTCGCAGTCACAGAACTTTCAAGGTGCACCGGTTCAGAACTCCCCATTTCATCCTGATCTGAATTGTATAGGAGGGCTTGCATCTTTTTCTCAGGTAGGCCCTGTTTAAGCATATTTAAGCATACTAAGTGGGTACCTGGTTTAAGGGAGTTTCTGCCATCTTGGCACTTAAAATATTTTTCTAGGAAGATGCTTTTCTTCCTATCTTTAGGAATGAGTAAGCTTGCCAATGTATTTTTTCCCTGTGCTTATATATTATAGATGTTTAACTTTATAAAAATATAGCTACACACCTATATTGTTTTAATTTTACATGATTGTTAATAATACTAGGCATGTGTCTAACCATCCAGGGGTTTATAGTACTTATTCATAAGACATTAAGTTTCACATATGCCGCTTCACCCCGTATTGTCATAAAACTTCACAAAATTGCTAATGATGCTAATGGTAATCACATAAGAGATAACTAACATGAATCTGTTTTTAAAAGTGATAAACGTGGGGATTTTACAAGCAAGGATATCTGGGTTTCTAGTAGTACATCAAAGAAAAATGGAGCTTATGGTCACAGGATTACAGATTCAAGTAGTTTACCATATTAACATCAGATTGATTGTGAACCAGCTTGTATTGCAAACAAATTTGTGATGAATATCGCTCTCAGCTTTCCATTTACTATAGTTTTCCCCTAGATAGGCTTCCATCCAATATCAATCATTTTGTTCCAGCAAGTGCTTCCATTGAGAAGAATTTTTTTAAAAAAATAGGCACATCAACAGTATTTTTACCACAGCTAGGAAGAGCTAAGTTTTTGGACTACAATTCCTAAATCTCCCAAGACAAGATTCTGGGAGTAGTGTTTGAGGGGAAAAAAAGAGTTTCTAGCTTATCTGTTCTGATAAGTACACTTTAACAGCAGCATAAACCTTTGAGGATTGCTAGTCATTGCTGAGTTATTGGTATTTGCCCACTCAGATTTCCCATCTTCAGCTGAGATAGTTTCTGGTGCTTTGGAGGCCAGGAGGAAATGCCTTTCTTGACTTCAGCAGACTGTCATTTCTAGATAATGCATCACTGCCAAACAGCATACAAGCTCATAATTTCTCAGTGCTTGACTGCACACTTTCTGCTGTTTATTTCATTTGCACTGAGACTTGCTCCACAGTGTTCAGACTGACATATATAGTATCCTTTTATTTTCATAACAATTCTGTGAGGTAAGTTTAGCTGAGAGACTGTGACTCTGATGAAATCATCCAGTAAGCTTTTTCATTGACCTCAGAATTGAAATCATACCATCCTGCTCTGAGACTAACATTGTAACTGCTGCGGTGCACTTGTTGGTATTTGTTATGTTAGTCCATGTGCTGATTCACTTAAGCCATAACTTTTTACTTACTGACTGCATTGATGTCTTCTAACTAGTGTTAACCAGCTCCAACAATATAAACATTTCACAAACCCACCTACTTGATGCAACTATTGAATTCAATGGTTCATGAGTCAAGATGTTCGAGAATTGCTAGGTAACTTGCCTTGAACTTGTAAATGTCATATTGTGACTCTCTGGCTTTCCTAGATTCACCTTCTTGTTGTACCATGACAGTTTTTATTATTTACATTATGCAAATACTGCTGTGATTTGTTTACCAAGCTGATAGCTTTATTAATTTGAAAGAAGCTCTTGACTTAGCTCTCAACAAAGGCTACAAACACTTGAGCAGATGAAAAGAGCACTTCAAGACTTCTTATATGGCATGAAGTTTCAGGGTGAATATTACAAAATACATTATTAATAAGCCTACAGATGATTAAGAGACTGGAAAATTTGCTGCAATGCATATCATGAATTTCATATCAGGTATTTTCTTAGGATTGATCTTTTGTTTATTATGTTGTTCTTTGTTGCAGAATCCTGACTCATTTCAAGGTTGCAATTTAAACTCAGTGGTACACAGAGAGGATGAAGAACCGAAAATGATGGATACAGTATAGACTAAGACTCAGCCAATAACTTTTATTAAAAGAGAAGAATGTGGTGACTTTCTTGAGACATTTTTATGGGTGCTGCACTTTATTTTGAGTGTTTGTTGTTTGGCGAGAGGGTAATCGAGAAACACTTTTGACCTTTTGTTTAGAAAATATGCTGCTATGTTTTTTTCTTTCTTTTTTAGGAGAGGGGAATTCCTGTACATTGAGGAATGTGAAACTGGATGTTTTCTGTTACTACTAAATTTGCCTTTTTAATTTTAGGAATCAAAGTATAAAAAAGAATCTGCATATTTGCAATGTTTACAGTTGATTGATTCTTGGGAGGAATCTGCTTTAATCTTATTAGATATGCCCATGTCCTACTCTGGATGCTAAAATCATTGTAATATGTTCTACAGCTTGTGTAGTCAATGCTTAAATCTGATTTTATCATGACTAGCAATAAATCAGTGGTAGCTATTAATACTGCATATCTGCTTGACTCAGATAAAAGTACTGGCCTTTTAATTCTACTGCAGAGATGAGATTTTTCTTTTTCTTTTTTCCATTTTGGACAAATCCCTTTAATGTTTTTTTCTGACACTTGTCTGTCTTGGTGTGTAAGTGGTGATAATTATCTTGAATGGAATATAAACAGTATTGTTAAGAGCTCTTAGGGAATATAAAATATATTTCCTAGAGGCACACCTACAGAAAAGCTAGTTGTCTTTGAAAGAGAACTGCCTGATAAGCATCATTCACTGGCAAGTATTCAGGTTGAAGAAAAATCAGTACTACTTGGTTACCTTTTGTACCTTAAGAATATTATTTTATAGTAATGATGAGCATTTAAGGAAATTCAGGTGCCAAACTGACTGAATTTGTTTTCACAGTGACATCTTGTGAATGTGAGGCTTAAAGTATTATATTTCAGTCTGGTTTTTGGTGCTTCAGGTCGTACTAGTAGACTGTTTTAAAACCTGGAACAAACAAGGAATAACTTTTGAGAAGTTCTTGGTTCTAATATGTTGTCAATGTAGACCAGACTCTGTTACCTTCCTTTATTATGTTGCTTACATGATGCCATGTTCTGCTGTTGAGTCAGCATGCTGTATTTTCTGTGCTACTTGTAATTAAGTCAACCTTCATGTGAGATGAATAGAACATGTTGAGAAGATGAATATGTTATTACTGTTACCAGTGCACAGCCAAATTCAGTAAGTGTCTCTCTGATCCTGAAGTATCTTGAGTTGAATCAGTTTCCAAATCAAGAAAGTATAGTAGATCTTCGATTTTAAGATTTTTTTTTTGTTTCTTTCTTTTTACTCAATTAGGAAATCAAACAGATCATGTAAACCTATTAAGCGCTTGAGAAATCAGAGATATGGCAGGTTGTACACAGTTAGAACTCATTTGTTTTCTCATCAACAGGGAGAGAAACTCCTTTTTAAACAGAGTGATTTAATGATGGGAAGATTATGAAAGGAAACAACAGCCAAAGCTCAAGCCACAGTTCTCCTGGGATTCACATAATTTGTTTAAAATCTGGCCTATGTGAAGAGGAAAACTCAGTCTTTAAATGTTTCTGGCTAAGAAAATCCCTAATGTTTTGGGTCCACATATTCCTGTGGTCTAGAACTTAACATTAGCTGGAAAGAAGGTAGTCATTTCCTTAGGTGTGGCAATTGTTAAGCTCAGTCTTTTGTCACAGAAATTACAGAAGGTAGTATTGATTATACACTATTGATGGAAGGAAATCAGGACTAGCAATTTTATGTTTTGTCTAAAGCTAGTAGCAGATTCCTTGATGCTTAACCCAGGAGGGAAGATTGTCAAATTTGTATTTTAATCTTGGGGATTTCATACAACTAACACTGAGTGCATGGAAAGGCCTCTTCCATGTAAAGAAATGTACTTTGTATACTAGCTTCCTTCAATGATCTTGCCTGTATATTAAATAAAGCTTACTAAATTTTACATTGAATATTTTAAGTCCCAGTATTAATTCATGGGGTGTGCTGAGCAGGAGCAGAAAACTGCAACAAGAGATTATTAACCAGTGGAATATTGGATTAGATTTCATATGCTCTATTCTGCTTACCTTTGGATTAAACCTATAGATCAGTACAAAAGATAACATCGGAAAGGCCTTTGTGAAACTGGGATTTCATTTTATAATAATCACAATTCGTTTCATTTTATAATCACAGTTTGTCTAAGTTTCAGGCTTGTACAGCAGCTGTCAAGATTTGTAAAGCCCAGTTTTCCTACTAGAATTCTGGGTCATGAGTCACATGGGCTGGGATGTTTGAGAAAAAAGTATTGTCCTAAACTGAATATCCATTGAAATCAGTACTGAAAATACATAGGTACATCATTGTTGCCCAGTAGCCATTTCACACACTAGGCAGAAGCAAACTTGGCATTTATTGTCGAGCACACTCAACAAGAGCCAAAGTTGTAAGGGCTCCCTAGCAAGTATAGCTATGAACTATAAGATGTGTAGAACAACAAACTCATTTCTGTTGCATACATGTTCTGTATTTTTAAGTCTTCATTTAAATCAGGTTCATACATAAAAATGTCAAGCAGCCTAATGCCAGTAATATTGAGGCTTTCTTCTAACATTACAGAGTCAGTAGAGACAAATCAGATGTTGACAAGGCAGTCACGTGTATCTTATTTACATAGTTGTCTCATCTGCAGATAAGAGTGAGTGGGGTGAGAACTCAGTTTTATAAGAAATGTATTATAAACCATCTGTACCTTCTTCCTTTTTTTGTTCTTTCTTATTTGAAGCAATGTCCTCATACTGGCTGAATTCTAATAAGGAAACTGGACTGGGAGAAAAAATGTCCTGACCAATGGGACACAGTGAGAGACAAGAGAAGGGAGAGGAAAGGTGCTCATTTCGTGTGAAAACAGCCTACCCACCCACCTCATAAGAATGTTCATGTACAGATTATGTACAGGCATACCTCTGTTAACAAAACCCTGGTAAAGAAGCTTCTGTTTACCAAGCCTTTTTATGCTTGTCCAGCGCCTGCCTTCGACTCTAGCTAGCTAGCAGATTTTTTATTATTATTATTATTATTATTTTTAGCAGCATCAGTGTTGCGAGAATGAGAAAGCAGGGCTGGATAAACCAATCTCTGATATCAGGTTGCAGTACTGTCTCTGCAGTAATCAATGCAATAAAACTTGAGTTGGGAAAGAATGGAATTCTGCTTTTGTCAATCCCACTGTAGCCATGTGCACCTGTCTACAACAGGCAAGATACAAAGCACCTGCCTCCAGCATCCCTTACTGTGCATACGTAAACAGCAAAACAGAAAGAAAACGGGAGACCAACCTGCCTCTGCAGATATTTCCCAGAATGTTAAAAAAAGCATAGACCTGTACGTTTGGCACCAAAATTGAAATAAAAAATGTGGAGGCTGGTGAAAGCAAAAGTCATTTCTGGATGCAATTTAGAAGAAGTCTTCAAATGCTCTCAAGAACTTTCAAAATAAGTCTTGCGTAAGTAAATGAAATATTTTACATGGGTGTTTCATTTCAATGTGCATATTGTTAGTTTCAAATAAGAAGTCTGCTAAAACACATTGAACTGCCTTTTCTTTTCTTTTTTGTGATGTAGGAATCTTTCCCTATTTTTTCCCTGTTATTTCTGTCTCTGGTACCAAAGTTTCTCTTAAAGAAGTAATGCTCAGGAACACATCTACTTGTTAACTGAGGTATACCTATACATGACTGTCTCTATTGGCCCAGTTTTTAGTTCTCACAGTGTTGTTGGAATAGGGGTTTTAACTATCTGTGGCAGCAAGAGAGGAGGAAGTAACTAAATTCCCTAAAGTGCCTGTTGGATGTATGGGTTGGGGAACAGTAAAAATCTCTTCCAGGTAAACCTTTCTAAAAATCAGAGATATCTGAATGCTATAATAGTCTCCCCCCAAAATTAGAAATGACTGTAAGTTACATCATTTCTGTTACCTTCTGTTTTCTGAAAACAAACTTTGTGGGAGGGGGCAGGGTGTCTAAAGCAAGTTATAACAAGTTGTGCTGTTTTTAGAGGAGACTTGCAGCCCTAAGAGATGCATATAATTTCCTTCCCTGCTATAAATATTGCTGCTATAGGAAGAGTCAAACTGCTACAAGGTAAGATCTGTCTTATAACATTGCATGAGATACTTTCAGACTACATTTTTGTTCTGACTTACTGAACTGTAGGTCCAAAATGCTGAAATACCTAATATCCTTGCCATTTGCTGAATTCAGCATCTTATCTGAGTATTCTTATGTGCCTGTTTTGATTACATCTTAGAGATTGTTCACAGTATGTTTGCTTTCTACTGTACCATTCATGTTTAGTTTCTTGGCAATTGATTTATTGGAATAGGTTTTTGTTTGTTTAGTTTTTACAGCTGGCATCTAGAGCTGTTTGTGGTCTGCAAACTCCATTCTGGTTGCAGAGCCATTGAAAATCTGTATGTGGATCTGCTCTTGGTTTATTTTTTTTCCTAAAGATGCTTTGATCAAGACATACATTTGAACAAGATGGAATTTTCATCACTGGCCATGCTCCGCTCCAGACAGAAGCAGCCTAGTGAACTTAATCTGAGGCTAAAGCTCATGAATAGAAATTTCATAGAAATTTGCTCAAGGAAAAAGCATATCAAGGCAGAAAGGCAAGATTTCAGTTATTAAAATGATCTATGTGTGTACTTTGATTTTTTGAACTGAAAAAGTTTTAAATGGTCCCATGACACTGCAGTCTTGGAATGTATGTGGTGGAAGCATGTTCTGAGATCTAACCTGCAGACTCCTTTGCCAAGCATACTGTTTTGTAACACTGTTGAAGAAACAGATGCTTCTAAAGCCTTAAGAGGGTAAACGTAACAAACTTTGCATCACAGTTTGAAATAACTTGTATGGATGACTCTTCCGTGTGAGTTTTGGAAAATGAAATAACTAGCTCTTAATAAAATATACTTTTGCTGTAATATGTGTTGGATTTAATGTCAGAACTTTGGATATGTCACGAACCTTTTCAAATCATAGGATTAACAAAACGTTCTGTTCTAAGGTCATCATCCCATTTAGGAAGAGATTTACTAATACCTTCTGCATCCACTTTCAGCTGTCCTAACAGGCTCTGAGCAATTTCCTGTCTAGCCTGACTTTTGGACATACATAAAATAAAAGGAATAATCTTTGGCTCATAGCAGCTGATACAGAGGAGAACCCTACAGTGACTTTACCATCTGTACTGAATTATAATAGAATGGCCTACAATAGGAGTAGGGAATGTGTAGTCCTCCCCATATTTTTTTGAGTTACTACTATTGCTCTCTTTATCACTCACCAAGCTGTCTGGGCTTATTGAGAACTGGAGTCTAACAACATTTGGAGGGCCACAGTAAACTCTGTGCTGTGGAGTTTACTGCCCTGAAAATGGAAAGTCCCAACATTTTTACGCATTTGAGGGGTAGGCAAGTTAGAAATCAGGTGTTTAAAATATTGTGTATTGGATTGTTACTTCCAATTGTTACCCATTAATATTCATAGACACTAGATGGGATTTTATTGAAAATCAATTTAATATTAAGTTAATTTTACAAAATTCAGGTGCATCTATTACAAAAATAACAGTTGGCAATCAATCTATCGGAACAGAAACACTAGATTATGGCATAGAGTTGAAATATAGTCATTTCAATTAGCTGTTCATTAGCATGGCACATTGTTTTGTTTAAAAAAAAAATCCTCACCCAATCTTCATGATTCTGGTAATTATTAGAAAATAACATTTCTAGAAGCTTAGCCATATGCCAGTAACTTCTGTTTCTCCATACAGTCATAGCACTTGCTTCAGTGATATTGGCAGCTTCATTCTAACTGATATCAGGCAGCTTCGTTTGAAGGAAACTATGAACATGTGGCCAGATTTTGTTGGTTTCTGTTCCAGCAAAAGATTTTAGCACCCCTTTCTGGCTACAGAGGAGACAAAAGAAAAAAATTAGTCATATTTACTCTCTCTTTCAAGCTTCAGACATCTTGGTGGCACAGTAGGAGGGCTACCTCCCCACCCTAAGTGCTCAAAAAGAAGAAACAAGAAAAATCAGAATGGTATGACTAGTACAAATTAGGTAAGCTTTCATAAATTTGCTTTTTTTCCCATAATTCTGCCAACAAGTGCATATAAGGGTGCACGCCTCTTAACATCTCTCAGATTTGCTTTTCATTTCTGCCCTTTCACTGGATGATTCCAACATTTTCAAGCCTATCATATCTGTAAGGGCTTCTTCATGGTGATTTTAATTTCTCTTTTTTTAAAAAAAAATAGTGACAATATTCACAATGCTGAGTTCTGTATCTGAATTCCACACTTCATATATTTGAAAAAGCAGTAAAGCTCTGCTAATGGAGAAACAAGGAGTTTTGGGATTAGCTTTACATGTTGGGATAAAATGCTAAAGCACTGGCACCATTAAAGATTACATGACCCTACATGGAAGTGCAATACCTATAGAGAGAGAGAAAGAGGAAACCACACAGAAGCTTGAGAGAGAAAGAGTCTTTCCCAGTCTACTTTCAGTAGTCTAATATGTCTTATGTTGGGAAAACATCTTAAACAATTGAGTATATGGTACATAGAAGCAGCTGCCATTTTTCTAGAGCATGGGTGGAACACCTTTGGCCCTCTAGATGTTTCTGGATGGTACCAGTATACCTGCTCATTGGTGATGCTAGCTGGGGCTGATGGGAGTTGAAGTCCCAAATCCAACAATATCTAGAAGCCACAGGCTCCCACCCCTATACTATAACAAAAATGTTCTATAAAGCAGATGGGGTGGAGAAAGCTGCCTCTCCATCCCATTTGTTAAGCTGTAGTTTGGCTGCTACTTCATGAATCATTGTCATTAGGCTACAGTAATGTAAATCAGTTCACAGAATAGGGCTGCCTGAAGAATACTGACAACCTGGCTGTTAAGGTATGCTGCCTGTGACATATATTTATTCCACAAAATATAGCAATTTAATCTCTCTTGTGATGAACTCAAAGAGAGGCACCAGTTCCATCTGTGTAGCTTCTCCCACCACTATTATGCTGTGATAACTATAAGCCCACCATCTTTCAAATTCTGTTCTGTTTTCAAAGCCTTTCTCCTCACAGAGAACTGGATTTTACCTCTTATCGTTGAACAACAGATATACAAATTAAAGGCAAAGGGGAAATGGCAATATTTATTTGAAGTTATTTTTCTGCTTGTCAATATCCCAAAGCAATGTACAATAGAATCCCAAACCTGTATAGGTCTGCAAAATGAGTAATATAGGAAAGAAGAATACAAGAAGTTCCTTGTTCCTGCCAGGATTGGAATGGATAATTCTACTTGGAAGAATCACTCAGAAAGTAAAGAAGTCAGTAGTGACATCAGTGGGTACGAACTGGGTAGGAATTTGGGAACTGTTGACAACTGTGTAAAGATGGGGGCTGGAGTGCATCCTTTAGTGAAGCAAAATACAAGTATGCAAGTACTTGTACTGAATCAGTTTCTTTCTCAACTTGAAATGCAGCTGATGCATAGTCAAATTGAAGCTACTACAGTTGTGCCTCAATGAAATAAAGTTAAACTGTTCACATAAGATGTATCAGGTGCCTCTCTCTTTAGGTATGTGACTTTTAAAAAATAGTGTTCTTTTAGGTGTAGGTGTTGTTGTTAACTCTTAAGGGAAGTATATGCTGTTTTCTTTACATTATTATATATATCCCAATAAAATAATTTCTTCATAAAGCTTTGAATGTTAAATCATATAACGTTATATAGAACACAATTGTACTTTTTCTTGAAAAACAACATTGCTGGTGGAAACACAAAATCTAAGGGAGGCAGTATGTAAAAATCACAGACACATCACATGAAAAAGTGGTGCTAATACAAAGCCATCCACAATCTTCCTGTGCCACCGTACAGGCAATTTTGATCACCAGTGCTGCCCTTCTCCCAGGGCCTGGCTCTGAAGTCCCACAGAATGATGTATTCAGGAAGCGGCCAACTCACAGCTGGCTGTTGCCACCCCCAACTCTTGCTCCTTGGAGTGGGGTAGAGCAGCGGGTAATCAGCAGTGCCACTTTAGCTGTAGCAGCCTGCTGCCAGTTTGCACCACCAATGGTATCAAGGACATGTGCACCAGATCTTGGAACAGTTGAGGTTCAGAGAAGATTGGTGCAAAAAAGTGGGGTATGGGGGGGCACACATAGCCTGCAGACCACATTTTGCTAATTTCTGTTGTAGAATATGGGATGCAACCCTGAGCAGCTGGAAGAATTTTTAAGAGAAAAATGCTAGAGAGAAAAATGCATCCTGCGACATGTAATAAAAGGAGCTTACCGATAATACTCAAGGACCGGTCTGGTTTGTGATTCATAAGATTTCAACCTCTTCATAACAGTTTCTGGTTTGTCATCATCACGTTGAATAAGAGGCTCTCCTGTATCATCATCCAGGCCCTGAGTAGAGTGAAAGGTAAGACACAGACATAATGCAACTTCCCTGTCCATTCTCATTGTGAAAGGCATTGTTCTGGCCCATTCTGGGAATCTGGTTCCAATGAATCTATAAACTGTTTAATTTTGAAATACAGTATTAAATTTTCCCTTTCCCTGCAGTGCCTTTTTACTCCATGTTTCTTAGCAGGAGTCAATACGATTCAGTGGTCATATAAAGTCATACTACTCATACTGCAGGATATGCTACTCCCTAATGATATGAAAGATTTCTGAAAGCAAGACTTGGAAAACAAGAAATCATCTGAATAATTAACAGGCAAACAAAACATTTGGTCCTTTCTTCCAGTTTGTTCTCGCCCTTTCTCTCCTAAGGGCAACAAAAGCCATATTTCTTCAATTTAAAAAACCTACAGTATCATTTAACGTATATCTATACATACTTATTCACTAAAGGTTTGCTGGTATCTGCATGGACAGCCCTATTTGAATACAAGAGCAACTTGGATTTTGTCTACTCTCTTCTACCATCAAGTGATAGATTCAGGCAACTTTCCTTCCTGGCACAGGGTACATTTGTTTGCATTAGGCAATGTCCAAATAAGCACTTGGCATCATTACAGAGAGAAAGACAGCATTATTCTTATTCATAAGCAATTAGAAACTATGAATCACTGAAGCTTGGCTTTCAAACAGTCATATAATATCTACTTTACAACAACTTAATAAAGGCATTTATTTACATTAAAACTGTTAAAACCTAAGGCAGAAGTGGGCAACCTCTGGAAACCCAGCAGCCATTTTTGCCTCCCTTGTACTTCTACAGGTTGCAATACCTTTCTACCCCCTACTTCCTTACCCTCAAGAAAACAGCCTCTAAAATCACTAGTTATATCCACAGGAAGCCTCTGGTAGATGTTATGTTGCCCTCTAAACAGAATTCCCTCAAGCCTTTTTTAATATCCCTCCCAATTTTTTTTTTTTTTTTTTAGGTACAGAAACAGACTGGCTGCATGCTCATTGATTTTGCTCATTTTTGACAAAACAATATGGTGAGCAGTTAGCAAGTTAAATAATTGTAGAGCCTAGTCTGTGACTATAATTAAATTCGTAGGTGCATGTAAATGTGACAGATCCCTTTTGCAAAGTGCTCACTCAAACACCAACCCTTGGGCTTCGTCACTCATTTTGCCCCACACAATCTTTAAACCACTCCCTGGATTTAGTGCTTGGAGCCTTAAAATGATTATAATGTTGAACAAGTAAAATATTGTTTCTGTTGGGCTGTAGTCTGCATGACTGTCTATCCCAAAAACACTTAAAGCAACAGTGCTCAGGGAGAGACGTAAAAATGAAAGAATAAAGATGTGTTTTATAACAAAAGATTCAGAGAGAAAGCAAATAAACTGACTCCGTACTTATTTCAATGTATCAACCTGTCTAATATCAAGGTTATTTCTCCTGAACTTCCAGCTCAACTTTCATTACTTCCTCAGCTTCCAGCTACATCTCAGATTTTATATCATTCTTATCTCCAGCTGGCTTTCTCTAACTTTTTGAACCACCAAGTCTCTCCTTTTATATTCTTCCTCCTTTAACCTCTCCCCTTTCTCAGCATTCCAAGAGTTGCAACTGGCAGGGCCCATTCAGGTCATGTCTCAGTCATCTTCACAGTAATTTGCATACTGTTTTATGTCCCAAGGAGAACAAATCTCAAATAGGCTTGATCCTTCTCCACCAACACCTTCCCAACCCCAGCAGGAGTAAGTCTGTTCTACTCTCAGTCATACCCAACTGAGTATAAAATGATTTAACTTGTGCATTGTTCAATTTATGGTACAATCATTCTAATGAACATTAGATATTTGCCGAAGATAATGTAGTCCAGTGGTTCTCAACCTGTGGGTCCCCAGATGTTCGTGGACTTCAGCTCCCAGAAGCCCTGAGCATTGACCATAGTGGCTGGGGCTTCTGGGAGCTGAAGTCCACGACCATCTGGGGACCCACAGGTTGAGAACCACTGGTGTAGTCCATATATTCAGTTGAGTAACCAATGAGAGAAAAACTTGTTTCACTACAGGTATCATAGGGATAGACACTACTTACAGGAACTTTGGGAGGGTTGAAGTCAAGGTTATAAACTCTGCCACTAGCAGGATGGATCCAGCGTGCAGTCAGGCGTTGTTGGATGGTCTCAAAGGGCACATCCAAGTCAATCACAGTGTCTATTGGGCACACTTTATCAAGAGCTTCAGCTTGTGGAACTGTCCTGGGGAAGCCTGTAAAACAAAATGGCTTGTTAAAAAAAAAGCTCCTACATGAGGGTGGAAACATCTGCAGCCCTCCAGATGTTTTTGGATTCCATGTCCCATCAGCTCAAGCCAGTACAGCCAGTTGTGAGGAATGCTATGCTTCCCCCTGGTGCTTGAAAAGATTAAATCTTCTTAGAAAGCTACTGTTTTGCCCTCTAATGCATAGTTTGGCCTACCTGTCTGAATCATCTACAGACATATGCTCTGTTGGAAAACTAACACAGCATACCCAAAAAAGGACAGCTCCTGTCATCCTGCTGCCACTATGGCCAATGGATACAGAATGATTTCAGACCTGCATAAGTAGGTATTTCTGAAGGTTTCAATAGCTTCCTTTCCCCATGAGATAGAAAGTAAACACTTCCCACCACTTTCACATGCTACCCAAATGTGCCTCATAAATCCTTCTAGGTCACAGTACAATGTCTAAAAGCCCAGAACTTATGTGTTCACTTCAATTTCATTTTCTATAGGGATCTCAAAAGTAATGTCTTCAGATAGAAAACATCCTAAGATGGCCCAAATTCTTGGACTTTCTCTTTCTCCTTATTTGTTCTCTTCATTTTCACTTCCAGTGAACAAGATGATGGCATTAGCTGATGAAGAAGTCACTTGTTCAGTAACTCTCATCCATAGCTGACCATAGCTTCTTAAGCCATCTGATGTGGGGAACTAGCAATTTTACTCCCAGTGTGCCAGGGACCAGTACCATCCTAGTGTCCATGAGTGTTTTTTTTCCTGGAACTCTTCCGGGACTAGCAGCTGATGGCTTATGGAGCAGTGACCATACATCGAGCACCACTTTGAACAGCACTGATGAAAAGTGCAAGGATTGGCAGCTTGCAAAGATGAGGAGCTGTTGCCAACCCCAAACCAAGCATGGGCTCCAACACCCCTACCATCCCTGCCATACTGCTGGCTGAAAACCCTCTTTGTCATCCTCTCATCTGCCTAGAAGATTGGAAGGGTGAATGGGTGATTGTGAATTCGTTCTTCCTGCAAGTGAGAAGCATAGGAGCTTGAGAACGAAGCCAGGAGGTAATGCAATTGCTTGACTCGGTTCCCAGCAGAAAGTGCTTAAATAGACCAAAAAGCTGACTGTGGAACAACACAGTGAAAATTCCAAAGGCCTTGAAAGAAAATTCTGGCTGACAAGGAATGTCATTGGTGCTCATGCTGTGTGCTCTCACTGTCAATTTATAGCAAGGCTGTGTGTGCCAGCTTGCAAAAACAAAGTGAAACGGATATAAGAGAGAAACTGATCTAAGGCCTTCTTAGGAGAGAACAGCTGCAACAAGCAGAAGCCAGCATACGAACTGCATCAAAGCTTCCCACTTCTAAACCTTCCTGCTATTACTTTGACTTGGCCAGTCAAGATAAATGCTTGATATAGGTAACCTAATTAAATAATACCATATGCTAAGTAATGTCTTAAGAACTGCTGTTGAGTCTTAAATATATAGACAGCTCTCAATAAGCTGTGTTAACTCTGCAAGTCTGGAATCCTCTTCAGACCACTCCCTCTGGGAAGAAGGGATTGATGGCCTCTTGTTTCCTAGTAAAAACTGGTTACATCTTTAAAACAAGGACTGCTGTTTTAAAACAAGGCATGAGGGGAGTTCACAACCCTTTGAAGCTCAAGACCAGATGAAGTCACTGGAAAGCAGCAATAAGCCCAAGAAGCTGAAATCATTCAAGGCTGAGATGTGAAAGGGCTGTGGAAGAAGACAAGAAAATTCCTGCAGCCTTCAGGAGCTTAGGTTACCTGATTGCCTAAACACGAGCCAAGAAGTTTTGAACTGTAGCACCCATAGTGTTCTGGAGGAAAAACAGTTTTTAAAATCCCTACTCTATGCTGTTTATTTTGTGGACTATCTCATCTTGACTTGTAGTTCAGGAAGATCTACCCATCCTCAAAGGTTTCTTTTCGAAAGGGCCCAGTTCAATAAATATCAAGAGGTTGGAGAGATCACATCATTCCTAATTTAATAAAGCTGTGGTAGTGTGAATGTCTGAATTGTTGGGTCTTCCATCTCAAGACTGAGGGTAAGTCTGTCTTATAGGCTAGGCTAAGGATTCCAGAACCAGTTAGGAAACGCTGAAATCGAATGGAATTTAGTGGGATCCTAGTGTACAGCCCACAGCCCACATACTTAGAACAATGTTCTATTGACAGAATATGAGCAGCCAAGAAAACATGCTTCCACCAAATGAGATACATGTTTGACAAAACTAATTAGACTTCTTAGAACTCTCCCTTGAGAATGGCAAGATCTCAACACTTTGTCTTCCAGAACTGGATTTGCTGAATGAGATTTACATCAGTAACTTATATATACCTATTTGAAAATAAGCTATATTGAACATAATGGGAATTAATTTCAAGGTAATGTACAGAGAAGTCCATTGTTTGTTACGTCATTGTTGTGTGCCTTCAAGTTGTTTCTAACTTATGGCAACCCTAAAGCAAACTTATTGTGGGTTTTTCTGGGGCTGAGAACGTGTGATGCACCCAAGTCACCTAGTGGGTTTCAATGGCCAATAAGGGAATCAAACCTTGATCTCCAGAACCGTAGTCTAATGCCCAAACCCCCATACCATACTAGCTATCATTGTTAGTTATACCAAAAACTATTTCATTCAGAAAAGGAATATTCTCAATACTTATTAAACCACAGTGGACAAAATATAAGTGACCTGCAGCCCAACAAGTCGATTCCTCCAGCTGTTTCTAGATCCCAAAGAAATCTTTTATTTTTAAAAAAATACACAGCAGTCTCCACTTTGGAAAGCCTGCAGGAGTGGGAAATATACACTGAAACAAGTCACAGTTGCTCCCAGCATCTCATCCAAATGTCAGACGTGGATGTCCAACTACTTTTGGCTTTTGGTTTGGTTTGATTTTTCCACCTCACTCATACATTTTGGGGACTAATGTAACCCATAATGGGCCTGAGGGTAAGAAATTTGCCCAGTCTGTCATAAATCAAGGGAGAACATTCCTTTTTGCATCATTAAGAAATGAAGATTTTGCTGCAAGGTAAAGACTATATGCAGCTCCTCCTCTTCCTCTTCATCACCAGTGAAGAGGAAAAGGAGCTGGCATGGCCTTTGCTTCCTTACAAACTCCACTTCTCTCTTCTCTGCATGTTCTTCTTCAAGATACAGCTAAAAATGGGAAAATGAGAACATTAGCCATCATAACTAAATAGGTTCACTGATAAAACAACATTCATGTCACTTTATGCTGGGATTATATTTCAACAAATTTACTAATATAACATAAAATAATGTTTCATTATAATTTAAATATAATTGTTCATTATTATAAAATATTTGCATAATATATTTTAATTATAAACAAATTAAATAATTAAAATATTATGAATAATTTGTAATTTATTTATACATTTTCAAAATGTAGGCTTGTGACTCTTAACATTGTCACTTTTCTTCTTCTGATTGATTTTTTAACATCTTTGCCCAATGAAGAAGGCAGTGAAGCTTCAAAAGCTTGCATTATGTATTTTGTGCATTTTAGTTGGCCCAATAACTGTTCTATGGATATGGGATTTGGTTACTTATTTTAGTAACACTAAATGATGATACCAGTAGTGGTTTAACAGGACAGTAATTATTACATAACAATGATAGTCCTTGCTTCATGGCTGTACTCATAACATTGACAGACATGAAAGGAAGGAAAATGCATGAACAGCTGAGTTTTGAATAATAAGAACAGGCAGAGAAGCTCAGTGGATGGGATGGCTAATCCCAGAGCTACTCCACTCCTTTCTCGCAGAAGCAGATGTTGAACCCTGGAAAATAAAATGGATGGGAAGAAAGACTGAAGGGCTAGAATTAGGATCTCTCACTTGGGCATTCCAGGCTGAGGTTTCTTCCTGTTTCAGCTGTTTTATCATTGGCTCCCATATCTTCATGCTCACTTCTAGCACCCCTTGCAAATTTCTGGAAGTGGTCTTCCTATACAAATTCCACTTTCCAGACCCCAAGAAAAGATTATGAATAAAATTGCCTCTTCCCCCTAAGATGCTCCCATTCTGCACCCTGGAATGACAGCTATGGGCTATTAGCTACACAGCATCTAGAAGAGGGAGCCTGAAGAAACTATAGAATACATCCTCTGTAACTGTTATACCCAACAAAGGAAGCCTATTTAATAACTTTTTACAAACTTAAGAGAGCATTCATTTTAGAAAATGTTTAACCTAGTGTGATGGATCCTCTCTCTCCGCAGTTCCAACCCTTGGGCTCCTGTCACTCACCTCGCCCCTTTTCCCCTCAGGATCCCTCCCTAGATTGGATACTTGGGCCTCAAGGGATCCCTATGTGGACCAGTGGATATGTTCTGTCGGTTCACTGTGGTGAGAGTGACCAGACTCTCTGTCAAACCTTACAAGGAACAGCCAGACACAGTTGTAAAAACAATAAACAAGCAGGTTTATTAATAGACAGTTAGATCACACATTATTGAATCATTCCCAGCTCCTCGAAACCCTATTCAGGTCTCCCTACCCAGCTGACTGTCCTATATTGCAGCTTTTCCCTATCTCTATACCAGTGGTTCTCAACCTGTGGGTCCCCAGATGTGCACGGACTTCAGCTCCCAGAAGCCCCAGCCACTATGGTCAATGCTCAGGGCTTCTGGGAGCTGAAGTCCATGAACATCTGGGGACCCACAGGTTGAGAACCACTGCTCTATACAATCTTTCCGCCTTCTGCTTTCTGTCACAGACAAGCCTCTGTTTTGTATCCTTCCCCCCACAAAGGGGAAGCTCTGATTGGTTGGCACCAACCAGGCTTGCCCAGTTCCGTCTTCACACTTAGCTTCAGTAATAGCGTGCAAAAGGTATAAAATACAAAAGCATAAAGATAAACTGTTTTTAAAACGAATCAGCAAAGGTGATGTTCACTCAGGCCATTTCTGCACTAGACTTTTATAGCGCTATGATTCCACTTGAAACATCCTGTGGAATCCTGGGGTTTGCAGTTTCGGGAGGGGCCAACCGGCCCCTCCCGAAACTGCAAACCCCAGGCTTCCACAGGATGTTTCAAGTGGAATCATAGCGCTATAAAAGTCTAGTGCAGAAATGGCCTCAGATCAGCCACTGAAGACTGAATGAAACAAAGCTCTGAACTACCCTTTGAAAGGACAACCAGGAAGACGAACCTTACCAGAGCTTTGGGAACACGGCAGAAGAGGCTCTGCTTAAGAAAGTACTTGAAACAACAACAACAACACGTGGTCAGTTGATGTAAGTTTCACATAATCGACTATATAAAAGTCAAAGTTTGTCTGTGAGTTTGTCTCTTGATCTGTGTCAGGCAGGCAAAGACCTCATACGATTGGCTGTGTGAGGCGAGAAGACCTCATATGATTGGCTGGCTGTGAAGATCCTGGGGTTGGCAGTTTAGGGAGGGGCCTTTAGAAATCTCAGCCAGAGAGCTCTTGGGCCTCAGGCCGGTCGCTATGGAGATGAGGCCTACCACCAATAAGGATGCCAGAGAACATTTGGGAGGCATATGTGAGAAAAATTAAAGTGACATACACAACATAGTTACAAGGTCTTCTCGCCTCACACAGTAGATTGTATGGGTTCCATATGTGAGGAATCTTAAATTTGAAATTCAAAACAAAAAATGTAAAGCCATTGCACAAATTCAACAGAAAGCAAAAAAATCAAAAGCCAGTACATCAACGTTGCCAGAGAACACCGACTGGATTGGAGACTATGGGGAAAAGTTACAGGTACTGGAATAGGCTGGTTGCTATGGAGACAATGCCTAGCAGCAAGAAGGACAGTGTATTCCCACAGGAACCTAACCTCTGTTATGTTAACAACTCCGAATACAGACTGGATTGGGGAATATGGGGGTAAATTACAGGAACTGGAATAGGCTGGTTGCTATGAAGATGAGGCCTAGCAGCAAGGATGAGACCAGCATATTCTCTCAGGAACCTAATCTCTGTATGTAAATAACTCTGAATACAGTTTGCATTGGGAAACATGGGGAAAAGTTACAGGTACTGGAGAGGAAAATAAAATCCCAGGCAACACTGGGTAAATACATTAGCTAGTTCATAAAGCAAAAGATGGCCCCAAGATTCTTCGCTTTTAAATAAAAACTGCCATGTAAAGAATAAGTTGTAACCTTTAAACACTAAAGGGGGTATTCTTAGCTTTCAAATGGTTGCTTAAATAAAAACTTGCACCAGTCCAAGAAGTTAGGAAGGCCTAGAAGTTCTAGAGAATTTTAAAAAGCCAGCTTCCTAGAACATTGTCTGCCTTTTCTCTCTGCATTTAATGAACACTAAGCGCTATCAAAAGACCACGTTGGCTGGTCATAGAGTTGCAACAGAACACTCACCATCCAGTAGCAAGTGGTTCTCGCCTAGAGTTTTCAGCTCACGTAACATCAGCTGTGTCATAATGTCATCGGGAATCAGTCGCCCTTGATCAATATATGACTTAGCAAGTATACCGATTTCTGAGGAAGCAAACAAAAAGGCCTCTGTTAGAATCCTGCATGGAACTACGCAATGCACCTTGGCCATTTTTTAATTTTCTGCTTTTTAACTCAGCATTTTCTGTCAAGAGACAAAGAGAAATCAGGGAAGAAGAGTTACCATTTTCAAGAGCGTAAAGGCTTGGCTTTAAAACAGGCCAGAGGATGACTGTGGCCCATACACAGAAAGGACAGCAGGGAATCAATAGCTAAGCACTGAAAGGCAGGCAAAACAAGACCACACACCATGGTCAAAGAAATTCCACAAAGTTCTCATTCTTCATCCTTTCAGTCTTTGGAGAAGGACTTCATTTAAATGAAGACAAATGAGGGCAGCATGGCATGCTGTTTTCTCCTTCATTTTAAAGAAATGCACAGAGGTGAGGACACAATGTGTGAGATCCTCAGAGCTTGGAAAAGTGACTTTTTTTGACTGCAGCTTACATAATTCCCTCACCAGCAAGCATGGAATCTCCCAGTATACATGCTATTTCTGTGGATAGAAAGGCAAGCTTATTTGGAAACTTTCCACTGAATTTAGTAGGACTTGGCTTCCATACCCAGCTGCACAAAACTCAGATACAAAGGAGTCCTCTGGTTTTGTTGTCACATTCAAGTCATCTCAAGTAGGGCCCAGCCAGCACACAAAAGAACCCATATCCTCACTTTTGCAAAGAGCTTACTATTGTCCCTCTCCTGCCTTTTTCATTGCCTGCCTCTCCCACTGCATCCCCAGTTGCTATTAAACTTATCCTACTTCCATTCTAAACTCCTTGGGCAGTTACCTTAAGACCAGTGCTTTAGCAATACATTTTTGAAATCCGGGAACTCACTGTGATTGCTTAAAATAGCTCTCTAAATGGCAGCATACATTGCAAACAGCAAAGGGGAATCAATATGTCATACATGCTAGTCTTCTAAGTGGCAAAGCAAGTGAATGTTTAACTTGGAGGAGCTTGTGAGTGCTGCAATGTGTGTTTAACCAGCCATATGCTTCTGATTCAACACAGCATGAGAAGTTAACAAGGTAAGGGAGCAACCAAGAGGGCACTGCATATCTTCATTTGCAAGTTAGAAATTGCCAGAACACCATTTCTATATCACATGGACAAAACAGACTGCAAGGCAGGGATATATAACTATGGCCCTTCAGAAGTTGCTCAATTGCAACCCCCATTATCATCTATCACCACTGGATGAAATTTCCTTTCTGCAAAGCAGCAAGTCCAGAAAGTGTGGCTTTGCAGGTTGATTAAACATAGCGCCGTCACAGAACATGAACAGACAAGATGTTGCTGGGCTGCAAGTCCCTTCAGTCTGAGTCAGCATACGAAATGGGAAGGGCTATGGGACGTGTACTCCAACAACCTCTACCCCAAACCTGACCAAGAATAAGTAACTGGAGCCATGGGTTCAAATTTGGCCACCTGGGGTGGACAGGAATGTCAGGCTCCAAAATGATAAATAGTTCAATCATCCTCTTGTTAGTCAAGAATGCCAACTGGAACTTCAGAAGCACCATATGTCTGTAAGCCACATGGGCACAAAGAAAGAGGCGGGCTATTGTGTGATCTTTAAGAGGCATCTAGCTGGCAGCTGGTTGGAAACAACTAGATTTTATTTATTTTTTAAATATATATATCACATCACAGTGCTTGGACAATTTACAATAAACTAACACTGCAAAACAGGTAACTCTCCAATAACCACAATATCAGCAGTAACTCAGTAGCAACTTGTTGGTTAAAAAGAGGAAGGAAGGGAAAGGCAAAAAGAAACAGCCTCTAGACCTCAGAATGCCTGGCAGAACAAGCCGCTGGCCATGCTGGTCTGAGAATTCTGGAGTTGTGGTCCAAAACTGTAGTTTCCCAAGCTCTGGTTTTATTTAGCAACTAAAGATCTCAGTGGGACAGGCCTTCAATCTGGCACAACAAAACCGTTCCTCCAGTTTATGATACTTCCAATACTAAAACAAGGTGACAATTAAAGCAATGTCACAGACACACCTAAAAGGTAAACACTTGAATCAGGAAGCAGACAAGAGAGGCTGAAAGCAGTATGTGACCAGCTCTGGCTTCCAGCTACACCAGGAATGTCATTTGTTTGTGCCACTGCACTGGTCAATAGTAGAGTAAGCAGCTGTCGGGTGCTTTACAGGACCAGAAGCCCAAAGCAAAGTGCACAGTTAGGGAAAGCAGATGCAAATCTCAACTACAGCTGCTAGCAAGAATGCCACGAAGATATTTTCTTCCCATGCTGCTCCCCACTGCAGAACTCTGACAGGAAGATACAGCTGCTGAATTCTGGTTTATTTACTCCATTTTCTGTTTATTATGCAACTGTTGAAAACACTGGGCTTTGACAGCGAAGCTACTTTTTGGACTGCTGGAACCTCTCTATGCTGATGGCCATGCTAGCTGGGGGATTTAGGTGCTGTACTCCAAAATGGAATTTCTCCAAGGTCGAATCATAGTAACTAGGGTCATACCCAACCTGTGCCATTAGCTGTTTGACACTTCTTTAACAGCCATGGCTCTAGCTTACAGAATCCTGGAATTTGTAGTTGGATGAGCAGTTAAGACTTCTCCTCTAGAGAGCCTTTATTCTGAAGTTTAGGGTGGTGCAGCACAGCTCTCCAAGAGGGGAGCCTAACTATCTCAACAAACTACAAATCCCAGGATTCTGGGGGGGATTATTTAAAGTGGTATCAAACCGCTGCCATCGTGCCGTGTGGAGACAGGGAATGACTGCTCAGTGAGCCTCGATGGCCCAATATTCGCAGCCTCTGCAAGGTGAGGCTCCTCTGAGCGTTACCGTGCCGCCGCCGCCCCGCTCCCCCGAGCGTTTCTTACCGGTCTTTTTGTTCATGTTCTCCCGGAGGAGATCCCCGCTGGAGAGGTGTTTCAGGGCGAAGTGTTTGACGATGCGGGCGGAGACGGTGCCCTTCCCGGAGCCCGGAGGGCCCATGATCACCGCCCGCAGCAGCAGCGCCCGCGCCACCATCGCGGAACCGTTCGGCGGGCCGGGGAGGAGACCTCAGCAGCGCCTAAGAGGCCCCGCTCCCGCCCCTTGCTTTGCACCCGGGGGGCAGACCTTAGCCGCGCCGGTCGCCAGCCCGAGGCATCTCGCTCTCGACGGCGGAAGGTTCCTCGGATCGGTCTGGCAGGTACGAGCGGCGGCGGCGGCGGCGGTGAGCAGGCGGCGCAGGCAATGGGCGGCCGGGCTCGGCCCAGGGTCCGCCCCGCCTCGCCCCGCCCCGCCTGCCCGGAGCCCAGCCCGCCCAGCCCGCCCAAGGCGAAGCCGAAAGCAGGCCTCGCTGGCCAAAGGCTGCCGCAGCACGATCCCCCGCCCCTTCCGGGAGGGTTGTTTTGGGTTTCATAAGTAGCGAGTGGCAGCGTTTCTCTAACCATTTCCGCACCAGACTGTTCCAGGGCGTTTCCGCACGGGACTGTTATAGCGCTATGATTCCACTTTCAACATCCTTTGGAATCCTGGGGTTTGCAGTTTCGGGAGGGACCTCTGAGGGCAGTTCAAAGGCCCCTCCTTAAACTGCAAACCCAGGATTCCGTAGGATTTTGCAAGAGGAATCATGGCGCTAGCACAGTCTCCTAAGGAAATGGCCTTAAACTTTCCATTTACTGTACTCCTCTCCAGTAAATGGATCGGAAGCCCCGTCAATGCATAGGGCTGACAAGGGCGCCTACTGTTACCGCCGTGAACTGGCCTAGTTTTAGTGAGCTAGAGATATCATTTTGATATCATAATTCGGTCTTACTCGGCCGTCAGCCACGTGTTTGGAAAAAGCCTCGCCGGACAAGCGCTGAGCTAGGCATAGTCATTCAAAAATTCCATAGATGGCCAGTTCCGCTTTAGGGGAGAAGGCTAATACAAACACCCCAATCAAAAATGCAGAGTAAAACAAAATGGACTCTCTGCCTGAGCGGACACCCTAGCGAGCTAGCTAGCCACTTAACAGCTGGGCTAGACCATCTACCTACCGGCTACACCATTGTCAATTGGGTTCACAGTTCAATCATGTAAATTCTGACCTTTCAGAGGCTTTGTCTCCAGTCCAAAACTCATTGTTCTCATTCAAAACTAGACTAGCCTGTCTTTCACCCTATAAAAACGCCGTGTTTTTGAGAGCTCTTCGGAACTCTCGCCGGGCCCTGCTGAAACCACTTGAGCCAACGGAACTTTAGTTGGATCACTGAACTGAAATCACTCAACCCGTCCGGAACTCTCGCCGGACCACCTTGCTGCCACTTGGCCCTCCAGATTCCCCTCGGTCTCCACACCGGGTTTCTTCCCCTTCAGTTTGGCTGCTCCAGGACTTCGGACAGGTGGCGTATGGTTTATTTTCCCCCAACCTCTTTCTCTCTTCTCCTTTCTTAGTTAGGAGTGTGCTTGTGTTTTTATTATTTTTCTTGCTTAATAAATATTGTCATTGTTTGAACTGCTTGCCTCCTCACTGACCTGAACCGGTATACATAGGATAAAAGATCTCGCTGCATTGCCCTGCCTCTTGTTAGCCACGAGTGTGCTCAAGCTAATTTCCCCAACTTTTGCTTATTTGGTCTGGTATTTCAGTGTCCCTAACGGGACCCCCAGTTTACAGGGTAACACTACCACCCCGCAGTTTTGCATTACTCTCCCTTCTGCCCCATGCAAGGGCTTTGTCCTTTCTTTCCTCTTTATATTACCTGGTAGATCTGTTTGCTGTTAGCTATCAGACGGTACTAAGTTTTCAAAAGGGACAGGCAAAATTTGTGACATGCAGGGGTGATAATCAGGAAGCAGCTATTAACTGTTTGGAATTTTACCTACATACCACATGAAAGTATTGATTTCAGATAACTAAACCATGCATTTGTCTGTAAAATTAATATATTATTCATATTCGTTCCATGATTTATGGTCTGTCTCTATGAAGGGACCGCACTCCAAAATATGGAAATTTTTATTTATTTACTGGGCATCTTATTTAGTCTATATAAAAGGAAAAGCTTTCCAACCCTCAAATGAGGACATCCCTTATAATAAAGAGACTGCTGGCAACTCTATTATTAAATCTAGTAGCCATTGGGAGATTCATCCTTGAATTTATTTAAACCATCTTTAAGTCATTGAAGTGGTGATTCTTTAACGGCAATAAAACCACTTGAAACAGCAACTATCTCCACTCCGTCCTTTCACCATTGATGGTGAGCTCCCTGTCTCTGATACAAGAGAAGGGCTGAAAAAGCCACAACTCATTTGAAACATAGGGCAGTTTCCTTGACTCGGGTGGAGGGAGTGCTATGTCTCCACTTTGAGATTTACTTAAGGTTTTGTGGAAAGAGACCTCTGAATATAATAGTCCCAAAACAATTGCCTCTTGTTGCTGAATATGCTTAACCAATTAATTCAGAAGAGTCCAACTCTTGCCAGTGCCCTCAATCCAGTTGCTAGTTCTTACTAGAGTAGACCCACTGAATACATGGCTGGTACACGTTCCACTGAGGGAATGAGTCTTGTTAAGATTGCCAACTGGATTTAGACCAATATATTACTGCAGTAGACGGTTTATGGAATGCAGCTTCTCCTGTCTGGTCTCCCAGATTACCTTCAAGCAGCAGCCTGGAGTGTAACTGTTATTGTAGCATTAGCTACTGATTAGAGTGGGAAATTGGCAGCATCATCTTCAGTTTTCTATTTTTGACCACATCTCTGACCAGGAGTGCAATAAACTTGGCAAGTTTTGCAACCTCTCCATGTCTCTTTAATCCAACACGGCCGCTAGGTCATCCATTCTTCCTTTCAGCAAGCTCTTTCCCAATGCTCCCATAACCCTCACACTGAGCTAACTCATATGAAGGTACTGTTTTTTCCTGAAACTTCATTTTTTACATTGTTCAGCCCTGTTGGTTTAGAACACATAACCACATAGTAATAAAAGAATAAAAAGATGTATCATTTGATTAAATTTTTGCTGCTGGTATAGAAAGCAAATATAAAATATATTTTAAATGTTAGGTGTTCCTTTTCCAAAATATTCAAGAAGGAGACTACAGTTCCAGGATATAATATATTCTAAAATAGTAATTCTCAGATCCTGATACTTAGCCAAGCAACTAGGCCTCAGAATGCATTTTGCTACAGTCCCACAGGCCAAATTTCCCACAGAGCAGTGGGTGCTTCACACATTATGTAACAGAACACATTTTGCATTTTTGCTTTTGTACAGAGCCCAACAACAGACCCTCTAGAGGCCTGTGCTGGATATGCTGATGGGGAGTGGTGGTCAAGAACATCATACTCTCCAACTTGTCCCAGTTTGACAGGGATAACTCAGAGGAATCCTATATCATCTCATTTTTTTCAGTTGTTTTTAAACTACCCCAGTTTCTTTCCCCTCCTTTTCTCTTTTCATTCTTAGGGCCTTTCCACACTACACTGTTGTGATTCCACTTTCAACATCCTGTGGAATCCTGGGACTTGTAGTTTACTGAGGCCCTCTAAATGCCCCTCCCTAAACTGCAAACCCCAGGATTCCATAGGATGGTGAAAGTAGAATAATAGCACTAGAACAGTGTAGTGCAAAAAGACTCTTAGTTTACTTCAACTGGTGCAAAATTAGTTCAAAATGCAAAAGTAGTTTATACTCAGTTAACTTGGCAAGGGAGGGGACAGGTGGGGGATGGAATCAAAGCAAATTGCTGCAGCCTCTCCTAGCTTGTGTGTTCTTCCTTGCAAATAACTTTTTCAGTCTTGCAGTCTCCAACATTGCTTGGAACACATGTCCCAGTTTTTATCTGAAAAATGTTGAGGATATGCAAAAGCTGGGGGGGGCATAGTTTTTCCAGCCATTTCCTAGAGAATCTAGCTGCATAATTCACATATCTGAAAACATACATTTGTCCATGTTACATGTGCAGGTAAATTATTTTTAGTTTACATAATGTTCAGTTAAAAACCATAATGTAGAAAGTAACCCTCTGAATAGTGCTGCCATATAACCATATCTGCTCTTTCCTTTCTCTGTCAGCAAACAGAACCTCTTTCTTTTATGAGAGCAGATGAATGTGTCTTTCATTACTGCCTGCAAGAAAAAAGTTAAACATTTCCCTTTATTACATCTGAAAAAGATGTACCTACTGCATGTCTGCACATCGAACATTTGTCAAAGGCAGATTTATTTAAAAATAAATGCAGACAATCCTGTGATAGATGGGCTGAAAATAACTGGCATTGTTGTAGGGATGAGTGAGATACTAAATGTTCAACTAGTCCTTGACACTGAACCTAAATTACCAGTCAGACATGGTACAAAGAA
The DNA here is from genome assembly GCA_948472985.1 of Iguana delicatissima. NCBI lineage: Eukaryota > Metazoa > Chordata > Lepidosauria > Squamata > Iguanidae > Iguana > Iguana delicatissima. The sequence continues at coordinate 549,781 of CAOKZL010001145.1, forward strand.
TCCTAAGAAAATCTAATTTAGATAAATAGACTTTTTCAGCAGGCTGTCAACGAAGCATGAAATTTGATTACTCGTACTGTGCTTTGATTAGGCCTTGAAATGTGGTTATTTTCATCCGATCATTCTTGATAATCATTAACAAAATCAAACATGTGCCAAATGGCTAGTTGGTGGGCCTCATTCTGCTGGTTCCTTTCAAGTGTGGGAAGCTGATAACACTGGACTGTAGTTTGGTAGACATCTCTACTGACCCCTGAAGTCATCCCCTTCAACAGCATGACATGCCCGTCAAAGTATTCATGGGGGCATTGTTGAAATACCAGATCCATGGAAGACTACAAGCTCACTTCCTCTTTATTAGAAGAGAATGGGGGTCAAAAGAGTTTACTTTGATTGGTACAAACAGAATTCAAAGTGCAGAAGTAGTTTGGATTCAGTTAATTCAACAGAGGAAGCATAGAGGAATGGAGGGAATGGAAACTTGCCCTTCGCAGTAGGTTCAGGCAAAAGCAAACTGCTAGAGTCTCTCCTAGCTTGTATGTTCTTTCTCATTAATATATTTTGTCATCTTAATATATTAATATATTTAATTAATATATTTTGTCGCACTCTAATTAGTTGTCTGGCTGCACATGCCCTGTTTTTTTTATCTATTAACTGGGGGAAAGTATGTGACAGAATAGCAAGCATAAATGACATAATACTGTGTAAAAACTGTAACTCAGCAGGCAGGGTTCATGTTCTCTTTGGACAAGGCCCTGGGTATATTTCCTGGGACGGTTAATTTAAATAATTGCAAGCACAGCAATGTACAAATGGCCTCTAAGAGCCATTCTCCCTATTTGTGAGGATCGTTTTATCAGATGTTGAACTACCACAACACCCTGAACACACCCAGGCTTACTTCATCATGGAAGTTAAGTAAGGCAGGCTTGATTAGTAATTGGATGGGAGACAACAAAGAATTACCAGGGACATCCATTTTCAGGCTAGGAAAGACCCCAGCTTGAAACCTTAGAAAATTGTGGTCAGTCTAAGTTGATAGTATTAGAATAAATGCATTATAAGGCTGCTCTCCATGCTCCTGTGTCTATCACAGTCTCTTAATGCAGGTTAGTTAAATAGGTGAAAATTTATGGGTTTTGCCACTGACTTCAGTGGTTTACTTTCTAAGACTGCAACAAAGTGAATGTGTTTCCATGTGTTATTTGCTTAACAGAAACAATATAATAAGTAATATGAAAAGAATAGGGACAGAGTCATGCACCATCAAAAGGAAGAGCACTTCAAAAGCAGTCAGTGGGTATAATCATAGTGATATGATTCTAACCAAATCATATGAATAAGACTTAAGGGAAAACCCATCAATATAACTATAAATCAAATTTATCCTCCAAGTACAGAGGTAGACGAAGAAGAAGAAATTGAACAATTCTATACTGGAGTCTAGGAGGAAATTGATCACATGCCAAAACAAGACTTCTTATTTTTGTAGGTGACTGGAATACAAAAGCAGGAAACAGAGTGGAATCAAAAATTATAGGAAAATTTAGCCTGAAGCAGGAGACTGACTGACTGAATTTTTCAAGGTCAACAATTTGTTCATCACAAACATGTTCTTCAAGTAACTTAAGAGGCAAGTGATATATGGACATCACCTGATGGCCAATATAGAAATTAAATAGACGACATACTCAGAAGCAGAAGTTGAAGGAGCTCCATTCTCTCTGCAAAAGCGCCAGGAGCAGATTGTGGCACAGACCATGAACTGCTGATACCAAAAATTAGAGTAAGGCTAAGAAGAACAATAAACCGACAATCATGCCAAAATAAATCTCAAGAACTTCTCTGTAGAATGTAAAGATAATGTAAACAAATAGATTTGCACGATTAAGTCTAATTTACTGGGAGCCAGAACTCTGGACTAAAGCCAGGGACACTGCCAGGATGATAAACAGGAAGACATTATCTGCAGCCAAAGAGGAAGAGAAGCTTCAGTGGATGACAGATGAAACTCTTCAAGCAGTTAAGGATGGACAAGAAGTAAAAGGGGACAGAAATACGGTTATGTTACATATGGATTACAGGTGGATAGACTCAATCAAGGAAGCCGTGGCCCTGAGTCTGCAAGAGCTGAGAAAGGCTAATGATGACGGCAGTCCCTCATTGATGGGCCACCATAAGTCGAAGTCAGCCTGATAGCTGTTAACAACAACAAGGAACTTCCTGTCCATGGTAGTTCCCACCTTATGGGCTCGCCTTATGTTTTTACACTTAAGTTTCAGACACAAATGACATCTCACTTTGTGTTACAATGGTCTCCTGATATTAATTTACTTGTCCCTATTATCTCATCTCACAATACTTTGTAACAAAAATCTCAGTTTTAAAAGTTTGAGTGACGTATCCAGCAACATACATTGTACATAACTATTAATTGTACATAGTTTAAGGTTAGCCATGAGAAGACATCATAAATAGAAGAGCTTCATAAAGTTTCTGAGAGTGAGCAAGTACTAGGTTGGTAGGTGAAAATGGAAAAAGACTACTGGAGCAGGTATCAAAAGCTATTTCTCCCCCACTTCTATTGTATGATCTTCTGGTGTGCAGGTACAGTCAAATACAGTGGCTACCATCCATGGCCACTGGCAATGTTGGCTGGGGCTGACAGGTGTAATGGAAAAATCTGCAGTGCACCGTCTGGGGAAGGACGACCAAATGAGATCTTAGCTGATATTGGCACAGCAGCTCTGGATCGGTTGCAGCTTGCACCATCTGTGTCAGTAGGGCAACAAAATCCACCCCTGATTTTAATCAAGATTTTAACCCAAAATAGGTATGGTTTGTATGGTTTGGTTTAAAAACAAAAGCAGAATCACTTCCCCTTGACATGAGAGCTACTACCAGTCAGCATACAGCAGTGGCTAAATGTCATTTTATACCTGAGGATCAGTCATGAGTTGACGGCCGTTAATACAAGGCCCTTTGCATTATTGGCCACAAATAGGACTGCTGCAACATACATGTACTGGCTTATGCCTGTTTAGTTTTTAAATCAGATGACGAACATGGGAAATCTGCACTAGTGATCCCAAGTGACTGGGCTGAATATAAGAAGATACAGATTACTTTTTATTGTTTCTTCACGTAACTGTTGCGATCATTAACTTTTCCAGAGTAGTCTTTATTGCCATATCTATTACAATATTACTAATACTCTTGAAACTGCTGAAATTGCTCCTGTTCATGTTTGCTCTGGGAAATAAATCTTTGCCTTCTCTCTGTTTCTTCTTGATCATATAGGAAGTTTCTTGCTGCCAGATAGCAGGGGTTCTTCAGTCGTACACGCACATCACTTGTTCACTCTGTGCTTCCAGCAGGAAACTTGATTCCCACCTGAATGTGTGATAGAATTCCACCGAGAAACATTTAAGCACTGCATCTGAGGGTCCGTGAACAGTCTGTCTATGGTGTAGATTGATCACAGTTCCTCTTTCACACACAGCAATATAGAGGTATTTAAAAATACCCTGTAATTTACATCCAAGCATGTGCATTTGTGTGTCTGTGCAACCAAAGTGAAAAAGAAAATATTGCGACATCTTAAAACTGGTGAATGCTTCTATATATTTTTACTTAGAAATTAAGTCTTATCGAGTTCACCGGGGCTTATTTCAGGCAAATGAGTGTAGGACTGTAACCCAACAGGTTTATTGTGTCACACACTACGTAGTACAACATAAAATGTGTGCATGTGCAGCAAAATAAAATAATAATAAAAAAAATCTGACTGTTGTTCTTATTTGACACCTGGCCTTTCTCAAAAATAAAATACGGTACTTATCACAGGTCTTTTTCAGAAATAACATAACAGACGCGACTCGGCCCAACTGTCCCTAAAAGGAATCTAACAAGCACGTGTTAAAAGCATAAAACCCCTTTCTGATTTAACTGGAGAAAGTTACACGTGGCTGTGACTCGTCTCTTCAGCGGCACTTTTCACCCCACCAAGGAGTTTACAAATCCACTCTGGCGAACAAGAAAGGAGACAGCTCACGGTCCACGTCTCCCGCGAGAAAGGGACAGGCGCTTCCCCGCCCGGCGAAGGCCACCGGGGGGCCTTCGGCCCACTTCGGACCCGCGGCCACCCGGCAAACAGTGGCCGTTTCCGCACTAAACTGTTACAGCGCTATTATTCCACTTTCAGCATCCTATGGAATCCTGGGGTTTGCAGTTTAGGGAGGGGCCCCAAGGATAGGATAGGATGTTGAAAGCGGTATAATAACGATGCAACAGTCTAGTGCGGAAGCGGCCACAGTTTTCTTAGCAAGGCTTGCTCCGAGGGGCTTGGCCCTGGCCCTGGCCCTGGCCCTGGCCGGAGGCCGAGAGCGTCGCTTGCCAAGGCCACCCCGCGGGTTTCCGGGGCCGTGCGCGGCTGCTCCGCCGGCGTCCTGGGCCAGCACTCGGAACTGCTTCGCCCGCGGCCTCTCCGCCGGAGGCGGGGACGCCGGGGCAGGGCTCCCTCGGTCCTCGCTGCGCCTCCGCGGGCCAGCGCCCGGCCCAGCCAGCCAGCCAGCCAGCCAGCCCGCCAGCCACTCCCCGAGGCGCCGCCCCGCTTCCCCTTTGACCCCGCCGCCGCCGCCCCCGCCGCCGCCTCGGCGCGCCCTCTTCCTCTCGCGAAGCACGTGGGCGCGCGCCGGGCACTGCGGGGCAACCGCCGCCGCCGCCGCTCCTCCCGCCGCTGTGATCCTAAGAGCGGGGCGGCTGCTCTGCCGCGGCAGCCTGTCAGCGCGCCTCGCTCGCGGAGCCCGGGAGCTGGTTGGCTGGCGCTTGGCAGCGGCGCGCGGCCGCCCCAGCAACATGGCGAGCCAGTCTCACTCCCTCGGCTATGTTGGCTGCAACTTTTTGCGGCAGCGGCTGGTGCTTTCCACGCTGAGCGGCCGGCCGGTGAAAATCCGCAGGATCAGGGCCAAGGAGGACAACCCCGGCCTCAGAGGTTCGCCTGGGGGGGCGCGCCCCGCCGTGGGGCGGGGGTGGTTTGGGGCCGGGCCGGGCCGGGCGGGCGCGGGGGCGGCGCGGAGAGTGGCTGTCGGGGGCTTGCGCGGGGAAAGCGGGGGAGGTCGGCGCGTGGATTGAATTCCCACGGAGGCGGCGGCGGCAGCGGCAGCAAGCCTGGGGGCGGCGGCCGAGAAGCCAGCGTCTCCGTAGAGGTGGACTTGGGAGGCGGGTGATGATGAAAGACCCCCGGCTCTGTCGCCGCCGCCTGGGTTCACTGAGGCGCGCAGAGGAGCCCACCTGCAAGGGGGCTCGGGGCGCTGATCCCCGCGGGGAGAGCCCGACCTCGTTTCAGATATCCAGCGCCTCGGTTCTGGGACGCTGGGGAAGGGGCAGCCCGGCAGGGCGCCACCAACTTCTCTGCAAACCCTTGCCGGGAGCACCGGCCTCCCAGGTGGCCCTCCTGTCCCTTCTCCAGAAATGAAGAAGGGCTCTGGCAGCGCTTCCTGGGACAAGATCCCTGGAGCGGCAGGCCGTTCGCACGTGGCTGAGGTCTCCCCAGAGTCAGCGTGTTTCCGGCAGCCTCTCCAGGGGCGGTGAAACAGAGCGACTGAAGCGCTGGCCTCTGACTCGGGAGCCGCCGACCGCCGGCAGCAGCAGCAGCGAGAGACCTGAGGCGGGACCTCTGCTTTCAGAATGGACTGTGCTGTGGGTGCGAGGAGCCGAAAGGTGCCATTTGGTTAGAAACGTAGGAAGGTGCTTTATCCCAGGGACGGGAAATCGACCCTCCAGATCTTGCAGTCCTAGCCGGCATAAGCGATGGTGGGGGACCGTGGTAATTGCTGTCTAATAGTATGTGGTGCACACCACTTGTTTACTCTGTGCAAGTGTCCCCCACCTTTGCTCTATACCACATTTGTTGATCTAGCTTAGTCGACTGACAGCAGCTCTGCAGTGCTTCAAGTGGAATTAGGTATTTAAAAGTAAGCCCACCCACATGGAGGTTTACATCCACAGTGTGTTACAACTCTGGGAAACTAGGGCCATTTCCACGCTACGCTCTTACAGTGCTATTATTCCACTTTCAGCATCCAGTGTGGGCTTTGTAGTTTACTGAGGCCAAAGAGCTCTTTGGCTGGGAATTCTAAAGGCCCCTCCCTAAACTGCAAACCAAGATTCCATTGGATGTTGAAAGTGGGATAACAGCATTATAACAGTGTAGGGCAGAAATGGTTCAAATTAGCATTCAAATTCCTGCTTGGCCACGGAAACCCCCCAGGTCAGTGGTTCTCAACCTGTGGGTCCCCAGATGTTTGTAGACTTCAGCTCCCAGAAACCCTGAGCATTGACCATAGTGGCTGGGGCTTCTGGGAGCTGAAGTCCACGAACATCTGAGGACCCACAGGTTGAGAACCACTGCCCTAGGTGGTCTTGGACAAGTCATACTTTCTCAGCCTCACAGGAAGATGATGGCAAGCCCGCTCTGAACAAATCTTGCCAAGAAAATCCCATGATAGGCTTGCCCTGGGGTTACTGTGTCAGCAATGACTTGAAGGCAGGAAACAACAGAAGCAACGTTAGGAATAAGTTAGTTCTCACTTGAGTATTTCTGGCAGTTTTTTATGTTGCAGTACTTGCTGGAGGATTCATTTGCACTGAGCATCCTTTGGCTGTCTGGCATGCTGCTTCCTCCCTCAACCAGACTCATAAGCTGCTTTCATGGTTGTGTTGTGGGTTGAAGTACAGTTCTGCTAAACCGCACAGAATGCTTTGTCATGACCTGGAGAATATTGTTGCCCATGATTGACCTTAAGACCGAAATGGGCAAAATGTGGCCGTCCAAATGTTGTTGGACTGCAACTCCCATCCGCCCTAACGAGTGGAGACAATTACGGGCACTGTGGGCCATCATCCTGCTCTCATTCTCTGCCTTAAGAGATTTTCCTGTGCCTCCAGTAGCTTCCTAGCAGACAGAGACTACGAGGGTACACCTTCTTCAGGCACTTGGGCATTTTGGCAGGGGAAGCTGTGTTTGAGACATATCTCCTTATTCTTGAAACAGGGCCTTACTAGCCGCTATCTCAAAGCTTCTGTATAGTGTAGCTTTCTCTGACTTGGCACCCTCTAGATGTGTTAGACTACAAGTCCCATCATTTTCAACCAACTCAGTCATGATTGTTGGGACAGAGGGTGCCCATAGCTCCACAGTCTGGGTGGTGGTAGGTTAGGGAAGATTGATGTAGAAGGCAGAGGCCATAAGCCTGCTGTTGCACAGTGCTTGGGGTTCCACTCCTTTCAGGATCATACAGCCGTAGCAAGACAAAATCTACCAAGCATCCTGTCTCTCCAGGGCCTTGCTTCCTTCTTGGCCACTGCACCCACTGTCTTTTCCTTCTGTTTCTACTACACTAACTGCTGTTGCAGTTACACTGATGTAGTGGACCAGCAGAATTCTGGCAGAATGTTAACCTGTTTAGGAAAGAACTGGGCCCAAGTTCATGCACATCCATCATATGCACTGACAGGGTTTGGGCAACTTGGTATGTTTTGGCTCTCCCTGTAGGCCTGTTTTAAGGGCATATGCCATACATGTCTGTCTGATATGTCTGAATTTCTTGGGAGAAGCTGTGGGTATGAATGTAAAACTATCACCCCCACCACTTTGAGTCTCCTCTTCTTTTTCCTCTCTGAAGATCAAAGAAGTGAACATAAAACAACAGATATAATGGCAAAAGGTTAATAATTTGAAACATCATGTTGTTGTGGTTGTTATAGGTCTTCAAGTTGACTTAAAGCAACTCTATCATATGGTTTTCTTGGCGATATTTATTCAGTGAAGGTTTGCCGTTGCCTTCCTCTTAGGCTGAGAGAATGTGGCTTGCCCAGGGTCACTCAGTATGGGTTTCCTTGGCTGGGCAAGGATTTGAACTCTAGTCTTCTGGAGTCCTGGACCAATACTGAAACCACTACACTCCTCAATCTTGCTGAAACATTGTCTGACAATAAAATAAAAACATTACAGTAAGTCTATAGGTATGTTTTCAGTTCAGCTCTGAAGAAAACACTTGTTCAGTTACTAAATGATTCAGAATTCAAGAAAAATATTTCATTAAGCCACATGTCATAATAACCCACATCTTTTAACCAAAACAATACACTTATACTCTGCTCTAGTAGCCAGTATATTTCCACTAAAAGAGCAAATCTGCCCCAGAGCTAGCAGAAACTAAGAGGTGAGACATCTGTTTAATCCAGTAATAGCCAAGGATGAAAAGGGCTACCACATCCTAACATCATCCTCTCACCATGCCCTGTCATTGCAGAGGGAGGAAGGGGAGAGGCCGCTAACACTGCTGTCATGCTTAGTGGGAGCAAACCTTGGGAGGGAATTGCTGCTGGCGGCAGTTATGACTGCATAGCTCAACTTGGAAGATATTCACAGGGTGCCAATGGCACCCTTCGGGTTTGATGCTCCGGGAAGGTCTGCTTGGGAGTCAGCCAGTCTCAGGTGTAATAAAAGGTCAGGGGGCACGTGTGACATAGAAGACCCATTCTCGTGGAAGCTGAGTGGTTGCCATCTCTCTCCTGACAGTTTATCTAAGTGCAAAGAGATGCTGTCTCTTGTGGGAGAGGCAACCTATGGAGCTCAAAGTGTTGTTCAGTTCTCCTCATCCCTGAGGAATATGGCAAGTGTCTGGGAATGATGGAAATTGTAGTACAGCATCATCTGTGACAATTACAGACTACTCACTTTGACTTGTTGTCTGTCCTGAATTTGTGTTACTTGTCAGTGTAAAGACAACAGAGTTTTGAGCTGTGCCTGGGAAAGCTTATATTCATCATTGGATTATGTTTCTAAGGACTTAAGCCTGTCCCCTAAGGGTAGCAAAACATTTTTTTGTATTACTGTACTTAGTCCCATTCCCATGATAGTCCACCATTCCAGGATTACTTAAAGGTTATCAGAGTTTTTAAATCTTCCTGTTCACCTTCCAAATCAATCCATTTTCCTCATATTCCCAGGGAAAGTTTCGAAAGCAGCACAGGAAGCAGTAGGGGTTTCAAATATCTACTAGAGCCTGTTGTTGAAAGCCATGAATCCATCAGTGGACTTCCAGGAGTGGAACAGATTCCAGTAGAAGCAGAAAGTGCATTATTATGCCACTCTGATGCAGCTCTTCCCATGTTGCACTCAAAACTGGATAAAGGAGCTGAGATAGCCTCCTGAACTGTTTTTTAAACAATACAGAGGACATTCTTGAAGTTCCATCAGTGGACACTGCCCTGACATTTCCCAACAGATTCAGGCATTTGAGGAAAATAAATAAAATTGAATAAAAAAACTTGTATTGTGCATAGCTTTTGCTTGCTCTGTATCAGTGGTTCTTAACCTTTTCTTTGCCAGGGAACCAGTGTAAATACAATTTGTTGCCAAAGTCCTCCAAGACTTAACTCAAGATGCAAATATTTAAATATTTATTTAAATGTTCAAATATTTATTTATTAAAGACTTCTAGAGACTAGTATTCAAATTCCTGCTAAGGCTGTGGGTGACCTTGGGCAAATCACATTCTTTCAGCCTGAGAGGAAGGCAAAGGCAAAAGCAATGGCAACCCTTCTGAACAAATCTTGCCAAAAAAAAACCCCTGTGATAAGTTCACCTTAAGGATGCCATAACTCAGAAGTAACTTAAAGGCATATAACAACAATGTGCCACTGACAGGGGGAAGTTCTTTCTAGCTGTCATGTCTTTCCTCTTTGATAACAGGCTTATGGTGACCTTAAAGCAAGATTAGCATGGGTGTTGTTTTGGCAAGATTTGTTGCCTTTCTCTGAGGCTGAGAGACTGTGACTTACTTGAGGTCACCCAGAGGGTTTCCATGGCTGAGTGGAGATTCAAACACTGGTCTCCAGAGTCATAATTTGGGTGCATGCACACATCTGCCTTTCATCAGGGATGTGGCAGCAGGGAGGGGGCAGGCGCCAAAAATGCTCTGTTTGCAAATGAGGGAGCAGTTTGGGCATGCACACATGCTTGCTGCCATGTCCCTCAGTAACCACGCTCCCTGCTGTCATGTTCCTTACCAGAGAGACACAGTGCCAGGTGTATACACATGCCAAAACTGCTCTCTCGTTTGCTAACAAGGGAGTAGTTTCGGCACACACACAGCCACATGTCTGTTACTGCTGCTGCTGTTGGTATCCAGCAGCAGGGCTTTGTGGACCCCCTTTTAGGGCACCATGGACCCCCGGAGTCTTCAGACTTAAGGTTAGGAACCATTGCCTTGTGTTATTTCTTTTTTCCTGGTTCTTGTTTGGTTTCGTCACATTTATTAGATTTTAATGGGTGTAACAAAATCAAGCAAGATCCAAGGACCAAAAATGGTAGGAAGCACAAAAATAAAACAAGGGTGCACATCTCAGTCTCTCTGAGGACTGTACTCTTACCTGACAGAGGAAAACATTTTTATTCCCATTTGAATAGTGTTTTCATTTTAATGCTTTCTTGATTAACCACTGTGACAGATCCTTTTACCCAGGCTACTCCTACAACCCCAACCCCTAGGAATCCAGCTACTCACCCTGCCCTTGTTTCCTCAATAAGTCCCTTGCTGGATTGGATTACTGGGCCTCGGTGTGACCCTTTTACTGTGGACTTGTGGCTGTGTTGTTGTGTGGGTCATTTAGTTTTGTTATGCATGGCCTGATTCCAGTTCTTGATAGAGAGCCAGAGACAGGCTCAAAACAACAAGAGTATGTTTATTGAACATAGTAGAGGAATATAAAAATCTTTTCGTGTGTGTGTGTGTGTGTGTTTACACACATGTGTGCTTGGCCATGGAAACCCATTGGGTGACCTTGGGTGTGTCACACACTTTTAGCCCCAGAAAACCCCATGATAGGTTTGTCTTAGGGTTGTCCTAAGTCCAAAACGACTTGAAGGTACACAACAACTACGTACATGCATACATTCACACACACACACTTTTAAGCTCCCCAGAACCATAAGTAGTTCTCCCTTCTTCCTCACATCCACATTCCTGTCTCTAATAAATCAAAAGCCTCTCTGAGAACTTCACCCTGTCAGTTCCTGTTCCGAAATCCAAACTGCTTCAGACTCTGTCTGAGTCTCCTGAGAGAAGCCTCTCCCTTTTGATATATTCTCTACCACTGCAGCCACTGTTCACAGTCCTTCTTAGCCATAATTGGCTCCCTGCGTGCCAGTCTGCTTCCTTCACAACCATTTTCCCCCCATCTCTTCCCATAGTGTGCTCACTATAGTGTCTCTGCTCCACTGTAGGTTCCTCTGAACCAGAGCTTAAACAAGATATGCTTTTGAATCACAACTTGCAAAGTTTCCCAGCTGACTTGGCAACTTGGCATGGGAACTATAGTCCAAAAAAGTATTTTTTCTAAGCCTAACTCTGAACCTTCCCTTCTGTTTATCCACCCTTTCTTTTTATATACTGCAGATCTTCATTCTTCTCTTACTTGCACTCACTCTTTTTTCTATTTTCCCTGATCACATCCTCCTCAAATGCTGATTTTGGGGAAAAGGAGAGGTATAAATAAAGTAATATAATAGAAGTCTCCCTCAAGAACCATCCGTTGTGACATTATTTTTCCTCTTCATCCCATGCAACTCTTTTGTACTTCTGTAGCATCATGGTCCTTTTGGCTGCTATATCAGTTACTCACCTTTCATATGTCAGTTTCTCCATACAGTTGCTCTATACATCCTATCTCTCTTGCCTTCTCCTTTTCTTCTTCCGTCATGCTACTAATGTATATGCATATTGTCCCTGTTCCTCCCTCTTTCTGCCTTCAGTTGCACCAGAGGTTTCCAAACTTTTCATGTTGGTGACACTCTTTTTAGATATGCATCATTTCATGACACAGTAATTTCAGTTTTACTAGCAAACCAGAGGTTAGACTAACCCGTTATAAAAGATACAGACACGTACATAAATTGTAATAACAAAATGTATGGGGAAACAACATATCTAATGAAAAACTTATATATTTAAAAATATATGATTTATAAATAATAGCATTACATTTCCAAGATTATAGGCAACACACCTACACACTTCAGGTGACGCACTAACATGTCACAGCACACCATTTAGAAAGCCCTGAGTTACATTATGCCACATTTATTGCTCTCTCTCAATCTTTCTCGTACTCTCTATTTTGTTTAATGGAATTTGGGGAACAGCAGCGCACACAAGGCCTCTATGTTCCGAGCAGGTTGTGTACAGCAGCTAGCAATAGGCTAGAAAAGCTTTTACCAGCTCCACCACTTGTGATCCTCTGAACCTGGAAAGAAATGCAGTGAAAGAAGTGGAAAGAAATGCAGCATAGACATAGTAATTAGAGATGTAAATTTTCCAGAAATTTTGAAGTCTTGGGGGAAAAAATTGGGGAGGGGATTGAAATTTTTGGAAAAATAGAAAAAATGCAGTATTAACTCCTTTACAGATTGAAGGTAATTTTGTTATTTTAGGAACATATAACTCATTATATACAACTTTGTTTTGCATAAAATTATGATCAGTGTATTTACAGTAAAGTTTATCCAGAATATAATTACAAATTGAACGTTTTAACAATTTTACTTTTTCCTGTAAATGAAGCTAAAAGATCCTAAACTCTAAGGAACACCTGAACTATAAAGAACCACTCTGGGTTTGCCAGTTTGAGGAACAGGTCAAAACCAAAATCAAAACAGAATAAAACATCAGCACTAGTAAAACAGAACATTATTTTATCTCCTCTAGTTTTCCCTATTGTCAAGCTGTCATAAGAATGTCTACAGAAAGAACTAAGAAAAGAGACCTAAGACCAGGAATTGCAATGATCTGATACTTACCTACTCTTACATAAAAATATTCCAATTAAAAGTCTTCCATAAAAGTCAGTTTTCAGAAGTGAATTTAGGGCAGTAAATATGTGAACACGTTGTCTTAAACGTTTGATTCATCATGCCAAAAGAAAATATTCTTTAATCCATTTTCCCCATTTTTCTTTTTTTAAATATTTTTATTAAAAATTCTAAAAGAAAGTATAAAATGGGAACATTTCTTCTAAATGCCCCCCCCAACTCCCATAACAAGTTCTCTTCTCCAGTTGTCCCCAGCTGAATCAAACAAAAAATACAATACAATGCAATACAATACAAAGAGTCCAATCCACTATACATGGAATCTTTGGGATAACAGTTATAATTTATCTTTTAACCAGTCAATACATTTTTACCTTTTTTATCAAATTATATCATTATAATCATTAGCTTTACAATTGTAGCCACATTTTCCCCATTTTTCTAGGGGGAAAAAGGCTTCAGGAAAGAAATTTTTTGCCGGTACTCTCCAGGTTTTTTTCTGGGTCTTCACATCCGTAAGGGTAACATGTGAGTTTCTTGTCCTGGCTTCTAACAGGCTTAATGAATGTTAAGTATTTTCCCAACAAACCAGTAGGAAAGGATCACAAACAAGAGATATGTAGTATTTCACTGGGGCCCCCACAGTTAGCAAGTCCAGTGGAACTTAAGTTGTATATGCCCAATTAGGCTGGCCATGCTATATGGCAGAGTGAGTCAGCTGCCTCAGCCAATGAATTTTGAGTGGGATTACAGAGGAACAATCTTTTTAATGCCAGAAGGGTAGTGAAAATTTATGCTTCGTGAACCAAAATAACTTGGTTGACTTTGGGTGCTGTACGCCTTGATTTAGGTAGGTAGTTTACAAAATGTCTTGGAGATAGCCCTCGTGCCCAGCATAGATCACCACTTGTTCAAGCAGTCTACCACTTGCTGTAGATCAAAAGATCCTGCTGAGACTTGGCAGAGGATGTCTGGAAGGTGGTTCCATTAAAGTTTTACCTGCTGAGACGAATATTCAGAATTCAAGGGATTTCCCCTTCGCTCTTCTGTATCTGAAAACTTCAGGGGAGAAGGAGATGACAGCACACACACAGGCAAATGGGAGGGGGCTCTCCGTGGTACTGCTGGTATGTTCCTGAGGTAAAAGGTATGGAGAGAGCAGGAAAATGGGACGCCCCATGTACCCCTTTAGCCGCGCACAGGACCAAGTACGCTTCAGCTGGTGTTTTGAATAATAAATAAATACATAATATTTGTCTTTGTGATCACTGTAACCTAATAGCTCTCTACTCAAATATAAATACCCCTGAGTTTATATGGAGAGTACTTACCAGTAAGGGGATGGCTGCTTTATGTTACCAGGAGGAAAGAATTCTGAAGCATTAAGCTACTCAATTAGGAATTTTTTTTCTGGTTGCTGTACACACACACACACACACACACACACACTCTCTCCTCACACTAACTCCTTAATTAAAATAACATGGAGTCATTTGATGGGAAAACTGGAATATTTTAGTACTCTAGCAAGCCTTTGCTACAGGACAGTCGTCTTGAGTAGATGAGTCAAATGTAATAGGTGAATAAATCTGATAAGGAAACAAGCACTGGGAATCAGGATATAGAATTACTGTGATCTGCAATGTAAACAGAGATTCTGTTTAATAAATTCTCTCTCAAATCTTTAGCATTTTTCCTTTTGCAGTGGTTTTGACCGTTGTTCATCGTGGTTTTGTAGAGCTATATTTTGGGGTGTATTTTAAAAATGATGTATTGGATAATGGTATGTTTTCCTTAAGCAGGGGAGGTTGTTTGGAAATTGTGTCCGTGTGTCTGCAGGCACATAGGTGTGTACCACAGAGATCTGATCAGTTAAATGCTTTGGAATCTTGGTTTAGAAAAATGCTTCTTTGACGCTTAAAAGTCCTGCAGCCCAATCTTGTGTACGTTTATTTACAAGAGAGTCTCACTCTTTGTGATGTAGGTGCATGCAGGATTGCAATCTTCAGTTCATTGGGAATTAGATTTTATTTTCCCTTGCTTCCTCTAGTTATAACATAGAAATACATATTAGTCTCTTGCTTATTTTAATTGTCAGTAAGATTGCCAAGTTGATAAGACAGGGCATTAATAGTAAACAGAACCTAGAAGGAAGAGCCATAATGCTCCAGCAGGCAGAAGTAAGGCATGTCTCCTCTTTCCCACTCCATCCCACTCTTTAGGACATGCAGTCTCCCCCTACTCAACATGGCTTTTTACTGGCTAGTGCAGTCAGTGGTACTGGAGAACCATTGAGTTCCATCCCTGCAGGTGGACACATAGTGCCTTCTGTCTCATATTGCACAAGTCCAGCTACAGGACTGGTGATGTTCATCCCCTCCGTTTTCCACTGGTCAGTGAACAGTCATGTTGGAGGGGAAGGAGGGGCCTGCATCCGCTAGCAGGTTTAATTAATGGGGATGAGGCAGGAGTCTTACTGTAGTTCTGCCTGACCAAATTTTAAAGGTACATCTCCCTGATCCAGGAAGACTGTCTTGTGTTCAGCCAGCCAGACCTAATTTCAGTGTTCACAAAATGAGTTAAATGAGTGATTTGATTACAATATAATGCCTTTTGTTAGTTGCTGTGAAAGTTTCAGTGAAGATTCTTAAAGTAACTGTGGGATGTTGAAAATCTAATATGCATTATGTTTCTCTGACAGATTTTGAAGCAAACTTCATAAGGTTGATTGACAAACTAACCAACGGATCTCGGATTGAAATAAACCAAACAGGTAAATCTGTTTAGGATCTGCCTAGTGCTATCAGTGTGCCTGTCCAAGAGAGTAAGGTCTCCACATCAAGAAGTTTGTAACTCGACATGGGAAACGAGGGGAGGGAAGACAAGGGAAAATATAAGCTTAATTATAGCAGCATATAGCAGCTTGTTGCTTATAGTTTTACACATTTCAAAGTTTGCTTTTATTTTTATCTTCATGTAGTCCTTCTTTGTCTCTCATGTAGCAAAGACTCATTTGCTGAAAACTATTAAATATGATCAGTGCCAAGGATAGGAAGAATCTGAGTTGCTCTCCTGTATGATTCTGTAGTTGTTTTTCCATTTCTGTCAAACATGGCTAGGAAAGAAGACTAGCACATATATGCTATATCCAGGAGTTTGCCTGAATGCATGGAGATCTAATTGGGTACTGGGGACGTAGGCGTGCATACACACCAAACTTCGTTAATGTCACCAGGCACCCTGATGTGTTATAGGACTCTGTATCCACTGTTACAGAGATCCTGTGATAAGGAGTCCAGTTCAGAGAGGGAGGCTAATGTGTGCATTCTTGTTTCCACCATCCCTGTTTCCCTGGCAAAATTTTGTCAGAGGTGGTTTGCCTTTGCCTGTCAGGTTGAGAGAGTGTAACTTGCCCAAGGTCACATAGTAGATTTCTAAGACTGAGGAGGGATTTGAACCCTGGACTCCAAAGACCTAATCCAGTGCTCAGACATCTGTATGTTTTATCATGCATAAAGATGTATAGATTAGAAAAAGTGCCTACCAAAATACACACAAATTTCTGTGCTGAGGGGGAGAAGTGTTAGGGCCTTTCTGCCCTACACTGTTATAGTGCTTTTATTCCACTTTCAACATCCTGTGGAATTCTGGGGTTTTTGGTTTACTGAGGCCAAAGAGCTCTCTAGGTGAGAATTCTAAATGCCCCTCCTTGAACTGCAAACCCCAGGATTCCATAGGATGTTGAAAGTGGAATAATAGCACTATGACAGTGAAGTGCAGTAAGGCCCTTAGAATCAAATACAGACAAATACAAAAAACTGAAAATGATTTTTACATCCTCACTACCTTGTTTCCAAACATTTTCTCCTCACTCATCGTAGTGGCCCATATATGTTAACGTATATGTGTGTGGCATCATAATGCATCCAAGCATCTTAGCTGGATTTTCTTAGCCCTGCGCTCAGCCTTTAGCGAAGAACTCTCTGGAAATTCCACTACCCAGTTCTCCCCCTCGTGTACCTACCTGGGAATAAGGAAAGGTTTTACGTATGAATGGGTAATAATAATTGCTTAAAATGTTTGCTGGAACTAGTAAAAATAATCAGGTTGACCTCTAAATACAGTTAAGTTTCTCACAGAACAACAAACTGCTTTATTGGGTGGGCTAGTCCAAAGCAGTGAATTGATCATTTTCTTTTACTGCAGTTTGTAAAATCTGCAAGGCATCATAGTTAGTAGCTGTCTCTGGTCTGGTCATGTAGCTCATAGCAATCAGTAAAACCACTACTAACAGTAATGAATGGCACCTTCCTTCCTAGAGCATACAGTAGTTTTGCGGGTCTGTGGAAAATAATTTTCATTACAACCACAGTCTGGAAGGTGGGTAGGCTAAAACTCCCCCATCATCTGTATTGTGGTCCTTATTCTCATTGCCTCCCACTCCTGTACAAAACTTGGAAAGGTTACTTAATTAAAGTACAACTACCAGAATACTTCAGACAGCATGCCCAGTGCTGATGCCACCATAAGAAATGGGTTTGGAGAGTGGTAGTCTGAAAAAGTAACTTTTTGAGACTGTGTTAGTCATGCAGTAGGAATCACTTGAATGATTTGGGTGTCAAGCACTAGATGAGGCCTAATTTCTCTTGACTTTACAGGTGCAAAAAAATAATGTTGAGAATCTTTCTTTTGTTTTCAAAAGGAACTTCCTTATACTATCAGCCTGGGCTCCTCTATGGGGGTTCATTGGAACATGATTGTAGCCTCAGTCGCAGTATTGGATATTATTTGGAAAGCCTTCTCTGCCTGGCACCATTTATGAAACACTCGTTAAGAATTGTTCTTCGAGGCATAACCAATGATCAAGTAGATCCTTCGGTAAGTTTCAAAACTTCAGGTACCAAATTGCTTCTATTCTGTCATGGTATAGTGGCTAAAATGCAGTAACGATTTCGAAAAGGGCCATGGTTCTTATATCATCATAATGATCATAGTTATCATTTAGGTACCGCATCTCTTTTTTGAGCAGCTAAGTGACACAGTGCTTAGAAGGACAAGAGGTTCTTTGTGCTCAATAAGAGTTAGTCCATAAGCTCAGTGTGGCTTAGAGTGGTTAGCAGGAGATTTCCAGGTTTTTCGATATGGATCTTTTTTGGCCAACTTAGAGATACTATGGATTGAACCTGAAACCTTCTGCATGTAAAACATGCACTCTGCCTCCAATTCCATGGCTAGACCCAGTCATTTTAGATGCCTGAGGTAGAGCAGCAAATGGTATCCCCTCTTTGCAATGTCAGGGCAGACCAGTTGTATTATTCAGGTGCTTGCCCCCCTGCCCCCAAAATCACAAGTGCCTCACTTCTTTCCCGGCAGTAATCTGACTCTGTCTAATGGTAGGACTGACCTCTTGAACTTATGTGTAAAATCTGGTGTGTGGGGCATAAACTAGGCAGTTCTTTAGATTAATACTCTTGTGATTGGATTGTTAGCCATTTAAAAACTACCTAGAAGCATGGCCAGCAAGTGTCCACTTTTAGCTGGGGGGAGGATAAATTCAGACCTCTCCTCAAATAGCTGATACTACATTAAATAAAGGCACATGTGGGGGGGAAATGATATTTCAAGGAAAAGCACTGCCTTGTTTAGAACTTTTCATGTGTTGGACATGAATCACTGTTTTAAAACTTGTGCATAGAATGAACTTTTGAATTTCTTGGTAAACAAATACTGTTGGTGTCCTTTTCTACTAAAGAAGTTTTATCCTGTTGTTTAAGGTGGATGTTCTTAAGGCAACAGCTCTGCCTTTATTGAAAAGATTTGGAATCGATGGTGAAGAGTTGGAACTGAAGGTAAAAGCTTTATTTCTGTGTACTCATTTGTGCTCAGTTATGCGCATAGTGCATTTTCTCAAACAGAAGAATAAAATAAATGCATGGTTAAATTAAGAGAGATTATCTTTAAAGCAACACTCACTTAATCTTTTATGTTTCAGCCGGTGGTGATTAAGAAAAGAAAAGGTGAAATTATTGCATTTTTTGCTACTGCTATTTGCTGTTCTGGTTTCACTACTCATTCTTTGAGGGGGCTTTCTATTTTAATATTTTCTTTCTGCTATCAGTCAAGTAAGTAAATAAATGTTAACTAAATAAATGTTATTATTATGCATGTATTTGCAACATTGTGTACCACTTAAGAACAGTGTCCCCTGGTTCATTTACAACTAATAACAAAATTAATGTCCAATCACAAAATCAACAAAACAATAAAAGCAAACTAAGGATTTCAGAATGAAGATGTAAAATGGTATAAAAAGATATACCATATCAGAGAATATATGCAGCATGTCTAAAATTCAGTGGATTAAAAAGCATGCAGATCTAAAAGGCTTGGAAAATTATAACGGTGTTCATCTGGCACTTTAAGTAGCATGTGGAAGGTGATAAGCAAGTCTCTCTAAGGAGAACATTTCATATTCAGAGTGCCATCCTTGAGAAAGCTGTTTCTTTGGTAGGCACTTGTCACACTTTATTTGTCAGGGGCGTACAGAGAAGAACCACAGAAAATGATTTTAGGGTCTAAATAGTTATCTGTGGGAGGAATTGATCCTTCATATTGTGGAGGGTAACAGATTCGTTGAGGATTTGTCAACATGTGATTATTAATTAAACACTTTACAGCAACCTTCTCATATCTAGCATACTCCAGGTGTGTTGGATTACGATTCCCATCATCCCCATGGTGAGATTAGCTGGAGATGATAGAATTTGTAGCCCAGACTGACTGAAGGGCACAAGAATGGAGAAGCCTACTGTAGAAAACAATTTGTTCCTCACGTCACATGACTGGCACGGAAATAAGTAAAGGCGCCAAACAGTGGGACTCAGTAAACAGCCCAGGCAGATGTCTTGTTATCAGGAAAATCATCCATTTCCTGTTGTAGATCCAAAAAATCTGATTATTAGGAAGAACTAGGGGGTTTCTTCCTCCATTCTCTTTTGATGCTTATCTGCTTCTGATTTTTGAGACATTTCCTATTTTTCTCCCATGTCAATTCATTATCTCAAGTGCCTACTTTCTCTGGATTCAGAGGTCTATCAGTATTTTTTGTTTTATGAGGCAACTGATCTCTAGGATAAACTTGTTCCCTTACCACCTATATTTTCTCCTAAAGGCACCAGATCATCTGATCTTAGAAACTAAGCAGGGTCGGCCCTGGTTAGTACTTGGATGGGAAACTACCAATTAGTACCAGGTGCTGGTAGATGACAGAGGAAGGAACTAATGAAACCATCTCTGTGGGTACCTTGTCTGAGAAAACCCTGTGAAATTCAGTGAGTTGCCTCAGTTAACAACTAACTAGAAGGAACATTCCCACAATAGCAGTTTGCTTAGTCCTGAATGGGCTGACTTTTGTGGATTCTTCTGTTAACACTTTTGTATAAACAGGGCTACAGGAGCGTTTTGATTTTTGGTTTGGTTTTGGGTTTTTTCCCCCCAATATAGTTCCCATAATCCCCTAGCAATAGCTATTCTGGTTAGGGCTGATGAGAACTGTAAACCCCAAAACATTTGTGGGGCCACAGTTGCCTACTTGTAGTATACAGAATTCCACAATGATGAGAGAAGTTTTGTAGGTGGAGAATGACTGTGTTAGATAGCAGTTGCTCTGTGTGGGCCTTCTTCATCTCAATTTTGCTGGCTCCATTACCTTTGTGGAATCAGTTGGATAGAAAATTGAAGGCTGCTTCTTAATTTAAACTTTTACTTCTTGTTTTCAGATCACAAGGAGGGGTATGCCCCCCAAAGGAGGAGGTGAAGTGGTATTCAGTTGTCCTGTTAAGAAGGCATTAAAGCCTATTCAGTACATTGACCCTGGGAAAATTAAACGTATTCGAGGTATGGCGTATCCTTCATTCAGTGTTTTGTTGATGAAAATCTACTTCTCAAATAGAGCAAGGAAATCCATATAATCAAATAAGAATTAGAATTAACTGTGGTATAACTTCTTCACTACAACCAGTTTGTAATTTCTGAGCAATTAGATGAGTGATAAACTTTTTTTTATCTCCTGGTTTTCTTTCCATAATGCTTTTTGTCATTGAGTGGCAATGTAAATAACAAACTCCTGGCTTCTTTCCAACATCCATTTTTATTTTAAAAGAAAATTATATGTAGGATCGAATATCAGTCTCTCAGCCCCCACCTCCTCTTTTTGAGTGAAAATATGTCATATGGGAGGATATGTCATATGGGAACATAAAGATATTTGTTGGAGGTTTTTTTTTGTGCCCAGTGTGTAGATAAATTAAAGCTCCTGATGTACAATGAAACAGAATATACTGTTCTACCATGGATGTGAACAGTGCAGGAAGGAATGTGTTTGGATGGAGTACACTTAGCATTCCTTCATCAAAGTTATGGATCAGACTCATTTTTCCAGTATTTCCTCTTCTTAATAGAATTGTAATCAGGTGTTAAAATATTGTTTCCCAGAAAACTGGTACCTGACTTTTGTTTCCTTTTCAATGCAAAATAGTCTTTTAGTTCTACCCTAATTTTTTCCGGTATTTCCCCTTCTTAATAGAACTGTAAAGTGTAACCTGAAATTTAAATATTGTTTCCCAGAAAACTGATACCTGACTTGTGTTTCCTTTTGATTGCAGAATGGTCTTTCAGTTCTATGAAGTTTCTATATAGTTTCAATACTATACAGACATACAGAACTATGCGAAACATATTCAAGATATCTTTTGTATATTGAGTCTTTTCTTATTTAAAAGCTTTCATATAAGAGATTTCTTAACTTTGTAAACCAGCTATTCAGTGAGAGTGTCTCCTCAGATAGCAAACCGAATTGTGGATTCTGCAAGGAGCATCCTGAATAAATTCCTGCCAGATATTTACATTTATACTGACCATATGAAAGGATCCAGTTCTGGGAAGTAAGTTTTTAGACAGTACTTTGGTAAGATATATATTTATAGTTTACCAATTTAATGTTCAGTTGGTGGAGAAGCAGATAAATTGAAATTACCAAAATACCATCTAGTAGTAACAGTTATATTCTATTTGTATAGCTGTTTCAAGGTTTCCAAGCATTTCTGGGTACACATAACCCCGATAATCTTTACAACAGTTCTAGAAGACAACTGGGGAACTGAGGCTCTCCAGATGTTGAACTCCAGATTCCATCAGCCCTAGGAGGTGTTCAGGGTTGATGGAAGATCATAGAATCTTAAGACTTGTAAGGGATCCCAAGGACCACCTAGTCTCAGCACTTTGCCAGTGCAGAAATATACGAAATATATGAGTGAAACATCCCTGATGGGTGACTATCTAACCTCTGTTGAAAAACTTCTGATGAGGGAGAGGTAGTCTGTTCCATTTTCAAACAGCTGCAGATCTACCACCAACACTATTGGAATGATTGTTGCAGATGAGGGATTCATGAAGCTCTATGAACAATGACTTCGTAAAGGTCAAACAACTGAGCTATGAACTCACTTTCCCAGCATGTACTTGTAGCCCAATTATCACTTGGAATCCTGGGAAGCTGCTGCCACTTCTTGTTTACAGTGGTGGGCTAGATGGATTAAGAAGAGGTCTTTCAGTTTTCTGTTACCTAATCCTCTGACTCTTCGTGTTCCTTGCTGGAGTGTGTAATGGCAGGGACAGGACCTCAGGTCACATCCTTTGCATTCAATAAGCGTTCATGCTTTACATGCAGAAGGTTTCCAGTTTCCTGTTATAGAAAGATCAGGTAAGAGATGATAGGAAAGACTTATGTTAGAGAGCTACTAACAATCAATATTGAGCCAGTTGAGGGCATATCCCCAGAGCTACCAGTGAGGGGGAGGCAGTAGTTACTTCCAAACAAGGAGGCATTGAAGGGCCCAGAAGCCTAGAATTCTTCAGAAGTAACACTTCTTCTCTAAAGCATGGTGAAGGATGTTCTTCTGGAGGGCAGGGTTCAAAACTGGAAGTGAACCTCTGACTTTGTGCAGGAAAGTGCAAAAATGCTTGCTCAGCAGGGGTGCAGCCTGTAACAGGTCCAGGGCATGGTGGGACAAATTCATCACTGCACCTGCTAAAGTTACCTTAGTCTAGGTGGATAAATAACCTGTTTGGTGCAAGATGGCTTCCTGTGTTCCTTGATGCAAAACAGTATTTATTATGTCCAGTTAGATAAGGACGAGGACAAACATTAAGGGTGAGTTATTTATATCCAATTTTAATTTTATAGCAAATATATGCATATGGGTCAGTGGTTCTTACCTTGGAGTCTTTGGACCCTGGGGTCCACAGAGCCCTCACAGGGGATCCACAAAGCCGTGCTGCTGGACACCAACAGCAGCAGCCGCCACAACAGGGACACAGCAGTGGAGGTGTGTGCAGGTGGTGAAACTGCTCCCTCATTTGCAAACGAGGGAACAGTTTGGGTGCCTGCTCCCCCGCATATCCCTGATGAAAAGGACACAGCAGCTGACATGTGGGCACACCCAAATTGTTTCAGCACCTGCACTATCACCTCGCTGCTGTATCTGACAAAAGGGGCACAGCGGTGATTGTGTGCATGTGCCCAAATTACGACTCTGGAGATCAGGGTTTGAGTCCCCACTCAACCACAGAAAACCTACTGGATAACCTCCGACAAGTCACATTCTCTGAGCCTCAGAGAATGCCAAGAAAACCCTCATGACAGGGTCGCCTTAGAGTTGCCCTGTGTCAGTTTTCAAAGGGGAGAGACGTAATGGCTTGATGGCACTTTATTGTTGTCACGTATTGTTGTCAACTCACTTCTGAGTTATGGCAACCCTAATGTGAACTGGGTTGCCATAACCCTGGAATCTTTGGCAAGATTTGTTCAGATTTGTTTGCCTTTGCCATCATCTGAGGCTGAAAAATGTGACTTGTCCAAGGTCACCTAGTATCAGAGCAGGGATTTGAATACTAGTCTCCAGAAGCCTTTGATAAATAAATAAACAAACATTTAAATATTTAAATCTGAATTTAAATATTTAAATTTTGAGTTAAGTCTTGGGGATCCCTTGCAACAAATTATATTTACAGGGTGTCCTTGATTTGAAAAAAAAAGGTTAAGAACCTATGGGTGAAGAAGCGACTAACAGAGAAACAGGAAAAAGTCTTTATAGGAGAGCTTTAATTTTAAAAAACTGGCAATGTGTCAATTGTCTCTCACACAATTTCTTTCAGGTCTCCTGGTTTTGGTCTCTCTCTTGTGGCAGAGACAACAAATGGGACTTTCCTTAGTGCTGAACTGGCCTCTAACCCTCAGGGACAGGGCACAGCTGTACTCCCAGAAGATCTTGGCTCAAACTGTGCAAAGTTGCTTCTAGAAGAAATTTACAGAGTGAGTGATTGGTTTAATTCCCAAAACACATAGCCATGTTAGTCTATTGCAGAGAAAATTAAGACTTTTGTGACACCCTTAATAGATTTATTATAGTATGACTTGTGAATAAGAGTCTAGAATCGGCTCTCTACATCTGTGTATTTCACTTTCACAGATTTGATTAGTTGCAAGTTTCTCCAACTGCTGTCCCCCTGACCTCAGGTACTTCTTTTCCAAGTGACATTCCCTCAGTGGATCCAATCAGGCCATACTGCCCTTTAAAAATCCACCCCTGGTCCTCTTCCTCCTCCACCAGCCAGCTATGGCCAGCTCACAGCGCAATTTCTTAGCACCACAGACCCTTTCCCAGTGCCTCTCAACACTGAAGGAAGGAGATGGGTGAGAGAGAGGAAGTTTAGGGCCACCATACTGACGCACCCCCTTTCCTGCTTGGATGTCTGCTCTCCCCACCATGCCTTGGCCTCCTTCCCACAGACACACACACTTTAATATTTGTGATTTTTCTACCTTTGTGGGGGTCCTGCACCCCTTACCCTAGCAAATGTGACGGGATGATTGTATTTCCTCAGGTTCATGGAACAGAAGGCTGGTTTCAGTCTCTCTTGAGAACAAGGATATGCAGTTATGGCCCTGAAAAAATTCAGTTTTCAGACTGCAGTTCCCACAGTGCCTCACCATTAGCTGTGCTAGATAGGACTTAATGGAACTTACAGGGCAGAAACATAGAGGGCCACAATCACCCACCTTTGCTGTAGAAAAAACGTAAGAGTGCCTCACTACTTGATTTCTCACATCTCTTTCAGTATGTTGTTACATGTCCTCTTTATCCCATAGATCAACACTGGGGAAATTATGGCTCTCCCATTGTTGTTGCACTCCAGCTTCCATCAGTCCTAGCCAGCCTAGCCAGAGGTGAGGGATGATGGAGTCAGTGGTCCAGTAACAGCTGAAGGACCACACATTCTTTACCCCTGTGATAGATAGTAAATGTAAAGCTAAATTGTATGTCCTTCTCATATACATATATATATGTATATGTGTGTGTGTGTGTGTGTGTGTGTATATATATATGTAGGTATCTCCTAATGCAGCAAATAATCTTAGCCAGAAATATGAGATTTGTTTGGTAGGCAGTTTGAACGCATAGATCATTTTAAAAGCCCTGCCTGCTTGATTAGGAGATCACAACGGAAGGTTGTGGGCTGAAGCATTGTTTTGTGTCTGCTGCCAATGCACCCACCACTAAATGGGCTCCTGATCCATTAGCGGTTAAATCAAGTCATTGGATACCATGCTGTCTATAGTGCTTCCTCATGAAAGCCAGAGAAACAGATGGGCGTTATCCGTATTGACCTAATAGGCTGCAGGGCTCAGAGTAGAGTTAGAAAGCCAGAGTTACTTTCTTTGCATACGTAGTCTGATTGCTTTTGAGGTCAAGAAAATACATGTAACAGGTCAGAATGGCTGGTGTTACAGAATGGCATCTGTCTGCCTTTTAGCATGCAGTACAGCGTCTGTCTGAACAACCAGTTTTTGCTAATTTAGACTACAATATTACCCACACTGAATATTATGAGAGTAAACCCTGTTGAATTCAGTGGTGTTTATGTCTGAGTAGAAGTGCATAGCATTTTATTACCAAGTCTCTTGCCACAGAGATACTTCTGCTGTGCAAAATGCTTGTTTGCTTATGACACAGCACATATTGGGTCAGTGGGAGGTTGTTCTGCTATCGTTGTGGAATCGATTTAGAGTTTAATATATCTCCATATTTCCCGCCCTCAGGGGATAGCAGACCTTGCTGTCAATTCTTGACTCTTTCTGATTTCTAGTTAATGTTGTAGGTAGGTCACAGTTGTTAAAAAGTAAAATTTTAAAGGAATGAATTCCATCCTTAACTTTTTACTAGATACTATCACTAAATAGTAGTATTCAAATGTAAAAGCTATAAGCATTAGCAAGTCTTGTGTGTGTGTGTGTCCATGTCCTTTTGTATTTTCTAAGGAAAATATTTTCATTGTTTATCTGTATTTTTTCTTCTTCTCCATCACTTTTTAATCTAACAACCTTTCCAGGGTTGAGGCACCAAGGTGTTCATATATCAGTGCCTCCTTCCCATGATGCTCACCCTCCAAGTTTTGCATCTTTAAAACAAACAGTAATATAAAATATTCACTGCCCTTTGCTTACCCTTTATAGGTCTTTAAAGGAGCCCTAGTATTGCTTTTTAGATGTTTACCAGAAATTGGATTTTCCTAAAGGAAAGCTACTTTTGTCAAACAGTTGAATGGGTCAAAAGCTAGAGAAATGGCAGATGTTGAAAGGTGCATACAGCACAAAACTCTTCTCTCAGAAAGCTCAAAGCAGTGAAATCACCAGTGCAAACTAGTGGTCTTTTTTTCAAGAATACATTCATGTCAACATATCAGTAGAGAACAAGGCATACAAAGAAACTGAGATCTAAATGTGACGAAACAGCTGTGAAGCACTAGACTATTGACTGTCAAACACTTGACGCTTCACTGAATTAAAGAGAGTGCTGTAGAGCGCAGAGACCTTACTCATAAATTGTCTTCTCAGAGCTTGGAAAAGTTGCTTTTTGGACCACAATCCCCAGACTTCCCTCATCAGCATGACCACTGGGGAGTTTTGGGAACTGTAGTTCGAAAGCCGTTTCACATGCTGGCTGGGGAAACTGGGGGGTCTTTAGTGTTCCAAAAAGTAATCTTTGTAAGCCGTGCGTGGGATTTCAGGCAGGAATTGGAAGACGATTTACACACACAAATGAGTCCTGCTGATAATTTCAAACCCTTTTCCCCTACTTTGTTAAAATAGTTACAAAATGATTAATGTTTTATCTTTTGGCCCTTGAAATGCAGAGTACAGCTGTTTCTGCGGTTTCCCCTCCCCTTCTGTATTCCCCTTTCTGCCCATGTTTTCTGGTTAGTACAAAGCTTAATTATTAAAGCGTTTGCATTTGTAGGGAGGCTGTGTGGATTCAACAAACCAAAGCCTTGTCCTGCTCCTCATGACCCTTGGACAGCAGGATGTTTCCAAAGTCCTGTTAGGACCACTGTCACCATACACGTAAGTTCTCCCCCTTTTTGAAAACTTAATTACCCAGTCCTGTTCAGTTCTGCTAATTGCATTGAATAATTCCTTGCTTTGATTACTTAGTTTGTAGCTGCTGAAGGTGCCATTGGTATTTCTTTTTTAGTACATGTGCTGCTACACGCTATATGTTGTCTGTTTTTATGCAGGCAGATTACTTTCTTACTCATTGTTACTCCACAAGGCCAGAAAAATTAAAATGACAAATTACACACACACATGCACACAGAGATAGAGGGAATTTGTTATAGCCTTTTGGCCTTCATTCCTAGTAATTACAGCATAAAGCAACCATTATTTTGGACAGTTAATGTTAAAACATGCACTGTAATATGTTCTGTGATCATTCAGGGGGAACTGTCAGGGACCATTCAATGTTTGCAGTGTGTGCGCAAAGGTAATAGAAGGAGAGAGAATATGTGAGTTCTCTATTTAAATATCTGGTATAAAGCTATCTATAAGAAGAGAAACGCCTTCTCTTTGACTTGTGTATGAGAATATTAGATATGGCTCTTGCTTTCTTTGAACCTGCCTTGTTACTTCTGAAAAAAAAAAAGGTTGGCTTTGTTTTCAGGACTTTTAGGAGTTATGCTCATGTGGGAATAATATTATAACAACTAGACTGTGAACTGTCCTTTTTCGGTTATCATGGTACCGGTGCTGTATATCTGAAAGGTACAGTACTGTGATAACTGAAGAATGATGGTGCCATCACAATGAGATGGGAAGTACTGGAAAACTACTGCTGAACATTGGCATCTGACTAGGATTGAGGAGTGGTGGGATCTTAGAGTGTACTGGAAGAGGGAAAGCATGTGTGGTAGACTTGTGGGTGGTAATCCAGTAATGTGAACTTTATTAGACAGTTGATTAGCCTATAAAGGGTAAAATACATTGCAGTGTTTTGGTCCTGCTGTGCTCACTGAAAGGAATGAATGGAGTGCCAGATTCTTGGTGGTTGTGAATGCTTTGAGTGCAGAAGTTGCTAGAGGGAAAGATAGGTGTAGGAGCCAGGGATATATATGTGAAGAGGTGCAGTGTTTTGTGTGTGTGCATGAACTGGACAAGGAAATATACTCAGGGTTATAGCTGATGGCAGAGATGGGGAATCTTTTCTCACTCACTCCCGTAGGTGTTCTGGCCTGTGGTTCCCAGAGCCCCTCACTACTGACCATGCTGACTGTGCCTCATGGAAATTGTAGGCCAAAACATCTGAAGCACTAGGGGTTCCAGACCCTTTGCACTGGAAATATGGGAGACCTAATTGTTTGAAAAAAGGATATCTGTTTTCCTTGACATTTGATAAATATGGTCAGAATGGATAAATATTTTTCAAGAAAGTAAGGCAAGTCCTTCAGTAGCATGGCTTTTGACTATCAGTGGATGAGAGGTGGAAGCTAGCTGCACAGAGGCCATGGCCATTAGTTAACACTGCCAGGCTTTTCTCCTGTTTCACAGTTTTTAGCAGAAGCTGCTGCCACCCCTGTTGCTACTGTTCAAGTTTTACAGCATCTCACATCCATGTAGGGTTGCCAGATTGAAAACTAGAACCGGCTCCTATACCATTAATATTTGTCTAAAAGAGGGAATTTTAGCAGATGTTGCTTCTCACACAATGCCTCTTTCTGCCAATTGTCTTTCTATTAAAGGTTCAGAAGCCCTGTCCAGTTTTCTCTCTTTCACACAACTCTGTATCCATGAGGACTAGAAACATGTTACTATGGAGCATCAACATACACTGCAACTACTTAGAAATATGCTTCACTAACTTCAGTGATACTCCAAGGATGTATAGGATTGTAGGCTTAGTAAGCTGTTAGTACAAGCATCCCCGCCACGTCTTCAACAATTTAGGGACCAGAAAACTGTCAAAAAATTGAAATCATCCAAAAGAAAGATGATGCCAAGTCGATTGAGAGGAAAAGCAGGGCGTGGGCACAAATACTGTACAAGATACACACTGTGCATGATTTCTAAGAGATTCATATGACATCTCTTATAAATTGCATGCAGAGCATCTTTTATGAAGCATTTGTATGTGTACAGTATGTATAGACAGAACAAAAAGATGGAGCTATGTCAATCGAGAGAAGAAGCAGCGCATGGCTGCTTTTCAACAACCCACTGCTCCCATCCATTTCAATTAGTATGCATGGTTGGAAGAGCGGCCCATGCATATGCCCATGGCTGTAACTGAAAAGGGTTGAAAGAGTGGACCATCAAAAAACATTGAAAAAACAGGGATGAGATCGGGCATGGAAATTTTGGAAGGGGGTACATGATGAAATTCAAAGAATTTGTAATTTGAATTTTGAAATGATACCGGAGTTTTATCTGTTAAATATGCTAGGACAACACAGATAGATAAGTCATCAGAAGATATTGTTGTATTTGATAACAGCAGCGAGGTTGTTGTATGCACAACACTGGAAAGAAAACATAGATGTAAATCTAGAAGAGTGGAAGTTGAAAGTTTTAGAGATGGTAGAAACAGAAAAATTAGCATTTTCTTTGAAAAATAAACCGATACAGAATTTTGAAAGGGAATGGAAAGGAGTACTGGACTGGGCAAAGATATAAATTTATAAGATGTAAAAGACATGGAAACAAGATATAAATGTAATTGCTTTTTTACTGTTAATAGAAATGTAATTGCTCTTCTTTTGTGCAAACAGAAACAATGTAGTTTCACCTGGAGATTACAAGCGGAAGTGGGGGTGGGTGGGATACACTTAAAGATGATGTAACCCATTTGTTTTTCTTTTTTCTTTTGTAATTAAATCTTAATAGAAATATCATAATAAAAAAGAAAAAACGGGGAATGCCTATACTAGCTTATTGAGTAGGGAAGAGTTTTCTCATGGTTCAGAGAAATAGGGCTGGATATATGTTCTGCTGAAGCAGGGGTGAGCAAAGTATGGCTCACTAGCTAAATATTACTTCTACCACCGCCACCCCAGCAAATTACCACATTGGCCCATCACTTTTTATCTCTAAAAAAGGTGTTTTGAGATCTGAAATAGTGCTAAGGCATTTTGCTTAACTGACAAGTTGTGTTCCGCAGAGGCTTCTGGGGACTCAATTTAGATTTGAAGAAAACCAGTTGGAGGGATTCAGGGATGGCCATGTTGTGGCAAGCGTAGTCCACCCAAGATCTGAGGGAAGGCAAAAATGTCCCTGGACACTCAGATATTCCCCACTGAGCTCTAAATGTGCTTTCTTTAGATTAAATTTCCATTCATATTTCAGGTTTCACCAACCGACTGTGAGAAGCTCATAATTTAAAAAGTTAAAATATCAACTTAATAGTTCTTGTATTTTATGGTCTTACAATTGTTAATTCTAATTTTCAGTAAAAGGATTTTGCTCACTATCTAAAAGCCAATTTGATGTTTATTAGTAAATTCAGGTCAGATTTGCTTATCCGAGATGAGTCATTGTTGACTTGATAGCTTACATTTAATCATTATATTAAAGTGAGGCCAAAGTCCTCCGTGTGCAAGCCAATTCTCCGTGCAAATAATTGTTATTTTTATAAGTGTGTTGGCAAAGCAGACCTCAGATTTCTCTGTTACTATTTAGTGTGCAGAGAAATCCAGTTGCTAGTCTAAGAACAGTAGGAAACAATGGGATTTAGATAAGTGACTTCCTATTTAGTGGTTTATTCAGTGGGTCTCCTCCATCTGAGATTAGATTTAGGCCCAAACTTCTTTTTGTTAAGGCTTTCCAGGACAAATGTGCATGTCAGACATCTACTAGAATGGCAAATTACTTTTGGACTGCAACTCACAGAATCACCAGTCACTGACCCTGCTAGTTGGGGATTCTGATTGCTGTAGTACAAATAATGAACACTTCAGACCTTTAGTATCAACTTGCCTATTACTGAATAAATATAAAGGCTGGAAGAAAAAAATGTAAATACCTTGAAAAACAAGGTCACCACACTCAGTCCAACCCTGAGAGGAGACAGTAAAGGTGACAAAAAATTGGAAGATCGTATTCTGCGAGGTAAGACACAAGATGACTGAGGCCAAGCAGTGGGAAAAGAAAGGTTGAAATGCTTCACCAGCTCACTGCTGCTGCCAGTTTTGCCTGAAGGCGGCAGCCAGGATACAGTACAGGCGACAATGTAAACAAGCTGATTAACAGCAGGATGCAAGGGTCTAACTGGAACCCCTCACCAGACAGTAGAGGACAGTGGAGAGAATATTGATCAGAATGCAGCTTCTTGCTCAACCTTTTAAATAGCAAAGATAAAGGGAGGGGGGGAAGTGTTCAAGATGCAAACTTGCTTTTTTGATTGAGCTGCCTAATTTACCTCTCCACCAGTTATGTAGGCATAGTGATAGCTGCAATTGGCTTGTGTAAAATCTTAGACACTTATCTTTTGTTTTCAGAAAGGAGAGTTATGTTGTTTTTAAAAAAATCCTTGGTACCTACCTGCAAAGTGCATCTGAATGACAGCCTACAATTTATCCTGGCTCTTAATGAGACTCTTGCAGTGTCATTTGCTGCTTCCAGCATTATATTTGCCTCATTTGTACAGCTCACTTTCAGGTCCTCAGTTTCAAGAAAACTACAGGAACACAACTAAAAAGAACTCTGCTATGTAAGCTGACATTTGCAAGTATTTGTAAAATTAGAACAGATAAATAGGAATGCAAATACTTTATTTAAAAAATTGTCTCTTACTGTTATGGCTTTGGGTGATAATTGATAAAGAGGAAACACTGTACAGAGGAAAGCCTATGTCAGGTTAGAAATTCAATTAATTATTAGATGACTGAGATAATAATAGGAGATATGCATAAAACCTGACATGAGATTACATTGTGTGGCTATCCTCAGTGCCAATCACAATGCAAACATCTTGAGTCTTGTGGATTACATTGGAACATTAGAAGATAACTTGTATAGCGTCATTTACGTCGATTGGTCCATTTAGCCCAATATTGTCAACTCTGACTGGCAGCAGTGGCTCTCCAGCTCTTCAGGAAAGTCTTTTTTCTAGTCCTGCCTGGAGTTCCTTGATATTCCCTGGTGGTTCTTCTGCTGTCCATGTACTAACCAGGCCTTGCTCAGCTGCCAAAATCCGATGAATGGGATGGGATGATGAAAAAATACAGGTTTTATTTTCAACAATCAGTTCTATTGGTTGTCATCTACAACTTTAAATAAACTGAATTCTATATGTAATTAAACATTTGTAGAAACAGGTTCTCTGGAGTCTTCGAGAAGTTGGAAAATTGCTCATTTGAACTACATCTTCCCAAATCCCCTGGTCAGTGCGGCCAGTACTGCTTTCCCAGTCCCCACTTTTTCCAGCTCTGCTCTCTGCCTCTTCCCTTTTAAAGAGAAATCTTCACAAATGTTTGACAGCTTAGAGTTATACGTGCTTACCTGGGAGTAGGTCCCACTGAATTCATTGGGTCTTTCTTCAGGTACATGTATCATGTTTAGAATGAGACCTGCAGATTAAGACTGTTTATGCAAAGTCTCTGCTGCTTGTTCCTCCCTCATTCTTGAATGAAGCACATTCTTGAACTTCAATTTGAGTGCTTTAAAACAAAAACAAAAAGAACAAGAGTTTTTAAAAGTTCTTTTTTCTTCTTGGAGTTGTAGAGGTGCAGAATATGACTAGTCTTGCCAATTAACTTCTCAGATAGAGGTTGCTTTCTAGTGGTAAATTCAAACACCTCATTGGAGGGAAGGCCAAGGAGAGGACTTTGGTTGTTCGGATGCATGTCCTTTTCCTATCAGTCTACTTTTCTAGCTTGGGCCCACCTGCTAAGTTCAATCCAGACATCACAAGGGAGTAGACTGGTTGAAGGAGAGGGATCAGTATCTAATTTCAGGCTGATCTGTTTGAAACGTATGAGAGGTCCGTCATGAAAGAAGTCATTCTGGTCATAGTACCTGGTGGCTCCCATACCAGTTGAGTGCTGAATCTACTCCCCAACCTGGCCCAGTGGAACTGTCCAGCATGGAAAACATATTTCGAGGCTAGGGTTCAGCACTTTAGATAGCTCCTTAAACATTTGGCCCAAACCTGGGATCTGATTTACTGCTTCACTGATAAGGTGGGGAGCTTATACATGGATGTCTATCACTCAGCACCTCCACAAACTACCCTGCATGCCTGACTGTCATTGACTTGGGCACATGCATGGTTGAGGACGGTGTCCCTGAAGCATTTGCTACCAGTCTTTCTCTCTGAGCTTTCTCGTTTAGGCCACCCCTTTTTGTCTTCTTGTATCTGATCAGTCCTTATCTTCTGTAGATCCTGTTTTTAAAAGGGAATGGGTCTGTGCTCCGATGTCTATATCCTTCACAGTTTGGCTTCACTTTTGGAATTTAGAAGGACCTGAATCTTATCCCAGCTCTCACACTTCTGTTTGAGGCCTTCTACCCTCTCGGTGTATAGTTGTGTGAAACTGAAACTTTCTGTACCATACTTTTATAATTTGTATTGTGGTATGCAACCATGATTGGTCTGAGGGCCAGTTTTCTGGTTTTGGAATCCACAGAGACTGAGGAAAATATCAGAAATGGGGGTGGTGTCTAGATGTGGCTAGAAAGTCACTACTGGTTTTGAAAAATGGATTGTTTGTGATGTTAAACAGTACAGAGTAAACTGCAAATTGTTTTAAAAAGTTCATTCTTACTCTTAGAGACTTCCAGGAGAGGCAGTTTTGATCCAGGGATTCTGGAGAGGTTGAAGGTCACAAAAACAGGTTTACCAGGGGCCATATGCATTCTCAGAGTTGCACTTTGCCCACATCCAACTGAGATTATATTTCCTTTTGCAGTATGGAAAAAAATGTTCCTTTTTTAAAAAAACTAGAATACCGATATAATTACTGAGAACCAAAGATCATGATCAGAATACTACCTGCCCTATAGGAAGGCATGCTACAGACATGCTTAACTCCTCAAGATTGAAGAGTTTTGCTCTTGGTATATGCAGCAGTTACAGTGTTCCAGCAAGCCTGCAGAGCATCTAGAGGCAAAATAGGATGGAATTCTTGCATAACAGAAGAACAGAATGTCATTACATGTCACTTTCATGACAAACTGTGCAACTTAAAAAAAAAAATTAGGACTGATAAAGAATGGCATAAACCTTCAAAAAATTCCTGTCAGAATGGCTTCAAAATCCCCTTAAAAGAATAATTTTTAAAAGTGATCAGAAACAGTTACACCAACAGAGTGGCTTTTCCTCCACTGGGTATATTGTTTTTGAAATGTAACTTCCACTTCATCTCTCATTGTCAAGGAAGATAACTTGTAAGTAACTTCATTGCTTGTGACTCATTGCTTCCACATTCTGAATCCTATAAACATTTTGCTTGGAGTAAGCTCCATTAAACAGAATTTAACTTGTGTCTGAGTGAGTCATGCTGGATCAGACTGGAGGCTTATTTAGTCAGATCATTCTGTATATTCACTTACTTACCAGCCAGTCAGTTGCCAACCAGCAAGACATGAGTGCAGCTACATCTCCTGTCCTGTGTTCCCCACTAAGTGATTAAAATGCAGAGAGATGCTTTGTCTGATATTGGAGATAACATACAGCCATCTGACTAGTAGCTAGTGATGGCCCCAACCCACACTGGCTTTGTATCATTTCCTTTTAAAACCCTCCAAGCTGGCAAACCATCTTGTGGCTGTGAGTTCTGCAGTTTCACCATGTATGTTACCTTTACCCTGTCCTGAATTTCCCATCATTGAGGTTTCTTGGGTGGGCCTGCATTCTGGTGTTATAAAGAAAGCCTTCTCTGTAGCTACTTGCTGTGCACTATGCTTAGTTTTGTTCACCTCTGTCATGGTTCCAAGTAACTCTTTTTTCAAAAGTAAGCATCCACAAATGTAACCTTGCATCAGAATGTGCTATTAAGTACTTGTATTTGTGTTTCGAAGGGTGAAAATAGAAAAGTTAGTCGACATTCAAAACCTATGCAGGAGTGGAGGCAACATTAGAGTACAGAAGATTTAATTCTTATGAGTGCAGTGATGCCTGATGAAATCTTGCAGCATCATGTAATTGCTCCTGATAAGCGTGACTGCCTGATTTTTCATTTCAGTTAGCATGACATGAATACCAATAACATATCCCTGCAATATGGTATTTGTTCACAGAACCTCAATCTTCCTTCTCCTTCAGTCCTATAAGCATCTGCCCAAGAATAAACCCCACCAAATGTAATGGGGTTTACTGTTGTAGACATGCAGGCTTGTGCTGTTTTAGTCTTGGGATTCCATTCCAGAGTTACAAGTGGGTTACGTTTAAAAGGTTCCATTTTATAAGATGAGAATAGTTTTGAACTGCAAGTATCTCTTAGTAAAAATATCTGTAAAGCATAGGTTCTAAAACTATGAAATGGAAGCATGCAGTTAACCTTATCGTGAAATTT
Source organism: Iguana delicatissima (assembly GCA_948472985.1). Classification (NCBI taxonomy): domain Eukaryota; kingdom Metazoa; phylum Chordata; class Lepidosauria; order Squamata; family Iguanidae; genus Iguana; species Iguana delicatissima. Next base: position 585,563 of record CAOKZL010001145.1, read on the forward strand.
CAAGTCACAGATGTCTAGAATGCCTTATGTTGATGCTAGCATGATTTTAAAGGACTTCCCTGACTTACACAGCTGCTTCTGCAAGTGCTGTTATTCAGAAAAAGTAATGCTACATCACAGATTATTACTTCCACAAGCAGAGTGCATCCAGCAAGCTGACTGTTTTCATCTCTCTAGAGCAGGTGTAGGAAATCTATGGGGCTATAGATGTTGGCCTGCACCTCCTGTCATTCCTCACCATTGGCTATGCCGTTTATGGCTGCTGAGAGTTGCAGCCCAACAATATCCAGAAGACCATATGACTTCTTTCTCTGCAACAGACATTGCTGTGATCTTTTGTGAGCAGCTCTTTCCATGTTGGCATTTGCAATAGCAATACCATTTACATTTCTATACTGCTTTATAGTGCTGAGCACTCTCTAAACAGTTTACAGTGTATTAGCTAATTGCCCCCAACAAGATGGGTACTCATTTTCCCGATCTACAGACGGATGGAAGGCTGAGTCAACCTGAAGCCCTGCAGGATTGAACTCACAATGTTGTGGCTGCAGTACCAACATTTAACCACTGCACCACTAGGGCTCCCTTTTTGTTGTTGTTGTTGTTGCTCTACTTATGTAATTGATTCACTAATTATATAAAGATCTCTCCTTCTTTGGTGGTCTTTAGATAGAAATTGGACAACCATCTTTCAGGAGGGCTTTAGTTGTATATTTTGAGTTGAACTAGATGGCTCTTGTAATCCATTCTAGCGATTCAGTGAGATCAGTTAATTGAAAAGGGAAGCCCCTCTCTTACCTTCAGCAAGATCTGCACCAGTAACCTACTGCTACCATGGAAGAAGCTCTCTGAAACACTGCATAGAAACTTGAGAAGGACTTCCTTGATCCTTAGGTCATTGCTCTAAAGCGGAGGTGAAGAACTCCAGACCTTCTCAGCCCTCCACATGGCCTTGCTCCCACCCTCATGACCCTGCTGTTTGGGAGGCTTCTCAGTTTTTCTATGCATTTTTCTTGTTCTAAAAGTTTGAAGTGCTTATTGTAAGGGTTAGTCACTGGCAGTAAAAGTTTTAATATAAAACATGCAGCTTGTCCCCCCTCCAAAAACTCCTCTGGAATTGAATTTGGCCCTCTAGCCTTATTCTGTAGCAGGGGTGGAGAACCTTTTTGCCTCAGATGAATTACAATGGCGGGGGGGGGGGCTTGGGAGCAATATTCTTACAGCTGAAGGGACAGAAAGGGACCATAGCAAATCTTTTGAGTTTTGACATTTCCTACCAGCCATAAAAATCACAGCTCAGTTCTTTGGATGTCTACTCACTAGTAAGCCCTCACTCCAGACTGGAGCTCAGTTCCATGCAGTGGCTTCCCAGACTACAAGCCACATTTCAGTTTCCCCATGGTCAAGCCTAGGATTTTAAAAAATTGCTTATTACCAATCTTTGACTGGTGATAATAACAAAAGAAGTTGCAAACCAAGTAGGGAACTATGGCCACAGGTTTTTATTATCCCTGGCCTAGAGGATTGTTATCAATTCAGACAGGCCTTGTTCCCCCACTCTATTAGAGTCCAGATGTTGTCTTTGTTATCTGTAGCACAGTTTGAGATTCTCTACATACTCATATTTGACTTTTCTTTTCTTTTTTCAGAATTGAGTTTCTGCGACATTTGAGGAGTTATTTCCAAATTATGTTTAAAATTGAAACCAAATCACCAGGAGAAGAACGCAAAGGTGGTGAAAAGGTGTTAATGACATGTGTTGGCATAGGATTTTCTAATCTTAGCAAGACAGTAAAATGATGCTGTTCTGTGGACTTTTAAGTTGCAAGTGCATTGGCACTTGATGGTTTGTTATCTAAGAGATAGTTCTGTTGCAAAACTTTCATGCACCATCAGTTTCTGCTAAAAAAAAGTGGATTTTCTAGGTGCATTTATTTTATTTTTTTTACAAACTTTATAATGTGGTAGCTGGTGTATTTTGTCAAACTATTCGCTCTGAAAGATTATGTGAAAAGTTCATTATCTACCTGAAAAGTAGATCTTTTTATAAAATTTGCATTTTATATATGTTTATATATGTTGTAAAATTTTTAGTGTAATGAGTGACCATTTCAGTAAGGCATGCATGACCATTTCAGTAAGGCATACGTCCAAATCATTGTAGTATGGAACTGTGTATTTCAAATACAGACTTGCTTTGCTGTTTTCCCCTCAAAAGTGTCTTGGGCTAGAAATTCATTCATAAATAGTTTCCATTGTAACCATACTTACTGAAATTGTTTATTAGGACCAGGTTACAAAATAAAGCCTTAACCAAATATTTTTCCCTCTGCACTCATAAACTGGAACAGTTGTTTTCTGACTTCTTTGATTTTTCCTCTCCATCGTATGGGTAGGATAACAGTTAACGCATTGTAGAGGGAGACTGAAATTATTTGTGCGCACCATAACAAGTCAGCTGGTTGTGGTAAAAAAGCTGCTATTCATCTCTATCATCTGTCTGCTGCCCTCTGTGTCAAATCTTGATCTAAGAGGCTAGACTCTATCTAATCATGCTTCCAGTAGATGCATTATTATAGGTCTTATGGTTTCTAGCCACACTGAATGACAGCTACAGTCTCTGTAGTGATGGCTGATGAAGACAGTGGCCGGTTTTGCTGCCTAGCAACAGTGGGCAGGTATGGTACCTGAGCTGGGCACATTACCAGAGAAGGATAAACCCATTAATGCTGATTCATCACACTAGCAGTGAAACGCTTTTAGCTTTCTGTGGTCAGAACTAGTTCTGAGTCAGTGGCTGGTGAGTGGAAATCGGGCTAGAACAGAGTGGCAGAAATTAGTCTTCCTTCTCTCTAGAGGGCTCTTGGGATATAATACATGTGTATGGGGTTCCATCAGACATCACACAAGCAGACTTCTGCTAGTGCAGCATGGCTTCGCTTCTCACATCTGAACATATGCTGCCAAATGTGTTGTGATTCAGATCTGGAAGGCTGCCAGGGCAAGGGGAGTCCATTCCGCTGGCAAAATCTGTCCTGCTGGGGATGTTCACCGCTGGACAGAATGCATGACTGCATATTGTATGCAAACCCGCCAATTCATAACAAGTTACTTACAACTCAATAGTTAATGCACAGAGTGGTTGGCATCCTGTTAGTGGTGAATGCAGATGTAAGCCAGCTTTATACCTGTTTATTGCTTTTGATTGATGCAAAGATAGTTCCTTTCTCCCTCAGCAATGACTAAAACCACCCCAACATACAGCAGAATCACTGCAATAGCTGCCCCCCCCGGTATGAACATTCTATGTCTGGTGGAGAGTGAGGGAAGATCAAGAAAAGCACCTGGCTATGTCCCCATAGACAGGCACAAATCATATGCTGAGACCTCCATAAGACACTGGCAAATCTCCATGGATGATGTTATTTTGCATCTCGCTATGGGAACATAGCCTGATGCTTCTTCAATCCCACATCTCTCCATCAGGAATGGAATGGCTGGGGGACTATAGTGTTAAGTCCAAGGGGTGGGGAATAGCCAGACGTAACATAGTTCTGCACATGGAATTACCAAACTATCCTGAGCCATAGAGAATACTGCCTAAAGTACAATGTATTATAGACATGTACATGTGCAGACTTCCTTGCTTCCCGGGTAGCAAAGAGGTAGCATGCAATAGTTACGTTGGCCATTTATTAACATTGAAACAGTACAATTTCACTGAAATATACATTATTGGGGGCAGGTTTTTGCATTATTGCCACATATAATACAGCTTCTAGCATGGGGTGCATCTGTCTGCAGAATTGAACGGCCATTTTCCTATTGTATACAACCCTTTTCTTTATTTTACATGTTTGAAATTTAACACTGGTTCTGGTAGCTCAATCTTGGCTTGGGTTATCTCTTAGTAGACTAGATGGTAGCTCAGATATTTCTTTTTTGTTTGACTGAACCAACAACTTAAATGCTGGTGAGTTGTTACTTGTCTTTAAATTTTGCCTCAAGTTTCTGCACAATAGCCTTTAGATGGATGGCCAACAATTGTAACAGAGAACATTAACATCCCTCCCAAATTTGGTGCCCTCCAGATATCTTGAGCTACAGGTCTATTCATCTCCACCCAGCATGGCCATCTGAGTTAGGAGGCTAAGAAACTTGGTTGAGCACAAATTGATATTACATGAAAATTTCCAGTCCATCACATTTGGGAGCTGGCCATGATGGATGAGATTGCCATTGAACAATCCAGAGTAATAATAGCAGTAAAACTGATCAGCCATCAAATACTTGGGAGAGTATAAAAAAACAACTTGCCTTCTGAAAGGAAGTGGTCTTGGAACCAGTCAAAATCTCTCTGTGGAAGATAAGAGATTCGTTGACTTTAATGAACTACAAAACCCATGTTGTCCACTACTCCATGTTGGCTATAGAATTCTGGGAGTTGTAGTCCAAATAAGTAACATTTCCCTGCTTTGCACCTTTTTCTATGGCAGACACACTAGGAGCCCGGTTTACAAAGAACTTCTTAAAGCTTGGACAAGTTTTCATGGGAGTCAGGGGTATTTCAAAGACCCCAGTCTCCTTATTTTAGTGTGTAGCTAGCTTCGTCAAGGAGCATAGAGAATCCATTTTCACTTGCTGATGCCTTCAGCAGTCTGTCTCAGGGTTGTTAATCCATTTGAAATAAGAAAGTCCAAAAACTGGCTTTCTTTCTTTAAGTAGCAAATTTATCACTGGACTACACATTAGCTGTGGCTTTTAAAAGCTATAGTGCCCTATTCAAATATTAAAAATTCACTCCTCTTAATGAGAATTCACACTGCTGGTTGGAAGTAAAGAAAGGTGAAATCATGCATGCACAAATGACTATGTGCCACCAGAGGGCAATAGAGATAGGTTTTCCTGGGATATTCCTTCTTTCTGGTGTCTGCTCTGTTGCTTCCTTGAACTCTAATCTGATGAATCTTGGGCTTGACTTCACTTCCTCCCACACCTCTCTTGCTGATGTAGGTAGAGGTAGCAGAAGCCAGCTAACAAGTACATATTTTGGTTTAATAAAGTTTTCTCCTCACCGAAGACAGCCTTTTGCAATGATTCCAAACACCAATTGCCATATTTGCTAAGTGTCCCAAACATCCAGTGCCATATCTGAATCACAACTAATTTAACATAATGTCACTGCCCTGGATGTTTCAATCCTAGTCAAATGTCTGTCCTTCTGCTGGACAGCCTCATAAACAAAGCAAGTTGTCCTGTTTATCATCAAAGAGTTTTTCACAGCAAAAATGCATCAGATCTGACTGATGCCACCTTTTCATCCCCCTCATTGGTTTTCACAGCTGGACCACCTGGATCCTTGGCCATTTCCACACTACAGTCTTACAGCGTGATGATTCCACTTTCAACATCCTATGGAATCCTGGGGAGGGGCCAGCTGGCCCCTCCCTAAACTGCAAACCCCAAGATTCCATAGGATGTTGAAAGTGGAATCATCACGCTGTAAAAACGCAATGCAGAAATGGCCAAGGATGCAGGTGACTGGCCCAAAAGGTGATGCTAATAAAAGAAAAGCATATAGACAGAGACTTTAAACAACTTATCATTCACTCTTATCCAAAGAAGATGCTTTGTAAAGCAGGGGATGGGGAGTTCAACCCTATCGCACCACATTGCCATCAAACGTTGGGGGTTTCATCTCTTGAGATCCCTCTGTTGTCACCAACTGTGGGAGTTTCCTCAGGAAGTCCCACCACTGCATCGAAGTGTGAGGCATCTATTGCTTAACCCCTCAGATAAAGATTTCCATGATGCTCATTACAATCACCAAGAGTGAGAGCTTTCCCTGATCCCCACCTCTGCCATCACTGTAAAGACTTTCTGCTATCCCCTTATGTGACACCAACTGTGGGGACCAGCTGAATGCCCTCAGGATTCCCATGAGGGGATTTATAGAACTTCTGTCCTCAATGGACACCACTCCACTTTATTCAAATGCTGCCACCACAGACTCCAAACCAAGCTTTCACATAGATAGTGTTCCCATAGGTTAACATGTATAAAGACAAAAACAAATCTTTATTTACAGAAGTTCAGCATAACAAAGCAAAGTATTTGTTACACTGAAAACTCTCTCTCACACACACATACACAATTCTTGTATTCTATTTATGCTGCTTTCATTCCTGCACTGATTTTCTGTGAAAATTCTTGACACAATACTGCAAATACATACATACATACATACATACATACATACATACATACATATATACATACATAATACATACCTTTTGAAGATGAATGAATGAATCCAGATGAATGGATAAATAAACTGAAATCTATAACTCCTGTTTATCTCTGCTGCTGACTATTATGTCACATACCTGAAATGGGACCACTTCAGCATCAGTGAGAATTCTTGATGAATTAATCCCTTTTCATAAAGGCTTTTTTTAAAAAACAAAGTGTTCATAACTGATAAGATTGTGTTTAAATGTATTTTGCTTTGGATTTCACGCAGTTTTACACACTCTTCTCAGTTTGAGATACATGACTGGTTTGATTATGGCGCTTAAGAAAATATTAAGAGGGTTTGCATGTGTATTTCAGAAATTCGACAAAGTCATTTATAGCAGACCATTGTATCTTGTGTTCCTAGCTGAATGCTTTAGTGGCAGTGAAATAACGCTCTGATTGACCCTTAAGTAAGTGCTGCTTGGATGATTCTTGCCATTTAGAAGCTCATCTTGTGATCCTTCTATGCTGAACCTAATCCTATTTGCTGGGAAGTAAATCCTATTGGTTATGACAAAAGCTGTTTCTAAGTAAGTTTGGGTAGGATCTTCCTACTGCTGTGTTTCTCCTTCATACCATTTTCTTGTCTCTTTTACCTCCCTTTCTCATTTATAAGATGAAGCTTCATGCAATCACGATCTGTTTATCACTTTAGAGCTGTACACATCCATCCACATTGAGGAGCCTGTGAACAACATTGTAAAAGCCACAAATTGTTTCCAGCAGCACTTTCTCCTCTGTGAGCAACATTATTGTTTGGATCACTGTAGAATGTGATGGGAACCTTCTTCACCTGGCCTACATCTGGTTATTCAGAACTCTTCCATTACTTGTTAGAAAGACTGTGAGAAATGTAGGAGGCCAAACCCTTATTACACTGTTGACCTTCCAAAAGTCTGTGTCCACTTCATAAACTTTATTCCCCTTAGTTCTGTGGTGGCTTGTGGCTCCCATGTTGGTGTGTGTGTGAGAGAGAGAGACAGAGGGAGAGAAAGAGAATTAATCCACTTCTGATTTAGAGCAAACTATATAAGAGTAATCCAAGTTGCCAAACCTATGACATGATAGCCATCTTTAAATATCTTAAGGGACGCCGTGTAGAAGCTGGAGCAAGCTTCTTTCTGCTGCTCCAGAGGCTACAGTGTGAACCAATAGATTCAAATTACAAGAAAAGAGATCCCATCTAAACATTAGGAAGAACTTCTTAACTGTAAGATGTGTTTAACAGTGGAATAGATAATGTCAAAGGATAGTGAAGCCTCTGTCTTTGGACGTCTTTAAACAGAGGTTGGATGGGCATCTTCCAGGAGTGCTTTAATTTTGTATTCCTGCATGGCAAGGGGTTGGACTAGATGTCCTTGCTGTCCCTTCCATCTCTTTTTATGATCCTGTGATTGATTGATCGATTTAAAGTATTTCTGTATCACCTCCCAACCAACAAGGGCTCCCAAGGCAATGAATAAATAAATGTTAAGTGTTAAAAACATTTTAAAAGCACATTAAAATCCTCTTTTAAAACTCTTAAAAGCAGTCTAAAGACAATTCTAGAAAACAGCAGTTTGAAAAACTGAATGCCATACAGAACAGCAATATTTTGGCTGCCTTCTGAAAGCTCAGAAGAGAGGGAGCCAGCCTGACTTCCTTGAGTACCAGTTCTCTGCTACAGAGAAAGCTCTGTTACATGTACCCACCAATCTGACCTCATGAGGTTTTGGGACACACAACAGGGTCTCCTATCAAGATCTCAAATTTCTGGCAGTCTCGTCTGGAAGGAGTCAGTCTTTCAGAAATCCTGGAACCAAGTCGTTTAAATCAGAACCAACACCTTGAATTGAAACTGAAAGCAAACTGGAAGCCAGCATAGTTCTTGCAGGACTGATGCTGGTCTCTAAAATGCAGACCTGAAAGTCTGGTTGCTGCATTTTGCACTGGCTGTAGCTTCTGAATACTTTTCAAGGGCAGCTCCACACAGAGAACATTACAGTAGTCTAACCAAGAGGTAACTGAGGCATGAACCACTGTGGCCAGATCTGCTCTCCCCAAGAAAGGGCTCAGCTGGCCAGCCAAAGCTGGGCAACAGTACTCCTGGCAACTGCAGCAATCTGGCTTTCCTGGAGCAGTGCTGGGTCTAAGAACATCACCAAGCTACAAACCTGATTTTTCAAAGGGAGAGCAACTCCATCCAGAATAGGCTGTCATCCCAGTCCCAGGCTGGTTTTCTTGCTGACCAGTAGCATGTCCGTTTTGTCTGGATTAATCCTCAATCTATTCACCCACATTCAGTCTTCTACTGCATCCAGACAACAATTCAATACTACAATAGCCTTCCAGTTTCAGATGTGAAGGAGAGCTAGAGCTAGGTATCACCAGCATACTGATGATACCCAACCCCAGACCTCTGATTGACCTCCCCTTCAAGTAGATGTTGAAAAACAGAGGATGGTATTGAACTCTGTAGAACTCCACAGGCTAATGGCCACAAGGCTGAACAACAGCCACTCAGCACCACTCTCTGGGAATGTTCAGCCAAGAAATATCAGAGCACATCACAGTAGTGCCCCCAAGTCCCATATCAGCCAGATGACCCAGAAGGATATCATGATCAATGGTTTCAAATGCTGCTGAAAGAGCCAGGAGGACTAATAGGCACTCACTTCGCCTGTCTGATTCCCAATGTAGGTCATCCACCAAGGTGACCAAAGCTGTTTCTGTCCCATAATGAGGACTGAAGCCAGATTGGAATGGGTCCAGGTAATCTATTTTATCTAAGAAAGCATGGAGTTGGGTTGCAGCCACTCACACTAGGACCTTACTTAGAAAGGGAAGATTAGAGACTTGCCGATATTTACCACCGGGGTAGGTTCCAAAAGTTCAACAATTGCTTCTTTTAGAGAGGTTGGAACTTAGCCCTCTTTCGGTGAAGCACTAGTAACCTCCATTCCTCAATTTACCAGTCTTCCTCTGGTAGCTTTAATTAGCCAGGATGGACATGGGTCTAACAGACAAGTGGTTGGCTCACCTCTTCAAGCAACTTGTCCACATCATCATGTTGAACAACCTAAAAGTCATCCATTAAAACTGGACAGGTTTGTGCCTTGGTTACCTCCCCAGACTCTAGCTTCCAGATGGAGTCTAAGTCAGAACAAATCCAAACAATTTGGAAAGTATTTAAGAAATTCATCACAGTGCCTTTTTGAGGGTTTGTCCTCATCAATCTGAGGTCTAGGATGTTATAGCCCCTTAGCTACCCAGAATAACTGCATTAGATGAGATGGAGCTGGTGTAATAGAAGCAGCAAATAATCATTTCTTTGCTGCTCTCGCAGCTGCAAAGTGGATTCTAAAATGGACCTTAACCTGTGCTTGATTGGATTAATCCTGAGTTTTTCCCCACTGTCACTCTAGTTATCTGCCCAAATGTTTCATTGCCCTGAGCTCCTTAGAAAACCAAGAAGCCTGTGCTATGTTCCCAAGTAAAGGACACTTGAGAGCAACTGTATGAATTGCCAGATCATCCCTCTATTCCACAGATCAACCATGCCATCAACAGAATTGCCAATTCTAGTTGCTGGGAAATCCCCCAGAGCATTCAGGAGTCTCTTTGGATCCATTAGTGTTTGGAGACCATTTTAATGAGTCCACACCCCTTCAGAGGTTAGGAATCCCAGCAAATCTAAACCCTATCAGGTAGTGATCTGTCCCTGACAATGCGATTCTTTCAAACCTCCCTACCCCCAGATCCCCATCATTCCTGATCAGCAAAATCCAGATCAAGAGTGTGCCCTGGTAAATGTGTTCAAATCTCCCAAAACAATAAATTTGAGGGAGATGGACACCACTTCTGAGATCACCTCAAGCAGCTCTGGCAGGGAGACAGCTGGGCATCAGGGTGGATGGTACACCAACAGGACCCCCATCTTGTCTCATTGCCTTATTGCCAGGTTCACACACTCAAAAAGTTGGAGATTGTTGGACATGGTACTTTCACAGAAGCATGGACTCATGATAGATCACTGCAATTCCTCCGGCCTGCCCATCAGATCTTGCTTGCTGCTGCTGCACCTGGAAAACTGGTGGGCATAATTGGGTCAAGTTGATACCTCACTCTTCAGTTAACCAGGTTTCGTTATACATGCAAGATCAGTTTGCTTGTCCGAGATCAAGTTCTGGATCATACAGTCCTTGCCAGTCATTGAACTGGTGTTAAGCAGCAGTACTTTGTGGCCTGATGGAGTTCTACTAAAGTAGCTAGAAATCTATTGGTAGATGGAGAACCAGAAGGAGGAGCAGCCACAAGATGTCTCTCCCCCACTTCTCATCCATTGACTTGTTCTACCTTCACTGCCATACCTCCTCCTCTCCATTTTGACTGAAGTAGCATCACCCTTTGTATTTTCCAACACATATTTGGCTGACCAGAAATACAGAACAAGCAAACTGTCACAAACAAACCCACAGGTCCATTTAGTCTGAAGAACTCCCAGTGCTTAGCCAAACATGATCTATGGGATTCTAGTCAGTAGGTGCTCCATTTTCTTAGAGAGCAAACATGCTATTCTGGCAAGGGTTTCTCAAGGTCAAGGCACAGTAGCTTGTCTTGTTCTGCTGTCCATTCCATCTGGATTCAGTAAGGAAAGCTGGACTCTGTTGCACCCCAGGCTAAGAGCCACAGGGCAAGAGTCCTTGCGCTATTCCTGTTGGCTCACATGAAGAGGCTCACACTTCTGACAAAGATGCCTGCCTTAACAATGCCTGTGGAGGAGGGGAGCCTAACACAGTCTCTGCAAGTCAAGTGCCCTCAGTTTCAGCTTCCCTCCACAGCAACCAAGCCCCCATATATTCTGTTTTGGAGATAGAGTTCAGCACCCTGAAAAGTTATTTAATGTTTGGACTGATACTCTGAGTGGATTCAGCAGCCCACTGATGTGAGCACATCAGCTATCCTGATTTCACGTTGTGTTCAGTTCTAGCTAGAACAGAGAGACATCACTGAACAGGAAGTGCTCGATTAAATTGCAAGCTACCTGTTTAATAAGAAATAGGAAGGAAAGCATGAAGAAAAGGCATCCTGACTTAGCAGTTTCATTGTGATATATTATGAAAGAGAAACAGTTGTTTAGTTTGACAGTGCTGAAAGACCAGAAGGACAGACATATAGTTAAAATGCATGTCAGTCTTCATACCAAACTTGCATACCATGTAAAAGAGAAAGAAAGGAAGAAAGGAAGGAGGGAGGGAAGGCAGGCAGGCAGGCAGGCAGGCAGGCAAGCAGGCAGACAGCACCATTGGACTGCAGGAGAAGGCAGCAAAATTATGATGCCTGTACTTGAGCATGTGCTTGTTTTGGTTACTCTTCATATAGACAAGACTTGGGCCATTTCTGCATGAGACGGTTATAACGCTATGATTCCACTTGCAGCATCCTATGGAATCCTGGGGTTTGCAGTTTCGGGAAGGGCCGGCTGGCCCCTCCCCAAGCTGCAAGCCCCAGGATTCCATAGGATGTTGAAAGTGGAATCACAGCACCATAGCCATCTCGTGTTGAAATAGCCTTGCTGGTTATAACTCAAAGCTTTTATTACTGAACTCCAGAAGCTTTAAGTGGTAAAGTGCTTTAACAGGACCAAAGTACTGATTACATTCTTTTGCAGGTAAATAAGTCAGGAAAATAGTTTGCATTGCTTCTGGGAAAGTTTAGACACTGCAGCTCACTTTAAAGGTGTAGCAATACAACATGGATAGTTCTGTGCTACGTTTTCTCCCCTAAGGACTTTGGTCTCTGTAAATCAGCTGCTGCTAGCCTTGGGGTTAATGATAGAGAACGAAAGATGCTAACTATTGTTTTCACCAGAGGGTAGCAGCTGCTTGTCCACTCAAAATGACGCCCTTGACGTTCTGGCTATAGAGATGCCGGAGTGTATTTTTCTCTCTTATTTCCACCATCCCCCAGCCGCCATAAGGAGTCAGTCTACACTGGGACAGTGATGGGGCTAGCACAAGAAAGAGTGAAAAGGCTAGGTTAGGCAGGATTTTTTTTTCTTTTTGTGCCGTAGAAGGTGAGTAAATGGTTCATTGTCTTTACTATTATATTTTTACTACAAGAATTTGAGAGAGACACTTATGGGATTTCCTACCTCATGGGATAAAATAATTTGGTTAGCTTTGGGTACTGTATTTCTTGATGGGTGAGTGATGGAATTTGCTGCTCTGCCTGAAGCAGCAAAAGATCTTAGGTTGGCACAGGACAACAGTACAGAAGGGAGGAATTTAGCCTTTCCTTCCAGCACCCGAGTCTAATGTACTTCTGCATATAAACTGCTAGGTAACATCCTCCAACAGATAAAATACACTGGCACGCATATGTTTTTCTGCCAGGGAAAATAGCTATTGGGGTGGTTTTGTTGTTGTGTGCTTTCAAGTAATGTCTGCTTCTGATGGGGTGAACCCATCATGGGGTTATCTGGGGCTGAGAGTGTGTGACATGCCCAAGGCCCAGAGGGTTTCCATGAGTGAACAGGGAATTGAATCCTGGGCCTTTTCCGCACTATTCTGTTATAGCGCAATGATTCCACTTTCAACCTCTTATGGAATCCTGGGGTTTGCAGTTCCGGGAGGGGCCGGCCAGCCCCTCCGGAAACTGCAAACCCCAGGATTCCATAGGAGGTTGAAAGTGGAATCATTGCGCTATAACAGACTAGTGCGGAAAAGGCTGTGGTCTCCAAGGTCATTCTCCAGCGCTCAGACCATTGTAGCACATTGGCTCTTAGCACGGGAAAAAAATGGCATGGCAAGAAAATGCTAGTCCCATCCCCTGCACTGCAGTCCCAATCCAGATCACACATTATCCTCCCCACCCCAGCTGCTTTGAGGAGAGGATTAAGAAACTGAGATGCAGAGATGTGTCTTGTCTAGTTTGTTTCTAAGGCTTACAATTTCTTAACACTCATCCAACCAGTTCTTCCAAAGCTGTAACCACTTTCTCAAATCTACAACAATTTATAAAGTAATTTACTGGTGTCTCTTGCAATGCTCCACTTAGAAAAGGCATTCCTGATGTTCCCACAAAAAGAGTTTTGTGAGCCACTGGAAGATTTCTCCATCAACATTATTAACGCTTTCCAACTTAAAAGTACCTGCTCATCACCCTCTGAACTGTTAGGTATTGCTCACAAAAACATTGGCTATAGTTAAAGGGGAAAAAGTGTTTTGTTCATTCTTCTGTTAACAAACAAATGGCCACATGCTTGGTGACAGCAGAATCCATTAGGTAAATGGCCTTCTGGTTGACATGAGACTAACTTTGGAAGAAGGATTCACACTATGCCCTTCATGTGCTAATTAAAGTTTGAATGTGTGCAGAATCATGACTTTTAGATACCCTCCCCACACACTGAAGCATATGCTGACCGTGCATCCTGCTGGCCTTCGCTTTTTGTGGGAAGGAAGAAGTTAATCACAGAGCCATAAAACTGGAAGAAGGCCCAGTGGTTCTCAGGCCATTTCCACACTAGCCTGTTATAGCACTATGATTCTATTTTCAACATCCTATGGAATCCTGGGGTTTGCAGTTTTGGGAGGGGCCAGCCAGCTCTTTCCAAAACTGCAAACCCCAGGATTCCATAGGATATTGAAAGTGGAATCATAGTGCTATAACAGGCTAGTGCGGAAATGGCCTCAGCTTTTGGTCCTCCTGATACCTTGGCCGTCTCAGTGGCTGCACCCAGTTTGTGAAAAATCCTTCGTGTGAAGCCCAAGTCTGTCCTTCTTCCAGCAAGCAACATTTAAAAAAAAAGCAGATGGTTTTTTAGTGACTGGATGACTTTTACTGAAGGTTTTTTTAAAGGATTACTGTTGTACTTTTTGTCAGTGTCGTTTTAAATAGGTTTAAAATCCAATGGTATTTTAATATTGCAACATGTTTGGTTGCGTTTTGCCACTGTGTTTTTTTTTATCGTGTTACTATCTGTACCTGTTTTTACTAGTTTTTATTTGTATCTGCCATAATTTCGTCATGAGTCTTTGAGTGACAGTTCTGACAGAAAAGCTGGGTGGTTAAGCAACTCAGTATTCAGCTTCCTCCATGGGAGGGGGAATCTAGAGACAATTCTGTTTTTTAAAAAAATTATACTGAATTGTTATCGAGTAAAGAAAAAGTCCTTTTATAGTCTCCCAGAAATGACTCAATCAAACTGATAGTTTTGCTAGCAGCCAGAAGGTAGGGTATATTGTTGTTGGACAGACAACTTAAGTGATGTTCATGTTGGATGTGATGTATGTGAAGAAGGAGCCTGATGGATAGAGGGCTCAGAGAAATATGAGTAAGTGAGCTTAGGACTCCAGAAGAAAATAACCTTCTAGCAATGCTTTGGGAAGACGTGGAGCAGGAAGTAACAGGGCTGAATGCACACATAAGTTGTTAAGAATGCAAAGGAACCGCCCATCCTCAAAACTTGAAGATTCAGTGCAGCTGAAGAGTGCATTTCTTATAATATTTTGGCAAAGAGTATCAACAAGCTTGAGGCCGCCCTGACTGCACAAGAGAAAATGTGCCTCTGTTAAGGGCCTTTACAAATACAAATTTCTCAAGGCTTGTTTATCATTCCTCACTGGGAAAAGTCAACTGAAAATATGTGCTCATTCTGACATGAAATAACTGCTGGGACAGAAAGGTAAATATTTTACCAAAATGTGTAATACTTGGATACTGTGACAAGAAAGCAATCACGTGCAAGAAAGCCATAATGTCCATGGTGTCCAACAGAACTTATTTCCTGGGTAACTTTTCTTAGGATTGTAACCAAATGACTTAAGCTTAGAAGTCATTTGGGTTCCAGCCATGGGATTCGCTGTGGGAAGAGGTTCATCCAAAGATGTCTTCTAGCAATGACAAAAGAATACTATTTGTGTTTTGTGAGAGGAGGATATCTTCTCACAAGCTGCACTCATTTACACATCATGTGCTGTGTAGTAGTCATCCATCTAGGGCACCCAAATATGTGTAGACCATTTTAGATATAGAATTATGAGAGAGAATCCAATTAACCCTGTATTTCTCTTCAGATGGAGGAGTGTACGTATAGACAGCTATGGCACAGAAGTGGGCAATGCAGGATGTGCATTAACAATGGGAACATTGCTAGATAGTACAATCCTACAACTAAACTCACCTACATCCATTCTTTCTCCTAGCAAAAATGATGACCGCAGCCAGTTTTTCTGTGAAATTCATATATATGAAAATATGATTTACTTGGATAGTGTCCACAGCATCATCATACAAGACTTTCACATCTATGTATCTCAGCCATCCCATCCTATTTTGCCTGGCTCAGATTTCCTAACTAGAAGCTCCATTCAAATGTTTGTACCAGCTTTGCTGACCTATGGTATTCATAATGTATAAAGACCTGTGTTATAGAATTCTAGCTGAGCCACTTTTGTGGTGCTGCACATTTTTAATTGAAGATGCTCCTTGTGACTTTTGCTTTCAGTTTCTTTTTTACTATCATGACTTCCCTCATTTTTAGAGGGTTCTTTAACTCAAATATGACCGTGTGTGTTCCCTGGGACTTCCTCACTTACAGCATGAGTGGAAAAAATGAGAGCCACCAGATGTTGACGGACTAGAATTCTCATCAGCTCTTACCAGCACTTATGTTTGGTGGGACTGGGGGAGTTTTAGAATAACAAAATTTGGAAGGTTTTCCACCTCAGACATACAGAAACATTAAATTTTTATAGCCCTGTAGGTACTGTTTCTAATTGATTCAACAACATTACCATCTATGTTCAATGCCTATTTCTGCAGTATCTCCATTTGGGAAATTAGAAACATTTCCACTTTCATCCTCTAGGGATGAGTCAACTCAAACCAGATACTTCTCAGCTCCTGTTAAATATAGCATCTTGTCAGGGTTCAGTTTAAAAGCTGCTCTGCCACCCTCTTTTACAAAGCAAGTCAGTATGCTTCTGCTTCAGTTCAAGAGGCATTTGTCCCTTTTGCACAGGCCCAGCTTCTCCCAAAATGTTTCTGAATGCCACCAAGCTTAGACTATGCCTCCATCTCAGCCATGCATTGAGACACCTCAAATGTCAGCTTTATTGCGATTACTGCAGGATAATAGCATCTTTGGCTGGGATTTGTCACAAGACAGAATCTGTTAATGATTTGCTTTGTTAAAAAAAATGCTTTCCAAATGGTCTCTCACAGGAGAATGACAGAAGAGGGATGACGTCATGTGATAAGTCGCAGCCAAAGATGCTATTATTCTGCTGTAAGTGAGATTTACCTGCCTCTTTTGATAAAGCCGTTTGACCAGCTGGTCCTCTTGTGTGTTCAGTTGGCAGCAATTCAAATAAAGATACCGTGGAGGCCTTGGCTTTCAGCACTCTTTCTAGCAGCCTCCATTTGGCTTCCAATATCTCATGATTACATTTCATCCTGTCATTAAAGGTAGACCATAAGCATAGACTCCATTCCAGTATTATCTACCAGGAGATCTCTCTCTCTCTTTCTGTAAGATACATGGCGCCCACAATTTTTGTACCAGCATAGACAGGCTATTCACAATGTGGTCCATCTGCCCATCATAAACCAAGATGCATGTCTCTAATTACTGGATCTTCTCTTATCACAAGCCCCCTGTCGCCCTGGAGGTATGCTCATGACACAGGAGGTTATCTGTTCAGCTACCAGGGAATATTACAAGCTAGTGTGGAAGTACTGAAACCTGCCATACATAATTGAAATTAAATCCATTGGCTATGCTAGTTGGGGCTGCTGGAGTTGTATTTCAACATTTGGAGCAGTGGTTCTCAACCTGTGGGTCCCCAGATGTTTGTAGACTTCAGCTCCCAGAAGCCCCAGCCACTATGGTCAATGCTCAGGACTTCTGGGAGCTGAAGTCCACAAACATCTGGAGACCCACAGGTTGAGAACCACTGATTTGGAGGATCATACTTTCCCATGTCTGCCCTAAGGAATAATTACTCAGGCAACAGTTGGAAAATCTATTGATCCTGCTAATTCTTAGACTTTCTTCATTCTTTAAGCCTCTTTTGTTCCTCTCCAGAAGGCATGTCTTTTAGACTGCATATTCTTCATCAGTTTGATATTTTAATGAGCACTTAAAAATTGGCAGGTTCTGCATTACTTCATTTTAGTTTAGAAATACCAGCCCTACCTTACAATCTAAGCTAAAGCTGGGACATATTAGGAAGGGAAGGAAGTGGGGAGAAGGAGAGCAGAGCAACAAGAAGATTATGAAACAGCATCTCTCAGTATAAGGAATTTTGGAAAGACACAAGACACAATCCCTTCTTTTTCTCTGTTTTATCAAACAGAATTTGTGCACTAAAAGTAATCTACAGCACTATAATTGATTGTTTACTGTCATTCCTTGTACATTATTGCTCTTCACAGTTGTATGTGCTTTGCAATTAATTGCTAAGCACTATATTAAGCCAATAAGAACAACATTTAAATAAAAGAAATGGAGAAAACAAATGATTCTGTTTGCTGCTGAACTGACCCCATAATTAAATAACTATGGCTTACTAAATTATCACTTCTGTTCCTTTCTGGCACGTGGCATATTTTCCAAACTCCATGTTTAGAGCAGTTTCCCACACATGTGCCTGATGAAGAAAATATTCCTGAAATACCTCTATTAGCAAGGGGGGTTCAATTTCTCTGGTAATGAAGATATGTGACATCAACGTTTATTTTGAGTGATCAGGTGCATTTGATTTAGCCTAAATTGAAAGCTCAACTTCTCATTTCCTCTGAGCCATCAGCCCGCACAGAACATCTTGTTCTCCCTAGCGACAGCCAGCCTCAGGTTTTATACTCCATGCAGCAGAACCAGAATACACTCAAGTGGCTTTTCAATCTGTTCCAAGTGAAACAAAGCTTGCTTTTGTGGACCAGCACTACCATAGGGCATGGATTGGAGAGAAATGACCCAGACTGGATGCAACAATCATTCTCAGAGATGATTCACAGATGTCTCAAAGCCACTATGCACTTTGGCTTCCAAATGTGTTATCACGGCAAACTGAGACATGTGATGGCACATTTTGTACATTTTTTCCTACATCAGTATGGAAAAAATTTGCATGCAGTATGCCCCTAGGAAGTTAACTGCATACTGCTGCCCAAGAAACTGTTTTTTTCTTCTTCTAAACACCTTCTTTATAAACAGAATTAATAATGGAATGGCTTGGCTCCGCTCTTATGTAACAAAATTATATTTCCAGATAACTTAATCTACATGAGCTTTCAGTGGAGTAGAGTAAATGCCACTGAGAAATTTCCTAGAGGGTCATTTAATATTTTGACTGACAAGTCTTGGACCAAATCGCTCCTACCATATTGCTTTACATACTTCTATTCGCATGCTGCACCCATTGGCTTTTTCCCTTGCTGTTTTTGCCTGAGTTGGTCTCTGTTTACAGCCACAGTTTTCAATAATACTGAGGTAAATAGATGTGTGCCTTTTCAGGTTTCATACGAAAACAAAATTTTTGTTCAAATGAGACGGATGCTACTCACTTACAGCCAATATGTCCTCTAAGACTGTGCAAATTCAGAATTTCATAGAGAATTAGGCTGATTGGGACCAACAGAGATCAAGTCCAAAGTGGGTTGGAGCAGTGGTTCTCAACCTGTGGGTCCCTAGATATTTGTGGACTTCAGCTCCCAGAAGCCCCAGCCACTATGGTCAATGCTCAGGGTTTCTGGGAGCTGAAGTCCAAAAACATCTGGGGACCCACAGGTTGAGAACCACTGGATTAGAGTGATTCAGTCTGGTCCGAAGTGATTTTAGACCCAGTGGAACCAATCTGACATAAGGAGAGCAGGCAGTGTATCTCTGACTATACCATGTAAGGAAAACACCATGGTGGGATGATGGAGAGGGAGTAAGGGCTGAGTTTTTCCCAGTGACAGCATTAGTTTTCCATCCTAGACAACAATCTCACCAACACTCTCTAGTCACAGTACTTGGGGCATGAAGATGAAGTGAGGTCAGTGAACTGTATATGTTGAGTTCTCACCTGCAGGTTTCTGTTCTTTTTCTAAATTTAACCCACTATGCTGTCTCTCAGCACATCAGTTTATTCTTTGGCTGTGCTCACCAGTGCCACTGTACTTGAACCTTGGGGATGCTTTTAGGGGCTCTAGCATGGCCCCTCCAATACTGGAGTGCGGGAGGCTGCATCCACTTGGATATGGTGCCTTGCTTTATTTTCTTTGTCTTTAACTTATCTTTAGCTATATTATGTGACCATGTCATCTACACACAGAGTTTTGTATGGCGCAAGTTGCAGACATATATCACTGACACTACAGTAGAGAGTAGCATGAACTAGTAGGAATGGATACTCAACTGACTGTACATGTTTTAAAAATATATCATTACAAAAATCATATTAATGGTGGACAGTAAAAAGAAAAAAAATGTTGGAACTATCTGTTTGGCAGGAATGAGCTTGCCAAGCAGCAACCTGAAGGGGCTACCATTTTTCCAGTGCAAAAAACCCCAAAACAAAAAACAAAACAAAATAAAAGCCTGAAAAATTACTGCTGTTTTGGTTTCCCCAGTACAGGTCAATCCCCATTGGCTATTCAAATCTTGATTCAGTTTTGTGATCCAAAGTGGGTCAGCCTGAGTCCAAATTGCTCCAGATCATATTAGGACCCAATCTGAATTGGGCTCTGAATTGAATCATGGAACCCTTGTACCACCCTGATGTCCTTTTGTCTTACCCGAATTTTTAAAAAGTTTGAGGGTTCTTTAAAGGTTGATAGAAAAGAATGGCAAGTTGGTTTTTCAGTGACATTGCCAAACTGGGAACACTCAGACTTATGTATCTGAATACTTTAATCCTACGTAACCCCTAGCTGAAGCTGCCCTCGGACCTTTTGAAAGATTTACCGTACCCTAGCTGGCTAAGTGCTATGGGTGCCAGTGAGACCAATACTTTGAGAAACAGGTCTGTATCAGCCCTGGGATATTATTTTTAATACAGTACAACCTGGTGCTTTCAATTAAACATGCATGGAATTGAGCTGTACAGCTGTTAAATAATTAAATATCTTAAATGCCTGCAATATTGTGAAATGCAATGCCTTTCAGAGCATCTGCATCAGCTGCAATGCTTCCTGGAGCTGAAGAACCTAAAGCTGCTAGTAAGGCTAGACTTCTGCAATGTGGTGTACATTGACCTACCTCTGTACCAAGTTTGAAAAGTGTAAAATATGGCAGTTAGATTGGTTACTAGTGCATCTGGAGTGGTCATATTACACTTATATTAAAACCACTTCATTTGCAGCCAATTACTTTCCAGCCCTATATGGTTGGGTCCACGTTAGCTATAGTACTGCCTTCTTCTGTACAATCTGCCCCGTACACTCAGGTCTTCTGAAGGACATTTACTTCAATCGCCTAGGACCTGGCTGGCAACTGTTAATCACAGGACATTTTCATCAGCTGCCCCAAATTGTGGCATGGCCTGCCAAAAGAGATCCAGCTGCTGAACGTGCCGTCTGCATGACCTGGTTTGGATCCTGAGCGTTCATTCTCCCCACTATACCTTCTCACAGATGCACACATGCATTTTGACATTTGCTATTTTTCCTCTTTTGCAGGGGTCCTGCACCCCTAATCCTAGTGAACGTGGAGGGCTGCCCATAATTACTTAATATAGTACGATCCAGGGAAAGCTTTTTCAGAAAAGGTCTTACCACAGCCTCTTCAGGCCTGTTGGGTCTCTGCCTTGCTGTAAAGAGGCGTTAATCACTTCCCTTACCCACTCAACCAATCCTCCTCTGGCCTGTTTAATTAGCCAGGAAGGGCCAGGGTCTCATACATGTATCTCTCACCACTCCAAGGTTCTTGTCCATCCTTGGGCTCCACAAATTGAAAAGCATCCATCAACACTGGGTAAGCAGAGGCAAAGGTTACATCCACTGGAACTGTATCAACTCTGGCGTCTAAGTCAGAATGAATCAGAGCTATTTTATCTGCAAAATGGTGGGCAAATTCTTGGCAACAAGCTCTTGAGTGGCTTACAAATAATAATGACTGGCTTTAATGTCCCTTGCAAAGCCTCCATGCTTACTCCAGACTTTATTTTATTGTTCAAGCATTGCATTAGAAAGACAGCTACTTCATGAACAAAGGTTTTATTTACAGACTAAATCCAGGTTACTGTTTACAGGTCTCTCTGATTGCTCGTCTAGAATGCCGACTAATTAACATTTTCCTGTTGGGAACTCTAAGTACTGCTAAACTTCTAGCTACACGAAACATACAGAAGGCTTTTGAAGACCCCTTCTTTTTTTACCTAGAAGTACTCATATGGTCACTCCAGCTTGGATCAGAACCATCACTTACGGGTGAGAGGGGTTTAAATCTTTCCTTGTCAGCCAGTTTTACCTCCCCTCCCAAATACACACACAAAAGAAGAAATCTCCATTGGCATCAATTGATGGTTTGGTTTTAGTCCAGTTAGCAGGATGGTTTAAACCACCCAAGCACAATGGTTATGATCTGGAATGGAGCTGTATGTGATTACTTACGCATTTAAAAGAAAACTTTAACTACATGCTATGTTTTAAATAGTTCAGATTTTAGTCCTCAAAGATACAGTATCTCGCATATTTATTTGTAAGTAAGCTTCATTGACTACAATAGATATGCACAGTGGCAACTCTAAACATAGGTATCATAGCCACCAGACAGAAAGCTACTTCAAAAAGATTCCAAATGAAAAATAACACATTGATAATGAGGTAGAGCCCTTGGCCAGGGGTGGGTTGTATCTTAACAATACCTTTGCTTTTGTATCTACAAATCCTAAGGAAGCTATGGAGTGCTTGAAGAAGCATTTGCCATGCTTGGAAATGGATTATAGTGAGTGAACAAACTGAAATTTAAGACAAGATGGAGGTGCACAGACAAATGCGATGGAGGTGGGCAACCTCTCTTGAGGTTACTTCTCCCTCAAGAACCAAGTCAAACCAAGAACCAAGCTTGCCAGATTCTCCTGGACTTGATGTTATCTGCCTAGGCTCAGGTGGCACTGATAGCTAGTACTGACATTTACTAGGTTAAGCCAATGTACCAATCCTGCCTACTCCAGCAACCACTAATAGGGCTTAGAGCAGTGGTTCTCAACCTGTGGGTCCCCAGATGTTTTTGGACTTCAGCTCCCAGAAGCCCCAGCCACTATGGTCAATGCTCAGGGCTTCTGGGAGCTGGAGTCCAAAAACATCTGGGGACCCACAGGTTGAGAACCACTGGCTTAGAGGGACAGCAGTGGAAGACCTGCTACCCTGTTTACTGGGGGTCCCACAAGGAACACCAAAATGTGCTCAACTATAGGTGGGGAAAATTAGCTCAGAGCACTGCTTTAGAGTTACGAGAGGCAGGGTAACTTAGCGGGATCTTGTAACCCAGTGTTTATGGGGTCAGGCCAAGTCAAGAAGCAGACCGGTTTGAAAGCATTGAATGATCTTTATTAAATAAAGGTACACAATGTAAGCAACACACTCATACAGATAACTAAGGAAAATAAAAGTGTGAGTAAGATAGCGGGATTTTCAGAGGGATAGTTGGTTCAAGTAATATGAAACCTGTTCTTGGAGCCTGGAAGAAGATAGAGAGTGATGCTGGGGTTCGATGTGGCTCAGCACGTGGAGCTGAGGGGAAGCTCGCCAAGCAAAGTGGCAGCAAGACGGTCTGGAAGTGGGAGCGATCCGAGGAAGGTCTCGGAATCAGAGGCTTTTATAGGGAGAAGTGTGACTCCAGGCTAGGCCTTACTCGAGGACAACAATGAGTTTTGGGCATGAGACAATGTCTCCAAAAGGTCACAATTTAGCATGATGAAATCAGGGCTGAATTAACAATGGTGTAGCCAGTATGTAAATGTGCACCGCTTGACAGTGGACGGTTCAGCCTTTGTCAAGTTGCCTGCTCGGGGCAGGGAGCCTTTTGTAGGTAGCGCGCATACATAATGCGATGTTTGCCGGGAGGTCCCTAAAACTGCGATCTGGCTATTTCTGGCTTGCCTGTATTGTTTGAGAATATTTCAGCAGTTAAGTGCCGAGCCTAGTTTCGTGCTTGTCCGGGGGCCTCCCAAACACGTGGAGAAGGTTGAACGGATGAGGCCAAATTATGATATCAAAGGATATCGGGTGCTATTGCCAAATAGGCCTAAACTGCAGTAACAGACCCCTGAAATCCCACCTCCGCTCCGCCATGTCTGTTTTCTTTGGAAAGCAGAACTGAATCTGCCCTTTGGCCAAATCTGTGCCCCACTGAAGTCTGCTGCCTCTGGTGCAGTGGAAGATGCTCTCCAATTCCCCTCCCAATCCATTCAACCTCAGTATGTAAAATGGGGCCGAGCAGTGGTGCTGACCTACTTCAGCCAGCAAAAAGCTGACTATGGGAGTGCATTCTAGTCAAAAGTACACAACACAGTCAATCTGTTTAAGGTGCTCTGAGACACTTAAAGCGGCCTCAAAATCCTGACAGCCTGAAGGTGGCATAGGCTCTCGTGGATGGAAACCACTTCTGTCGAGAAGCAGCTGACCAAAATTGGCTCTGGTCTCCTGGGAAACCTTGGGCCTTTCCACGCTATCCTGTTACAGGCCCATCATTCCACTTTCAACCTCCCCTGTGGAATTCTGGGCTTTGTAGTTTACTGAAGCCAAAGAATTCTCTGGCTGAGCATTCTCCCTAAACAGGACTCCATAAGTGGAATAATAGCAGTGTAGTGTGGAAATAGCCCTCATGTCAGTTGGTGGTCTTTTAAAGTGGGGAGGAAAGCCTTTGGCCCGCCAGATGGTTTGGACTTCAGCTCCCGAAAGTCCCAAACGAGGCGGCCAACGGGTACGGAATCGTGGGGGATGTAGTCCAAAAACATCTGGAAGGCCGACCATTCCCAACACCCGCTTTCAGGTGCCACGCAAGCCCGCCTGAGCCAGCACCGTCCCTCTAGCAAAGCCGCCCCAGCCTCGAGGAGGAGGTGCCGAGGAGATGCGGGCGGGCGGGCCGGCGGGCGGGCGGGCCCTTGGCTCCTCCTGGCGAGGCGGGCCGCCAGCCTCCCCCGGTCCCGCCGCGCTCCTTCTGCTCTGCGTGGTGACGCAGCCGAGCGACTGACGCCCTGACACCCAAGAAGGCCCCGCTGAGCGCCGCCGTCTCCGGCGGTGGCCCGGTGCGCAGGACGCGGGCGGTGGAGGCGGCTTCCCTTTCCTCTCCGGAAAGCGGGCGGCGAAGCAGCCGCCGCCGCCGGGACGAGGAAGGGCAGCCCAGCGGCAGAGGCCGGCCTCGGGTAATTCTTAGTGCGTGAGGAGCGGCTGGCAGGGCGAGGCGCGGTTCCTCCTCCTCCTCCTCTCCTCACCGACCCGAGCTGGGCGGGAGGGAAACTTTCCGCGCGTAGCGGAAAGAAAGGAGCGAAACGGCGGCGGCGGCGGCAGGAGGAGCGGAAGGGGTGAGTGAAACGCCGAGTGTGGTGTGGTGTGGTGTGGTGTGGTGTGGTGTGGCTTTGTGTACAGCCTTCCCCGGGGTTGCCCCCGCCGCCCACCCGCCCTCGTCCGGACGCGCTGCCCCTCGCCGGGAGGGCAGGTTTTGTGGAGGGTCGCGGCGGCTGCCTCCGCAAAGGCAGAAGGAGGCGATCCTGGGCTTGCGACAGTCTCCCCGGCTTTTGCTTTGCCTTTTCTTGCTTTGTGGCAGAAAACTTTCCAGTTGAGGGATTTCTTCCCCATCCTCCCGCCACCCCAAAAACCCCCTTTATAGGTCGTGATCTGGGGTGCGTAAAGGGCCTTACACGCTAGGCATCCCGAATCTGGAATGGTATTTTTACCCCATAAGGAAACGGAATCGAGCTAGAACTCTGGCCATTTCCGCACTAACCTGTTGTAGCGCTACGATTCCACTTTCGACATCCTATGGAATCGTGGGGTGTGCAGTTTCGGGAGGGGCCAGGCGGCCCCTCCCAAACTGCACACCCCAGGATTCCATAGGATGTCGAAAGTGGAATCGTAGCGCTACAACAGGCTAGTGCGGAGACGACCTCTGTCAGTCGGGGTAAAGTAGATAAAGTACGAGTTTAATGAGAGCCCCTGGGATGTTTTTTTTTTCACCCATTTAAGAATTGTTCTCTCTCAGCCTGTATTAAAATGATAATAAAAAGGAACTATTGTTATTCTTCTGTTTAGGTTGTAATAGCAATCGTGGGCAAGAGAGATGTGAAGTTACCCACGGACAGAAGAGGTCTTTTGTCCGCTTTGCCTGCGGTTTGTAATATATTTTATGTTTGCCTCTTCTTTTTTAAGGCAGGCTGGGTGGGTGGCTGCTGTGTTCAAGCAAGGGACCAGCGCATCTTCAAAATACAGTGATCTAGGGAAGAGGTTTCCTTCTGAAATCAGTGACTTGCGTTGTTGAGGCAGCAATAATTTGGGGGAAGTAAGAAAATTTGTGAAGTTATTTTGAAGATTTATTTTTTAACTTTCACGCCCTCCCTGGTCATAAACTGAATCTAAAGATGAGCTGTTAGTTTCAGAGGCAAATTAGATGTGAGGTGGGAAACACATAATTGGATTTTGCTTGCTTTTCTTTGATTCAAAGCAGTCATGAGGATGGGATCTTTGATTGACATTTCCCCTTCCCAAGCTTGCTGTAGAGGAGGGCGAAGACAGGTACTTGCAATTTTGTGTCAGTGATTTCCCCTGTCAGAGAAAGGATCTTGGTGGAACTGTTCTCTTTCAGTATGGGATCCACTGTTATGTCTAGTTTGGACCTCCCAGGTCTGCTCTGTGAACTGCCATACTGAATATGTTTTCAGGAAAACGTGTGTAACACTTGATACACAAAAATAAGAATAGCATTGCTATCAGAAGATAAGGTTTAGACTTCCTTATCTACTCTATCTTCTTGACATTTGTAACATGATTGCTGCCTTGTTGCTTGATGAATTGCTGCCTCTATGTCACTTCCTTCTGGACTGTGTTGCAGGCATTAAAAAAAGAACATCACAGTTGGTGTGTGGCAAATAAATTTGCCTTCTGCAGGTGATAGTGTTGAATGACACTGGAGCTACAGAGTGTTATTTTGCTTTGGAAATGACTTGGAGAGGATTTTAGCTTTACAAATAAATGAATATATTTTCTGTTATATCTTAAAGCTCACTTGAGGAGAGAAATGGGGTGACAGGGCATAGTTGTACTAATGGATTCACACAATGCTGTGACTGTGAGTGGCCTCAGGGATTATATGGTAATCTTTCTCCTGTTGTTTTATGGTTGTCTTTTTTTACATGGTGAACTTGTAAAGTATGAAACACACACACAGAGATTATCAGAACATTTAAGTACATGTACTATCAGGATTTTGGCTTGGCCATGATTCCAGTCTCAAGTACATAAATATTTAAGGACAAGTACTTGTCATTCACACTTTATGTGAGTGCTGTAAGGAGAAACGCAGGAGGTGTAGGGGTGTATAATGGAAACTGGGAATACTTTCAGTGACTTTGTATAATTGAGGAAGAAAACTTTTGGAGAGTTTGTGAAGCAGACATTGCTTTTTTCAACTGGAAAACAAAAGTATTGTATGGTGTCGTAATGTACTTGCTGTTGTAAAGTTACTGTTTTTAGGAATGTAGGAGTTAAATAATGATCTCAGAAGGAGTTTCTTCTAAATCCTGTAGCAGAAAATGTGCTTAGCTACAGAAGACTAAAGTTTCTTGTGTAACTGCATGCAGTGTTATGCTTACCATTCCTCAGTGCCAGTGAATTACATAATTATTACCTTATTCTGATTATGCAGTTTTATATTTCCCTTAGTATATTTTTCTTTCAGATTGCTTCTTTTGGTTTTGTTTGTTCTATATGCTTTTTGAATGACTTGTTTATTTGCATATAGAAGTGTTTAAAATCAACACAGTCCTGCTTCTTGGTGCTTCCAGTGATGTAAGAATGGCATACTGCAACTACAGACTCTTTTTCACATTGCCAGTTTTTACCAGAAGAAATAAATGAATGTTAAATCAGTTTTTGCAGTTTTCAAGTATGACTTTCATTTATTTTATTGAATGCATAATCTAGTGCACTTCTTTCCAGATTGAAATGTTGTTCTATGAAATACTGAACTGTTCATTACTCCCAGACATATGTCAAATATGCTCTGTTTTTCTAAGGTTTAATTCCAACTGATGCCAAAGCAGAATTTTCCACTCTCAGTTTACCTTACAGTTTCCAAAGTATTAAACAGTATAAAAGTATATATTGTAACTGAACTAAGAACTTTGGAACTATTTGAGATTCAGGGGAAGAATGAATTTTATTTAGGTTTCTGTATTGAAAAGAGAAGGCTTTTTAGTTGAGTTGGAATAGGCATTTTGTATATATGTAAAAAAATAGACTAGTCCTTAAAACAAATTATGTCTTATAGTTTCTTTCAGCAAACTCTAGAGAATAAAAAAACAGCGTTAGTAAAAGACGATAATGCAGCTATTTCGGTCATTGATATATTGCTAACATTATATAAAAGGTTGCCTTTAACAACCCTAAAACATCAATCATTCAGGGGACTTTGAAATATTCCTCCCCATTTGCTTATACAAAATATTACAACCAAATAAAATATTTTAAAATATCCAATCTGATATGATGGGTTTTCATAAAACTCGTTATAATCTATCTTGCTGCAAGGGCAAAGCAGGCTACGTTATAAGAAACCAGTGATGTAGACTCAAGGCAATTGACTCGCTCTTAAGTCGGACTTAAATCGCTTCTCAGACTCAACTTGGCAATAAATGATGCGCTGGCTCAACTTGACTTGAGACTTGTATATTTTTAGTGACTGACTTGCTGCCCTCAGTTCAGTAACATAAGACATTCGTCCAAAAACTTTACAACTTTGAAGGATGCTTCTATCTCTTTTTCCCTGCTGGTCACATGATGATCTGTCTCCGGCCCAAAGTGTGGGTGTATTTCTCAGAAGCAGAAAGGCAAAGGAGTTAGCCAGAAAGCTTACAACTTTGAAGGACACTTCTTTCTCTTTTCCCTACTGGTCACATGATGATTTGTCTCCAGCCCAAAGTGTGGGTGTATTTCTCAGAAGAAGAAAAGCAAAGGAGTTAGGCGGTGGGCTTGAGGTTAGGCTTGAGGTCTGCTCAGCCGTCTGTCTGCACTGCATATTGGAGGAGCCTTCTAAAACTTTTCCTAAGAGCAGAAGGCAAGATTCACCCCCAGAGTGCAAGGCACATTTATCAGAGGGGAACAGCAAATGTGTTAGGCAATGGGCTTGAAGAGGAAGAATCCTTCCTTCTAAAGCTTTTGAAGTTTCAGTAATGGGGGCTAAAAAGGATCCTATTCCCCACTTCTGAAAAATCCTCCCACTTCAGAAATGGGAAGTAAGATTTTCCCCACTTCTGAAGCTGCAGACTCTTTTATGCCCATTGGCACAAAAGCCTCCAACTTCGTGAAGGAGGAGTAAGAAGGATCTTATTTCCTACGTCTGGAGCTGCGGATGGCAAAATCACAAATGTGGAGGGCCAGCTCTGCTTAAATTGTTAAAACTGACTTTATTTGGATCTGTCCAGAAATTATGGAATATAGGAGTATAAAACTGGGTCCCAGACTTGAGATTTGAATGTATCTTCAAGGACTTGAGACTTGACTTTAGACTTGAAGGTAGAGACTTGACTTGAGACTTTGAGTAAAAGACTTAAATACATCGCTGTAAGAAACCCTACTGTCAGTATCCTTCAATACAAATACTGTATTTTCTTTGTTGAACTGTCTACCAAAATAGTCACATAGTAAGACAAAAACTTCTTGGGGAATTGCTTTTCTAATCTGTGGGATGGCCAT
This sequence comes from Iguana delicatissima, assembly GCA_948472985.1. NCBI lineage: Eukaryota > Metazoa > Chordata > Lepidosauria > Squamata > Iguanidae > Iguana > Iguana delicatissima. Next base: position 614,741 of record CAOKZL010001145.1, read on the forward strand.
TGTCACCAGATAACTTGACTCTAGGGTGATTTTCCATAAGCAGGCCAAACCAGTGGAGAAGTGGCTGGACTGGATTAAGATATTATCAGTGCGTTTGTTATGATTAATTGTCTCATCTCTTGGCTTTTTCCCTGGACCTAAACTGATCAGTTTATTAGATATGACTTTGTATTTAGACGTTTATGGGATGCAGTAATGAACTCGTTCTTCCTTGCTAAGCTATTTGAACCACAGAATTTTGGGGAGACATCCACCCTCCAAATTAGAAAATAACAAGAATCTACTGCAGGTCTGTTAGTAGTTTGTGGAAAATTTCTGACTCATAGTCTTGTACTTCTGAGAATACATCTTAGAATAGCCGAAAGGATTATAGAGAAATACTAAAGAATAAATTGCTTAAGTTCACATAAAATTATGTGCTTTTGTCACAGCTGTTAGAGTGATTCAGAGGAAGTTAAGTTTAAACCAATGCAACTTAACTATTTTTCTACATTAGGACCAAATTTTAGAAAATGAGCAAACCCACAGATAAATTGCTATTGTATTTACGGCTGAGCCTATAAAAATCTCATGCTAATGAGTGAATGAATCCTAGGTTCTATTGATGTTCTCTTTGCGGTAATTGGGTGAAAACTGGGTAGGTCTTTTAGCCTAAAAATGAATTTTTGAAAACTTTATTGTAGATCTTAGTGTGGTTTGATGCCGTTAGTGTACAATAGGGGTGAACAATATAGCACCTTCTAGATCAGTGGTTCTCAACCTGTGGGTCCCAGATGTTTTTAGACTTCAGCTCCCAGAAGCCCCAGCCACTATGGTCAATGCTCAGGGCTTCTGGGAGCTGAAGTCCAAAAACATCTGGGGACCCACAGGTTGAGAACCACTGTTCTAGATGATGTTAGACTGTTAACTTGCAGCACTCTTCATCATTTATGTTGATGCAGGTTATAATACAGTATGAGTTGATGTGTGTTGTATGCAGGGCCACACTTTGACCATCCCTACTACACAACATGGCTTGTTTACATCAAACTAAATGTGAAATACAGTAGCTCCTCCACATTCATGGAGGTTGGGGCATAAAACCCTTGCAAAAGTGGAAAAATCACAAATAACTCCCACCCCTGCAATTCTGTTCCAGAGTTCTGTCCTCTCATTCCTTTGCCTCTGGCTCCAGTATGGGAGGAGGCAGGAAGAAAAAAGGCACAGGAAAGGGCTTACTGGTACTTTCCCCTCAAAGGGAGAAGAGCACAGTTCTTCCCTTCTAGTTACTTCCAGTGGCCATCTTGAAAAGGGAGAGGTAGGAGCAAAGAGAGCACCTGACCAATCAGCAGCCATGTCACAGTGCAGCCACATGGGAGAGAGGCTACATCTTCAGCAGTGGGAGGGGGGCTTTACTCACTCAAAAAAGAAAAAAAATGTCCTTTTTAAACACAAGCCTGGAGTGAGGAATGCAAGAGAATAGGAGGAGGAAAATGGAGGGGGGAGAGGCGAGCATGTGCCTCGTGAATAATCACATTTGTGAAGGTCAGACCCATGAATGTAGAGGGAGGACTGTAATTTGATTTGATTTATTTTAGGGATATTCTTAGGACATTGAGTTTGTTTAGTCTGAGTAAGCAACTGATGTGCACTAAATGTGGGAGAGTTACAGTAAATAAATGTGATATCTTCCAGATATGTGAAAGATAGACTGCAATTTTGGCATTTCCTAGGCTTCTTGAAAGCCAGGCATGAACAGTTGCTTCAGGCCTGAGAGTTGTGTGTGATGGAGGACTGGAATTTGCTCATTTTGGTTTGTGAAAAAAAGAAAGTTTGTCTTTTCAGTAACAACAGTACTATTAAAGGAAAGGTTTTCTAACATTGTGACAAATGGAATTTTTGTTGGATTTTTCTGTATGTATTTTTAGAATAGTGTTTTGAAATGTTTGGAGTTTTGTCTGTAAGAAGAATGATGAAGATGATTCACAGTATTTAAAAAGTGGATCTAGGTTTTAGTGGCAGGGCTATAAAAATACTTTAAGTTTCAGGATGCTCAGACGAGTTGGTGTTTGGAATTTTTCAGCCAATATGGTGCAAATCCTGGCAAAAACGTCTGGCAGGAATTGATAATGTGATTTTAGAAGCAGGAGCATATGTATAGTGCAATCAATCACCAAAATATAAGAAATTGTTTCACATCATATTTATCCACATATGTGGAATGAAGTGACCTAGAACGTGATAGCACAGCATAACATAGCGGGAAGTAAAATAGGTTACAATATTAAAATAACTTCAGGAGAGTTATAAACAGTTAAAATTACACTTGAGTTTCTTTATGGGGAAACGAGAGGAGAAGTTGATGAGCTTTAATATGGTGAGGAAACTGGTATGCCCACAATAATAGACTATATCCTTTCGTACAGTTATTACTTCATTGTGAATAATTACCTTACTACTGGATATGTTTTGGCTCATATATTAATGGTTCAAGACTTTCTATAAGACTATAGTATTAATAAGTGTCTTAAAAGTTTAAGTGTACAACTTTCAGGCTAGATAAAATTAATTCTAAATCATATTTTTGAGCGAACAACTCAAAATTTTCTATTTAAGCCTAAGAGTACAGGGTTTTTTTAGATACCTGTTTATCAGAGTTTTAGTGTTTCTGTGTTAGACCTTATTAATTAATTATTGACAATTACCTGAGAAGTAATAACTTTAAAATGTCGGGAGTACTTTGATGTGTGTTCCTGCATGGCAGGGGGTTGGACAGGATGACCCCTGTGGTCTCTTTCAGCTCTATGGTTATATGACTCTAAATATGTTTTTCATCTTGAACAATAAACCTATGATGTTTTGTAGCCCAGTGCTTTGAGATTAACTTTGACAGCAACCCGTAAGTTTTGGAGTTCTTCATACATCAAATAACCCTTGGTATGAGCATTAGGCTTTAATTATTTCCTCTTAAGACTAGCAGTTCTCGATTTTTAGTCCTCTAGATAGATCAGTGGTTCTCAACCTGTGGGTCCCCAGATGTTCGTGGACTTCAGCTCCCAGAAGCCCCAGCCACTGTGGTCAATGCTCAGGGCTTCTGGGAGCTGAAGTCCATGAACATCTGGGGACCCACAAGTTGAGAACCACTGAGATAGATGGTGGGGATTGTATGACCCTCTGTACATTACTGAGTTGCAATTCCCATTATCCCATTATCCTTTATGTTGCCTGTGATGTTGTTTATTAACATCTGGAGGCCTATGTAATTCCCATACTTAGGGCCTTTCCGCACTACACTGTTTTAGTGCTGTTATTCCATTTTCAGCATCCTGTGGAGCTCTGGCCTTTATAGTTTACTGAGACGAAAGAGCTCTCTGGCTGAGAATTCTAAATGCCCCTCCCTAAAACCACAAACCCCAAGATTCCGCTGGATGTTGAGAATGGAATAATAGCACTATAACAACATTGTGCAGAAAGGCCCTCACCTTAGATGCCTTGAACTTTATTCCCACAGTCCCTGACCATTGGTCATGCTGGGTGAGATTTCTGGAGGCTGTTGTTCGAAACGTCTTGAGAACTACCATGCAGACTTTATGATTTTAGATACTAATTACCCAGAATTCATAATTCACCTGCTTGTGTCTTTATGTTTCTTCTCTTCTATAATAATTAGTTTCTAGTTATTTACCTCTCCTCAGGTATCAGTAAACATCTGCAGGTACTATTTACTTTATATTCCATAATAAGATATCTTATTGTTCAGTGAGGGAGTTGGGTAGCAATTTCATATTAGCCTTCCTAGCAGCAAAGGAAAAGTGAACTCTTCTTTTAAAATCCATGTCAGATCATTTTTTTTAAAAAAAAGCAAGTAAGTCTAATACTTCTGTTAACCGCTGTCTGCTGTGCCTGCTTTAAGAAAATCCCTTAAGGTGATTACAACTGTATTAAGTGTTAAATTGTGTCTCAAAGTATTGGAAGGATGGTAAGTCAGCTCTGGATTATACAGACTATTATACATTTTTTGTTGTTGTTAGAAATAAGCTCTGTTGTATTCATAAGGGTTGTATGCATCTGCTTTGTTTGTGGGAAACCTTCTATATGCTAAATAAATAAGAGTCATTTTGTCTATTTTTGACCTCACTTACTTGTGCGGAATTGTATGCCCTTGTACTTTTGAATGGGAAATAAAGCATCATTTCCTAGATTAATGGAATCTTGAGCCTTCTCAAATCTGTTCGAAGTGTCGCCCCGTCCTCTGGAAGAAATTTTCAGTGGGACTGTAGTGGGGACCAAGAATCCGTTCCACTGACACATTATCTTAAATCATATATCAATAAACATTTTAACTGACCAAGAACTACTGTTGGATAAAGCTTAGCCCAGTATTTCATTCAAATTAGAGTAGACTGATCTAACCAATGGGATTTATTTAAGTGCTGACTTAACAAGCCCTGTTCATTACAATGGTCCTGCTGAAGTTACAACTGAAATTTGGATTTAGCCTTGATGTCTACTATTAACTAAATACCTGATGTTAATTAAGAATTAAATTAAAAATATTGATTAGTTCTGTTTCTCAAGCATTTGATAAATTCCGTGTGTGTATATGTGTCTTCAAGACTCCTGTCAACTTATGGTGACCCCATAAATTTCATAGGGTTTTCTATGGTAAGAACTACTCAGAGGTGGTTTTGTTAGTTCATTCCTCTAAATTTAAAATATAGCCTACAGCACCTGGTATCCAAGTACTAAACAGGGCTTACCCTGCTCAGTTTCCATGATCAGATGGGATGTTTATAATATAATAAGGATATCCTTTAGGATATTTAGGCCATGTTTGCTAAATTACATCATCATTATGTTTTATTTCATGTCTGTATCGGAGTGTTAAAAGTTATGTTTAAAAGTAAGTTGTATAAGTGGTTAGCCTTCCCAAAAGGAATTCATTATCATAAGCATTCCATTAAAAAAACTCTCACACCTTACTCTTAGTCGGTCATTACTTTTCTAATACTTATAGGAAAAAAGATAAAAGGATGGGATAGAGCTTGGAACTTTCTGTCCTAAACTGCTCCAAAGTGCCCTTTAAAAAGTAATTTTTAAAAGTACCTAGATGTGCTGTTATGTGCTATCAAGCTGGCATAGACTTAATGACAGCGTTATGAATGAGAGACCTTCTTGAGACACTGGCCATTTCCGCATGAGAGGAGAGGAGAGGTTCACTGCATGTCAAGAGCGGTGTTTTTATACTCCGATTCAGAAACTGTGCTGTCTGTACCCTCTCATTTACATCGTACTACCGTGGAGAACAGTGGTTGCTGCATCCGCAACAGCAAGTCCCTGTTCACTCCCATTCCCCTCCCTCAGCCTGCCCACCATTGCTGATGGTCTGTTTAACACACACACACACACACACACGTATTTTAAACACATAGCTGCATTGCTGCATTTGTGCGTAGGTATGTATGTTCATTGATACATGGAAAGAACAGTTCTTAACAGTCCATTACCAGATCACTGTCTTCCCACTGTCTGTTTAATACATGAAGATAATAATGATGGCAGCCTATCCTTTGATGGGTGGAGAGAGATAGGGATGGAAATGATGGAAGGGACAGCCAGGGAACGCCCATAGCTGGCCACTTCTGTGCTGTGAATTGATGCTACGCTTCTGCATGTAGGCAAAAAAACGAAGCAGAACCGGTTTGGGAGATTTACATCAGAGGTTTTCCAGTTTGCAGATACAGTGATTTCTCGTTGAAGCTAACTGTGCTAAGAGCTGAAAAAGGGCAGAACCACGAGGAAAACTATGACGCTAAAACAGTTCAACGTAGAGATGAGAGGGTAAGGATTTGACGCTATTACGATCTGTCAACCTCGTGTGGAAATTGCCACTGTTAGCAGCTGTACTTAGATCTCCCAGGATCATGGGCATGGATTCTTTGCTTGAGTCACTCCATCTGTAGTATGATCTTCTCTTTTCCTTCTACCTTCAACTTACTGATCATTCTCATCTGTTCCACTGAGTCTTGTCATCTCATGATATTCCCAAAATGTAATAGTCTTAGTATATTCATTTTGGCTACTAGTGATATTGCAGGATTGATTTTTTTCTTCTCTCTGACCCATTTGCTTCTGGTTTTGGTGATCTATGGATAAATGGTATCTGGTGAACCATACACCACGTTTCAAATGGGCTGCTTTTCCCCCACCAGTTTTCTGTTTAGCTTTTACATCCATATATAGAAAGCAATACTATGAGATAGATGATCCTGACTTTGGTATTCGTTGATGTTACAGAAACAAAAAAGCCTCTCGTTAGAAAAGAATTACCTTGTTTTAGATAGCTGTGTTACTTGGAATTACTTCAAGTTCTGCTCTCCATCTTAAAAAGTACACATTCCTCTGCTAATGCTAAAAATAGCATTTCATTTTCCCGGGAATCCTTATCTCCCATCTCCATGCCAATGATTTGAAGGAGTGTAGAAATTCACTGTACGGACTCTTGATGTTTTTTCCTGCTCCTACATTTGTGCCCCTTCTAGCTACCTCATTAAAGAGGAGCTATAGAAATTATTATATTGAGGATCTTTAACCTTTTAAAGAACTTAAGTTTAAAAATTCATTTCCTTTGAGTAGCAACACTAATTCTATTTATGCAGGAATTTGTGTGCTGTAATAATATAAAAATTGTATGTTTTAAAATGTTTGTTTTTATTTGTATATTTAATGTTTTGTCAGTAGTACATCACCATGAGGGCTATGGCAGACTGAGTACTGATAAATTAATGCTTTTCATCCATCATTCATTCCAGGTCCATTATGTACATTCTTGATGGCTTTGGGAGAGCTACCATATTTCAACCTTCTCTTTGCGTCTGTACGGTGGGAATAATAGAGACCTACTTCATAGGGTTATGGTTCTTCTGCAGCACTTAAAGGTTTCCTGCAGCTTTTATTTGCTTTGTTTCAATGCTTTGGATTAGACCAGGCGAATTCATATTCTCTGCATTTCTAACATAACTGCTGAGAAGTGCAATCTTGTTTTTTTTGTATTTACCAGAAACGATCACTGACTGGAGAGTAGTTTGTGTAGGAATCTGGCTAACCAGTGTTATAATCCAGAGGCACTAGTCATCATCTTACAAACCCTGATTACATAGCCTTTAAGGCAGAGGTTCTCAAACTTTTTACCCCTGTGACTGGCTTTATATCTGTGTGCAGATGCTGTGCCCCTGCCCTTGACATTGCCCCCCATGTCCTATTCTGTGCCTCTCTCCCTCTCCATCACACAGGCTCCTTACGCCACATGTGCCTTCTGTCTTAACATTGAGTTCTTATGCTCTTTGTCTCCACTTCTTTCCCCTTTCCCCCAATCCAAGAAATTGCCTCATGGTTGCTAAAGGGCATGCACCTGCAGGTTGACTTTTCTTGTGCTCCCCTTGAGCAACTATTGTGCCCCCCCATAGGGTCCCACCCCACAATTTGAGAAGCAGTGCTTTAATGTACAGTGGCCCCTCCACTTTTGTGATGGTTTGGGGCATGGAACCCACCCCAAAAGTAAAAAAAAAATCATGAATACCCCCCTGCTCCCTCTCTTATTCCCTTCCAGGGCTCCCCCCTTCCTATTCCCATGCAAAATGGAAGGGAATGGGGGTTGAGGGAAGGCTTGCATAAGAGCTCCCTCCAGAGCTCTCCCTCCCATTCCTGTGCATTTTGCCCCATTGCAGAGAATTCGCACAATGTTTCCCTTACCCATTCCCTTCTGTTTTGCCTCATCATGAATTTTCCATTCAAGGGCAAAATGTATGGGAATGGGAGGAGGAGAATGCAGCAAGGGAGACGTGCGCTCATGAATAATCGAATTCATAGAGGTCAAACCTGGAAATGTGGAGGCAGGAGGTCAAACCCACAGATGTGAGGGGAAGACTGTATATTCAGAATTAGATCTGATTATCTCAAACCTGTGGAAACCCATGTAAATTAGCTGATAATTTTTCTTAGCTGAGTTAATCATATTGTCCATGATTGCTTTGTATTTGCTGCGCAAGGATCACTTTAATCATTTCACTACATAACTCTTTTTAAAATCCTGCCAGCAGTGCCAACCCCCCTGAAAAACTGGATGTATTGAGAAGTCCACATCAGTTTTGAAAAGCCAACACTAATTAATACCAAGCAGTACAGGGGTTGGGTGGGTTCTGCAGCCTGTTTCAAAGATGGGTTGTCATTCCTGGGGGCTTCACAGAAAAGAAATTCAACCCCTTTTTTACTAGAAAAAGAGCAATCAGGGGAGTCTGGAAAGTTCTGCATAAAGAGCCTTGGGGATGCATTTTTCTCACTTCTACTTTATGTGGAGGCTGCTTGGTTTATGGTCCTTGGTACTTGTTACTCATCACACATGTTGTGAAGTTGGATCCAGACTTAGTCATTTTAGGAGTACATCAGCTGAAACTAGTAGAACTTAAATTAGTCAAAACTAATTTCTCTCATTGATTTTACTTGGTCTCTTTGAAATTTGACTGAACCCAAACCAGGTTTTTTTTTTTTTTTTTTTGCAGTGGTAATGCATCTAAGATCTTTATGGCACTTTGAAAGTTAACAAGGGTTGTTATGGCACAAACTTTTATAACTAAGTTCTGGTTCAACATTATGCCAGACTAATGCTGAGTTCTACATCACTGAGCATAGCACAAATGTTCTGTAGGTGGAACTGCACTATGGATCCTCTGTTATCACCCTTGGACTTCATCATTTCATTACATTACCCCCATGGCCAGCCAGTGATTGGTGAGAGTGAGGGACGTATTGGAGAAACCTCTGCTTATGTCCCCATAGCCAGAAGCAGAATGATGACATCATCTGCTAGTGTCCTCCAGTGTGTGATATAATCATTTTGCATCTGGCTATGGGAATGTAACCAGCCACTTCAGTGATTCTTCCTTGCTACCATGTTCTCCACTAGCCACCCAATAGCTGTGGGGTGGCAACTCTGGCAGCAAAACAGTAAGTCCAGAGGGGGGGCTTTGGATATTGTGGAGAGAGGAAGAGAACACCAGCCTCTGTAACAACCAAGACAAGACATACACAGGCATCCATTGGACTTAGACTTGTGTAGGTCACTGACAAGATGCTGATCTAAGTCTATTGAAAGTGCCACAAAGTTCTTGGTTTCTTTGATTTCCCCCAGGAAATGTGTATGGTTGTTGGTTGGGAACACTGGAAGTGGCATTATAACAACTCTGTGTCTACATAAATACCAGTATTTTGTTTGGTTTGCTGTGAGCAGTGTTTATCAGCAGCAGCATCATAGAGTCAGTCTCCCTCTTTGGATTAATGGGAGTACGGTCTCCACCCTGTCAGCAACATTAATTCACTGTCCACTAGGTATGAATTGCACTGCATATCATGCTGTTGCCTTTAAATAGGTGATTTCTGGACCAATAGACATAAGCACTGTTGAGGTATTACCTGGCTATCTTTCTGCCCCAGGGTTCCTGGTCTTTTTATAGGATGGCTAGGGAAAGGTTTCTCTAGCAGAGGAGTTTAATAAATTGGTTGAGTATAAATCAGCATCACGAGAAGAAGAACAAATCTAATTGAAAATGGTTTCAGAAAGTAAGAACAGCCTACTCAGGATGGGAAAATAATTATTTGGAAATGGTCTTTGAATGATGAATGCCTCCTGATTCTCACTGGAAACTGGCATTGGTAAGCCAGACTTGCAACGTTTCTGATAATGTGCGAAACACATTCAATTTATTTTATTAAAAAAGTGCATAATTTTCAGTTGTTAACTCCTTTAAATTAGTAGATGCATCTCTCTTAATTTTAACTCCTTCTTATTTTGCATCTTGGTTTGCTGTTTTGTTTTCCCCCCTCTGTAATAAGGTTTTGTACTCCCAGGCCTTGTGAAATGCCGAAACTAATTTTGAGTCAGTTTTGTGTACTTTTAACATCACATTAGTAGGAAATAATGTGTGTAAATTTGCGTGAGTAATCATTAGCTGGATATAGCTAACCAGACATAACTCTTTTAAACAATATTATTTGTGAGTGATTTTTGAAGTAATCAAAATACTTTTCATGTGTATAAAGTAAGACCACTATTCTATCAAGTTTTGAAGGAATTTTATTTACAGAATTCCAGAATTATTTCTTGAAACAAATAGACTTGCTGGTGCACAAATTGCCTTAATTATATCTTGGTCATGCAGCTCTCACTATCACCCATGCTTATGGAAGTCCCTCACATAAAACTAGTATTTTAAACTTTCCTTCAGTTAACACTATTATGGTTACTCTAGAATTGCTTATAGCTGTGTCAGAGCCAGGGAAAACTTTTCACCCCTGAGAATGGATGCTGTTCAGTTTGTCATCCCCACAGTTACTAGCTTTCCTTGCCATAATTTGTTGAGGAGCATTTGCCAGGTGTTGAAGCAAGATCTCACTTGAGTTTCCTTGCCATTGATATGGGTAACCAATGCCATAGAATAACAACAGCAAAACATTTGATTTAGAATAAGGAAAGATTTGGCTTTTCAGAGAAATGCCAATTTTAGTGACATCTCTGAAGCAGGTTCAGTGTGTAACTAGGCTCTTGCAGAGACTGCTGTGATTATCTACTGACTAAAAGAAGCTTTTCACTTAGTTCCTTTTCCTTATCAGATTCATTGGAGAAGCTCAGCATGATGACTGCAATAGCCTAGGCACAATACTTCATAGCTTAAACTACCAGGGGATTTTATTACCCTTTTTGTACAAATAGAGATTTTTCCGTTTCAGAAGAGACCATTGTCTTCTACTAGGTTCTGTATGAAAGCCAGCATAGTATAGTGGTTTGAGGATTGAACTGTGATTCTAGAGCCCAGTGTTTGAACCCTGTGGCTCAGCCATGGAAACCCGCCGGGTTACCTTGGGCAAGTCACACTTTCTCAGCCTCAGAGGAAGGCAAAGGAAACCCCCGTCTGAACAATTCTTGCCCAAAAAAACCCAAAACCCACCCTGTGATAGGTTTGCCTTGGGGTCTCCATAAGTCAGAAACTACTCGAAGGCACACAACAGCCAGGTGCTATTATGCCTTCAGACATCTCAACTAACTTTGTTCTTTCAGAGTGCAAGTAAATAACACATCTGTGCTGTTTTCTTCTCTCCTGATATTTCTCTGTATCTCTCTAATAATAAAATAGCCCTCTTTTTTGGCCATGAAACAGATCTCTTGGGTACAGTGCAGTTAGATGTTGAAGGAATAGTTATCTCTCCCTAGACTTTGTTTTTGTTTCTGCTGTAGTATTTCCTGCTGCCAAAAATACAAGCTCCTGCTTATTTTACAAAGCAGTTTATCTCTTTGGCAAAAGAAAATACTGCACAAAAAGTGCCAGCAGAGGTCTTTGGAATTATGAACTAGATTTCCAGTGTATTTATTTACATAATTAATTTTGTATCCCACTGCTTCTATTGTGCAGACTTTTCAAGGTAGCTTATCATTTTTATGCTGTAATGGTGTTAATGCTGCAAAAAAACTTTTAGCATATACAGATGCACCCACTTAGTTGGCTTTTAACAAATCTTTTAAAAAGCTTCATGAAAATGCTTGTCTAAAGGAACTGTTTTTACTTGTCTATAGAAACCTGGCAACCAGGCTTTTTCCATCTGCCTGCTTCATGCAAAGGACATCTCCATCCAAGAGAGACCTATTTCAAGTCACGTTTTAGTATATTTCACCCCTCACTTCCTCTAGTTTGTGTTCTCCTTTTGTCTTCCTAGCTCAGTACATACCATGGCACACAGATTCTTATGTTTCAGTATCCAAAACTATCTGGACCGCAGACTCCAGAATTAAATTAAATATTCATTCAGCTCACCACAATAAACGTCACAAGAAAAGGTACATACAACAACACTTGTCCATTGTAATATTCAGTGCATTCACAAGCATTGCCTGGAAAGAGGATAGCAACACAGAGAAGATGCACACAGAGACAGCTCTCATCTAGTGAGATAACCTCTTTGTGAGAAAGAGTGAAAGTTTTCAGATTGTTAAATGTGAGAGCTTATAAAAAGATTGTGCTACAAGGTGTGAGAGGACTTGGAACTGAGGGAGGATTAGTCAGGGTGTGTTGTCTTACCTTACTGAATTTGGGTGTTGCAGTGATATGGCGTATTAGTGAAGGCAAATATGCTAGTGCATGCTGCTTGAACGCTTCCTACTGGACTCTTCCTGCAAGTGATCATAGCTGACTACAATGTGTACCTTTTGTCTGTAGTTTGCTTAGTGTAACATACAAACCTGAAAATCTGGCTTCTCTCTGCTCTGACAAACCAGAGCCATAAACCGTATGACTCTGCCCAGTTTGCATGTCATGATAAGCCAGCCTTCACAGGATTGTCAGCATACAGTGTATGAACAATATGCTACTGCATGCCATGTGATAATTTTGGCTTGCAGTAGAGCAGCTAAACAAACCAAAAACTGTGTGAGGTCTAAGCAAGAATGATGAGAAATTGGGAACTGGTGTGCTTGGTAAGCCAGTATGCCTAAACCTCAGCATTCCATGATGTCCAAACATGCCTACTTAGTTGTCAGGTTGAGGCAAGGTAGGGTTCCTGCTTCAGTTGTCATGCTTAACAAATGAAACCACAGTTGGAAGTTCTGTGGTTTGTTCAGCTGCTCTAACTTGAAGTAGGAGGATCAGACAGCATGAAGGAGCATGCTATTTGTATACACCAAGTTACTGTTAGATGAGGAAAGGGCCATTGTGTAAATTCATAAATTAAAGATGTGTAGCAGCTGTGGAATTTGGCAGACTGGATGAAGAAGTCCCCTTGGGCAAGCTGAGTTCTGCCATCCTACCTGCTGACTTTCTGATGTAGCTCTGGGCTTCATTCTTGTACTTGGAAAACTTGCTTTCCCTCAGAGCTATGCCTGTGGCAGTTGTGTTTGTGCTTCTCCAGCTGGGGGTATAAGGTAAGGAAAGAAAGACAACAAATAGTGCACTACTGTGCCTTGTGGATGGAATTTGTGTATTTTTCTAGAACTTATCACTTATGCAGAGAGCAGTGCTAAAACCAGTAGTTCCTGCCTTGTTAAAGAAAGGGTCAGTTTCTCTTGCTTGAGGCAAAATAATAGAAACAGACCAAACTATGTTGAGTTTAAAAATTAAGGAGCCTTGTATGCCTTACATTTATCACAACATAGATTTTTCAGGACTGGAGCCAGTCATGGGACGCAAAAAATTTCAGCTTCAGAGATGTGTGTGTCTAGAAGGATACGGATATACAGACATTATAGTTTTCTCCAGACATTTAATGCTCCTCACATGCAGCTAAGCCTCCTGTCCTAAAAAGTCTGTTCACCAGCAGCAGCTTGCCATCTAACAAGGTCTTCAAAGAGAAGCTCTAGCATGGAATTGTGTAATGTATGTAATGTGTTGAACAAGGTTAACACTTCATGCAACTGTTGAATGCATTGGTTAGTCATGCAAATGTGACAAGGCTATTTGTTGTGACAGATCAACAAGAAAAGAAACCATGGCTACCATTCCAGTAAAGTGTGTGTTTGGGGCGGTGGGGGAGAGAGCGAGAGAAAGAGTGAGAAAGTTAGTGAGTGAGTGTTTGGGTCACATTATTATATCAAGATAGGTTCTTCACGTATGTGAAAAGCTGCAAAGCTGCATCACAGAATTAATGATTTTGCATGAAGGTTTCAAGGCACAAACCAATCTATTACGTTAACAGGTTACAGGCTTACCTCTGTTAACCTTACCTCCTTTTATAAAGGGCCTTTCCGCACTACACTGTTACAGGGCTATTATTCCATTTCCAACATCTGTGGAATTCTGTAGTTTATTGAGGCCAAAGAGCTCTCTGGCTGAGAATTCTAAATGCCCCTCCCTAAACTGCAAACTCCAGGATTCCATAGGAATGCACTTGCTGGGACTTAGCCAGTATACTTAGAATAGTTGGAACGTGAGTTGTAACTGATTATGCTGGGCATGTATTTGGCTGGCTAGATGGGCTGACAGAGTTGTAATAAAATTGGAAAAAAAATACTGTATTGCCAAGGAAGAGGCAAAACTGCTCCAGTGCACTCAGGTAATGGCATTGTGAAACTTGATAATGAACCTGTCTGTCAACCTCCTTAATGCACGGCATACATCGTTAGTATACTAGGGAAACACTGTCTTCCTGTGGGCAGAATAAATGGGGTGCTTTTGTCAACAACTGATGGGTTGGGTTCAGAATTAAATCTGAGCAGTCAGACCTAAATGAGGTTTATTTATCATAATTATCTGTCTCCTACCTTGCAGAATACAAATCCTTCCAAGACAATGAACAAATAACATCAAAATATGGTGGACAAAATGACAATGAGCAGTGGCCTTTAACTTTGATTTGTTTTGGACTTTATCTCTTAGAATTCCTTACCATTGGCTATGCTGTCTGGAATTGGAGTTGAAGTCCAAAACATCTGAAATGCCAAAAGCTGAGAACCACAACAGCAAACAATATTAACATATAAAAAGCTGTCAGAGTCCTTCTCATGAGACGGTTGATGGTGGATGGCCTCCAAGTTGTGGTGGGAGGTGCTAAGAAGGAGTGGTACATTACTAGTGTTATTGTCGTGTCTGTACATGCTGCTTGTTGAATCCATTTCAGAGGCATAGTTGATGGGAGATGACTCTGTGGGAGGACAGCAGGGGAAAATCCAGCCAGGGCAGACTTTCTGGAATGCTTTCTTGCATTACTTAAAATTCTAAGGTCTTCATCCAATTACAGATATACCTCAGTTAATGAAATTAATGTGTTACCATGCATTACTTCAATACCAGAAGCAGAAAAAACACCCCCTAAAAAAGAGCACTTCAGTATGTTGCAGCAAACTTTTTATTTAAAACTAACCATATGTACTTGTGGAGGACAATCCATACTATAAAATTATAGCATGATTACTCCACTTTAACTGGCATGATTCTGTTCTGTGGAATTCTGGATGGGAAATTTAGGGATGGGCACTTAGAATTCCCAGCCAGAGTGCTCCGCTACAGGATTCCATGAGATGGAACCAGGCAACCGAAATGGAATAGCACTATAACTGTGTTGTGTGAATGGGTACCAAGTAAGGTAGGCCTTATATAAATAAAGACAAATCTTCTAGAGAACACTTGAGGCTCCTTCCAAAACTTCCAGGGAGCACTTTTTCTTTCACCAGTCTCTACCCTTGTTATGATTTCCATTTTAGTGGCAAACTTATAAATATACACACTTTTAACATGCTGCTAGGTGGCTGGTGAAGCAAGCTTTTCTGCTCTCTCCTTTTCTTTCCATTTTGTTGTTTGTGCATGCTCAGTATTGGATTCTGGAGGCAGCTGCTGTTTAGCTTGCCTGTTGCAGTCAGGCACACATGACTATGATAGTATCAGCTAGAGTAAAATCCTTCTCTTTCTTAGCTCAGACTTTGTTTCTTGCATTGTTCACTGCTGCACCTGACACTAAAAGTCTGTTTTTCCAGTCCTCCATCACCATGTTCCCAGTGCTAGTGCTGCTTAAAACCTTCTACCTAGTCAGAGGATGAGGAGGAAAAGTGGGGCTGGGCAGGTACAAAAAAAATCTGTGAAAAAGGAGCTTCAGTGTCAGAGACATTGTTTATTGAAATATGCCTGTATTGGTGGCTCCTCAGTGAGAAGAGGACAGTGTTGTAACTATTACTTGAAAGTAGAAATTTCTGAAATTCAGTGAAGCTGTTTTGATGCCTGATCCAGTGGACCCAATTAGGACCAGATGATGGAGAACAAATTGAAACTGTGGAATTCCCTTCCAAGTGAGGCCATGTTGTCTTTTTGTTTGTTATCTCTTTGTAGGCAAGAAAAGATTCACATGAGCTTTTGTCAGCTGACTGACTGCTAGAGATGGGACATCTAATGGATGAATGTTATTATTTATTCATTCATGTGCTTTTCAATTAATCACATTTTACTCTGATGATTTATTTGTATATTAATATTACAATTTTTTCTGCTTTGCATTTTAAGTCAATCTGGTGGTAGGTTGCCTTAAGTCAGCTCTTGGGACACAAATCAAGCTCTAAATTCAGAGGCTAGTGTCAAGTAGCTTAGAGACTATGGGACTTGCATAAGTGTTGATTTACCAAGTATCCATTGATACAGAGATATGCTGTAGTTGGAACTAGCCATTGGATTTAGTCTCAAATAAATACCAAAAATAATAAGCTTAATCTGCACAAGATAGAAGAAATTAAATGTTTCTTTGATGGGATTATGTTCGCTTTAAGACTGAACTTTGCAGCTTTGGTTTACTCCTAGATTCAGCCCTGAACTTGGTTGCCCAGATTTCAGCAGTGGCCAGGAATGTGTTTACATTGCTATGGTTCCAACTGTTTTTGTTCCTAGAGAGGTCAGATCTTGGCTTAATGGTTTATGCCTTAGTTATATCTCCTTTGAACTATTGTAGCATGATCTGTGTGTGTGTGGGGGGGAGGTGTCTCTGAAAGGTGTCCAGAAACTTAGTTGTCGAAAATGCTACAGCCAGATGTGTGAGTGTAGCTGGTTATAAGGAGTGTACACAGCAGCTCCACTTGTTGGTAGTCTATTCCTTGACACTGTTCAAAATACTGAAAGTGACCGATGAAGTTGTATATGATTTAGGCCTAACCTGCTGGAAAGACCTTATTCTCCCATACAAGCCTATCCATTTTGTAAGATCTTTAGGGGTTGCCTTTATTTTCGGAACCATCGTCACAGAGACACATTTGGTGAATGTGTAAGAGAAAGCCTTTTTGATGGTGGCTGCTCATTGTGCCGAGAAGTAGACTTTCAGCTTCTTTGTCATCTTTCTGCTGACAGAGAATGATGTTATTTTTCTGATAGGCCTTTAGTGTTTAAGCTGTGTTGCTGTTTAAAGGGTTTTAGCTAGTTGAGTCATGCCAGTTCTTTTTATTAATGTGTTTGAACTGTTTTTTTAAATTAAAAAAAAGAAACAGATTAATTTGTATTTCATTTTTTATTTGTATCTTATCGTTTTCTGCTATGAGTGCAACTGTTGACAGAAAGATAGAATATAAATTTAAGAAATCTATAGGTAATTTATATCCACTTCTAAAAATGGTTTTAATGCAAACCTGATAAGGAGTAATCTGAAATACCAAGATATTGGCACAAGGTAAGCAACATTGAAAGCAGAAGTGTAAATTGAGGGTATAATTGCTGCGAGATCAGTTGTGGTAAAATGGAGACTTGAGCTGGTGGTTTGTTGGTTTGTTTGTTTTAAGAATTTTGCTTTAGTGAGAGGTTTGGACTAGGTGTCTAACCTAGTACAGTCAAGCTCTGATCATACTAACGATTAAGTCACGCTTTTTGCCATGGGAATTTTTCTTTAATACATAAATTTTAGCACTTACAAACAAAATGTGTGGGTCTGCTGAAGTGAAAAAGCTAGGTACTTCAGTACCCACAAAATATAATTGATAAGCACCTAAGACATCAAGTCTAATACTTGTACCTTTGCTTGGATTGACAAGCCAGAAGGACTGAATACTGTAACGTTAGATAATATTGTAATAAATCTCAAGTTCTCTGTGTAACAGACACTAACATATGCCCTTCTATATGCTTAATTTTTGTTAGCCTGCTGCATGGGCAAACCTGTTTTATATTTTTTAAAAAATGATTTAAAATAATTTATGTGTGAGTTGAAAAACTAAAGGCAGCATTTCAAACTAGAGCAATATGGTTAACAGCCTCACTTTGTACAGAAATATTCTCTTTGCTGTAGGATTTTGAACTGGTAATTTTCATTCCATGTAAAATTTAAAGAATGACTACTGAGGCTTCTTACTTGGTTGTTGCCATGGAGAAGTTTTGGCTCCGTATCTCCACTGTATATGGGAACGTCTGCCTCTTTCATGTTTTATGAAGGCTCTCTGGTTTTTCTTGTTGAGGACTTGATTATTTTCCTCCTCCTGCTAGTTAGCACAGCTTCAGCCTTGTAGGTGATAGCTCTGTTGTGATTAGTAGAGTTGCAGAGCTGGTCAAAGATGTTTGCTTTGCTAATAAGAACAATTACTACATTTGTGTCTATAATGTATCAGTTATACTGGTGCCAAATTATTCTTTGGGAAGCCTTAGACATGCTCATTGATCCATTAGCAGTTCTTCTCAGTGGTTCTCAACCTGTGGGTCCCCAGATGTTTTTGGACTTCAGCTCCCAGAAGCCCTGAGCGTTGACCATAGTGGCTGGGGCTTCTGGGAGCTCAAGTCCACAAATATCTGGGGACCCACAGGTTGAGAACCACTGAAGGCTATCATTTTATATTTATAACAAATTTCATTTGAGGAAAGATAGGATATAGTTTGTGCTTCAACATTAGACATGAGGGAGATATAGTAACATAGTTTTTCCTAGTAAAGGGTTGTATATCCATACTTGCTTGGAAATGAGGGTCTGAGCAGCATAGCATATAAGTCTACTTTAGTGAAGCTTATGATAAGCATATAGGCAAAAACTTTTACAAGTGGGATCTTAAACACTAACAAATGTGTTACAACAGGAGCTGATAAGGATAGTTTGCTTTCATTGGGTTCATGGTTATCCAGCACTTCAGGTATGTGTCTATATTCATTGTACATGATAGGAGATGGGATTATAGATTGTGAGGGCTGAGAGAAATTCACTGAAGAAGACGCTGATATTTAGAATTATTTTATTAATGCAGGCTATTCACAGAACCATTTCTTACAGCACAACAGGTAAGATACGCATGTAATATGTAAAGGAAAGCTTTGACATGTGTGCTTCCGAAGGGTTCAAGAAATGTACTGAAATTAAGTCGCTTTTATAAGAGAAAAATTACCACGTAGGATAGTAATTTGTGAATGGGATAGCAGAGATAGCAAGTCTTATATACTTTACATAGAAAGGGTAAAAAACCCTACCTTGAGCCATATCTTTGGGAAGAGGCAGGATGTAATTAAACCAGTAGAACACTTTAAAAAGGGCTGAATTGAAGTTAATGTTGTTCAATCATACTAAGATAGAAGAACAAGATTTTCTAAAGAAAAAAAATAGATATTAAGTTAAAGGATACAATTAGATATTTAGGAATAAATATTCCAAAAAATTTACAAAGATTGGAGGAAAGAAATTATAATAAATTAAGACAAGAAGTGAAATGGAAATTAGAGGAATATAAAAATACTAAGTTTTCATGGTTTGGCAGAATTGCATTAGTAAAAATGAAAATATTACCCAAGATTAACTTTTTGTTTAGGATGTTATCAGTACAGATATCAGAAGCAGAATTGAAAAACTGGCAGTTATTACTGAACAATTTTTGTAATGGGAATAAAAAAGTGAAGATTAATAAGACTAATTGATATAAATCCCAGAAAGAAGGTGGATTGGGCCTCCCGAATTTAAAATGGTATTGTAATGCAAATCATATGAGATATATTATAAATGGAATAACAGGGAAGGGAGATTTAGATGGTTAGAGATGGAAGCAATAGAATTAGAGAAGAAGTTATTTATTTATTTTTGGAATCCTGTTAAGAGGGAAATGAAAAAAATAGAAAACCCCTTTTTGAAAAAAAATGTTAGAGATTTGGAAGAAAAATAAAGAAAAGTCAATGCCTGCTACTTCACCATTAGTAGTGATGGTGGAAAAATTTCCAGTGAATTTGAGAGGTGAATTAGAGAAGAAATTAAAGTAGCAGAGAATATACAAATTAAAAGACTGGATGAATATAATGAGGAATAAAGATAAAATAAAGGAGAGACTGCAGGGTACAAAGATATCATGGCTTAATTATATTCAGTTAGAGCAGTAGACAAGGAATTGGAATAGGAATAATAAAAATTTTAGAGAATATACTAAATTTGAACAAATGATTAATCAAAGAAAAGGATGGAGGAAAATGAAATTTTGAAGAGTACCATAAGTGAAATATATAAAATGATGTCAAAACATAAAGATCAAGAGGAATATCTTAGAAAAATATGAGAGGAAGAATTAGTACAAAAAATAGCTATTCAGGATTGGAAAAGAATTTGGAATCAGCGTCATTTAAAAAATTTATCTATATGGATAAAAGAGAATTATTATAAATTGGTTTGGGGATGGTACCTAACACCAGTAAATCATATAGATAAGAATTATCACATAGATAAGAATTATTCAAGGTTGTGCTGGAGAGGTTGCCAAGAAATTGATACTTATATTCCTATGTGGTGGAGTTGTGAATGTGTACAGAAATTTTGGCAAATAGTGTTTAAAGAGATGAAAGAGATAACAGAAATTGATTTAGAAATATGTCCTAGTATAGCATTGTTACCTATATATGATAAGGTTAATTGTACCCAGCCAGTGAAGAATCTAATTACAAATTTATTAACTGTAGCAAAGTTAGTTATATCAAGAAAGTGGAAAATTCATGGAGATTTTCAGATAGAGGATTGGTATAAAGAAGTGTGGAAAATTGTGATTAATGATAAGTTAACATGTGGAATTAAGGCCAAAAAAGGAATAATGAAAGGGAGTGAATTTGAAGCAATATGGAAGATATTTGTGGAAAAGGTGTCACACCTCCACAAAAAGAGTTACAATTTTGGAAAGTGGAGTAATTTGAGATATAATTGGCTCTGGGAATGGGGCACACTTAGTAATAGTAATAGGTTAAATTTAGTTTGAAAAGGATAGAAATAAGAATGAAATTACTAATAGTATTTTTTAAAAAAATGATAATTATGGGAGTAAATATAGTGAGTATAATGGTTATATATTTTGGTATATAACCAAAATATGTAATCAGTATGGTTTATAATGTGTTGAATAAGTAATGTTATGTAAATAGATTTGGAAAAATATAGAAATGTAAGCATTTTTGTTGTTGTAACTTTTTCCCCTTCACTTTTTAATCACATTATATAATTTTTTTCTTATAATTAATTTAAAAATGGTTTAAAAAAACTTTAAAAGCTATATGACATGTGCTTAAAATATAATCAGAATACTTTGCATAGCAAACAGCAATTTTGGTTTCTGTCAGAAGCAGTAGTTGAAAAATCAGGGGCTAGATCCAGCAGGATATTACTGAAAAGAAAAGCTCCAGCCACATAGTTTTGCTGGATTTAACCATTGCCCAAGAGATAGTACAGGAGACAACGTGTACATTCTTTCAGTTATACAGTTGAGTGCACAGTAAAAAACTGCTGAGTTTGCATTGACTCTAAACATTAATTTCTTCTGAATGATCTTGAGGTAGCACCATGACATCATGGGTTCATGATTTTAATTTTAAAGTTCTCCAGAGACATGAATTTGCATTGCAAGAATTTTTAATTTTGCCTTGTCTCATGGTAAAGGATCTAACTGGAGACTCAGCAGTTTGTTAAAAGGAAGCTGTTACTTTTGTAGGTCATACTTTAAAATGTCTGTACTTATAAAGGATTCATATTTTAAGTAGCTTAGAGGATACCTAAAGAAGTGGTTGATACTTCTATCAGGTGTTCACCGAAGGTCATGTTTTTGTACCTTTCATGGAGACTAGATGAATGTGTGTAGCAGAGAATAAGTAAAGATTATGTTATAATTATTTTTAGATACTGCTTGATAACGTGCCTTGTCCTAGTCTCATTAGTACAAGTAGTAAATCCAAATGAGTTAGGAATGCTGATTTATTTATTTTCATCACTGTGAAAACCCATTAGATTGGTTCTCCTTGGTATAGAGTAAGACATACCATTTTAATACTGTTCATGAGCAGCTCTGTAGTCGTAATCTTAAAAGTACTTTAAATCAATTTTTTTTAAAAAAAAAAATCCAGACCTAATCTTTGCTTCAGTCTTTGGTTAAACAAAGGAGTACATAAATTTGTTCTCTTTTCATTAAATGAAAGCATGGGGTTGAATTGAAAGGGTTGAGGTCAACAAATGCTAACTGGATGGCGTCCAGATATCCACTGTGTAATTGGAAGAGTACAAATGATCTTTATGTAACCTTGGCATCCAGAAAGGAAGCAAGACTGGTGCCTGCTCTTTGGCTGTACCTCCCACTTGAACCGATATATTTGAAGCTGTGAAGCCCCCCAAAGATCCATCATTTGAACAGAATTTGATTAGAAGCCGTTGCTGCTACTGAAATGTTGAAAAAAGCATTTGCAAAGTGCTTAAAGGGAGGGGTATGATCCATACTCTATTGGGAGAAAGCAGTTGGTTCTACACAAAAGGGATGGTGGAGAACTAAAAGGAAACAGGAAGAAAGCAGGTACACTAAAATAGTGAAACTTGTAAAAACAAAAGAACTGAAGAGGTTTCTTAGGCTGAGGTGAAGGCAGCTGACAGTGCAATCCAGCGTATGCCTATTTGGATAGAAACTACACTGAGTTCAGTGGAACTTGCACTGTTCTTATGTACCTTCAAGTTGTTTTCATCTTCTGGCAACACTAAGGTGAACATATGGGGTTTTCTTGGCAGGATTTGTTCAGAGAGGGGCTTCGTTTGTCTTCCTCTGAGGCTTAGAGATTGTGGCTTGCCCAAGGTCACCCAGTGGGTTTCCATGGTTGAGTGCTTTAGTGTCTGGATTAGGTCTACAGGTTTCATCTTTCCCCCTCCAGTGCATAGAAGTGTATAGAACTGCAGGTTAATTGGTGACATAATATTATGGATTAACTTAGTTATTTCTTCTTGAATATTTAATGTTGTATTTTTTGTTGTTTTGAAACTGAACTGCTTTGAAAACCAAAATTGTTCATGCTAAAAAGTTGCAATGTATGGTTTTAAAAAAAATAAAATTATGAAAGGAATGGGCGAATGGTTTCTCTTCTTCTTCGCTCTAGTAATATTTGAACTGTAGGTTTATCTAGTGAACTCTTTAGCAATTGCTTTAGAATAATAGAATAGACAAATCAGATGATGCCAGACAATACATAAGTAACATAAGTGAATTCATTACTGTAAGTATACAAAAATTCATGAAGATAGATCGTCATGAAGGAGACATGTGCTGTACTTTACTGTTGTCCAAAATTTAAGGTAAAACAGCATGCTGGTGTTTATCTGTGAAAAGTTGCAGTTTTGAGTAAAAGTGCAAGTTGTTTGTATACTTATGATGTGGGACAGTACAACTCTGCCCACTACTAAGTGGTAAGTGGGCAGCTGGACTGACTTCTCCCTCCTATATTGAGAATGAATTATTTTGTTCACAGTTTTGGGGATTCATTGGCAGAGCCTAGAGCTTTGGAATACTGTCAGAGGTGTGAATGTTTCAGAAAATTGTGTATTAGAGAGGTGTGGGTTTTCCCCCCTAAATAAGAGTAACTGGCATTGGACTCACTGAGACCTATATCTGAATGGAAGTGCATTGGATTTTACAATTGTGGGGTTTAAATGCTTGAGAAGAGTCAAAAACTTGAAATATTTGTTTGTGTGTGACAATAGCATCCAATCTTCTATATTTAGCTTTTAAAAAAAGAAAGGAAAGCACTGAAAATACTTAATTTAGAATACCTGAAGAGCTGCATGCATGTCATGTGAAAAGTGCTATTTGATTTTAAACCTAATCAAGATTATATCTGAATTTTCAAGAATGTTTTTCAAATAGATTAAATTAATTTGTGATTAGCCAGAAAAGATGCTAGAAAACTACATTTTTTAAAATGCAGACCCTGTTATTCTCTCTGGGAAGTAATGTAGGAAATTATAGTGTAAAGAAATGTGTTAAATGTGTTTCCCCTTGTTTTCAGACTCAGAAAATCTGACACCACTCTGTGGGACATTATCCTTCTCAGTTTCCAACAGTGAAGGGTTCAATGTTTCCCCCCTCCTCTTTTCTGTATAAAGAGGGAATAGGCAGATTTTGGATGGTCAAAGAGCTGCACCTGCAGTGTTTAGAGTTCTTTGGACAATTATGGGACACACATTGTCATTTTTGCAAATCCTGAAGTGACACTGGAAGTGGTCCTGGAATGAAGATTATCCCTACTTATGCATAATTTCTGTTCTGTCTACTGGTCCTTACTTCCAAATAGTTATGCATAGGACTGCAACTCTTAATGCAATTTTTTTTTATATAACACATTGAAGATATCTCTTTTTGTAAAGACAACCAAATTAGTTCAGTGCCCTTTCTTTTAAAGCCAAAGCTGCAATCTCTTGATCAGTGTTGTCTGTTTACTCTTGTCTGATTTCTAGCCAAGTCAGCCTAGCTCTGTAAATGAATTTTGACACAGTACCTACTAAAGTCTTTTAAATTAGTTGCCCCACCCCACCCATAGCCAGGATTGGTAGCCACCATAACAGTGTCTTGTTTAATAGAGCTATCTTTTTGTCTTCTGCTTTTATAGCTGGAAGGCCAAAATTAAAATATATAATGTTTTAAAATCATATCAAATGAGAGCTGGACCAGGCAAATACCATCAGCTTGCTTAGGACAGATATGACAGTGATATATGTGGGTGTGTTCTTTTCTGTTCTTTAAAGTCTTTTCTTGAGAAAAGACAGAGAGAGAGGCAGGAAAGTACAATGCTGTGGCAACTATCAGTTCTGGATCAAATGACTGAGAGAAGTCTGACAGTGAAGCAATCAAGAGGTAATTAGGAGTGATGCTTTCTACCTCAGAGGTCTAAATCTGTTTTGAGTTGGATTACACTCCCCTTAAAGATTCCTCTGGGTAATATAGAAGTTGTGTCAGAGCTTCAGGTAGCTACTGAGGCACAAGGCACCTTCCATTATTGTACAAATATAAGTCCTGACCAATCCACAACAGATGGAAAGTAAATAAGAACTTTCAAAACTAATGGGGTGGTTGGCATTCTGCAGGTCTACCAAGTACTCATAAGACCCCTCTCATTTTCATGATTTTCTGGAATGGGACTACCAGACTGTATGTAGAGCCAGCGTGGTATAGTGGTTTGAGCTATGACTAAGACCCTGGAGACCAGGGTTCAGTTCCCTCCTTTACCATTGCAACCCACTGGGTGACCTTGAGCACATCACACTCTCAGCTCTAGAGAACTGTGATAGGTTTGCTTTAGGGTAGCTATAAGTTGGAAACAACTTGAAGGCACACGACTTCAGTGCTTACAGGAACATTTTTGTTATGTTTTTGTTTTGTTTGTTGTTATGTTTTGTAACAGACATACTGATGGTTTTGTAACCATCAGACATATTGGTAGCTTGGGGAAGGAGAAATTTGCTTTTAGTATCAGAGGGTACGACTCACACACAAATCTGTTGTACATGGACCTATTCCAACCCCAAATCCACAAAACGGTGATACCTTGATTGGGCCAATCCAAAAGCAGAAAATATATCATGCAGTGCTTTGAAGGTTTACAGGCTTTTTCATCAGGCAAAGTTGTTAAAAATCATACAGAAGAAAAGTGATGACGTTAGAGTCACAGGCCTACATTTTGTCTCAGATCTTACTTCTGTTGCCAGTTAAGATGGTCAGCAGGGATATCAGTGTCTCTTGCCTTCTTTGCCTTGTGGTGACCCAGGGACAAGGGGAAGGAAAACACAGGCAATAAAATCTCAAATCCATTGGTAGCAGCAAAATAACTTCCACCTTGATCCAGGCTGTCTCTGCCCTACTGTCTTCTAGTTCCTCTACCCTTTCTTGATTTCATCAACATAATTGAATGGAAAGTATTTTCATTGTTATTGTTGAATCAAGCAGAAACTCTTCCTGAACAACAGCCAGTTATTTGGAGATCTGCTGGTAGATGCTGATCCAACCTTTGCCCACTCCTGTTCTAGAGTACATTGAACCAGCTGTAATGATTGTGTTGTTAATCAGACAACTCTTAAAGGTGATTTTTATACATTACTGTTCAATTTGTTTTGCTTCCACCCCTGTGTTGGTACATTATTTTTGAAAATTTAGACTTGATTTTAATTTTTTTTTCTTTGGCCGGCTTCTTTCAATTAAACAGCTGGAAATGTCAGAGAGGTTACTCCTTAGAGAATTGCAGAAACTGGGCCATGTGGTTATGCTCTGCTGTTGCAATTTTGTGACACGGCTGAACAGAAGGAGGATTCAACTTGCACAACAAAGCCACAGGGGTAGGGCAAGAATATAAAGTGGCAAATCTGATTCAGCACATGGCTTTCCATAAAGGAATGTGGATCACAGCAGTTTATAGAATGTTGGGTTTGCTTTGCTCCTGAAGGAATAGATTTTGCTTCCAATAGTTTGATTAAAGAATGATTTCTGTCCCGCCTCCCCCTCACCCTCCCACTCCCCCATGGTATTTGACCATAAAACTTTGTCCAGATGTGGTGCTTATGTGTTCTTCTAAGGTAGGACTAAGAGAAGAATTACTTGTTACATACCATTGTATTTACGGAAATATGAGCAGCATTTTAAACAGAAGAAGAATTTCACAAGGGTGCAAATTTGAGTGGAAAATGGGCTGGCTGTGGATGGGCTATGGATTCTTCCCCCAAGGGCCAGTTCTGTCCTAATTTCTCCTCAGCTTGAATCTGTAGTCATAGTTGTACAAATTCTCTTTCCTTCTCTAAATTCAAGCTGCATCTTTAATCTCTTGGTGTTTCTTTTTCTTTGAGACTGTCTTGCGTATGTCTGTCTGTTCCACATAGATTGCTATGATCTGGTTCACTTACTACATTTTCTTGCTTCCCTTTCTCTAAGAAGGTGATTGTTATATAAGGTGTAACTGTACTGCATAGTCATAGCAGTGTGATATCACTTTAACTACCATAGTTCTATCCTATGGAGCTTTTGGATTGGATGTTTGATGAGGTATTTAGACTTGTCTGCTAGAGAGTTCTAGTTCCCTCTTATGAATTGCAGCAGAGAATTCTAATTACCTCACCAAACTACAAATCCAGGAATCTGTAGGATGGAGCTGTAACAGTTGAAACAGCAGAATACTATGTGTGTGGAATCTATGGTTTGTCTTGTTCTCTTAGTCGTGATTGATGCTGAATAAATCGACAACCTAGTACGTTTGTAATGTACTCATATTTGTATTTGGTGAAACACTCTCCACCCCAGCAGCTGTCCCATGACAACTGAAAAGCTGTTCTTAAAAGTTTGGTAAGGAGGACCAGTCCTTGATCCATGGGCAGCTGTAGAGAAGGAAAGAGAAGGAGAAGAAAATTGTGGAGATTCCAGTGGGATGGCAGGCACATATGTACCTACGAAGTTTTGGTGTAAAAAGAAAAGCACAGCTATCTTTTGTCATCTAAACATGCAGGCTGGTAATTGTTTCTGGAGAGAATATGATCTGAATTACAGGTATAAAGAGATCTTGATTAGATCCCACAATTGTATGCCGAAACACATTCTGTGTGGTCTTGGGAAACATTCAGAAACTTCAGTGACTCCAAAATGCTATGACCAAATTGCTGATTGGGTCCAGTTACAAGGAATACCTAACTCCCCTCTTACAACAGTTCCATTGGTTGCTGGTCTGTTTCCAGTTCCAAAACAAATTCAGAGTATTGGCTTTATGCTACAAAGCCCTATATGGCTTAGATCCAGGCTATCTGAAGGGAGTCATATCTCCCTTTATGAATCTACTCTAGTTTTGAAATGTTCAGGGGAGTCCTTTCTCTTGGTCCTGCCACCATCATAGTCACATTTGGTGAGAACACACCGAAAGGCCTTTCTTAGTAGCAGCTCCTTGATTGTGGGGCTCTCTTCCTTAGTAAGCTAGGGTGACTTTGCTAAATTAAAAGGCAAACTTTTTTTATGTACAGGTTTTTGGCTGTTAGATGATTGCTGTGGAGGAGTCTTTTAATGAGGTGGAAGTACTATATCTTCAATCTCAAAGTTAAGTTTTAAATGCTTCTGAATTATTTTAAATTTGGGCTGTTTTAATATGATCATATAGTAAGTGGTTTAGAACTTTTTTACAATTGCAATTGGTTTTTAAGCTGCCTTTCGTTTTGCTGCATTTTCTGAGCAGTCTTGGGTCTCAGGTTAGAAGAAAGGTGGCATATGAATTAAATAATTATTAAATAAAAATAATTTTAAATAAAGATCTACTATTATGTTTTTTTATTACTTTATTATTATACAGAAAAAGAAACACTACGTAACAGAATAGAACAAAAATACCACATGAATAACATAAAAGTGAAAAAGAGAAAAGTTACAACACAATACTATTATGTTTTTAAACTAACTAGCCCAGTATTGTTGGTTTGAGCAAATGTACCTGATGTTTGACACCTTTTTGCTTAAGTGAAGTAGAAAATGCATACTGATAAATGTACTTTAACCCTTTTAGGAAGAAAGAAAGAGTTGAAATCATTAGTTTTTCCACTTGGGTGAAAGTCCTCTGTTTTGTTTTTTTACTAGATGTACTAAAAATTTTGACAGTATATTTGCTTTAACAAAATAAGCTCCAGTGAAAGCATAATCTAATGATAAAGGAGTAAATAAATGGATGTTTGGTTTGGACATGAAGATGGCTGGACTTCTTTTACATCACTGGCCAAAGTTTTTGGGAGCAAAAGTATCCAAATTCCCCATAAAAGGCTTTTTATAGTAGGTGACTGGCAGGAGAGCTGCTGCAATATTAACGTTGGATTTTTTTTAGCAAGCAGAACATGCACCTTCAAGCCTATATAAAATATGGAGTAGTTTTAGGAGAAGGCTGGGGCGTGTGCACCTCCTGGATGTTTTAGACTGTGGTTCCCATCGTCTCACAGAATTGATTACGCTGTCATGTTGGTGGAACACTCAATCCAACAACATCTGAAGGGACCATACTGCCATTGCTGCTGTTCTAGGGTAATAAAGACAGTGAGCTAAAGCCCTGATAAGAGAAGCAAAGGTGAATAAACTGCTGATCTGAATAATCTGTCTTCCTCTGAATTTTCAGTAAGAGAAAATATGCTTAAATGCTAAACATCTAATTTTATGGAAACCAAGTTATACATAATACATTTTATGTTACTTAACTCTTTTGTCTCTTAGGCTATTTAACATTAAGGAACCAGAAATTTTTTTCATTGTGCCAGGGACTGGCACTAAGTTTGTGCTCTTTGGGTACAATTGTTTTCTTTTTTTCCTGGAAACTTGCCAGGTACTGGCAGTGGTCCGAGGACCACCAGTTTGAGTAGCATTGACTTAAATAACAAATTGACTTATAGTCTGTAAAGATGTTACATCGTTGTTTTTGTTGTGTGCCTTCAGTTAATTTCTGACTTCCAGTGACCAGTCATGGGGTTTTCTGGGGCTGAGAGTATGTGACATGCCCAAGGTCGTCCAGTAGGTTTCCATGTAAGAGGTTAATATCACTTAACCCCCCCCCCCATCCACATTTGCTAAAACCCTGCCCACTCTGGCTTCAAAACCCTGGGTTCAAAATTTATGGAACTTACAGAAGCTATCTAATAATATTTTTCCATGCACAGATTCATGACCACCTGTTGCCCATATTGTAAGCCAGAAGAAGATGTCTATCAGATCCTAATATAGGATTCTGTTTTTTGTTTCTGCCACATGTAGTTGCCAGCACAGATTTAAAGACAACTGTATGTGTACCTCAGTGGTGACTCTTTCACATGCATACCTGAGTCAAATGGATTTTATTTGATTTCATATCATTATGAGTTTAAATGTTAATATATCTATTTAAAAGGTAGTTTCAACATTTAACTTCAGTTTTAAAACTGTAACAGTTTTTGTTTGGAAACTTTCACATTGTGACTGGAATGGAAAATGTTTTGAACATGAAAATTTAAAGTGCGAATATGTTGTTGTATTATATTATAAAATCTCTTACTATATTATACACTTATAACTGATATTCAGGAGCAGAATGTTTCTGTATTAACTGTTTCCTTTCAGTTTGTAAAACCAACCAGAACTGGAAAACATTGCTATGAACTTTGGCAGGGCAAGAAGAGGTAAAATAGGAAAGCCTTGCTTCATAAAATTTTATATATTTAATAATGCACAGACTGTGTTGTTAATTTTAAATTAAACCAAGTGTTTATATCAAGTTGTTTTCTTCTCCCCACCCCCAGCTCCTTCAAGTGATGTTTACTTCCAGAGCCCTGGCTTGTTTTTGTGGTTTTCCAATTTCTCTCAAGCTGTGTGTGTAGAGATAACAGTGATCTTCACTGTGCAAGATGTCTTGTACCTAAATTATGGACTGTGTGTTTCTTTAGATATGCAGCAAGTCCAGTGGAGGCAAACAATGCCTAGTATCATCTACTATGAAGACTTCCATGTCTTAAATGTTTGTCACTTTCATATTCAACACTTTATTGACAATAGTTTTAAAGTTACTCTCTTGTCGTGATTTTATGAAAGACTCTTGTAACAAAATTGTCAAGCAAATACAGTGTTATTAACCTTTTTCCTGGTGTGGGAATTCACTTTGGGCATTTTTTTCCTCATTGCCTTGTTAGGAAAAAGGAGATAGGGAAATCTATACAGTATTTCAAACATGTCAAAAGAGAAAGTTTTATTGAAAGAGGAGTCTGATTTTATCTAGTTCCTTTTAGCAGTTGTGTATAGCAAGCGCTTCATGCCTTCTGTAGCAATTTCACATGTTTGGAAGTAGTGTGAACTTCTGCCTCCAGGAAGTGTGGCTACTATAGGTCCTCTTGACCCTGCTAAGCCACCACACTTTCTCATTGCTCTGACCATCCAAAAGTAAATTCCAGCTTCACTTATGGAAGACTCTTATAACAACTAAATGGATTCTCAGTGCTCAGGGGAGGCTGCGAACTGTGAAATACCAGATGTCAAGGAGAAACTTGAGGATACTGTTGCACTCACGCTATTCATGTAAGCTTCTCAGGGGTATTTGGTATCTTTTCATGGTGCTGAAACCTTTGAAATCTTAGCTCTTGACCCTACCTTCTTTGAGGGCAAATCATTGCTCATTGAGAGAGAAGGGTTTTTTTAATAGTACACAGGAATAAAGATGTATGCATTAGCAAGCAGATCAGAACAAACATACGAGAAAAGGCTGCATGCTAGCCCAGACTCTTCTTTTGCTACTTCTCTCTCCCCTCATGTTGCTGTGTTCACTTTCCTCCATCTATGGAAGCTCTCCATGTGATTTGGAGTTTGAGTCACATGGAGAATCTCCAGAGACTCAGCCTTCTTTAGAAAGTTATTCTCCACATGGGAAGACTGATGGACATGGTAACAGGTGGGTATAGAACTGTAGAGCTGGAAAGAGCCTCACAGACCCTTAAGTCTAACCCCCTCTGCTCAGTGCAGAATCTCCAGCTAAAGCATCTCCTGGGGGTGATCCTTCATTTAGCAAGGATCTCTCTCTAATTCTGTGAACATATATTGTGCTAGTGCACCTCCCCTTCTCAAACTACGTCCCAAGTAGATCTTAAGTATAACTGTGCTATAGCATGTAGCAATATAGGTGAAGGTGAAGTAGCTCGCCAAGAATTGAGACCACCAGATTAGAAAGCAAAAATAAAAGTTTATTTTTCTGCAGGGATCTCAGTGGAATGATTTCCAAAGCCTGAGAGCCCCGATCCAGGTATTAGCTCTCTTTTTATACCCTCTTGTAAACAGGTTACAGGAAATGATTACATATGACCATATATGAAGTGTTTACAGGTCAGGCAGACCTGGGTTACATCTTTCAAAAATGATGTATTTTTAAAAGGGAGTATTTCTCCAACATAAAACTCCCTAGGTTCCCGGACTGCTAAGCACATACCTAAGCCTCTTATAAGAAAAAAGGGGGGGATCGGGTTTTCCCCTTTATTTTTTATATTTTTCTACCTTAGCATTAGCTTCTTCAACTTAACCCTTTTCTTTCCCCCCCTTTTATGCCAAATTTTACGCAATTTGACAATTTAAAGCTTGCTTTTGGGCCATAACAGCAAAAAAGCTCCCTTTCCCCCTCCATAGCTTGGGAGAGAGGGCATGTACACATTTCATAGCACAAGAAATACATATCATTACTAAAAACCCTACTACAATTAAAAGTACAATACCTAGAAAAAGGGGTTTTAAAACCAGCTAAGATCTGGAAGCCAAGAAGTTAACCAATCCCGGGGGTTAAACCCACTGTCATTATTTTGTATCAACCCTTGCAACTGCTGTATCTCATCCTCTATAGTCTTGTTCAAATCATAAAAACCAAACCCTTTGGCCCTTTTACTAGGGAAAAAACCCCCCTTTTTCGGGAAACCCAAGGCCTTTCGATGTTGTAACAATAGCTGATTTAGCTCTTCAATTTCTTGTTGGAGGGCTTGTACCAATTTCCCAGTCGCTTTTAAAATTTTTCCCCAATCTGCAAGTCAATCCTATTATGCTCCTAACGTTTTTCTTAAGCCATAATTCCTGGGAAAGGTCCC
Source organism: Iguana delicatissima (assembly GCA_948472985.1). Taxonomy (NCBI): domain Eukaryota; kingdom Metazoa; phylum Chordata; class Lepidosauria; order Squamata; family Iguanidae; genus Iguana; species Iguana delicatissima. Next base: position 647,048 of record CAOKZL010001145.1, read on the forward strand.
AAAGTGAGGACCCCTGTGATCAGTCCTCCCCCTTTACTCTACTACCCTCACTCTCAGACAATTGTGGCCTCACGATGACCAGATCCTCACATTATTTCCCCAGTGGTCCCACAAATGCCGTTTTTTCCTACCAACTCGTTTGATCTGTCTTGGTAGGAAAACTTGGACAGGTAAAATATATATCCTATTCCTATACACTGGTAAGTCCCTGGGTGGTAGTTGGTGGCCCACCCATTAAAGTAGAACCATAAATGCGGGTTCACCATCAATCCAAGCATATACTACCTGACCCTGTATAATTAGGGGTGAACAGGGGATATTCTGGGTATAAATCTCCAAAATTTTTTCATTTAAGTCCCCCTTGGGTTGATAGGAGTTATTATATGTGCCATACAAATAGAATCTATCACTACATGCTGAATAATTTCCCAGTTTACCATAAAATGAGGAATACTTATATATCCTTTCCATTAAATTTAAATTATATGGTGACAGCAAAAACACATTCCGGGGGAAAAGTATAAAACTTCAACCGCCTAAATCGAGTCTTGTTTATATTACTATCAACTTTGGCAAACATATTGGGATTCCCTCTCCCAAAGCTACTTTTAGGGCTCCTACAACCACTCCCGGTTCACTAATAAGGGAGGGCTAAAACCGAAATTGCCCACCGTGGATGTTCATAGATAGGGTGACATTGGGGCCGTGTTGTTGGAACATGTGTGCAGCATGTCGTTTTAAACCCGTTAGCCTCGACTACTCCACCCATCACGTCCCCATCCCGATCAACATTACTCACTTCATTTTCGGAGCCACTCAGGGACCCAAATCTACTTACTCCACACAAATTCCTTCTGTACATATACAAAAAATAAAAAAAAACCAAAAAATATTTCACATCTATTTTATTTAGAAATAATACTAATATTCATTGTTTCTCTCCCATATCCATTGGGGGTCTGGCCGGGGCGTAGTATCAGCCCCCCAGTGACTACAGCAGGGCTCAGTCCCCAAACTTCCCCTCTGCAGTTGCTAGGTCGCCGTACGTGAGTACCAGCGTCCAGCGGGTGGCAGCAGTAGGGTCTAGCCTTAGAGTCTTCATTCACCTGTTGCGGATCTGACTGTGCGTAGAGTGGTCAATTCCCCGGTATGACCACGGGAAGGAAATTTTTAATCCGAATTTTTTCCCCCCCCCCTTTTCTTCTGGACAATTTCAGTTTCAAAGGGTTTTCTTGTGATGAAATTACAGCCCAAAAAGGGAAAGGGGCCCCTTTTTTCCTGGTGTAGTGTATCCAAGGTTTCAGCCCTGCTACTTTTTTCTGCAGTGGGGGTGACTAACAGACGTGATGGCCCCCTCCAGCCTGGTGATAGAGGCTCCCCTTTCCCCAAACTTTAACCCACACCTCATCCCCAGGCTGGAAGGAATGGGCCTTTGTGAGGAAAAGGAAATCGTCTAACCTCTAAAGCATGGGCGTTTACCTTCTCCCCCAGCTTTCCCCAATGCCTGGACTTCTTCTTGGAAGGGGTTTAAATTCCCCAGCTCTCGAATGTCCCCTCTAATTTCCCTTAGGATGGCCGGGGGTCTTCCATACAGCAGCTCAAATGGAGTCAGCCCAGTCGTCCGATGAGGGGTGCATCTTATTCTCAAAAGAGCTATTGGGAGTACATCCAACCATTTGAACTTTGTTTCTTGACACAATTTTGCAAGCTGAGTCTTCAATGTTCTGTTCATCCTTTCCACCTTCCCAGAACTTTGGGGCCTATACGCACAATGTAATTTCCAAGTAATTCCTAAGACTTCTGCCAAACTCTTAACTACTCCGTGCACGAAGGCCGGGCCCTTATCAGATCCGATGTGAAGGGGTAACCCGTTTTAGGTACGATGTCTCGGGGAGAGCTCGTACTACTTCCTTTGCCTTCTCGGTTCATAGGATATGCTTCAACCCACCCAGTGTGAGTGCACACCATTACCAACATATATCGGATTTTCCCATCCGTGGCATCTCGGTGAAGTCCACCACTAGGGATTCGAAGGGAGTAGATCCTTGATGTTGGGTTCCCTCTTCCAATCTGGGTCCTTGACGCGGGTTTTTCCGAGCGCAGAGTTGACACCGTGATGACCCAGCATGGTGTACTGTCTCATTCCATCTATAAACACATCCTTTGCTAACAACTGGGCCAACGCTGTCTTTCCCAGATGCGTGGCTTCATGTGCCTTCTGAACGATTGGCCATCCCATAGATTGGGGTATGTACCGTCTTCCATCTGGTAGGACCCACCAACCATCTTTGTCGCTTATAGCTTTCAGGTCCTTTTCAGCCCTCTCATTCTCCTGCTGGGTGTATCTAGGGGTCTGGTTATTCAAGGAGACTTGGAAAAGTGGTACTACCAATTCTGGGCAGGTTCTCCTTCCCACTCACTAGTTCACTCTCAGCAGCCTCCTTTGCAGCAGCACTGCCTTCCGGTTTCCCTCTTGACCACTGGATCTTGCCCTCTCTGATGTCCTTTACAGTGCATCACAGCAACTTTACTAGGGGCCACACTCCGCTTCTAATAGGTGCTCTATTTCTTTTCCATATTTGATCTCTTGTCCTGAAGAATTGATCAATCCTTTTTCTTTGTACAGTGCTCCATGTGCGTGCAGGGTAGTGAAGGCATACTTTGAATCTGTGTATATGTTTACAGTAAGTCCTTCGGCCAGCTCTAAAGCCCTGATCCAAAGCGATAAGTTCCGCCTTCTGGGCCGAGGTACCACAGGTAGCGCTTTGACTTCTATTATTTTATCTGCCGTGACCACTGCATAGCCGGCCTTTCGCTTCCCCCGCACAAAGCTACTTCCATCTGTATAGTAAGTGACATCAGGATGGGACCATGGGGTATCCCGCAAGTCTGGTCTACTTGGAGTATACTTCATCCATGGTTTGAAGGCAGTCGTGGTGTATATTTCCAGATTCTGCTGGGAGCAGTGTTGCAGGGTTCAGGGTGGTGCACAACTCCACATTCACTCTAGGGTTTTCATACAACATTCCCTGATACTTGGACATTCGGCTATTCGTGAACCAATAGCTACCTTTGTACTCCATGAGGGCCAGTACAGAATGTGGAACCTTTACCATCAAATTCTGGCCTAAGGTTAACTTATCTGCTTCTTTTACCAACAAGGCTGTTGCTGCTATAGCCCTGAGACACCCAGGCCATCCTCTAGCGACTGGATCTAATTGCTTAGAGACATGCCATGGGCGATGCCAGGATCCCAACATCTGTGTCAGTACTCCCACGGCTATTCCATTCTTCTCATCAACAAATAAGGTGAACTTCTTTGTTACATCTGGCAGACCTAGCGCCGGAGCTTCCATCAGCGCCTTCTTTATCTGTTCCCAGGCGTTCTTTTGTTCTTTTCCCCACACAAATTGAGATTGGACCTTTGGTAGCTTCATATAATGGTTTGCTCATTACTGCGAAGTTAGGAATCCAGATTCTGCAAAACCCAACTGCACCCAAGAATTCTCGCACCATCTTCCGATTCCGGGGCTCAGGCAGAGCACACACAGCCTCCTTCCTTCCTCGGCCTAGCGCTCGTTTCCCTTGAGTCACTTGGAATCCCAGATATCGCACCTCTGTCTGGCACAACTGGGCCTTCTTCTTAGATACTTTGTAGCCTGCTTCCCACAGAAGCTGGAGCAACTCCATTGTGGCCTCCTTACACTCCTCCTCACTGGTGGCGGCCAACAGTAGATCATCCACATATTGCAGCAAAACTCGTCTCTCGGGTTCAGATTGGAATTTTCTCAAGTCTTGACTCAATGATGTCCCAAAAATCGTTGGCGAGTTCTTCCACCCCTGAGGCAAGCGGCACCACGTGAACTGGGTCTTCTGGCCTGTAATGCTGTCTTCCACCTGGAAGGCAAATATGTCCTGGCTTTGGGGGGCCACTCGGATACAGAAGAAGGCATCCTTGAGATCCAAAACAGTGAAGTGAGTAGCTGCAGATGGAACTAGTCCCATCAGGACATATGGGTTTGGTACCACTGGGTGTAGGGTTACTGTAGCTTTGTTTACCATCCTTAAATCTTGTACTGGACGATATTCCTTCGTCCCAGGTTTCAATACTGGGAGTAATGGAGTATTCCAGGGAGAGCGGCATTCCCGAATTATATTGTACTTCTTCAGCCGTTCTAAATGCTTCTGGATCCCTTCCAGGGCTTCTCTGGGTAGATCATATTGCCTTACACGAGTGGGCATAGCATTTGGCTTTAATTCTACCACTATGGGGGCCACGAACCGGGCTAACCCAGGTGGGTTGTCTTCAGCCCACACGCCTGGGGGTCCAAATATAGCGGGTTGCTCTTGACAAACCATGATCTGGTACCTTCGCCACTCCTCCTCCATTGGATAAGTCACTGAGATATTCTTTGGTCCTCTAAAATTTATTTCCATCGTCCCATCTTCTTCAATAGAAATTTGAGCTCTCAATTTAGCCAACAAATCTCGACCCAATAAGGGCACAGGGCAACTTGGCAAATACAAAAACTGGTGAGTGACTTGATGTCTTCCTAGATCCACAATCCTTTTTTCTAAGAGAGGGTGTTTTTCCAATTTCCCCGTGGCCCCCACAATTCTTATGGCTTTCTCAGTTTTTGGGGCTATTGCAGAATTTAATACTGAACGGGTGGCTCCCGTATCTACCATCATGGGGATGGCTCGGTCCCCTATTTGTGCTGTGACCATAGGCTCCCCGGGGCCGAGAGCAAGGGGGCCCGGTCTGTCCTAATCGTAAAGTTCCATTTCAGCTAGTCCAATGAAGTCCTCGAACCCTTCGTCCATCCCCTGCTCATATCTTCCATCCACTACTCTTCCTCTTCCTCTTCCTCGATTTGCTCCCCTTCCTCTTCCTCGATCCATTCCTCTTCCTCTGTTCGCCATCCCTCTCTGTCTGGGACATTCATTCTTCCAATGCCCAACCTGTCGGCAGAGGGCACACTCATTGCGTCTCAATGGAGGTCCACTTCCTCTTCCAATTTTCCGCCCCCTTCCTTTGTTGCCAAAGCTGCAGCCAATAATTCCGCTTTCTTATGCATCCGCCTGTCCTTCTCCCGTTTCTCCTCTTGGTCTCTATTCACATATACTCTCTGGGCAATTTCCAACAATTGGCTCAAATTCATACCTGCAAATCCCTCTTGTTTCTGGAGTTTCTTCCTTATATCTGGATAACTTTGGGTCACGAAGGCCAAATTCACCATCTGTTGGTTGCCTGGGTCTTCTGGGTTCACGGGAGTATACTGCCTATAAGCATCAAGCAATCTTTCCAAATATGTTCCTGGGGGTTCAGTGGGTCCCTGAAGTATCTCTGATACTTTGGACATATTAACAGGCCTCTTCATTCCTTCTCTCATAGCTTCCACTAGTAGAGCTTGATAATCAGTGAGCATAGCCAACTGTGCTGGGAGGTTCGGGTCCCATCCTGGGTCCGCCAAGGGGACCCTACCTCTCATCCACTGCTCAGGGTTCGCCTCTCCAGGAGGTGCCCTGTCTCTAGCTATCCGTTCTGCATGCTGAATTATTCTCCTCCGCTCTTCAGTAGTGAACAAAGTCAGGAGCAACTGCTGACAATCTTGCCAATTGGGGACATGTGAGGCCATAATACTGGAACAAAGTTCAATTACTTCTTGTGGCTTATCTGTGTAAGTAGCATAATGGGTCTTCCAATTAAGGAGGTCAGACGTGGTGAAGGGAGTATATTGGTAACTCGGGACTCGCCGATAACCCCCCTCTTGGGTGGGATCTGGCACCAATTGACTGATTTGTCGCAATGGTGCAATCACATCTCCACTTTCCTCATCCGAATCATCTACTTCTTCTACTTCCTTCTGGGGTTTTGTCTGTTTACTCTTGACCTGCTTACTCTTGGATTTTTCTTTTGGTCCAGTCTGTTCGGGTTTGGGTCTGAGTGTCATCTTATTCTGGACAGCCAAACTGGAACCTGGCAACTCCTCTGTCATTTCCTCTTCATGGGTAACTGGGGCCAAATCCGCAGTCCCCCAGCCACTGCCTCTTGTTGTGAGGCTGCCTGAGGTACTGGTGGCAGTGGAGCAGGCGGTGGTACTTCCAAAGCCAGTGGTGGCGGGGCTGGCTGCATCACCACATACGGTGGAGGGGGGGCAGTGGGCTCTTCTGGAGCTGAATCAGGCAAAATCTGGGCTTTTCCAAGCTTTCGTCTGGCCCTGTCCTGCCTCAGCACCATAGCCTTACAAATTTGTTCCTGACACTTCTGCAACCAAGAGGGGTTCTCTGTAACCACTGTGTCCCATGAATCTATGTATGGATACTGATCAGGATGGCCAGGCTCACCCACCACTACTGAATACACTGCCTTGATTCGAGCGGGTTCTAAGCTCCCTTCCGGAGGCCACCCCACCTTGAAAGAAGGCCACTCCACTTCACATAAATTCCGTAAACGCCCTGGCGTCATCGGGGGGTCCCCATAGTCCCCACTGAATCCTTTCTTGAAATTCTTTAACATACAACCTAAAGGGGTTTGCCGGCTTTGCCCCCCACCCATTTCCTCCCAACGTGGACAAGACACACTAGGAGAAAGGGATTTGGCGCGTGAGTAAGGGGTCTCACGCGCCAACACGAAGGGGGACAGACACCACTCTCTCTGTGCCGACCCACGCACCCGGACTCTCAACGGTATGCAATGGGAACTGCGACACCTTGCGCCCCTCCTTTCACACCACATTCACGCCAACAAACTACCTCCCACCTCTTTTTCCACCTCCAAAAAGCCTCGCGGTTTCACCCACAACAGTGGGGTACTAAGGCAAGACGTAAGGGGTTGATCAGGCCCCTCTTCTCCCTGAAGTTGCAGGGAGGGCACTCACCAACAGTCGTGGGAGGGTTCTGCTTTCTGCTCCGTCTTCGGGTCCCTGGGCTGGATCACCACCGCCAGAGCCGCCGCCTCACTCCGAGTCAATCCTTCTGACAAAAGCAAGTCAGGGGCGCCCTGGGTCGCGTCGGAAAGAGGCGACGGCCCCACGCCTGGCGTCCGCCTAAGTGGGCAAAACGCCCCTCAATATCCCGTACGAGCCCCCAAATTGAAGTAGCTCGCCAAGAATTGAGACCACCAGATTAGAAAGCAAAAATAAAAGTTTATTTTTCTGCAGGGATCTCAGTGGAATGATTTCCAAAGCCTGAGAGCCCCGATCCAGGTATTAGCTCTCTTTTTATACCCTCTTGTAAACAGGTTACAGGAAATGATTACATATGACCATATATGAAGTGTTTACAGGTCAGGCAGACCTGGGTTACATCTTTCAAAAATGATGTATTTTGGTACCAAGGGAGTATTTCTCCAACATCAAAACTCCCTAGGTTCCCGGCACTGCTAAGCACATACCTAAGCCTCTTGATAAGATAAAGGGCGCATCTGCTCACCTTATTTTTCTATATTTTTCTACCTTAGCATTAGCTTCTTCAACTTAACCCTTTCAAAGGAGGTTTTCCTGCAGTGGTGGAAAACCCTTGGCCCTATTGGTGTTGTGCTATGTTGGCCACAGCTAGTGTGATAAATGGTTGTAGTCCAACATCCACATTCTACAGTCCCCACTCCCCAATATCCTACATTAAAGGTATTTGAGAATTCAAAAGAAAAATAAGGTAATACCTATTTCTATTGGGCTAACTTCTGTTTAAGATCTGAATTCTTTATCAGATTAGCATGCTTGCAGATATTAAAGTAGAAGATGCTGCTTTATTTCACAATTAACTTAACTTTGAAACAAATGCTAATTGTTTTAGGAAGAAAAATTTCTTAATTTCAACTACCTGCAAACACAAATTAACTTACCTTTCAAAATTAACTTACCTTTGAAACCAACATTAATTGTTTCAAAAAGAAAAATGTCTTAACTTTAGCTAGCTGCAAACATAAATCCAAAATGATTACGAGGAAGTTTTATTCCCTTAGTGGGATTAATCTCATTTATATTTCTTTCAGACAGCTTGTTGTGTTCCCCATTAGACCTATCTGATTCATCAGATCCTATCTAGTGAAGACAAAAAGGAAAGAGCTATATTAATCCTGTGTACAAGGATTTTTTTTAAAAAAAATTGGATTGTGTAAATTGTGGGATACCTTCTAGTGGCAGTGAGAATTCCAGTGTTGACAGTTATGGATAGGATTGTGGTTAGGGAAGGTGTGTCTATAATATAAACTTTTTGTATATCTGTATATCTATTTGTATATCTCTTTGTATATCTTGGGGGAAATTCAGTGTCCAAGTTCAGTGTAGTTATTCAAATATAACTAGATGTAGTAACATTTCAGCTTTGTTGCATCATGGGTGACTGAAAAATGCAAGGGATACTGTTTTATCTCCAAATGTTACATTGTCTTGCACAAAAAAAAGTTCACTGTGTCAAAAATTAATTTGTTTGCCCCTATTTCATGCTTTTTGTTTGTTTGAAAACAAGAAACTACAGTGCAAGTGGCTGAAATTTGGAGAAATTCTTTACAACTACTCAAATGAGAATAGTGGAGAATGCTTACCATTCAGATAATTCTGCAGGAACTCATGCCCCTATCCTGGTGCAGGAAGTTGAAGCATTGGAATTGTTTTTACCATTTTGGACTTCAGCCTTAACTGTGCTAAAACTGTTTAAAAATCTGTTTCTTGAATGCCTGAGCAAACCTCACTTGTACTCTCCTTCCTGTTTTGAATCCATTGTGAAATGCCTTTGCAAACTTCTTGCATAAGTAATGTCTTTGGTCAGCTGGGTTAACATTCATTTGTGTGTTTATAGGCTGGCAATTGGAAAATATTAATAGGGCCTTCCAGATGTTGTTGGACTGCAGTTGCCATCAGCCATAGCTAGCATACCAAATGATGAGGGATGGGCATTGCAGTTCAACAACATCTGGAGGGTCACAAGTTGCTTGTTCATTAGCTGGTATTTTACTTGCTTCCTCTTTTGGGTATAGCTTCACAGACAATACATATTAATTCCTGGATTTGAAAACACTTGGAGGGAAGAATAAATGTAGGAATTTCCATGTTGATTGTCATTTGTAGTGATCCCATGTATGGAGGTTTAGTTTAAGTGTAAAACAAATGTACTGAGTCTGTGAGCCCCCCCAGTCCATTTCAAGAGGACTGTATGACGTCCTATTGTCTGCAACTAGGTTAAATTGTGTGGAATTACTTAAAAAGACAAACATGTTTGGAATCATGTTTCCTGAATGTTTGTAAAATAGCAAAGTCCTCTTACAAAGAATACAGATGCACATCATAAAGTGTGTAATATGAAATAACTGTTTTTGTGAATACTTGGTGTATTTTGATAGAGCAAGTCATATTGCTATATTGATGGAGTAAGGCCATATTGATAGAGTTGAGTATTGATATTTCACTATCAAAGTACAATCCTGTGAGCACTCTTTATATGCTGCAATGCTTTTCCAAGAGCATCTGTTTAAAAAGTGTGTGTCCTGCCCCATCCATCCTAAATGCACGTGGAGTATGCTTAAGAGCACCGCTTTATAGCACAGTCTTGAGGTCTACTCAGAAGTAAGTCCCACTGAATTCAGTGGAATGTACCGTACTAAGGTTTGCAGCCTGTCAAGTCACTCCAATATCCTTTTCCTCTGTCAAGATCCATGTCTTTATGTCTGATTATATCCCATTTGAGTTACAGTAGAATGTGGGACTGCCTCTGAAAATTATTCTGAAGCTTCAGCAGGTCCAAAATACTGCAAAACGAGACTGTTAACTTGGACTGGTTACAGGGAATATATATCATGCTACTAATCTGTTTCTTTGTACAATTCAGAGTGCTTATAGAGCCCTGTGTAGCTTGGGTTTGGACTATCTGAAATACTGTATTCTCTTTACAAGCCTCCTCCAATTTTAAGATCTCTGGTTCTGCCACTATCACAGGTAAATTTGGTGAGGGCAAAAGAGACAGTCTTCTAGGTTGCTGCTCCCACGCTGTGCAGTTCCCTCTCATGGAAGGCTAGGTTCGCCCTCTCTTCTCTTCTCTTTCCGCTGGTTGGCAAAGACCTTTTTCTTTGGACAAGTGTTTGGCTGTTAACTGGTTGTTGCAGAAGAGTCCTTTAAAATAAATATATACATATATATATATGGGGAGAAAAATAACACAGCAGTGCCTACTATCCAAACAAACAATCTAAACAAATTAACAAACTCAACAACACCAAAAGAGTAGAAAGGACACACATGACTTCCAACTCCCCAGTGAATGATTAGTTATGATTATACTCCTCCTTCCACATTTGTTCATGAGGCATGCCTATGCGCCTTCCCCCATTCTCCTCCTCCCATTCTTTGTTTTGTCGGATGCAGAGAATGAAGGCAAGCGCACCTAGGCAAAAGGCAAGGGAATGAGGGAGAAGGCACATGTGTGCCTTCCTTCACCCTCTGGAGTTCCCCCTCCCATACCCATGCGTTTTGCCTGGGCATGGAGAATGCACACCGAGGCAAAATTCAAAGGAATTGTGGGGAGGCATGCGTGCACCTTCCTTCTCCAGTCCCATTCCCTTGCATTTTGTTCCATTGTGGAGAATGCATGCTGAGGCAAAAGGCAAGAAAATTGCGAGGAAGAGCTCTGGAAGAGATTGGGAGGGGCACGGGGGGAGTTATTTGTGGTTTTTCCTCTTTTGTGAGGGTTCTGCTCCCCATAGCCTCACGAAAGTAGACTGGCCACTGTACTTACTATGCTTCTTCAAAGTTCAATAAAATAATTGTGACTAAATAATTTTATTCCTAAACTACAGAACTGATTATATAAAATTTGACTGTAATTATAATTACTCTTTTTCTTTGTTAAATATAAAAATGTTATAACAGAGAAGATACAATGTTCTACAATAATTTTTCTACCCATATTATTCAAATCTTAGCAGAAGAGTCCTTTAAAGGGAGAATGGTGGTGTATTTTTACTCTCATTGCTATGTTCCAAATGTTTAAAACTGTTTTATATGAGTGATTTTAAAGGATTGCATATCTATTTTTTAAAAACATTGGTGTTACAATCAACAAATCCATTTTTATTTCATTTTAATACACACTCATTAGGAAGAAAGTGGAATGTAAATTACAATAAATGTATAAATGCTTGCTCACAAGTTTACTTGAGTATGGTTGGAGTACACCTGTATATGTTTGTTTGGAAAGAGAACCTTGAAAATGTACTCTGGTCTTGAGAACAAATTCTAAAATCTATATTTTAGAATGGAATACGGTGTGTTTAAAAGGAAGCTGCTTACCTCCTTTGAGGAAACAGTGTGACCAGCTGGAAGATTCAAGTTAACTGGTCTTTGGAACTACAGGGTATCTCAATTCAGCTTTACATTTACTTTTGTTGTTAATTGCCCTCAAATCAGCTTTGACTTAACAGCAACCATATGAATGAGAAATCTCCTGTTATCATCTGGGTCAGATATGAAAAACTCTGATCTTGGCTATGTCAGAAGAAATAGCATAAGCCAAAGAGAGGGAAAATAGTGCCCTCTCGATGCTGGTGGATTGTAGCTCCCTACGCCAGCCTGAACAATTGTGGGAGATTAGAAGAGTGACACATTGATACCACTGGGGTGTGTGTGTGTGAGACTAGTTGACAATCCCTGGTGTAAGCAAATAAATAGTTAAGTTAAAAGATTGATCCTTCCTTAACTTCTGAGATAGTTGCAAGCAGGATCCACAAAGAAATATGCAAACAATTCAGCTGTTATTTACCTGATTTGTAGAATTAGCAAACAGCTTGAATAATATGCAGACTTGCTTATTGAGTTTTGGAGAACTGGAGAATCTGAGCACTAGATGTAATATTGAACTTCAGTTGTGGAAGATTCCAAAGCCAGCATGGCTAATAGGAATGATGGGAAGTGTTGTTCCTCATTCCTGCAGCTTAGGAAAATCATTTCATGCCTGTTATATGGTATTTTATTTTTGTTCAAGTGGTTTTGGTTTGTTTTTGTTTTTGTACAGTGAGGGTTAGCTGCAGTGGTGTATCTAATTTGAGGAAGTTAAGGAACAGGGAATTGAAATCTGTAAAATGTTCTTGCTTTGGCTTCCATTTCGATGCAGAAGTTAAACTGTTGGGTCTAACCTTTTTGTCAATCTGAGCATACTTCTGGAAAGGAAGAATTAAAATTCCACAATTATCAACCCAAAGTTTTAACATGTATTTTAGACCCCCCCCCCATACCTCATAGCAACTTTTCAGTCAACATAAGTGGTCTGCTTTTGGAATTGATTTACACTATTGTTTTCCTGCTACAGAGTGGCTTTTAGGACTGGAAACATGTTAAGTGTCAAAGCAGAAATCAAAATGAAATGTGGCTTCAGAAAGTCACTTAAATGATATATGGGCTTGAGGGAATAGCAGCTCTGCAGTTATGGTACTCCATTAAGGCTCTGGAAATCAGCATACTGCATTTAATTATATTCTCTATCAACTAACTGAATTTTTAGACCAATTGATCTGTCACATGGTTAATAGCATTTACAATAGAGTCTCTGCATTTCATGTGTTCATATTCCATCTCTTTTCAGCACTTGTAAACAACAAACATATTTGGCACAGAAAAGCACGTAACCTGTGGTGAAGGTATATTACCTAAGCTCCCATGAGAGCTGTAGATCTATACTTTAAATGTTAGGCAAGCTTTTAAAGCCCTCATCTGTGCCATCTGAATTCTGTCTTTGGAATTATACCTTCTCTAGTATTACAAATTAAATACAAAATATTCTAGATTTTCTGTTTACTGAACTTTAATGTAACCTTCAAGAAATCTTTTTAATTTTTTTTTTTCAGGCAAATGCTTTGAGCCGTACATAAAGACATCATGGCCTGCCTTACAATGACAGAGATGGAAGGGACAGCATCATCTACTCTTCACCAGAACGGTGGCATCGTTGGAAATTCAACCATTTCCAGACAGACAGAACCACTGTTTCGGGTTTACCTTTATCATTCCCCAGGAAAGACAGAAGGCGATTATCTAGAATTTCCAGCTGGAGAATATGTTGCAGAAGAGATCTGTATTGCAGCTTGTAAGGCTTGTGGTAAGAGCATTTTTCTTACTGGTAATACCTTTTCACCTTTATTATTCAGAATTTGGCCAGAAGTACAGACAGCAGTTGATGTCTCCTTGGCATCAACTGAGAATGCTGTATTCCATCTGTTTAGATGGTGCATCCTTTTACCAACGTGCAGTATTTAGCTCATCACAGTGTTCTCATTTGGTCCAATAAAAAGCAGTAGCTTAGCTTTACAGTGAGAAGCATCCAGCTCTCTCCTTTCTTAGGAACATCCAAAAGAGGAGCTCTCACTTCTGTTTTCAGTTCACCACAGTTCAACTTAGAAGCCAGTTTCTTATGCTGTCATTTGAAGTGATCTTCTTTCCACAAACTGTATATAGGCTAACTACAGTTTATCCAGATTTGTCAAGCTAACTACAGTTTGTCCAGCTTAGGACATAAGACTCAACTACGTTTAGTTAAAAATGGCTGCTCCAGAGGAGTGGTGTACTGGCGAAGGAAGAACTATATTAGACCAAAACTCATTTATGTACATAAAACCTGTGCTTTTGTCCTGAGATGAAAGAGCAGGAGCTGTTTTTGCTACCCACACAAAACATGCTTCTTGGAAGCTGTGGCTACCTTCTGAAACCATCAGTTCCTCATTTACTCCAGCAACAGCTGATTGTTTCCAATTAAGGAAAGGAAGCAGCTGCTACTCCAGCTGCATCAAATGGAGTTAAAAATGCTTTCAGAAGAGACCCACACTCTGAAACCAGAGGATGCTGATGAAGTGACAGGGAGTTTTTTCTCCCAATCCCCATCTCAAAATTTTAAATAGCTGAGGGAGAATGCACATCCATTAATAAATAAATAGTGAACAGAGCCAAGAAACCACATATTTTTCCTATCTAAGGGAGGAAAACATGTGAATCCCAGGGAAATCTTGAGGCAACTAAACGTAATAAGGCAATTTTTACTAAAAAGTCTGGTTTCAATTTTTCTCTTAAAACTTCTTCCATCAAGGATCATACTAAGATTGCTAAGTGCTAGAATCCTTTTATTATCTCCTGCTGCTACTTTCTGCTTTCAGTTCCTGTAGGACAGTGTTTCCTTTAACTTGGGCAAGTGTTTTTATTGATGGAGAAAGTACCAAAATTTACTGTTGAGACAGAAGAGCCCAATTTTAAAGTGGAAATATAATTACAGGGCCAGCTGAATTGCACTGTGATATATTAAAGGAGCTATCTGACATATTCCTAGAGCCTCAGTATGTCATAATGTAGAACAGGTGAGATTCAACCAAACTGAACATAAGGAAATGTTAACAAAATCATAGAATTGTAGTTGAAAATGGATCCCAAGTGTCATGTAGACAAACTGCCTGCTGATGCAGAAAAGTCACAGCTAAAAGCATCTGTGAGAAATTTGTCTTCAAAAAGAAGAAAAAGGAAGATCCAGGAAACTACAGACTCAATGATACTACTAGATTCTAAAATAAGTGATGAACCAGTCAGTCTTCATAACCATACAATGATTAGTAAATGGTAGAACCTATTGTGGATTTCTCAAAAATAGTTTTTGCCAAATTAACTTTATCTCTTTTCTTGACCAAGCTTAATGGGTTGTGGGAAAACTTTGGATGTGATTTTATTTCATCAAGGCAGTTTACAACGTTCTCCATATCTTTGTTTTCAGTCTGGTTAAATCTAAGGCTAAAGGATAGTTCTGTTAGGTAGAATTGTAGGTCTGACAGTACCAATGGCTTTCCACCATAGTGGGCCATTTGTTCCCCCTACCCTCACCCATAGAACCTTGTGATACACACTAGGCTGTCCCAACTGCTTGTAGGATTTCTGAGTCCTGTTGCAAGGGACCCTTCCATTCCTCTCAGCTCTGGGAAGGGATGGTGTCTAAAGTTCAGAAATCCCAAAGTTTGTGATTTTCTTGCCCAAACTCCAGAAAAGCACAGAACATTACAAAATCTTGTAAAACTTCTAAGAACACGAGCGGCAGCTTTACAGCTCCTCAGTCCTTCATGCGGGGAAGGTTGTTAGTGAGAAATTCTTTTTTTAAAACAATGCAACTAAATATCCAACTATAAAAAGGAACTTAATTGGGAGGAAAAGAGAAAAACAATATGAGACAGCAACATTTTGGTCCAGAGAATTCCAAATAAAATCAATACATTCCATCTAACTTATGGTAGCTAGTTACATGCTGCCTGCTTGAGCAACTGTCTTGGTTTTCAGAAAAGATGCAGTTTGTTCAGGATGATCAGGGAGAAAGCATCTTGGTCTCCAAAGTTGTTAGGAAGACAACAAACTGAACAAAATTTCGCTTTTATGGAAACCTGAATTCAGTAAATGCCGTCCCCATAGCAGAGACTAATTGTTGGGTTGTGCTTAATATTTGGCTTTGGATTAATTTATACCTCTGCCTCCCCTTCCCCTAAAGCAGCCTGAGCAGGGCTGTAAATCAAATGCTCCTATAGGTTTCTGTGCATCCTAGTTGAAATTGACGTTCCAAATTGAAATCAAATGAGGCTATGTAAAAAAAGCATATTCTTGCACACTTTCTTCCATCTCGTTTCACCATTTCCAGCCCAGACTTCATTTGTTTATTAAGGCTTTGATTTAGTTCACTTCTCATGTTCTGTTGACTGGACACAATGTTCCACCCTCAGACGTCTGTTTTCACTCACTTTCTGCCAGTGATTGTCCTTGCCATTGCACCCATCTGTACTTTGCTCTGTCATAACTGAGTCTTGGAAGACAGGGAATGCACGCAGTGCAGACAAGTTGTATAGCAAGTCTTGTTTGTAGTCAGAATTTATAGCAAAGCTGACACAAAGGGGTTTAGTGTTGGATTTGGAGCTGGGATACCTGGACTCAGGAACATTTTCATGCATGAAGCTCCCTGGGTGGCCTTAGTTAAGTTCCAGCATCATAATCTGGACATCACACTAATCCATGGTTAAGAGAGCTTAACTGCAAGATAGCCTGATGTCTGAATTAACAAGCTATGTTTTGTTATTGGCTGGCACATCAAGAATTCATGCCAAGTATGACTTGGCAAGACACCTGAATATATCAGTTATTGTCATAGCCATCACTGCCTCCTGAGACTGATGTATTCCAGAGACAAGAGTAAATTTATAAACGTAAATATTCAGAAGATGGTACGACAAATCAGACACTGTCTTGTTGCAATTCAGGAGTTCCTGCCATTGTTGGGGTTGTAAACAGCTGTTAGTACAAGCCATTTGGCATGATGTCTAGACTGATTCCAGGCTAACCTACATGACACTGTTGCAACAATAAAGTGAGAACTGAAAAACTTGAAGTATTTGTATTTCTTACTCTTTATAATGTTTGAAAAGTAACTTCTTTTTCTTAATTTTTGCATTGTTACAGAATTGACTTATTACTTTAGCTGCAGTATTACTTTACTTTTTCACTGCCTTTTATTGCAACTTAATACAGATAAGAGAATGGCACAATCTTTTCAAGCTATCTCTTAAATGGCTATTTTAAAGTAACATTTAGAAGTTACTGGAAAATGTTACTTGCTACACAAGTGAAGCAACTTCATTCCTATTCATTATCTTAGTTTTGAAATGTAACTTCATTGTACCCTTATTACCCAGAGAAATACTGAGGTAACACAAAGCAAAACATAATTGCAATATCTGTTGATTGATTTGCATCTCTGCTCTTCTATTGAACTTCCAGAAATGGTTTTCACCCTGAGTAGATAAAGCCATATTTGTGGCTTTTGACCACAGCAGTTGCTTCCACATTGTACAAGCAAATTGTTCATGTCTGTATGAATGTGTGTTGCATATTCTTCGTGTCTTATCTTGATTTTCTTTCATTCCAAGCCTTGTTTGTAGGAAATCTTCAGTCAGTGTTTCTCTGCCATTTGTTTGCTTCCTTCTTTTTATCTTGCTTCCCTCCCTTTTCTGCCTCCTCTTCTGTTGATTGTTGCAGCATCTAGAACAGGTAATCCAAATGGTGTGTCGTGACACATTAGTGTGTTGCCAGTAGTGTGTTGGTGTGTCACCTCCCCAGCTGAGAAGGTCCCCCCACAAGTCTGGTCTGCTGTTGTTGTTCTCGTCGGTGCCTTTCCCGGCCAAGAGCAATAGTAGCAGGCAAGGACCAGGTGGGAGGGGCTTCCTTTCCCTCTGCTTTTGCTCTTCCTGGGGCCTTTTCTGGTGAGGGAGATGGCAGCTGGCCAGGATTGGTGGGGGGCTCCCTTTCCCCACCCTAGATACACTTCTGGGAACCCCCAGTTTTCTAGTGAAGCTGAATTACTGTGTTGCAAAATGATACATCAAAAAAAGTGTCACCAACATGAAGAGTATGGGAAGCTCTGATGTAGAGATATGGTATCCATTAAGCTTTAGTTCAGGTTTTTATACAAAGCTTTTGAACTAGGCTGTGTTTTTCGTCTTCTTGTTTTGCTGTATCTGAGTCTGTGTTTCAGACAACTCTTTATTTAAAATTGCATTGCGGTCTTTTTCCTCACATTCCTGGCCTTTGTCCTGTGTTTTAGAGTGGGCTTCTCTTTAACAGTGTATAGTTTTGGTAGAAGCTGAGGTAGAAACTGTTATAATCAGTCATGTTTGTCATTCCACCTCTCTTTCTGGGTCTAGGGCCCTGGTTCTGTTGAGTAACAACATACAATTTCAGTCTGTTAGTTTATAATTTTAAAACAAATAAAGGAAAATACATTTTATAAAACAAATAAGAAAAAGCCACCTTTGTAAATGTGTGTTGAGGAAAGAATGGTGGAAGTGTGTGGATGGGTGTTTGTGAATGGAAGAATTTATGGTTTGAGCCTGCCCATTGTGTGCACGCATGTCCTAGAAAGTTAGCTTTGAAGAAGAGTGATCCTTAGAGTGAAAGAGGTTGCCCACACTTTCTCCATAACATGTAGTTTCCTTGCAAGAAAGGATGGGCAATAGATCACCACAATTTTATATTGCAAAGATTTCAGGGTGTATGTAATTTGAGTTTCTTGTAAGTGAGAATAAAACATTTGTAAAAAGAAAGTCAGGGCAGAAGTTTGCAGGCTGGCCCCTTTGGCAGTAGATAATCCAGCTTCAAGTAGAACAGCAACATTTGCTAGCTCTGGCAATTGTTGTGGAAAACTGTAAGTGAAACTAGTTGGCTGTTGGAAAAGATGGCAAGAATGCCAGAGGTCACAGGCACATCTTAATCCTCTGTCTGACTTGCTTGTCATTCCAGATAGATAATCTTAGCACCAGAGTGTTCTGCTGATACATGAACTGACACACAGTTCCAGTTAAAACCTTCTGGAAAGTATATGTTCTAACTTGAATGTGTGCATTCTTGTGTCCATTCTTATATAATGTTGAATTCAAGGGTCTGTTGAATTCTTTTAGGAGATTAAAGAAGTGATTAAATGCTAGCATGTCACCATTTCTGTTATCAGCGCATCTCTTCCTTATCATTGTGTGCCTGGCAGAAAAGAAAGGGTAAATCTTTCCCAAATATAGAGAAGGTCTTGATTCTACTGTGATGTTGCTTAATCCTTTCTTCCACATTGCTGTTTGTTCACCACTTGGACTGTTAACTTTTAGTAGCCTTGCAAATTCTAAATTTCATTGCAGTAAATCAGTTATGGTTGTCCATTTTGTATCCAGTCAGCCTGCATGCTAACGAAAACATCTCCCAAAGCGGGGGGGGGAACAGTTCACTGTCTGCACAGTTTTTATATATTACTGTGTGTGTTTGAATTGATCAGGGTTCATCACAAAGCCAAAACAGGGGAAAGATAGTTTGCCACCCTTTTCTTTATTCCACATTGAAGACATTTCAAGCTTTATAGAAAGATTGCCTTTTGTTTACTAGACTTTAAGTCTTTCCCCACCTGGTATTGCTGGTTTTGTGTACTCTTTCTGTTCAGTACAGCTTGAGACAGTAGTTTTTTACCTGGTCCTTCAAATAGTTAAAGATGCTCCTGAATATACATGCAATGAATAGGGTTGCTTGTTATCTGGTTGCATGACAAGCAGCACCTGTTGAAATTCCTCCTTCTACACAACCATTAAAGGGACAGGAGTTGCCTCCAGTTTTCAATCAAGCAGTCCTAAAGCTTTTTATTTAAGTTGCTGCATTATCCTGAAACAGAAAATATATGCAGCAGTGTGTTTTAGGGCAAGATGAAAAAAGCATCACTAATTTGTTTGAGAGAAATTGGTGTTTTTACCTCAAGGATGTGTTTTTTTTTTTCCTTTGAGTGCCTCTTCTGCAGCTGGAATGCTCCAGCTGAACTCAGAGCTGGTGACATGAGGACAGAACCTGAACTTAATGTACAGAGGTTGACAAAAGCTTACTTGTATTTTAAGCCAGCATGTTGTGGCTGCTGGAAAGTTTTTCAGTTCTTTGCTTGTGTACAAGTAACATTTCAAAACTAGTGAAGATTTTCAAGTGAGACTGTTTTTTTGACCACTTTGAGGAAAAGCAGGATGACCTTTAAGAGTTTTCCTCCCAAGCAATGATGTAAAGCAATGTTCCATAAACTATCTGATGTGGGGGAATGATGTTTTTTTCGTGGTATATGAGGGACTATTATCATATTTTTATCCATTGATTGCAACTGCTACTTTCTTTCCTGGAAACTCTCCAGGAACTGGCAGCTGATGGCTTCTGGACCAGCACGATTCCATCAACCACCACTTTGAGCCACATTGGTATGAAGGAGGTGCTTCGATTGGGCACTAAATCGTTCAAGATGATATAGTTGCTGGGGTGCGCTTATCTTGCTGCAGTCCAGTAGCATCAAGTTTTTGTTGTCCTGTACATGAGACAGGATGTGCGAAAAGCACTTATCAGTGTGTCCCTCCATGCTATATAAGCAGTCTTTACCAACCCATCATCTTCCAGATATTGTGGGGTACAGTTTCCATAGTCCCTAATCATGGGTCATGATGGCTAGGGAAGATGAGACTTGCATTCCAATAACACAGCTACAGAAGTTTGTATCAGGAAAGGTTGATATAAAGCATGTGCTACTAGGATGGGGTCCTTGCAGGCCAAGCGATTGCCAGCATATGAATCCTGAGCACAGAAAGGACAGTGTGTGGCTACTAATGAGACCTAAATATTTGTGCTGGCATTACAGCCTCAGTTTATATATTACCACTGGATAGGAGTGCTCTATCAAGACAGTGTTTAGCATAGTGGGGAACTGTGTTTACATTATAGAAGAGAAGGAATGGATGGATAGTAGTTTAGTGGCAATCATATTGTATAATGTAATAATTGGGCAGGGAATTTAGTGAGGAGGAGTGGACTGTTAGCCTAAGTAAATAAAAACATTTGTTTCTTCTTGGGCCAAAGTATGTAATTGCAATGCTGGAGGTGTAGGAACTAAGTTCCTACATATTGACAAGACTTTTGATTCAAGCAGTGGAGAATGGGTTGAGTTAGGAAAAGTACTGTTGAGCCAGTCCCAGGTAAATAATTGCTTGCATTCTGTGTTTAAATGTAAATGTTGCTTGCATTCTGTGCTTAAAAAAAATGTAGAATGCTTGAAGTGCATAAGAATGTGACATACATATTTGGAAAAACTGTTTAAAATGTGTCTAAATGTACATAGATTGAGTGGTTTATAAATGCCTCAGTTTTTATTTCCACCCTTTTAGACGTTAGTTAGGTAAAATAATACAGCAGAGGTTCTTAGCTTTTTTCTTACCAGGGACCCTCTGTAAATATAATTTGTTATTGGAATCCCCCAAGACTGAACTCAAGATTTAAATTTAGATTTAAATATTCAAATATTTATTTATGTATTAAAGACTTCTGGAAACCAGGATTCAAATCTCTGCTCAGACCCTGGGTGACCATGGACAAGTCACATTCTCTCAGCTTCAAAGGAAGGAACCCTTTGTGATAGGTTCCCCTTGGGATTGACATAAGTCAGAAGTGACTTGAAGGCACACAACAACAAAGTGCCTCTGATGGAAGAGGCTCCTTCTAGCCATCATGATTCTCCCCTTTGAAAACTGACTTATGTCAGTCCTAAGGTGACTCTTGTCATAGTGACCACAAGCTGAACATGAGTCAGCAGGGTGATGCGTTAGCCAAGAAAGCCAATGCAATTCTCGGCTGCATCAATTAGGAGCACGGTGTCTAGATCGAGGGAGGTACTGGTACCACTCTACTCTGCTTTGGTTAGACCTCATCTTGAATACTGTGTCCAGTTCTGGGCACCCCAATTCAAGAAGGACATGGTCAAGCTGGAGCAAGTCCAGAGGAGGGCGACCAAAATGGTGAGGGGCCTGGAGGCCATGCCCTATGAAGATAGAGAGCTGGGTATGTTTAGTCTGCAGAAGAGAAGGTTGAGAGGGGACCTGATAGCCATGTTTAAATATTTGAAGGGATGCCATGCAGAGGAAGGAGAGGGCTTGTTTTCTGCTGCTCCAGAGACCAGGACAAGGAGCAATGGATTCAAGCTGCAGGAAAGGAGATTCCATCTGAACCTCAGGAAGAACTTCCTGATGGTCAGGGCTGTCCGGCAGTGGAATATGCTGCCTCGGAGTGTAGTGGAGTCTCCTTCCTTGGAGGTTTTTAAACAGAGGCAAGATGGCCATCTGTCAGAAGTGCTTTGAGGTTGTTCCTGCGTGGCAGGGGGTTGGACTGGATGGCCCATGTGGTCTCTTCCAACTCTACATTTCTATGATTCTATGAAAGTGAAAAAGGAAAAAGCCAGCAAAGAAAAATACATAGATAAGCAGAGATAGCTACGCACAGCTATGGTAGTGTGCCCAGCAGCAGAAAATACCTTAGCAGCAAATGCACTAAGCCAGTGACACAGTTACAAGCCACTTGTAATCTTCCAGTATGGAGGCTCTTTATTCTTTGTTACAAAATATATACAATATTTACAAAGTCCAGATGGCGTTCCAGCATTTCTAGCTTGCTCTTTCCGGCAGAGCCTCCGGTGACATGCATCAGGCAACATATGCAGTTGCTGGCTGGGATTGTGCTTCCTTTATACAGACACCTAGCCAATCCTGGCCAGCCCTTGCATTGTCTGCACCTGGTGCTCATCAGCATGACTCAGCATTAACTAGCTTGACTGAGCCACATTCCTTTCCACAGGTGCACTTAACAATTAAAGCAACATGACATTTACGCTTACATCGCAAGGTATTTTCCTTGAGGTTTAGTCCAGCCTTTTCTGACAACTTTCTCATGGGGAGTTTCTTGGCAAGATTTGTTGCCTTTACTGTTCTCTGCAGCTGAGAGAATGTGAAGTCTGAGAATATGTGAATATTGCCTGAGGTCACCCAGTTGGTTTCCATGGCTGAGTGGGGATTCAAACCCTTGTCTCCAGAGTCATAGTTTGGGCATACACAGACACCTCCTGCCATGTCCCTTTCATCAGGGATGCAGCAGTGGAGGGGGGTGCAGATGCCAAAGCTGTTTGGGCACCTTCACACTCCTGCGTCCATGTTTCTTTGATCAGGGACACAGCAGCAGCGGGTGTGGGCGCTGAAATTGCTCTCTTGTTTGCAAATGAGGGAGCAGTCTTGATGTGTGCAGTTTCACCATGTCTCTCAGCATCCACACACCCCTGCTGTTGTGCCCCTGACAAAAGGGACACAGCAGCAGGCAGGTGTGTGTACCCAAACTGCTCCCTCATTTGCAAACAAGGGAGCAGTTTTGGCACCTGCACCCGTTGCTGCGGCATCCCTGTTGTTGCCATTGCTGTTGGTGTCCCAGAACAGGGCTTTGCCGACCCCCTGTGAGGGCTCCATGAACCCTAGGGTTTCCTGGACCACAGGTTAAGAACCACTGTGATACAGCATTACACCAGTGTTTCCCACAACAGGCCTAACATGCAATCTTGAATCTCTGTACTTTACAGTGTTATTTACAATAGCTATGCAGCACTATGTACATAAAGTGGGAAAACAACATCCAACATAATTGGATACATTCATTTGGAAGAATAGTTTGGTCATTGCAACATCAAATCTCTAAACTGTCCTGCAAAAAAATAAATTAAATTCCATGTGATTTGTCAGTTGTTAATAAAAGATGGATAGTTCCTTGTTTATCATTTCAGGGTGCTTTTTATATGAAAAAAAAATGTTTTCACTTCATATAAAAAAAAAGTTTTAAAGGCTAACTAGTCTCATCTTCCCATAAAATTGTGACTTTCCATGAATCGCAAATCATCTGCTAAGTTACTGTTTTCAAGCTGAATTCCAGCCCAAGGAATGTCAGCAAATTCTGCCATCCTTCAGGCCATACAAGAAAGGATTCTTTTTAAAAGCCTCTGGATGTTGTTCAGGACTGTTCTGCTGATGTCTGGAGCGATTCACAATTGAATCACCTTTTTGCTGAGCAGGTGGTTGCTGCAATATGTGAAGAGTGAATACAGTACTTCTCCACTAAAGAACACTGGAACTTTTTTTTTTAAAGTTTCATTTGGCGTACTACATCCACAAGAGGAGGTGTTTGAATTCTCTGATCTTGCTTTGTCATGGTGTTATATCATAGAGGCAGTTCTTTCTACCTGCGAGCAGCTGTGATCTGTTTACCTCCAGTGGCCATGTGCTTAGCAGCAAGCAGGCAAAGATTGCTTGAACTGAGCTGTACGTACATAGGGCTAATGCGACCCTTATAGTTGCAGCAACTGGAAAAGTGCTGTTATAAGTGTACCTGGCTGTTGGCTGCCTCTTACAATCCAGTATGCACTTAGGTTTTTCTGTGGGCACTATGAAGCATTGTCTGTGTTTGAGCATGTTGGCAAATGAACCTGTAGGTAAATGTGTCTTCTTGATCAGAAAAGTATAAATAAATGCCTGATTCTTGCTGAGCAAAATTGATCAAACTGTTTATCTCTTGTGAAACAAAGTTTGCATCTCTTTACCAGAAATAAAATACGGTGTAACCTGACTGCTTTCTTCAATTTTCCTGTAGTAGTCTTTTGAGATCTAAATTATAGAAGAAAATATTAAGCCTTGCAGGTGCTACCAGTTCACCAATACTTAGCAATACTTTTTTAAAAATAAGTAGTAGTTCTATGTGATAAAGTGCCTGCAACTAAAACACCTTCTTCCACTGATAGGTATCTTGCCAGTGTACCACAACATGTTTGCGCTAATGAATCAGACAGACCGATGCTGGTATCCTCCAAACCACACCTTCCAAATAGAGGGATCAGCCACTCTCACTGTACTCTACCGAATAAGGTGGGCTTTGTTGTGTATAGAGAATTGTATTTTTAATTTTTCAAAACATCTGGAGGAATATGTAATTGTAGCAGTTCTTTAACTTCCTAAATTTTTACTGACATTCAACTGTTAGAGGGGTTCATATTAGGAATAATGGGGTTTGTCTTTCTTTGTCTTTTTTTTTTTCAGCTACTCTTATCTCATGACTGAATGCCTTAGTCTCCAGTAGTTCTGCATATGCATACGTAAAACTGGTGTATTGCCTTTGAAACCTCATTAGCAAAAAAAGTGCATTTGCAGTTGTATTGCGACATTACACAGATTAGATGTTTTATCTGAGATTATTTCTGAGGAGATTATGGTTTGGAAATTGATAGTGTCCATTATTTGACATTAAGCATCAGTGGCCCTCAGTGCACAATGTTTAGGTATACCATTGTTTGGGGAAAAAAATCACACAAGAGTCAACCACTGAAATATGTGTGTTGTGTCCGTAAAATTGGAACAGAACCAAAATATAGTTTTGTTTTATGTGGAAAATGTTTTTCAGTTTTTTTGATGCAAATACAGTTAGAAGGAGAACAGTTAGTAATACTTCCTTGGAAGAATGAAAACTTTTAACACGTGGATTCCAGATTGCAAGATAAATATGATTCGATTTCTGTGTTCTTCCAGAATTGGGTGTTGTTTATGGCCTCCCCAAGATTTTGCTTGCTGCTGAACACCAATACATGTTAACTGCTTTAAGAAAGCTTTATTGGTGGTAAATGATGCTTCAGATAGTACACATCAGAGGAGCATTTCATCTCTTTTGCTGATAGAGTTTCCTCATAGCATCCCATCATAGACGATGGGACTATCCAGACTGTTCCCTGGCCAGCAATTAAATTCTTCATCACTGGCTGTAAGGGGCACCTAGGCTGGGATGCACGCCACAGGTTGAAGAAAGATGGACTACCAATGATTATATAGAAGCAAAAAAAGAAAATCAAATTGTGCATGTCCCATCTACCCCCTCATAAGTATGAGAATGGTATAAACAAGTTAGCAAGAGATGTAAATTCACTCCTGCAGTCCATTTTCCTTTCTCCCAAACTGAAACTGCCAACCAAAAAGTATCAGACAAGGTCACTGACATAAATGGACTGTTTCTTTGTACTAGACAGCCATTTGGCCATGATGCTAACAAGGGCTCCAAAACCCATTTGCCCGGTGGCAAAGGCCCAGCTCCCTACATTCCACTCATATCTTTTCTGGACAGTCTTTACAGATGTTCGCTGATGATTCCTCACAAACACATCTATCAAAATCTGCACAGCAATATATAATTCAAAACCTGTGTGCATTCACACTCTCTGAAACAAAGGTCTATGTCCTAACCAAAGTCCTATAGTCTATCACAGTCTACACATTTCAAATTACAAAATATGTACAGTCTCACTTAGTGGCAATCCATGTTGATTCTCATTCCAACAGCTGCCTGCAGAAGCTCAGAAGTCTGCCCTTCTCTTTCTAGTTTTCTCTTGCTGGATTTCTCACTGTCATCTCTTCCACAGGCTTTAGCGGGTTAGGGCCCTAGTGTTTTCTCGCTCTTTCTCCCAACTAAAGACAGGCAAACTCATTGTGATTTCCCAAAGAGGGTCCCATAGATAGGTCTGAATGTTTTCAAACTCCAAAGCACACAAAGCAGGATCTCTAGCCACAGCTGAAACACTAGCAAGGTCACTGATTATCTTAGCAGGCAAATACAAAGCAAAAGTATAGTTTTTTTCTTCAGCTTCCTCAAACACAGGTCCTTTTATGTCCTTCAGGCTTTTATTATGTCATGAATCAACCACCAGTCATAGCAGCAAACTCTCGAACAATAAGCCAGTGCATCAGTAAATCAGTCCTCCTGTGTTGCGAGCACAGGGCAAAAACTTAACTGCCAAAAAACTGACTTCTATAAAACATATCAAAAACTGGTTAAAAACAAAGAGTTGGAGCTCCACAAACAGATAAAGGAAAGAAAACATTTCCAGTTGGAAAAGGGCTAACACTATTTTTTTCTTAAAAGAGCCAGGCACACAAAACCACCTTTACTCCTGTGGCATAATACTAGCTCCTACTGCTTCTGCACTTCTTCCTTCTTCAACTCTTACAAGGGTCTTTTGCAGCAGTGTTTCTCTGGGACAATTTTCTCTCCGATCCATGTACCCTTCCTTCCACCATAGGCTTCTCTGCCGTAAATCCTGCAAAATAGCCATGCATTTCAGGCATCTCTATTCCATCCCTCATTTCTAGATGATTTTCCATTTCCACCATCATGCTCAGTGTACACAACAACACAGAAAGGGTCCATTTCTTATTATAATGGGGCATCTTCATAATCCTGGTGAATTCATCTAAATCACAGTTTGGACTATTCTGGCATGCATAGTCCTTAGCCTCCAGCTCTTCTGGTTTTCCCAGTAACAGCTCAGTCTAGGCAGTCTCGCTCACTGCGCCAAGGCCATTTCTGCACTAGCCTGTTATAGCGCTATGATTCCACTTGCAACTTCCTATGGAATCCAGGGGTTTGCAGTTTCAGGAGGGGCTCGCCAGCCCCTCCCGAAACTGCAAACCCCAGGATCCCATAGGATGTTGCAAGTGGAATCATAGCGCTATAACAGGCTAGTGCGGAAAAGGCCCAAGTCCTTCTATGCCAGAACTAGGTGTAGTTCCATGCCTCCCCAAGAGTCCTTTTGGTGCCAGACCCAGAAACACATTACTGCTATAGCATAAGCTTTATTAATTGATGCAGCCTATAATACACAGCAGCAAAGCATTCCAACTCTTTCACTGATGACGTCTAGCATCGCCTCACAGCCAATGGTAGAACTGTACTTCCAAGCTAATTCTACCTATCACTGGTGTATGGGCACCTTCAGTTCCTGTCACTGGTGTATGGGCACCTTAACTGTGGTGACCCCACCAGGCTGAAGCCTGTAGAAGATGGAATCCTAAGGGTTATATAGCGCAAAAGCAAACAAATAAAATTGAAATGTGCAAACATGAGCCATCTCCCTCCTTGTAGTTCTGATAACTGTATGAGCAGATCAGCAATGGAGGAAAATTCATTCCCTTCATCAGGTTCAGCCTTCATATCTTTTCCTAGGCTCATAGTGCCAAACTGATACAAAAAGTATTAAACAAGGCCACTAAGAAAAATTGACTCTTTCATGCCACTGGATAACTGTTAATGTTTGATCATGATAGCAGCAAAGACTCCAAAAACAATATATATGCATGGCACAGAGACTCAGCTCACTTCAGTTTCTTATGCATCATTGATTTGGAGTGTTGCCGAATTAGGAAGGTCTTCAGTCTGTGAACTGCTTGAAGGTGAAAACTGGGTTTTCTGTCATTGCATTCTGTCATAGCAAGACTAGTCTTCTAGCAATCAAGGCTGATCTATAAATCCTGTCAGCACAGACGCCTTGTAAATAATCTGGAATGTGAAGAACTAGGCACTTCCTTAGTTTTGTCACATTTCCGTGATAGCAAAGCTACTTTTTCATGGCTTCACGGTGTCCACTAATAGCAGTAGCAGGAAGGAAGGGATCTTGTTCTTAGAGTTCCACAGAGACTCCATGTTTTTTGTAATACAGTCCTCTTTAATGCACGGAAATAGCATGCTCAGCATCTCTCTTCAGAGAATGACGTTTGCCTTCTGTTCTCCCAGTTAAGCCTGCTTTTTAAATTAACTTAAGTCTCTCAGATAACAAGAAACACAGAACTCAAAAGCATAAAGCAAGTGCACTTCCAGCTATGCTAGTTCGTACAGACCATAAGTATTGGTGTGGTCTGGTCTTCCACATAGCCCACTGCATTTGCAGTGATCTGGCATGTTAATCAGCAAATCTGAGAGGAGCTAAACACCTTCCAGAAGACAGTTTCTGAAACTAGCACTGTTCTTCTAGGATTTGCTTGGAATTCTGATAAATGAATTAGCTACTTTGTCAGACTTTCAGTTCTGAAATGGTTGGCCTAGTTCATGGGATTTATTCTCTTTAAAAAACAACAACAACACCTCTGTTCCAACAGACTAAACCCTTTGGGCTGCAGAGCAAGAAGAAATTGTTTGAAAATATCTGAAGTTCTGATTTTGTATGCAGAGAGCAGTTGTGTTACTAACATCTTTTTAGGATGTGTGATCTTGGGTTTAAAAACATGGATAAATGATGATAAATGTTTTCTGACAGATTTTATTTCCCACACTGGTATTGTAATGGCAGTACACGAGCGCATCGCTATGGTGTTTCCCGAGGTTCAGAGAGTCCTGTTCTTGATGATATCGTCATGTCTTACTTGTTTGCACAGGTAAAAGTTCTGTTTGGATCTGTATGTGGTTGCTCCCCTGCCCTTCTCTCCATTCTTAAAACTGGGTTTGAAATTCTTTATTTATGTATAGTTAGTTTCATAGGAATAATAGGCAATTGTCCCAGGGGGAGAAAAGAAACACTATGGTGCCGAGAGCCACACCAAGTTATCAGTTCTGCTGTGAGATCTGAGCTGATTCTTGGTGTCTCACAGTGGTTCAGCTTAAGTTCTAACTGTCTCAATGGAAGCTTGCTGACATTAACAATAATAATAGAACGTGTCATTTCATCTTGACTTCTCTACCTTCTTTTTACACCCAGTGGCGAGAAGATTTTGTCCATGGGTGGGTAAAGATGCCTGTTACTCATGAAACACAAGAAGAATGTCTTGGCATGGCTGTTCTGGATATAATGAGAATGGCCAAAGAAAAGGACCAAACTCCATTAGCCATCTACAATTCTGTGAGGTAAGTAGTTTTTTCTTGGTTTCAGCAACAGCACCTCAAGTAGATGTGCATGTTTTTTTTAAAAAAACCCAAATGTATAAGAATATTGTTGGAGTGGCATTCTTTGTTGTGGTCAAGATAGAACATTTGAACTGATCCACTAGGTATCAATACCAGGTGGAGGATGCACAGGACATCTAAAGATGATAAAATCTCTAACATAAAACGGTGGGTTACAGGGAGAGACATGAAGGTACACAGAGTACAGTTCCCACCCTTTTCATACTAAGACTCTTTTTCTTGTTTAGGAAATCATCCCTCTGTCAGCATGTTTTCAACAGTCAAGAGGACTGGAAACTCACAGGAGTTAGAAAAGGAACCATGCTGGAATATTTCAGCTATCTTTAACAGATAACTGGAATTTCAGATTGGCTTAGATCCAAAAGGGTAGTTGCATAAGCAGAAAGCACTTCTGCTGTGAAAGTCTCTGAAGTTTTTTGGCAGTCCCCCTTGCAAAGCCTTCTATGCCATATGTCCCTGCAGAATCCTCAGACACAGATTTGAGTGGGAAAGGAATGCAAAAAGAAGCAGGAGATAGGGAAGTCCCACTCTATGAATTTATTTGAATTCAAACCTGAGCCACTATTTTTAATGCATGTTATCCCACCCTTTTTTCCCAAAGAACTCGTTGCAACATACATGGCTCTCCTTGTTTTTAGATTAGTCTGAAAGACAGTGAGTGGCCCCAAGGACTTCCATGGGGTTTCAGCTCTGATCTCCACAGTCTTAAGTGCAGCACATTATCCATTACACTACACCGTGGCTTACAGGTTTCAGATAGATCTAAGGAAGCTGCAGATTTGTCCATTTCATTTATGACAGAATGTACTCAGATGTAAGATTCCTGAAAGATTTTTTTCTGTTGGTCCAGACTACTTCTTTGTCATCTCTTTTTAATTTTGCACATCTAGTTTTGATAGTTTCACATAGAAGCTGTGATTTAGCCTCTTGATTTCTATGTGGCATGACTTCAAGAGGTATTACTTTAGGATTCAGGACTGCTTGGTGATGCTTTTTGAAACTTGTGTTTAAAATTAACACACACATACATATTACTTTGGTTGATTTTTGGATTTTGTATTCACAGCTATAAAATGTTTTTGCCCAAGTGTATCAGAGAAAAAATCCAGGATTATCACATTCTGACACGTAAGAGAATAAGATACAGGTTCCGCAAATTCATTCAGAGGTTTGGCCAGTGCAAAGCAACTGCCAGAAACTTGAAACTGAAGTATCTCATAAATCTGGAAACCCTCCAATCTGCCTTCTATTCAGAAGTGTTTGAAGTAAAAGAGCCTGGCAGAGAGCCTTCAGGCGAAGAGTGTTTTGCAACTATTATTATAACTGCAAATGGTGGAATTCAGTGCTCCAGAGGGAAATATAAAGACAGTGAAACACTGGCAGAACAGGTAATCTCTCATAACAACCTTTCACTTTAATCAGTATAAAGCCTGTCAATAGAAGCAGAATGTCCTTGTTGCTCGAATATTTACTGCTTAATTAGAAATGAATAATTGTGCAATGAATTAGAAAATAGATCTGACAAAGGTTAGTCCTTTCAGGAAAGGATCTTCAGAAGTCTGTTATATATAATGGGAAAGGAATAGAAGGCTAGTTCAAAGCACTGTAGGTCTTCAATACACTCTGTTCTCTGTTGCAGCTTGAGCAATGCAGGTTGTCTGATGATTCCAGGTTGTTCTGCGCATATGCTGTTTCTTGGCATCCATGCAAACATGCCGACTACTTACCAGGATTCCAACCAAGCCTTTTAAGATTACTAGTTTTAATATTGCAGAAGCAACTTAGATTAGCAGCAGATATAACTGAGAAATGAGGAGTGGCATTCTCTGTTCTGCATTGATACTGCAAGAGAAGAATACCTTGCTGATGAAAGAATAGTGAGGTTTAGGCAGGGGTGGTCAACTGTGAATCACATTTTCTGTAATCTTTCATCATTGGGCATAGTTTCTAAGGATGCTGGGTGTATAGTATGCCAAAAACATCTTGAGGGTCATAGTTGCTCACTCACAAAGTAGTAAGCTTGTGTGAAACCAAGTGAATTCACTGAAAGTACTGCAGGAGTATATCTACCATCTCCTCCTTATGTCTGCTGCAATAATAGACCCCAAAATGAGGCTGTCAGGTGACAGGGTGTAATGGCCTAGGATCCACTGAATTGTAACTTCATTCTTTCCTGGTGAGGTCACAGAATTCTACCCCGCTCCTACTCCTTCTTACACCAGCTTCAAGCTGGCATTGGTGGAAACAAAACAAAACACCTGAAGAAAACAGACAGTATGGTTGGCTGTCTTGGCTGCTGCAGTCTGGTAGAATTTAGAAGTGGCAAAAAAAATCTGCTGTTTTGCAAATGTTTGCCAAAATGACAAACCTGGGCACCCATTGCCCTCTGCAGAAGAAAAAACTCTTCACTGGCTCAGTTCAGACAAAAATTAAAATTGTGGTTTTACCTCTAGAAAAGATGAATGGTACCTTTATTCTTGTGTTCTTTGGAGGAAAAAAAAACAGCAAAGAGAATAAACTTTTTATTTTCTTTGACATCCTAGCTCAAACTCAGTCTCATTTCTGCTAGACAGTAGGAAAAGAGGATCAAATTATGGGTTCAAACAAACCATAGTTTCCTGAGTTCCAATGTCATGAAGGAATCTGGATAGTTTAAAACTGAAACCAGAGTGCAAAAGAGAGGGGAATATTTAAACACAAGGCTCCTTGTCACTGTTTTTTGTATCAAAAATTTGTAGGTTCATATTTTATCAAAACCAGACTGCTGATGTTAGAATTGCTTTGAGTTGGCAGCTGTTAAAAGTCTGGGCTTAAACACTCATGACTGAACATTTTACTAACAAACAAACATCTCTTTGCAGGACATACAGACCTACTGTGATTTCCCTGATATTATTGATGTCAGTATTAAGCAAGCAAACCAGGAAGGTTCTGGAGAGAGTAGAATTGTAACCATTCACAAGCAGGACAGCAAGAATTTGGTATAGTGGGAGTACTCTTTTGTTTACCTTATGTTCGTGTCCATAGTTTGTCTAAACTGGACTGGATGGTCTGCGTTATTTGTGTGACTTTGAGATGTCATATATTTGCAGTCACAATGTGCAGTGAAGGCAGCATGTATGTGTGTTCATAGGGATAGAGTATTTTAAAATGAACAAAGCATCTGCTTTGTCTTTCTTCCTATAAATGCAAGGATTCTGAGGTGCTGCTTCTGTGTATACTCAAGTTGGGAGAGCATCTTGAGCTCAATAAAGTATCTGGTCCCATCCCTCTGTGTGGAAGGTAGTGACAGCTTTACTCACTTACATATGCAATCCCACTTATTTTTTGAAATTTGTATCTTCCCATGAAATCACTGCTTTCTATCCATGGGGATAAATAGCGTGGGGGCATGCAGACCAGAGACCTCCTGGTATCATGCACATAGATGCTTGTTAGGTGGGAATAATTATGTCTGAACAAGCCTGAAAATTGTTGAAATGTCTGAGATCCAGAGTTATGCCTTTTTCCCTGCAGAAGGACACACTTAATAGTTTTAAAACATGACAGGCAATATCTCCCCTCATTTGAGTTAGATAATTCTTGCTAGAAATCTAACAAGAGAATTCACCCTTAGGTTCTAATACTATAAAATCTGTGTTAAGATAGTGTAGTTGAGGTATAGAACTTGAATTATATTTAATAGATACAGAAGTCATTGGCCCAAAACCAGTTGCTAGGGTAGATCCATTGAATTAAGGAGATTTAAATAGATCTTGACTTACCATTCAGCAGATGAGTTTTGAGGATTCATATTTGGGCACTGGCAATTTGCAAGATGTGCATGTGAGCGTACGTGGACATTGAATTGGCCTGAAAAATGATCTTGCCCTAATCCCAAAGTATATTGTGTGTGTGGAAGTTCCTATAGGAAAACAGCTTGAATCTAAATCAGGGTGGAAAACTGCAGCCATTTCAGAGGCCAATTTGTAGCAACCTGTTTACTTGTTTGTGTTGGTACTTACTGTTCCATGTAATAATCTGTAATGTAATTTATGTTGCTAAGGTTTTGATCCAGGTTGTTCCTAGCTCAGCATAAGTTGGAGCCGTATCCAAATTTATACAAGATATAAAAACCTCTCTAAACCCTCAGCATACCCCTGCCTAGGCATGATGATGTTCTTGAAGAAAATCCATTGTCAAAATATGATATCATCTAATCCATTTTTAAAGTATAATTCAGGGAATTGTCAGGGAAATCCACTGGTTACTTATTTCAGTGCTTAGAATAAGAGTAGCGTGGTAAAATGATCAAAGGTTAGGTGTGTGATGTTCATGAAATTCTACAGACATGTAATATGTTTATGTCTTTCCCTTTTGCTTTGCAGGAAGCTGAATTTCATTCATTAAAAGATGCTCTTTCTTTTGTATCATTAATTGATGGATATTACAGATTAACTGCAGACGCTCACCATTATCTCTGTAAAGAAGTAGCGCCTCCTTCAGTTCTCAAAAACATCCAGAGCAACTGCCACGGGCCAATTTCGTGAGTGACAGTTTGCTGTGATATTTTATAAGACTTTGAGAGGGAATGTCCTTGTACCATGGAAAGACACTCCACTTTGCTTGAAAGGCAATTTCCTGCTCCAGCAAGGGGGATTTTTATTGAAGAAGCAATCTTTCAGATGTCTAGTCAATTCAGATGCAGGTATACCTCAGTTAATGAAGGAGACGTGTTCTTGGACATGACTTCCTTAATAGAAAATGTGGAATCAGAGGCAGAAATAGCATGGAAAGAATAAGGATAGATTTCTACACTACAAAAAAAGAACAGTTCAACATGTTTCAGCAAACCTTTTATTAAAAGCTAACAACATACATATGTTTAAATGCAACAACCTGGTCAGGTGAGCCTTGCATAAGTGAACGGAAACACGTTGAACCTTCCAGAGACCACTTGAATGCTTATACCAAAATGCATCCAGGGATGACTTTCTTTTACTTTTTTTTTTCTTCTGCTCTTATGACTCCCATTTTGGGCCAAATTCACAGATCTATGCCTTTTAACGTGCTGTGGAAGGAGTTAATGAGCCAGTCCTACCAGCTCACTTCTTTTTCCTCTCTGTTTTGCTGTTGAGTCATGCTCTGTGAGGGAATCTGGAGGCAGCTGCTGTTTACTTTTCCTGTAGTAGGCAGGTACACGCAGCTACAGTAGGATCAACTAGAGTGGAAGCTTGCTGTTTCCTGACTCATGCTTCATTGCATTGTTTCCTGCAGACATGCTGCTGCAGCATTGAAAGTCTGTGTTTCTTCGGCCCTCCTTTACCATCTTTCCAATGTCAATGCTTAACTTCCAGGTAGATAGAGAATGAGGAGAAAAGGTGGCATTACACAGTCATGAAAAGACTTTAAAACGGTGCTTCTTTGTCAGAGGCTTTGTTAACTGAGGTATGCCTGTATATATTTGGTTGTGTGCTCTCTATGCAGTTTTCAACTAGGACCATTTTTGGATTGGCAGGATGCATACCTGTCCATCCCAAATCACTGTTTTGTATGGGGAGCTACTTGCCAGGCTGTTAGATTTTTAATATATCATTATTCTTCATTCTCTCCCCATTATCAATATTCTTTCTGGATTTTTTTATTTTTTTATTTTTTTGGAATCTTGGTGTGTGTGTGTGTGTGTGTGTGTGTGTATGGGAAGGTGTCTGAGATTGCCTTTTGCAGCAGTTTTAAAACAAAAAACAGTTTTGTTTTTTTTTTAAAACAGTTTTATACTTGTTTGATTCAACCACAGAACGTAATGCTAGTGTTAAAAAATAATTTCTTTCATTCTGAGCTTGATTATGAACCTGTCATCCAGTGAATGGGTAATAACAAATCTAAGGACTCCTACTCATAGCCATGATCTTGATCTATGATGTCACAGGCAGAGGATTTCTTAATGTCTTCACTGCAGGATCTAGCAGAAATAGAAGATTAACGTTGAGGAGAAAGAAGAGGCAATTTGGATATCAGTTACTTGAATGATTGTGGGGAACACAGGAAATTGCTTTTGGTACAAATGTTCCCTTCTTGTTAATTTTTTTCTCTAAATGCTTGAGGGAAAAAAGATTTCAGGCTGCAGAAGGTTTTTTAATACCTTGTATAACATTTACCCATTCTGAAGAGTGAAGTGTGTTGTGCACTTAAGATGACCACAAATAACAAAACAAAGTATGAGTGGTACAGGAAATTATTCATGTGAGTTCTCTGGGAAGAAGCCAGAGGGCAGCCTCGATCTTCAGGAAATCATCTTCTGTTGGTGGAAGGCAGAATTCATATCTAACTTGATTAGACAAATGTTCTCATCCTAACCCACCTTCTAGCTGGGCATGTCTTTGGCATAAGTTTCAGGGTCTGTTTGGAATTCCTTTAAGTTCTGCTTTCTTACTTCTTCATTTTATACTGTACCGTTCTTTGTTCTTGTTTTTTTTTTCTGTGCTACTTCCTCTCTCCCCATGCAAGAAGTTTGAACATTGAAGGATACAGTTTGGAACAAAAAGCAAAATGGGTCTTCTCTCTTGTCCTTTCCTGACATGGTATCCAACTGGTGTCCCGCCATAGATAGAAGGCATCTATGTACTGTATAACAAGATAGTTCCATATATCTGTTTTGAATCTTCCATCTTCATTTGATTGTCCTGGGTTTTAGTACTTTGAGAGAAGGAGAAATTAATCTTACTCATTTCTTGGTAAGAGAGAGAATACTTTTTTCCAGGGTGGCTAAATTGCTCCTGCCACATCTCTTCAGGACAAGTGTGCATGAGCACATGTCTCACAGAAACCTCAATCAAGCTAGCTAGTCGTTTCATTCTGAAAAATGACAAAACTAGCAGAGACAAAAAGTGGCACACCAGTTCCAGTGCAAGCTGTCTGGCTGATCAAATGTACTGGAAGTGTTTCAACCAGAGCATTTAGGCAATGAGGAATGAATGGCCTTGTGCTATAGGTTTCTCATGCACCATTACAGTAGCATCTTTTAGAAACTGTAAGAATGGGCCAGAAAAGTTGGAAATACCCTAATGCTCACTTTACTGATCACCACTAGAAACAGGTCTGAATGAAGTTAGAGTATTTCACACAGTGACCACACACCCAGCCCTATCAGAATCACCTTATACAACAAGCATTGAAGTTAAAGAAATCTTAGCTTTTGTAGCTAGTGTAATGCTAATTAGGATGACATCTGCAATAAGCAGGATAGAGGGGTAAGGATGAGCATTTACAAGATGCTGCCATACATCTGAATGTTGCTTTTTGAAATCCTCCTTTAATGTAAGAGATTGTATCTGA
Source organism: Iguana delicatissima (assembly GCA_948472985.1). Taxonomy (NCBI): domain Eukaryota; kingdom Metazoa; phylum Chordata; class Lepidosauria; order Squamata; family Iguanidae; genus Iguana; species Iguana delicatissima. Next base: position 683,488 of record CAOKZL010001145.1, read on the forward strand.
AGTGTTTCAGTGTTAGCTAAACTGTTAATCGTAAAACCTCCAGCCTTAATGATAAGACAGTTCTTATGCACCTGAAAGGGGAAGATATCCCTGTAGAGAAGAAGAGGGAAGTTTGGGCATAAGTTGATTTCCTTCTCAGGCTACACCAAAGGGGCATCCACCTGTACAAGTGAGCGTGTGGTGCGGGTTTCACCCCATTAGGTTCATGTAAATTGAAGGTAAATGATGTTATGGTTATGCCCTTTTCTTTGTTAAGTTCTCACACATTGGGCCAGTTGCTATATTGATTTCAAGAATCAATACTGCTACAGGATTAGGAGCTTCTCCTCTGGCCAGCTCGAAATGGGAAAGCATTCAAGTTTCTTTCAACTGGTTAAGTCAGCATTCAGTTGTGCCTCCCACCAACAATAATCATTTCCCCAAAATGGAAGCTGATCTCTGGTTTCTCTTAACTGAAACTCATGACAAGTCAAAATTTCCCTTTTTCTTGGAATGAGAGATGAAAGATGTTTCTTTGAAAAACATAAATAGCGGAATGGGTACTCACTGTCAAAAGAAGACTGCAGCAGGTGTACATTTAATGTAGTCTATAAGTGTTTTTAAGTGTATAGTCACAGTGTATTTGATTTTGAAAAGATCTTTATGTGGCATTAAAATATAGTTAATCCTTAGGAATGATCTACAGGCCAGTTCTTATTAATAGTCTTTCCCCCCTATATTTTAAAAAAAACAGCATGGATTTCGCAATCAATAAATTGAAGAAAGCTGGCAATCAGCCTGGCTATTATGTTCTTCGTTGCAGTCCAAAGGAATTTAATAAGTACTTCCTTACCTTTGCAGTTCAGGTAAGTGCTGATGATCAGAATGCCCAGTTGCAATCAATGTGAGTAAAAATGAAGAGGTCCAGAATACCTAGGATTGTAGGTATCTGCTAAAACGTTGTGTTCTTGGATATTATGCATGTGGAGTATCTTAGCATTTTATACTTGAAGTAGCATATGTTTATTGTTTAATGTTGACATTATTTATGAAGATTGATTTAAGCCCAGGCTTAGTTATGATCTAAATGATACACAAAACCGAAAAGGGAAGAGATTAGGAAGAAGATGGACATAGACAAACTTGAGCATTAATTCTTAATTAATTCTTAGTTACAGATCGCTTAAAGGTGATCTTTCTGGCAGGGCGGGCAAAGCTTCTTGCAGCTTCTCCTTCTCTTGTGGATGCCTGGGACCAGGCTGGACTACTTTTGCACTTCCTGGGTGACAGGAAACATAGGAAGCCCTTTTCCATGAAGTCTCAAGCCATTGGTTCATATAGCCCAGTATTGTCAGTTCTCCTTGACAGCAGTCTGTTTTCAGCCCTGCATGAAGATGCCTGTTATTCACAGCTGATCTCCCAACAAGGCCCAAACCTGCTTAGTTTTAGAAATAAATTAGATCATGTTTGGGTGAGGCAAACTTCCTAGCGGTCTTTCATCCTCTAGTTATTGTTCTGCCCTTCAGCTTTGCAGTCCAAGATTAAAATCATGCTTTCTTCATATGTACATCTGGAGTTTTTATAGGCATTTCCAGTAACTTTTAAAAATGAAATAAATTAACTGTCAAAATATAAAATAGAAATATCTATGCAGTTAATTTATTTGTCTTAACTTATATTGGAAAGCAATTAGTCATGGAAGCTACTCAGATGATTGTTTCACCTTGCTTCTTGTAAGATTGGTTTCTCTAGTGGAGAAATGTGTGCACATGTTTCTGAAAATTCACAAGGTTCTGAAATACATTTGGTCACAGAATGACAGCTTGCAGATTTGAACAGGGAGATGCCTGATGCCCCTCCTGCTGTGACATTTATTCTCCTGCATGTCTTTTGTGGCCATTCCGCTTCATCAAAATTTTAAGCAGTTATTCATTCATTAATTTGCTCATTCAATTTATATTCTGCCTTTCTCCCGACTCAAGGCATTAGCAAATGAGGCCATTCAAGAGTTGAGCTTGCTGTTGATACCTCTTCTCTGAAACCTCTTGTACTGTTTTGGTTACCCAAGATGAGTAACTTGGAGACTTGATTTTGCCAAAAGTTAGCTGATTCCTGATTAAATTTTAACATGAGTAAATAGAAGCGCTAATGTAAAATAATGCATTTTCCCCCTTCTATAGCAAGACAACACAGCTGATTATAAGCATTGCTTGATAACAAAAAATGAGAATGGAGAGTATAATCTCACTGGGACAAGAAGAAGTTTTACAAATCTTGTGGATCTTTTGAATTGCTATCGGACAGAAACTGTCCGTTCGGATAGTATAATTTTCCAGTTTACCAGATGTTGTCCTCCCAAACCAAAAGGTAAAGGACTTATGTGTTGTTAGTGTGTAGTGTTGTTTTTGTTATTTCGATCATACCTTTATTTACTAAAATACACCCAAGTGACTTATAAAAACAACTGTTACTAAAGCTTATTATAAATGAGAAAAAAAGCTGTAAATGTATTAATCTTACTACATTTTTATTCCATTCTTTCTTCAAGGAACTCATGTGGCATATATCACTTCTCCCTCCCATCTACTTATTCTCATAGCAATCCTAAGACATAGATTGTTACAATCAGAGTTATAGTGACTGTTTTAGGAAGCTTCATGGATGAGTGAGGAATTTCAGCTGTTCTTTCCAAACCAGAAGCTTTTGTTATTGACAAATGTGAAACAAAATAATATTTCTGGCCAGTAACACAAGGCAGATGGTAGGCATATCAGTTTGCACATGTATGTTGGTCTGTTGTTAATTTGCTTATGTGACTGAGCCATCAGAGATGTTTTGGGTCATTATCCTTGTTAGGTCAGACAACTCGTTTCGTTAGGGACAATCCACACATTTGGCTGTTGGTTAACAAATGGAAGTGTGTCCATATATGAACCAGTACTCTCTTGTCTTCTCCTCACAGATAAGTCAAACTTGCTAATCTTGAGGAGCAATGCAGCTTCTGATGTGCCCACATCACCCACCTTGCAGAGGCACAATAATATCAACCAGATGGTCTTTCACAAAATCCGGAATGAAGACCTGATTTTTGTAAGTTCACCGGACTGGTGTTCTTGTTTATATACCTATCTGATCCTAGATGCAGCTACTTTGAATTAAGTTTGTTAATAAAAAGCTGCTGGGACTGTTTCTCAATACAGGTTACTGGAAATAATTTGCACAAAGGAGACATTATGCTTACATAAAATTGGGCATTTATTGTGGTAAATGCACAAGGAACACAGAGTTCTTTCTTTATATGTTTGAAAAATGAAGCTCATTTGCTTTATGAGTAAATTAAGAATCAGCATGTGCTATAATTTTCTTTTTCTAATGCAGTTTCATATTTCTATTGTTAAGATAAATGTGGGATAAATATGAACTATGTGAAGTCCTAATAATCAGTTGTGCACCTTGCTGCTCATTCTCAAAAGCCTTTCCAGCCTTCCCACTCTCAGCTGATTATTCTCTTTCAAATATATCTAGGTGGGCTGCTGCTTTTAATCTTATGAATTGTATTGAGTGCCTATTGGTAAGGTATCTTACCCAACAGTGAATATATTGGCTATGAAAAGAAAAGAGCCAGAGATAGATAGCATGAATGAGTGAAATGTTTGATCTAAACATAACATCCTACTGAGTTCAGGATAACTTCTTTATGTAACTTTGCATAGGATTACAACCTTGACTTGTGCTGTGCTCTGCCAGGAGGGCAGATGAACAGATTACGTTACACTCTACTTTTCTCTAGACTCGCTTCAGTCAATAAGTCTCGTCCTCTGCACTTTAGGTTATGTTTGCACAATGTCTCTGTGTACTCAAGGTGGCTGATACTGGAGCAAAGAATGAACTGTTTCAAAAGCCCGGCACTAGGCTGGGAAACAAGGGAAGGTGGCAACTTCCCTTTTTCTTTTCCAAAGAGAGTACAAAGTTGTGATCCTGTGGATCAGTAAATAGTAAAATAATAGAAAGTGAGAAGTAGGAATAAATTACCAGTTTTTAACGTGGTGTAATCAGTAGAGTCCCTGAAGAATCTGTTATTAGGCCTAGTGCCTTTTAACTTGTTCTTATACTACTTCAGGACACTATTAGATACAGGAAGTATAAAAATACAGAAATGTATAGTATCTGAAAGTATATGGGACTTGGAAAAGCTATTTTTGGAATAGGGGATTCTGGGACTTGTAGTGCAAAAAGTAACTTTTCCAAGTTCTGAATAGTGCATGATTGCAGAATTTAGAGCTAAGGATCTCAGCATTCATTTTAAAGATTGTTTAGTCCTTGTAGATACAGCTCAGTAAATGTGTAGGCTCAACTGGCGATATTTCAATCTAATCAGTTGTTGGGTTAGAATATTTGTAACTGTTTTCCTTCAGCTGATGCACTTCCTATATTAAATTTAGAGGCTCTTAAGCTAGCCTGAAGAAATTTATCTGCTAACTTAAAAAAATTCTTTGTCTCACACAGAATGAGAGCCTTGGCCAAGGCACATTCACTAGGATTTTCAAAGGTGTGAGGAAAGAAGTGGGAGACTATGGTAAGCTGTATCAAACAGAAGTCCTGCTGAAAGTTCTGGATAAAGTGCACAGGAACTACTCTGAGGTTTGTGTACGGGTTAGAATACTCCTTGGGCAATAAGTTGCATTTATATGTAAGGCCTGGGGTAGCAGCACCAGAGTTTGAAAAAGTTGACTTTTTGGACTGGAGGCTTCTGGTACTTGTTGTCCAAAAGTAACTTTTCCAAGCTCTGAGCAGAGCAGTAGCAGTTGCTCCAAATACTGTGGATCTGGTCCATCATTTCGAAAATTGCATTGTTCTTGCTTTTACTGCTGTGAACGAAGCTTTGAAAATATGTAGGCCCAAGCTAAGGGGCAGTACTGCACCGAAAAGAATAAACCCATAGAGCCAAAGGTGCAGGCCAAACATGTTGCAGAAAATCCAGTTATAGTTGCATCTGATACACTTTTTCCCTTGATAAAAAAACATGCTGTCAACACACTAGGAGTTCTGAGCTCTGGTGAATAAATCATTGAATCAGATGTGCTTATAACTGGATGGCCATCAGTACATTGTACTTCCATCTTCTGCCCCTGCTGTACGTTCCCCTTGTTAAACAATTTATAAACAAGGCCTGAGGGAATCTCAGACTATTGAAAGGGACAGTTATATTTCTAACCACCAGGGGAAATGTATTCATCAGAGATTCAGCTTCTCTTTTCTCCTTCCTTCTTCCATGACTAGGATAAGCTCAGTAATTTACACCAAATATGCTAATCTGTTTGATTTCTATAATTTACTTAATTTACAGAGTTCAGCTCCTTTCAGTACAGAATTTGGATTCACTTGGTGTTTGCTTTTAAAGTCTTGTATATGCCAAACCCCTGGCACATAATCTGTATGAAGCAGCCTCATCATGAAATTCTGATGAGGAAATTTCCTGATCAAGAAATAACCAGGGAGATGATCGAAGCCTCTCTGTATCTTGTGAAGACAAATGTGTTGGAAGCTCACTGAATGTCAAAGCTGTTAAATCCCCCCCTCTTGAGAATTTTGTCTTTTGAATATCTAAAAAAAAAAAAGAATATTACTTGGAATTGAAGAACAGATGATCAGTTATTTATTGGCGAGGATCAGCAATGTAAAGTGTTCTTATGTGTTCATCAGGGATTTTTCTGTTGCTATCAAGTTAGCATGATTTATTGTTAAAGTGGATGTGCATTATGAGGGAAATAATTATTAAAAACCAGGCCTTCAGAAACCAATGGTAAATAATCAGTTATGTAATGTTGCTGCAAAAGATAGAGAAATGAAGCTATGCAAAAGTAAAGGTGGTTTTAGTTAGATTTAATTCCAACCAGTTCCCATTAGGGTTCACTTTGTTAATTGTTGTTCCCTTTCTCTTGCAGTCTTTCTTTGAAGCAGCAAGCATGATGAGCCAGCTTTCTTACAAGCACTTGGTATTAAATTATGGAGTTTGTGTCTGTGGAGAGGAAAGTGAGTAAAGCCAGCTAATTGTTTGTGCACTCCAATTAGAGCTCTCTTCTTGTTTCCTGCTGTGTAAATAGTCATTTCAGAATTTATTTACATCCTCATCAGGTACAGATTGTTTCAAGACAACATCTGTGTTCCCTTGTCAATTTGTGATACACTGTGACTGGTTTGGTATAAAGCAGAAACAGGGAACTGTGGCCTTCCAGTTGTTGGATTGCAACTGCCAACAGGTCAAGTGAGCATAGCCAGTCCAAAAATATAGAGGGCCATAGTTAATGTAAAGAATTATTATCTCCTTGTGCCCTTTTTTGCAGACGGTTGCATTTGGAATGCCACTCCATTGCTTTTCTTAAAAGGCTTCTTAGTAGGGTTTTTTTAACTTAGGTTTGAAGCAGTCCTTTAAAACCAATTTGGCCAGTGGTTGGAGCAAGGTGACAGATCAAAACTAGGGTGCTTCCCTTACATTCACACCATTTCTCTCAATTTGGATCACGTTCTCTACAAAATCATACATGCACACATAAAACACTACTAAGGGCTTGTGGGTTTTTCTGGCTCCTCCTTGTTCTGAGAACTTGAAATTAGGTAAATGTTTAGCAACTTCAGAAAATAATAAACTTGTAAGCTCCATCAGCAGTATTTAAACCAATAAGCTTCAAGCCTTCTAACTTCTAGTATTTCAAGTACTGATGAGCAAATAGAAGCCTGTGGGCCAAACTTGGACTGAAGTTACTTGCCAGTTGTCCCTTGTTCATCTCCTTCTATTGAGTGACTGAAAGGACCTCTCCCTTTTGGCGTCATTCACCCCTTTGTATCTAGCTTCATGATGTTGTACTCACCCTCACACACTTGTGCAAACTTCCTCCTAGTTACCCGAGTTAGACAGATTCAGACAGAAGCAGTTGTAAATACTATCGTGACAATGGATGAATGTCTGTCCTATTTCTTGTAACCTTATTTTTAATTTTATTTTTTATAACAGCAAAACAAAGATGAAGAAATCAAGCCAAATAACAACAAAATTCTTGTAATCTTGTTTTTGTTCATCAGTCAGTCTAGTTACCAAACTCTGATGGAGATTTTGATGATCCCGCTAAAGCACAGAAAAAATAATTAGTGCTCCAACCAACAAACAAACCATTGCTTTCTTCGTACCTCACTTTTTCACCAAACTGGGATCCAGCGTGGTTTATAAAGTGTAGTGAATTACAGTAAAAACAAATATGGGTTTAAGACATACAAAAACTTGCGATTAAACAGTATTAATCTAGCAACAAAATTTAAATCATATAGACAGTATAGAATGAAAGAGGGTATGTAAGTCTGTACTTTATGAGTACAAAAACTAGAAAACTGTCCTATAATCTGTGCTCAGTTTCCCAAAAACTAGGCTAAGTAAACGGAAAGTCAGATATATAAACTGACAGTGCATAACTGAACTACAGAAAAAAAAAAGTTTAAACTTCAGTAACAAGACAATATTTCTGGCTTTGAATTTTGAATTCTGTCACTTGATCTATTAATCATTGCTTGTATATGTTTCAAATCAGATATTCTGGTACAGGAATATGTAAAATTTGGATCACTTGACACCTATTTGAAGAAGAATAAAAATTCTATAAATATCGTATGGAAACTGGAAGTTGCAAAGCAGCTGGCAATGGCAATGCATTTTCTGGTAGGTAGTTTGTGTTTGTTAGTGTAATCCCAAAGCAAAAGAGCCTTTCCCCCTTCCCTTTTAAATTTATATTGGTAAGGATTGTGCACATTCTGACTTAAAGATCCGGGTTGTTCTCATGTCTTGTTCTCAGAAACAGATGGGGTGGGGGATCTGGTCTGGACACTTGAATGAGATACCATGATTTGAATGGTATTGTGAACATATGCAGAAAATTTCTGGTGTAGCTGTGTGTATGTTGGGAGTGGGGAACAGTGTGGTGCTCATTTATTTGGAGGAGAGGGAAAATTGAAATAATTGTCCTTTCATGGAAGTATCTGTTGGATAGAATGTGTATTCATTTGTAGACAATATTCTTTATCTAATCCTACTTCCTTTCCATAAAACAGCACATTTGTTTCTCCTTAAGGTAAACGGGGTCTGCTAGATTTAAGTCTACCATTCTTTCCTCCATCGAACTGGAGCACTGCCAGCCTTTCTGTTGTTCAGTGTGATAAACAAATTCGCTGTGTAAAGCTTTATCTCAATTCCTACTTATGTTCATAACAGGGATAATGTAAATTGCAAACAAGAAGACATACAGTAGAGTCTCGATTATCCGTCCTTCGGTCATCCGACATTCCGGATTATCCGACGTCGCGGCTGCTTGGGGGCGTGGCTGTAGGCATTTCTACGCCTCAGACACGCCCCAAACATGGCGGCCGCTACGGGCCTCCGGATTATCCGACATTTTCGGCTATCCGACTATCAGCCCGCCTGTTTATGTCAGATAATCGAGACTCTACTGTATACTGAATTGGGTTTCAGATGTGCCACAGCTGTATTAAGTATGTTTTGTCCATAAATTTGGCTGCATGGGGCAAAGAGCATAGAACATTTGATACGATAATGAGAAAGGCACCTTGGTCCATTTGGGGGCAGCTGACAGGGGTAGGCATCTTGCCAGACACCTGTGAAACTGCCTTCCTAGGCTGAGCATTGGTCCACTAGGCTATTAACCCACCTAACCCAGTATTGTCAAGTATGGCTGGCAATGTTCAGGGTTTCGTGCAAGACTTTTTCCTAATCCTAATTAGAGATGCTAGGTGATGAACCATGTAATTTCCACATGCAAAAACACATCCTCTACTGCTGAGCTGCCTGAGAAAGTGTTGGGATTACACCAGTCCCTGAAATGTGGTCTGGAAATGGGCCTTATTCCCATACTCCTCTAGGGAGCACATTTAGAATCTCTGCCCTCCTGCATCTTGGTTATAGTGTCTATCCCACTACTTTAAAAACCAACAGTAAACCAAAATAGGTAGAAGACAGAATACACAGAAAGGGTTTTGTGTATGTGTGAGTTGCTTTTTATTACTTGCCAGTAACTGAATGGCTAATACAAAAAAATAAGCCGTGCTAACCGCTGTAGTCTAGCATTCTGTTCTTATAGTGGTCAGACAACTGAGCTATAAAACTTAATTCAGAAAAAAAGAATGTGATACAATGTAAATCTGCCATTATTTTCCCTCTAGAAATAAAAATCTGACTCGTCTTCTGAAAACCTCTCGCTTTAGTATTCTCTCTCCTCCAGCTCCTTAAGGCCCAGTTTACTCCAGTCAGTAACACCTGGTAGACCCTGAGAGGAATGATCATTTTTTAGTATGGCGTATGCAGAGCTTTCCTAGTTATTAAACATCCATAGTAGATCTACTCCCATAAACAGTTACATGAAAACTTGGTTTATCATGAAGTTCTCATTCAAATGTGTGAAAGAGTATCTGTATCTGTCTTCATTGGGAAACAGGGAAACTGTAATATTTTCATGTTGCATTTTTGTTTTGACATTATTGTTGTAGTTACTGAAATTATAATACCAGTTTGAGAAATCCAGTTATTGTTTGATTTGTGCTTGGGGAGAAAATTAAGCCCTGATGTTTGTCTTTATCAGGAAGATAAAAACCTTGTTCATGGGAACGTATGTGCAAAAAATATCTTACTTATCAGAGAAGAAGATAGGAAGTCTGGGAATCTTCCCTTTATCAAGCTTAGTGATCCTGGTATCGGCATTACAGTTTTGCCAAAAGACAGTAAGTCTCTGATTCATCTGTTTTGGTCATTTGTGTGCTACCTTGAAAATGTCAGGGAATGGTTATCTCCTTTCTCTTGCTGCACTGACTATTTGTTCCGCCATTCCTTTTCGGCGGGGCGGGCGCAGGGGCAGGCAGAGGAAAGCCATGAGCCTAGTACAAGGATGGGTGTGCTTTAATTATCATAGTCCATGCGATATAACATCTTTTGCTACATAAAACTATAGGTGTTTGTTTATATGCCAGCAAGTATGCCTGTTGCATGAATTAAACATCAAAAATATTATAAGAACTGTAAACACACTGAAGAACACAGCTTTCAAATCACCTAAAAATTTACAACAAATAATGGCAACAGCAACAGGCAAATTTTAAAATGCTTACATTTTGGAAAAATTGTATATTGTAAATGGTGATCCAGTGTGTGAGAGGGTGAGGCTTACCAAAGGCATCAAAATGCCCATATTGTTTTTGTTTTGCATCTAGTACTTCATCTCTTCAGCAGCCATACTTATTCTCTAACCAGGTATATTCTCTAGTGGTTAGAAACACAAAAGCAGACAAATACCTATGATTATCTTGGAAGTCATATCCCCCTTGGCCAAATGTATTTGTTCCATTAGGAAAGCTCATCTAATACTCTTGAAAACCCTGGGCCCAGTTGTGTCTAGTATTATCTATCTATTCATCTAGGAAACTTGGTTTTTCCCTGAGGAACCAAGATAACATTTCTTCATGCCTTTTCTCTTTGTAGTTTCATAAATCTTGAGGAGGTAAATGGTGGAATGTGTTATCTGGCTTTAAACATAAGTGGTTCTCTCAGCAGGGGTGGTAAAGCACAAATTTAGGGTTAAATGTACTGAAGAAGCAAAATGGTTTATGTACTGGGAACAGGTTAACTTTTAATGTTTGCATTGCAATGGATAAGAGTTATGAGAACATAGTAGAAAACAAACAGTTTCAAACGTGGGGACTGGTTTAGCTTAAAAGACTGATCTGAAAAATGGTCCAGACTGAAAGCCAAAGCTCTTTGGCAACATATTTATATCCAGTAGCCACTCTTTCTTAGAAGCTGTAAAATCATTCGGAGAAAGCGAGACGGAAGTACAAATAATAATTTGAAGAGCATATATATCAATAAGTCAGTAGGTAACGTGAAGGGGTCTCACAGACATACACAGGGGGAATTCCTTTTCTGCGTTACATACACTGAGTGTGTAGTAGGAGTGTGTAATAGGGAAGAGCTTTGTATTCACATACTGTTTTCCATAATACAAGAAGTCTTGTGTGTTTAGGACTTTCGTTCACACTTGTTCACTTTTTAGTCTACATCTTAAATAGTTCATATGGATATTCGTTTTTTGTTCGTTGTTGTTGCTCACTTACTGAGAGAATTTACATACCACCTTCCAACAGATGCGTTTCAAACAAGTTTACATGATACAGTCAGTTAAAGCATCCTTTAAAAGTCATTAAAGTTTTTTGATTCTTTCCTTCTGCTTTTTCATGCTTGTCCAGTCCTTCGCGAGAATCCCTTGGGTTCCACCTGAATGCATTGAAAATCCCAAGCGGCTAAGTTTGGCAACAGACAAGTGGAGTTTTGGGACCACTCTGTGGGAAATCTGCAGTGGGGGAGACAAGCCTCTTGGAGCACTGGATTTGCAGAGAGTAAGAGCTATGTGGGGTTCAACATTTTTAAAATACCATAAAGGCACCAGATTAATCTGATCTTGGAAGTTAAGCAGGATCAGCCCTGGTTAGTACTTGGATGGGAGACCACCAATGAATACCAGATGCTGTAGGCTATATTTCATGAGAAACAACTAGCAAAATCACTTTTGAGTATTCTTCACTTAAGATAGCTGTATGAAATTCATGAGGTCATAATAAATCAATAGGCAACTTGAAGCGCACATATTTAATTTTTATAGTATGTTAATTTGCATCAACTTCTGCTCCTGCACTTTGTTACAGTTTTTTTTATGTAATTCTGCCCTACATTAGATTTCATGGTTCTAAAAGAGTTCTTGGCATGCATCCCTGTTCTCTTCCTGGCTTCTCTTCAATGGTTACCAGAGCTTGGGAAAGTTACGTTATGTAGACATTACTGCCATATTGAAGGCAAAACGTTTCTGCATCTTAAATTGAATGGAACAACAAAATCGAGCTTGCTTCGAGACTTTGTAGAATTTTATAAATTTTAAACTGTTTTAATAATGCTTGTAATGTTTTGAATTGTAGAAACTACAGTTTTATGAAGATAGGCATCAACTTCCTGCTCCAAATTGGACAGAACTGGCAAATCTTATAAACAACTGTATGGATTATGAGCCTGATTTCAGGCCATCTTTCAGAGCAATTATACGCGATCTTAACGGTTTGTTCACTCCAGGTATGTTAAATGGGGAAAGGCAGCCAGCTAGATAGTGGTAGATGAGGCAATCTGCTCTGCTGCTTGAGCAAAATGTTGTGAGGGAAGAGAATGTTTGGAGATTTCCTCTACCTTGGGATTAACCAGAGGAGGATGGGCTGGGGCTTTGGAACTAGGCAATGACTCCCCCCCGCACTTGGGATTACAGTGTGTTTGTTGGTCAAAATCCCTCTTTTTAGTCCAGACCCATGGAATCAGTGGTATTTACATAAGCACTGGATTACCAAATTCCATTGATTCAGTGAATCCACTTTAGTTGAAAATAAGAGTTGATTTTCTATCTACTAATAATGCAATTATTTTATGACAATGTTACAGGTTCAGATTTTGTCACAATACAAGTAAGATTGTCTGCTTTGAGCCATCTATTCGTCTTCAAATATTGTGGATGGCCTGGCCAAATAATACATCTTCTTTTGTTTTTCCAGATTACGAACTATTGACAGAAAATGACATGTTACCAAATATGAGAACTGGTGTTCTTGGATTTTCCGAAGCTTTTGAAAGCAGGGACCCTACATATTTTGAAGAAAGACACCTCAAGTTCTTACAGCAACTTGGCAAGGTAAGAAGTTTGAATATTGTATTGAAGGCTTCTGTCATCAGTCACACACAGATGCTGGAAGAAAACATACTGCTGTCACCCATTTCCTATTTATAAGTTTTCCTGTTCATTTGCCTCACAGGGCAATTTTGGCAGTGTGGAAATGTGTCGATATGATCCACTGCAAGACAACACTGGGGAAGTGGTGGCTGTTAAAAAGCTGCAGCACAGCACAGAAGAACACCTGAGAGACTTTGAAAGAGAAATTGAAATTCTCAAATCTTTGCAACATGACAACATTGTCAAATACAAAGGAGTGTGTTACAGTGCTGGTATGCTGCCCATTTCATAGCTGTTATTCATTTTTTATGTTAAGGAAAAGCTAGCAGCTGCTAGATAATTTGAATATTTCCCATTAGTTTGAATCAAGGAGTACAGAGAATAGAACAGACTATTAATTAGAACCTGGTTTTTACTGTTCATGTTTTATAGCTGAAACCACAACTACGTTATGGAAACCTGAGTATTTCAGACTTGCTACTCAGCAGAGTTTCCAAAATGTTAACTGAATTCCATTGTGGTCCTAAGAAATTCTCATAGTTTCTCTCTGATTTTAAACATATTTTTTAGCCCAGAGGTGGGCAACTGGCAGCAGTTTAGCGCTGCAGCGGTCTCTTCATGGGAATAAATGAGGAGCAAACCACCTCCATTTCCTCTTCCCACGTACGCATAAAATTTGGGGGATCTGAAGGGATTATTTCATTATTCCATTATTTAATTATTATTATTATTTTTTGCTTCTGAATAGCCTACAGCGTCCCTCCATGAAAGGTGGTCCCTTCCTGATTGATCCATTCAGGTTTGCAAAAAAAGACAGAGACAACAGGGGTGTTGTGGACTATTCAACGGCAAATTTTTTCATGGACCTATAAATTTTGGGGTTAGGTTGTGAGGAGACCATTGGGAGACACTAAATCACTCTTTCAGGACACTGTACCACCACTCCCTTAGCCATCGCTCAGCATTTATCTATTTGCTGTAGCAGACAAAAGAGGAAAATATAAATCAGTGGTTCTCAACCTGTGGGTCCCCAGATGTTCATGGACTTCAGCTCCCAGAAACCCCAGCCACTATGGTCAATGCTCAGGGCTTCTGGGAGCTGAAGTCCACGAACATCTGGGGACCCACAGGTTGAGAACCACTGATATAAATCATCCATTTTTCTAAACATGGCATAGTAACCATAGTTGCAACTCTAGACATAAAACTATAAAAGTAGTTTTATAGTATACTTAATAGAACTTGCCTAATGACTTGCCTAGTAAGCTTCCATGTCCAAACAGAAATTTGAATCCTCATGTCTTCAGTCCCCAGTCCAACATTCAAACCACTACTCAATGCTAGATCCCCAACTAGAGTAAGTCCATTAATTCAGTATGATCTGCCAAAGCAGTGAATTGCCACTGAGTAGTTGGTTCAGTAGTTCTTTTCTGCTTGGGACTAGCAATTAGATTTAGGTCTTATTTTCTGGTCCGTGCAGAATTTGAATATTTGAGCAATTTCAGTTTTGAGAATTTTGAGCTTTTCCTGTCTTTTTTCTTGCCATGCTAGAGATATTTTAGTCTACTGCTTGTTACATGAAACAGCTGTTAATAGTCTCTTCTTAATAGACAATTGCATTATGATTTCCATCTGCAGTGCTAGAGAATGTCCCTTGCACAAATCATTATGATGCACAGATTGCACAGCTGGGAATAAATTTGTTTTGCATAGTTTAAAGCTATTAATCGATTGGTTGGAACAAAATTTGAAAAATAAGTGATTTAATCTAGTTGCTCTTCTTTTACATTAACAAGAAAGACTTGTGAATAGTCATGGAAATCACCTGAGTACATTTTGCATGATAAGTCACCACTGGCAATAAATTTCACAGGCCAGCTGAGGGATATGGAGAATCATTCCCCTTTGACTACTTGCCCATAAAAAGGCATTTTTGTACTCTAGAAGTTCCCAAAAAATGAGTCTCCAGCAAATTATGTTCCATGGACCAGGCACGTAGTTCCCTTGTCCATGTTCCCTCCAAGCTCTCAGTTCCTATGTTGAAAAAAGAGAGATTTGTCCCTTGGATGCTGTCTCTAGTTAGTGAAACCCTGCTCCACTGTTTTCCTGCTTTGCAAGCATGGTTCAGTAATCTGTAATTGGATCATTAAGTGCAGTGTCACAAGGCTTTCCTGGGAAGTTAACTTTAATCATCCATTGAATGTTTTCAGCTCTTCATTGTCGAACATCTTTTCCTTTCAGAAGGCATACTTGCTGACCATTATTAGGTTCAGGGGGTGGGGAATGTGTGGCCCATAAGAAGTTGTTGCACTGCAAGTCCCAGTGCCCTGCCCAGCACTGCCAGTGGTGAGGGACAATGGGAATTGCACTTCCATGACATTTATATTGCAGGGTTGGGGAACCTTAGTCTCTGAGGCCAAATCAGGCCTTGTCAGTCTAGCCTTCATCACAACATAGCATTCAGTGGCTTGCAGGCTTTCATATGGTTGAATTCCATGCCTCTCCTAAAGTTTAATTATTAGCAGTAAGAGTTTTAAGCTAAAATATGCTGCTGTTTCTGGTTGCCATCTTTTTGCCTTTGGTTCTGTCCACTACTAGAACTCAGTCTCTAAGAACTTCTCTGAAAGTCCACCCAGTAATAATATCTTCCTTGTGAAGTTCATTCTTTCACTTAATTCAAGGTATGTTTGTGCGCTACAGGAAAATAATGTATTCTTAAATTTAACATTTGACCAAATACTTCTGTAAAATGCTTTGATGTGCATACACATGGTGTAGCCTTCCTGCTAATAACTCATATCCAGTTAGCCTTGTTACTCTGAGGGAAGATATCAGAACTCTACTTCTTTATGAAGGAATCTCTGTAAATCTTAATCTTCCATATTTCCCTTTGTTATTTGCTTGGAAAGGCCGCAGAAATCTGAAATTGATAATGGAATATTTGCCCTATGGAAGTTTGCGAGACTATCTCCAGAAACACAAGGACAGGCTGGATCACAAGAAACTCCTGCAGTATGCCTCTCAGATATGTAAGGTAATATAGTCTTTGCTGGTGATGTTAGTACTACTGTGCTTGTTCTAGGAGCAAATGGTTGATAATTGTGGTCTTACTACTTGTTGTATACTCAAGAAAAGTTACTTTTCCAAACTGTGTTCTAGACCAGTCTTCCGGAGCCTGGTATTGAACTACCACTCCAATTATTCCCCAGCTAGCATGAGAGTACCAAGTAGATTGGATGTATTCTCCTGAATGTAAGAAATGGCAAAGAACAGAAGAAATCATTTTTGCATTTATGCTTAAAGCATGGAAATGGAGTCTACTTGTCCTTTGTGGGCTGGGAAATGGGAAGATGGCAGAAGAGTGACAGAAGTGAATGTTGTCATATGGTGTTCCTGAGCTTCATATCTTATTGGTTTAGTTGTCACACAAATGAGCCCTTCCTCATAATGGGGTATTTCTTGACAGAGCTTTGCCCATAATAAGGGGTGTTGTTGTCGTTATGTGCCCACAGATTGATGCTACCATAGGGTTTTCTGGCCAGATTTATTCAGAAGAGGCTTGCCATTGCCTTCCCCAGAGGCTGAGAGAGTGTGTCATGCCCAAGGTCATCCAGTGGCTTTCTCTGGCTGAGTAGGGCATTCTTACCCTGATCACTAAGAGTCCTAGTTCAGAACTCAAACTGCTATACCACACTGTGTCATTAAGTGCATACTACACATGAAATAAGCCAGGTAAACAATACAGTCAGCCTTCCACATTTGTGGGTTTCACTTTTGCAGATTTGATTATTCATGGATTATTTGCTTCACCTCCGCTGCCATTTTTAATGGAGACTGCAAGCTTCGTGAGACTGAGAAACTGCAAATGAGGCTTGTAAGTCCCTATTAAAAATGGTGTGGAGCAGCAGCGGAGGTAGCAGTAAGCCCCACCAGCCACCCCCTTCTGCCTTGTGAAGGAACCCTGAGGCCTCAAAGGAATCCTTGGTGGGTTGAATATGGTGATCATACTTCTTTGTGGGTGTTAAATATGGTTTGGGAGGGCTTAGAGTTATTCACAGTTTTTCCACTTTCGCAGGGGTCCTATGCCCTTAACCTTAGTGAATGTGGAAGGATAACTGTATACTGCTGGGGTTTTCTTTTCTTTTTTTCTGGAGAGGAACAAGGACATCATAAATAATTCTACAGAGATCAGTCTCATTCTTCCTGATATAATACGGCAAGAAAGATTGTTTCCCTACTTTTTCCTAATCATTCTGTTCTCCATATTTTTATTGGTTTCTACATTGTTTCCTCTGTTCCTTCCTTTCTTTCATCCATGTCTCTCACATGACCTTTTCACTGTAAAAACAAGCTGCATGTGCAGATCTGTGGTTCATTTATCTTACAGTGTTGGGAAGAAGAGGCTTCTGGAGATGCTGGGCACAGAGTTTGCGATGAACAGTATCATAATACTGGGAGGTCTGCGACTAAGATTGTTACAGCTTCTGTATAAACCTTTGTTATCTGAACTTGATCTTGACATAGTCTTAACTCATATTTCCCCAAGGTTGCTTTAAGAATTTGAGTATTTCTATCGTTCTTTTAAAAAGAAGTTGTGAGGTCTACATCTGTTGACTCTTCTAATACAGGATACTAAAATGTGTTTGTGGTGGTGATGGTGGGCTTCATGAGGCCTAACTGCCCGTTTAATGCCACTTATTGCAGATCTTCCCCCATCCTTTTGTTGAAGCTGAGGATAATTTCCAGTTTCCTGGGGTAGAAGGGGAACAAGATTAAGGATCTTGTCAGATGCAGACACTGCTGGAAGTAGTGCTATATTTGTCTTGTTTGTCAGCACCCGGGGCATCTGCTTGGCCGCTGCTGGACATGGAATGTTGGACTAGATCAGACTTGGCAAATTTGGCAGGTTCAGGCGCTAATTTTGCCCTTCCCCAGGATCCTGCTTCAGACCATTCCTTTAACAGATGGTGTCTTTCAAACTTTTTTTTAAATACAAGTGAACAGAAGTTCACTTTGCACTTAAAAACAAGAACTTTGACATGTGACTTTTCACTAAAGCAAGACTGCATGCTTTCTTTTATAGGAGAATCATTGTTTCCAGGGGCTTCCAGGAGCAGCAATACTCTCTCTGTCTCTGTCTCTCTCTCTCTCTCTCTCTTTCCCCCTCCCTCCCCTCCACTCCTCTATTTGGCCAAAGGGGAAAGTATTTCTTTCAAGGGGTAAGAATCCAGGATTGTCCCAAGGGGTGCAAAAAATAGATGAGGCCCAACAATATTACCCACAAGTTTTGTGTCGCCCATCCCTGGACTAGATGATATGGTCCAGCCTTTACAGTCAGTGCTGAAGGCCACTGTGGGAGAATGCATTGAGATGACAAATCAGCCCTGAGGTAACTGAATACAAGTTGGCCCTGCCTGCCAACAAGCAGTGAGGACTTTTCTTCTGAGACAGCAGAGTAGGCAGCTTGGGTTTCAAAAACTGAGGAGGTGTCTTAGTACATAGTGAGGGTAACAGTGATAGCAGCAGGCTGCTTACTTTGACCGGCAAACTTCCATTTGTACTAATGGCAGGCTGCTCCCTGGCAACATACCATGGAGCAGGCAGAGGGATGCACCAGAAGAGAAAAGTGTGAACAAAAGAAGGAAGTGGGGACAAAGAGGAGGAAGAATTCTTTCCTACTTCTCCCTTTGTTGTCCCACCACCAGTTGGCACAAATTAGCGCAGTTCTCTACTGGTTGGTTGACACAGTTATATTTTGTTCATTTCAGCAACAGCATCTGTATTTCATGAATTGTGTTTCTAAGAAACACTTCATCATTTCTTTTAAAAAAATATTGTTCTTACACAAGGCTCCCACTAGTAATCTTGCATTGCAAGGACTGGTGAAGTTCATGTTAGCTTAGCTTTTTTTTTTTACAATGCTGCAGCTAGACCCATAAAATACAGATCTTAGTTTGGTGTGTTCATTAAGCTGAAACATGGAAAAAGACTAACTCTTTCTCCCTCTCTCTGAAATGTAAGATAATAAACTTGATATTGTGATTGATAAGCAACTTTATTTTCCCAGTTGTTTGAAAACAGAAAGAATGTCCAAAAAAAGGAAAGAGAGCGAGAGAGAGAGAAAGAGAACAAATGGATCTTGTAGAACTTTTGAGACTGAGAGAAAGAGGTTTGTAGTTTTTGTAGACTCAGTCTACTTCAGACTGAATCTATAAATTTTGTGTTATAAATTTCTTTCTCTTTCTCAAAAGTGAGACAAGATCCCTTTGTTTACTGATAACAGCCTAACATGGCTATGTCTTTGAACAAAAAAAGAAAAAAAAAGTTTAAGTCAGTGAATTGGGATCAGAATTTCTTAAACTCAGCTTTCCAGTGGGCATCAGAACCTGAGTTTATGCTCAGGGTGAAAATGATAACTGTACACTTGTATTGGTAGCTCTTCTAGAACGAGGTCATGTACCATTCATTCTCTCTTCATGGTGCTCCTTCACTTGACAGTAACTACAATGATGACATCTAGTGGTAATTGATGAGAATTTGGAAGGCTTGGCCAACTTCAAGAAGCTCAATACTTTTCTTGCACAGTTTATTTTGTTTTCCTAACAGTGTTATCTTTTGAGGGGAGACACACTAGTAATTGTCTTAGTTCTGAACAGATTTATTGCATTTTGAAAAAGGGAGATGTTTAACACACCAACATTTAATTACACAGTTCATCAAACCTTCTAGTCTTTCTCATGTTCATTAAAGCCAGGTAATTTTGCTTTCATAATTATGTTTACACACAGGGCATGGAGTATCTGGGATCAAAAAGATATGTTCATAGAGATTTAGCAACCAGAAATATCTTGGTGGAGAATGAAAACAGAGTTAAAATTGGAGACTTTGGCTTGACAAAAGTCCTGCCACAGGACAAAGAATACTACAAAGTAAAGGAACCAGGAGAGAGTCCAATATTTTGGTATGTTTCTGTTTGTTGCTTGAGCACAAATTTAAGAAATGCAGTTATTGAGTAAAAGCTTTGTCCCTTCAATAGTTCATAAATATGTTAAGGATGTAATAAAACATTATATTAATATGCTTTAGTTTTACGAATTATTTATCCTTTGCCATTGTTCATTAGGTATGCACCAGAATCACTGACAGACAACAAATTTTCTGTGGCCTCAGATATGTGGAGTTTTGGTGTGGTCCTGTATGAACTTTTCACATACACAGACAAGAACAAAAGCCCACCAGTGGTTAGTACATGATGTGTCTGAGTGTGAGCTGGATGGATGTTCTGCGAACCTACTCTCCTCTCCACTCCCCATTTATATGATGAATCATGAGAACATGATATAGCATTATGAGGAACTTACAGGATGATCATTTTTTTTTAAAAAAAAAGTGCTTTTGGAGCACAATATCAAAATGAAATGATGAAATCATGTATTATTAATGTCTGTCTGTCTGTCTGTCTGTCTGTCTGTCTGTCTGTCTGTCTGTCTGTCTGTCTGTCTATCCGTCTATCCGTCTATCCGTCTATCCATCCATCCATCCATCCATCCATCCATCCATCCATCCATCCATCCATCCATCCATCCATCCATCCATCCATCTATCTGAAGTTTCAGCTGAATTGGCTCTGAGACAGGTTTGCATGGGATCAATGCTAGTGTTCTCAAGGCCAGCAGCCTAAAAAACTTAACACGAGGGTAATGGGGAAAGAGGAAAACAAGCAAATTTAGGCGTAAGGTTTTGCAGTTGCAAAATTCTTATGATTATCAGCTTAAATGGAAACAATTCAGGGAAAAGGAGAGCCAAATTATGTCTTTCATCAGAGCCAGTGGATTGGCCCTGCTTCCCATCACACCCCCTGCTGCATGAAACAGGAATCCTGCTTGCAGGAGTAAGAGTTCTCAGACAGTTCCACATAGAAATAGACAGATTGTGATTGCCAGTCTAGCACTACTTATTTCTAAAACATGTATTCCTTTTTGTTTGAATGAGTAATGTGTACCCTGCTTTTTACATACCACATTAATCTGCAGTGGTCATGCTGGCTGGAAAATTCTGGGAACTGTAATTCTCTAAAAGGCGACTTTTCCAGGCTCTGATCTGGACAGGCTAGTGACAGGCTTGTACATTTTTGAATCAGGCTTACTGAAACCCTGGCTATTTGGATGTCCCATTTCTTTATTTGCTTTACCAGTTTCATGGTCTGGCTGTCTCAATTTTTCTTTAATTTCAGCCTGCATTGAATACAGTGGTTGAAAAGTTATACTTGACGAATAACAGCAAGCTTTCTCTGTAGAATTTTTTTCTTCAAACATCTAATTTTTTTAAGCCATTCAATTGCTGAGTGAAGTTTTAATTGCTTGAGAACTGTATATATCTTTTTTACTACTGTGTTTTTAATGGAATAGTTTCATGTTTTACTTGAGATTTTTAAAATCTGTGTTCTATTACTATTGGACAACTCCCATACCATTATTAGTGGAAGAATGGCATATACATTTAATAAATGAATAAAAAGAGTCTTGCAGACATTCAGGTTTGGATTTTCCTTTTTAGGAGTTCATGCGAATGATTGGTGATGATAAGCAAAACCAGATCGCGTTCCATTTAATAAATCTTTTGAAGAATAACATAAGGCTGTCAAGACCTGATGGATGCCCTGATGAGGTATTGGAATACTATATTTTATCTTATTATTCTGCTATTGTTTATTGGTGTACCGTTAAATTATTTCTTAAATTGTTACAGGCGTTTGTTTGTTTTTTAAACTTTTGTTTCTGTTTCCCCAGTTTCTTACTGGAAGGATCGTATGCCTGTGGAAGAGAGATGAGTGCAGTAAAGAGTTGCAAGAGGAGGAAACGTACTAGGGAATTGAGTGTGTGTGTGTGTATGTTTGTGTGTTTGAGAGAGAGAGAGAGATGCTAGAATGAATGGAGATCCTTGTTTTTGTTTAGGGCTAAGGCCTTTGATTAGTCTTGACTAATGTAAGAGTGACATGACTCTAGTTTTGCCTATTTCATGTTGATGTTTTCTGTCTTACCAAGGTTTATGGCATCATGACAGAGTGCTGGAACAATAATCCAAGCATGCGACCCATCTTCAGGGATCTCGCTCTGAGAGTTGATGTCCTAAGGGAGAACATGGGTGGATGAAAATGCTGAAGTGCATCCAAAGGGACACTTTGACATGCATAGCAAACTGAGTTTTGTTCTTTGCATGGTTGCAGATTATTGGCCCTCTCATGCACGTTCTTCTTTGGGAACAGAGACTGGAGAGAAATCATCCTATTGGAACTTGGCCATGATTGTGAAGAACTCTGCTGAGTTTCTTTGTAGTGAGTAATGCCCTGCTGCACCAATGAAAAGCACTTTCATAGCCAAGGAGTTGCATTTTTTACTTAAAAAAAGCAAAACACTGGAAAACGTGCTTAGGCAGCACCACCACCATGGTTTGCCTAATAGAGCAGTTGCCAAACAAACAGGCAAACCAGGCAACAAATAACTTTGTTAACCTGCAGGTTTGTACAATAATTTGAAGACTGAATGGTGAGCAAAATTGACATAGTTTTTCCTTGGGTCATCAATGAGATGAAACTAATTTAGACTGCAGTTTTGTACCAGGGAGTAAATTTCAGTGAGACTTACATCAGAATAGACCTGTATAGGATTGTACTCTCAAGCAGCCATTGACCTACAGAATTTGGGGACATTTTGAAACATCTACAACCCTGTTTCAGCACATCTACTAGAAAATTTCACATTCCCAGCTGTGCCACTTTAAAGAGGAGCAAATTAAGCTTAATAGTAGACATGGATGCCCATATTCACTCTGTACCAGCCATCATCATGATCCTTGCTTATGGATTCCTCCTGCAGTTTCACCATTACCTTCTCCAGCAACATATATCCATTCTGCCTGCAATAAAGGGAGACTCTGTACGAGACAAAGCTAATATTCATCTAGTTCAGAATTTGTTCTTTACGTGCACATTTCTTAGTTGTGTGTTGTTATACTATCCCCTGAGAGATTTAATTTTAATTTTTAAGAAGATAATCTTAGGGATATAGGACAGCTACTAGTCATGATGAAAGGAGAAAACATCACTGACTGAACCTGGATGTGCCAACATATGGTGCCCCAGCAAAGGAAAGGCTTACAACATAGTGGCAATCTATAGAGGGCCACGTGGAAGAGTGGTGCATGCCAACAAACCATCACCCAAGCCTAAGCAGTAGTTTACTATGATAGAAAGAACCCTTTTAATACATGCTGGTTTTTTTCTTCAGTGACTGAAGAAGGGTTTGGCATCCTTTGCATAAGGGCTTATGTTTTATGAACATGGTTTAATGTTTGTTTCTTCATCTTGTCAAAACATAGTGACTTCACTGTGTAGAACAAGTTAAGTGCATGTGTGTGCGTGTTTTGAATATTTGACTGAGCAACTTTCAATGTGCCTGTCTGAGCCAAGTGCTGGCCAGCAACAGAAGCAGAGATGCACCTTTGGAGACTGATGTACTGTAAATACTTTGGTGGAAAGGGAACAAATAAGTATATATGGTATGTACATATATATATATATTTTAAATCTCCTGCTGAAAATGATGTTTTTAAATGAACAAGTATAAAGCAGTCTATTTTCCTACCTGTGTATTAATACATGTACTAAGTTTTGCTTATGTCTTTTAAGGGTCAAGCCTTTGAAATCATTTTGTAGTCAGCAGCTTAATACGTTCCAGATGTAAACTGTGTTAGCCTTGCCAGCTCTACCAGATGCTGCAGTTTTTCTTATTGTCCCCTTAGCTTTTACATATTTACTCATTCAGCTGCAAAAAGAAAACATGCCTCTGATGTTTTAAGAACAAAAGTGACCCAGCTGTTTGCAAATACTTGTCTTTAGGTTATTCGATAATTGGGTCATGTGTAACTGCAGCTGTGTTATATTGCTGCTTGATTTTATACAGCCTAAATGGTGAAATGGATTGAAAAGTCATGCAGACCCTTGCATTACCAGACTCGGTGGCACAAACTCATGTCAGCCTAAGAATGTGAAGAGGTAAAGTAACATCTTTAGGAGATCTGAGCTTGATTGATTTGGTTGTGCGCTGGAGAACTGCCCATTGTAGTTGAAATGGAAGTGATATGCACTAGATATTTTTACCATGTTCCTCTGCTTGCTACCTGGCCTTTCTTTAGAGTGGCAGTTCTCAGCCTTGAGTCCTCCAAACATTTTGGACCATCTCCCAGAAACGCAGGCCAGCTGGAGTAGTGAGAAGTGGTCCAAACCATCTGAAGGACCAAATGTTGAGAACTGTTGCTTTAGAAGCTTGAAATCTAGGGATTCCTCCTAGCTGAATTTTTGATCAAATGAGGTGTTTACTTCCTGAAACCAAATGGCTAAATTTGGTGAAAGAGGCAGTTCCTGTATACCAAGGGTGGTCACTGTGAAGATCCCCAGATGTTGCCTTACCATAATTCCTAGCATTCTTCAACATTGGCTGTGTTGCCAGGGCTGCTGGGACTTGCATTCTAACAGCATCTGTAGGACTGGATGATTCTCACCCCTGCTGTAGACTGTCAGAGTTGAATTAAAACTTGAAATGTACTTGAGTGTTCAGCCAATTGTGACTTAGATGGCATAAACCCCTAGTCTGTTCGTCTATCTACCTCAGATAAAGAGAATGCAGTGAAGTGAGTTTTGTATAGGATATTAAAAGTACCTCAAAATGTTGCAGATGTTTGTTCAGTGAGTACCGAGTCTGTTTTGTGCCACTGTGGGCTCTGAAATATGCATCAAAGCCAATCTAGTGGTCCGATAGTAGTCATGAAGCTCTCCTCCCATATATGCTGAAGCTTCTTCATTCTGTCTTAAGAGGTAGGGATATGTTTCATGTGCATTTGGGAGAATCCATGTGCGTTCACATCATCTTGGTTTTAGAAGGAATAAGAAGCCTTATTTGGGAGGATTCCCATATCTGTCTTGCTTTCCTCAGGCAAAATCCATCCACCTCTGCTTTTAAATCCTAACAATGTGTTTTGGGAGGAGGCAATCTGGAGTAAAACTTGCTGTTTGTTGTATTTTGTAATTGTATGTTATGCTTTAATGGCTGAAAATTTGCAAACAATCACCAGTTTCAGATGCAGTTGCACATTGTATATTTTTAAAAAAATCAGTATGGTCAAATGCATTGCACATTTGTACATGGCTTTGTAGCTTCTTTTAAAATGTATTGTACAGGAGAATGTGTCTTGCTTTTGTAGAATATGATGTATATGATGTGTTTCTGGCTAACCAAAATTATAAGAGCATAAAGAGTTTAAAGCAGCAGGAGGTACCAAGATAAACAGGATACAGTAGTCTGACCATAATGGAAATTCATCTTTATATGAGCAAAGATTTCATGTTCCATATAAAATGGAGAAAACTCAGGGAATGTTGTCTAATGCAATGACAAGTTCTTCCATAGTTATGGTGTCCCCCTGCCCCGGTGAATAAAAGTATCTTTGCTTGGTATAGTATAACTCTTTGACTTGTTTTCTAATTTCTTAAATGTAATGATGTATTTGAAAGCTGTTATTTTTTTTTAAAAAAAACTTATTCCATGGTGAATTTGAAATTTCAATCCTGTACACACTTACATGGGGAGTAGTTCCCACCAAGCTTCATGGCCTTGTTTCTAAGTATGTGTAGGATTGCACTGACAAAAAGTTAAGCTTTTTTTTTTTCCAGTTAGGGGTGTTTTTCCCCCTCACATTGTTGCACAAAAGGCTAAGTAGCCTTTTGGTTTGTTTGAGGCTTAATGAAGGTTTTATGTGGATTCAGGCAGGCCCTAGCAAGCATAGAAAATGCATCAATTTCATGAAAATTGGAGCCTTTTACTTCTGCTAAGCCTGTCCCTTTCTTTCTCTCCTCTGACTACACATAAGGGTTGACTGATTAAGAAAGAGATCTTGCAAATGTGGAAGATAGTGCCGTGAATGTTGACCTGGTGTGCAGCTGCTGTGAAAAAAGACAGATTTTATTCTGGGCATAATTGGAAAAGAAAAAAAACCTGCCAGTTTCAAACTTGTGCAAATGTAAAGTGTCACTATCTTCCAAACAGTGTATACAGTTGTGGCATTTTGGGTGCCTAATCATCCATGCCACAGTAAATACTGTTCCAAAGGTTCCCAACTCAACAAGGAGTTGCAGTAGGTAGGAAACCTCCGTTCAATCTTAAGTGGAATTCTATTCTGCCTTTCTAGGTTCTTCTCTTTCTCTCTCTCTCTGTCCCCTCTGTAATTTTCTTAAGCATATTGAAGTTCTGTAAGATAGAATCTCTTAACCTGTCGAGGCTCTGTGGTTCCTCCAGAGTCTGGGAATTCAGCATACTAGCTGGTAATATAGGTTGTTTTTAAATTTTGAGGAAATTGACATCTGCGCACTCAGCCCTGTAAATTCATCAAAACTGATTTGACAGGTTCATAGAGATGTTTCCAAAGGTTACTGCTGTCTGCAGACATTCACATTGCATTGGATATTATTCCAGAAAAGGTTCTCTAATCTTCAGATCCACCTTTTGAAGAGACACAAAGGCTTCTCACTGAAAGGGGCCCTTCTAAATGTTCGTGTTCATACAGGAAAACTTTGCACTTCTCTGTTAATCCTGTGCTGCAAGCATGAGAGAGAGAGAACTTTATTTTCACTTGATTTCAGGATCTTTAATCAGTACCACCCCTATTAATTGCCCACTTGATTCAGAAGCAGCAATAAAAACTCTAGTGCTCTTTTGAAATCAATGGACTTTAAAAAAAGACTTGGTAACTGTGATACTTTGTATGTTACTTAACATATTTTCCAGTTTTATGTATTGGCAGAGGCAGTAAGAATTATTTTCATTTCCCATAGTTACCATTCACCTAATCACAGTTTTGTTCATTACAGTACTTAAACCCTGTGATTTGCTGTGGAAGACAGTGCTTCACCTGCTGTTTTTGAGTAAAGTGATTTTTTTTTTACAACTACTGGTTTTTAGATTTTTTTAAAATTGAAACTATCATTATATATAAATAAGTTACCTATCATAAAACAGTTCTGAGATGGAAGGCTGTTCTTAATTTACAAGATTAAGTGGTCTGTGGTCCATTATGTGAATTTCAAAATTACCTACTTTTGGTATGTTTCACACAGTTGAAAACAGTTGTGGAATAAGCAAAAGATGGCAAGTTTACATACAGCTGTGGCCTGAATGCCCCAGCCCCAAAACTAAGAGATGATCATGAGTTTGTACAAATTATGCTTTTATAAAAAGATCTACAGGTTTTTCTGCACTCTCTGCTATGTACTGCTGTACCCACATATATCAGAATATTAAATATTTTTTAAAAATTGGTCAGTGTTTTATGGTTTCTTTTTGGCACATACTGTTACATTAACTCTAACACGGCTGTGATCTGGCAGAACAAAGGAAGAAAAAGTGCTCTTTTAAGTTTGTTGCAGGTGAAAGTCATCTGCTTGACATTGTTGTGTGCCTTTAAGTCATTTCTGAGTTACAGTCACTCTAAGATGAACCTGTCACAGAGGTTTCTTGGCAGGATTTGTTCAGAGGTGGTTTGCCTTTGTCTTCCTGTGGAGTTGAAAGAATGTGACATGTCCAAAGTCACCCAGTGGCTTTCTGTGGTCAAGCAGGAATTTGAATCTTGGTCATAGTCCAGCACTTAAACCACTGTACACTGGGTGTGCTAACATGTTAAAGAACGAAGTTCAGAGTCCACCTCAGGAACAATGATTTTGAACTTCCAGGCCGATCATAAACATTACTATGCAAACAAGTGTTTAATTTGAATGTTCCACCCCCTACAGCTGCATAATACATAGAAAATTATCTTACACCAAGACTGTAGAAGTGATATGCCAGCACTGGATGTAGTTTGAGAGTACAAAGAGAATACAAAAAGCAGTTGACACAATGCTCTGAGAACAAAATCCTCCACGCTGCATCAAAAAGAAGACCTTGCTCATGTGTGTATTTTAACTTTCAGTGATCATTCAGTAAGAAGAAAACAGGGATTAGCATGCATGAAATATGCATGTACTCATATTGATCTGGTGACTTTGCCCCGCTGTCATGCCTTTCTAAAAATCAGAGAGGCAATGAGCATGGGGAAAATTTTATATTTTCATCCCATCTTTTCTACAAAGAGCTCAAGGCAGTGGACCAGTGGACCTGGTTTTCTTCTCACCCCTGCTTTGATCTCTAACCAACAACATGCAGATAACAAGATAATGATTGGCCTGAGGTCACTCAGTATTATGGCTGAGTTGGGGATTTGACCTTAGATCTCTGAAGCCCTGCTGGGTCACTCTAACCCCATCACATACTGAAGTGTTTTCCTTTCCTTTTCCTTGCTCAGCTTTCTATCTATGTTGATGTATTATGAACATCTATCTCTGTCCTGAGCATGGAGTTACAATTTTCTGTTTAAAAGAAGGGTGGAAAGTCTGTGACCCTCTAGATAGTCTTGGATTGCAACACCGAGCATTCCTCGTCGTTGTCTCTGCTGGGTGTGACTGCTTGAAGTCCCAACAATGGCTAGACAGCTGCACAATTCCCAACCCAGGGTTAATGCAATATATTACATTCTCAAATTTACATGAATCTTGAACTCTTATTCTTCTAAGTCTCAACTAAAGTAGACTTCTTGCATCAGTGGGATTTACATTAGCATTGATTTACCAGTCTGTAGTTGCTGGGTCTACTCTAGTTGGGACTAGCAATTGTTTTTAGAGTGCTAATGATGGCAGATTTCTGTTTTGGGAACAGAATCCGGTTTCACAACAACATGGGGATCTGACATGTGACATTCTTGGAAATGTGGGATTTATGTTTGGTGTTTTGTTTTGTTTTTCTTTTCAGCTACAGCTGAACTTTTCTAGAAAGGGCTGCTTAGAGTCCCAAGGAAAACTGGAACCTGTGCTTGGAAGTAATGCAGTTGTGTATGTAATCTTTTTTTTACTGTGAATTCAACCTTGGGAAACACTGAGGTGGAAATAATGAGGGCATTGATGAAATGCTCTATCCTGGATTAATTGTACTCAGTCACTACTGCACTTGCACAAAGAGGCACAGAGGCAGGAATGCTCCAATTATCTATGGTTTACTGTTATGTCAGAATCAGAGCAACTATGATTAATGGTTTCATACCTGAAACCATAATGGTTTCAGAATTCTAAGCCACTGTTGGATTTTTTTTATACCTCCATTTATTAACCCAATATATAATCATCCAAGTATAGCAAAACTACTGTCATGATTTGCATCTCAGAGCTCACGCCAAGTGTTAAATGTAGTGAACTAATTCTACAACAAACTGGAGGTTTGTTAGTGTTATAGTATAAGTACTGTATGAGATACAAAAGGAGCTGCTGCACACTTCTTTGACAAAAGAAACAGCAATATATTTTCCAATCAGTTAAGTAGCTCGTAGTACATTCCAAACAATCGCTTGTATACAAAAAAAAAATGCATACAAGTCAGTGTTTCCCAGTTTGATCTTGATTTCGTTGAGAATAATCTTTCCACTACTTGCCTTTTTTCCCCCGTTTATCCCATAGCTTATCAAAATCCAAAACAATTTGCATACAAATTACCATACACTATAGCTGCCTCCACTGATCCCAAATTGAGACCAAGAGCATGTTTTCATTTATGAAGTGAAGCTATTTTATCGTTTTGGCCTTTCCTTGGTGTCAAGGGGCCTGAAGAAGATTGTTTATTTACCGTGTTGTTTTTTTTAAAAAAAGAAGTAGAATATCTTCCCATAAGCCACCCCTGGCGAGGGAGCAAGCCTGCCTCCATTCAGACTCTTCTTGTTAACGGCCATCAAGTTAACCTCAATCTATGATGACCCCATAAGTGAGAGACATCCAGGTCACCCTGTGATCAACAGCCCTGCTCAGATATAGCAGACTCAGGGCTGTGGCTTCCACCTGTAATGGGGTGTTACCAGGACATACACTCCCACACTCTGATATGGTTTAATTGACAAAATATATTAAATATATTAATTGACATAAATATAAAATATACCCTGCTATGACTGCATGGCCATGCTGACCAAGAGGAGAAAGCTGGCCACACATGTGCATTGCAAAATCAGGTCAGGAAAGACCTCAAAGCATTGCCAGGTCATAGTCAGGAAATCACCAGGAAACTCCAGTGATATGGTACAACGATTGATCTTTAGCTTTATTCTAATTTTTGATATTAGCAGTCTGTGGACTGTGCCACAATTTGGTCCGTTTTTCTTTTCCAGAGAGAATGGAGCTTCTCCACCTTCTGTTTCCAAGTATGTAGTCTATCTGATTTCTATATTGGCCATCAGGATATATCCATGTACAGTCCATGTACAGTTGCCTTTTTAGTTGCCTGAAGAATGTGTTTACAGTGAACAAACTGTTGGCTTCACAAAATTCATTCAGTCGCTGTCTTGCTTCATTTCTTGATCCGAGGGCAGATTCTCTTACAATGTTTTGTTCTATTCTGTTTCTGTTTCATGATTACAAACATGTCATGTTTTGCTGTGGGATCAATTTCCTCCTGGACTCCAGCACAGAATCTTTCAATTGATGAATTTTTATGGGTTTTCCCTGAAATCTTACTGATACGATTTGGTCAGACTTTGCATTATATCCCTTGACTGTTTTTGATACATCTCTCCTCACTATTATGCTGCCTCATTTCTTCTTAGATTTTCATTTCCTGTGTAAAACACTGTGTAGTTATCTGACAGAAAATGTCCTATTCCTGTCCATTTTAGCTCACTCACACCAAGTATTGCAATGCTTCTACGTTCCATTTATTGTTTTACAATGTCTAGCCTTCCCCTGATTCGTGCTGCTTGCATTTGATGTTTCTATAATATGTGTTATGCAACTTTGGACTTTTCTGTCACCTCTGAGCATGTCAATAGTTGAACGTTCTTTCAGCTTGAGACCATTTGCATCATTAGCCACAGCGCTACTCATACTTCTCCTATGCTCCTTTCTAATAGCTTATTGAGTATCTTCTGACCTTGGAGTCTCATCTCCTGACACTGTCTCTTGTTTCATTTTATACTGTCTCCTCATACGGTTTTCAAGGTAGAAGGCTTCAGGGATAGTTTGCCATTGTCTTCTTCTGTGCAGTACTAACTAGCATTAGCTATATACAGCCAGTGCCTTTGTGTCTGAAAGATTCTTCGCCAGTGTCATGTACATACACACACACTTACATCACCACCACTACCACCACTGCTGTCCAGTAACTGTTTGGCACATTTACTCTGGCTCCTCACCAAAAGCCTGGCTGACACGGGAGACCCTATCAGCAGCATGGCTGCTGCCAGCGTAGCTTCCTGCCTCATAGGAACATGCAGTCTCATCACTGCAGAAAGGTGATGCCACAGTGGGTTAAGAAGTCAAAACATCATCTCAGCAGCTACAAAAAAGCAGCAGTCTCTAGATTTTACAACAGAACAATACATGTGCAAGTCATTTCCCCAAAGAGCCACATGAGGCTGATGTTCATCTTCTGCCTTTTAAATACATCTCAGCACTTTTGCTGGAAGCATGGCTGCTCCCGCCTACTCCCTGGCTCCATCCCAGCACCAGAGACTTTGTGGAGAAGGCTCTTTGGGAAAGCAACTTCCTTTCCCTCTGCCACAGCAAGAGCCGAGTGATGCCACAGAGGCCCTGCGGCAAAAACACAGTGGGACAAGACAAGGATTCTTGATCTCTTCCTCTTCTTTCTTAGGCACATTTCTGCCCCTTAAACAAGAGACAAGCAGTAGCATTATTTCTCAGAAGCCGTGTATATTGAAAGGAGTCTCAGTTTATGACTGAAAAACAACTCATATGCAAAGTTTTTCCTCCCTGCACAAGTGTTTTACCTCAGGCCCAGAAAACATTCTAAAGGAGACGAACTGACGATTTATTAAAATAAGTACAATCTTAGGATTAGAATTGCCAAAACTAGGAGAAAGGCCTGAAGCTTCTTCTAAATGAAAGTATCTGGGGATAGGGTACATACAAATGTGAGAAACTGCTTTGGCCAGGTGAGAGAATTCAGCTGTTATATTTTCCAGTGGCAACTCCAGTTACTGGAACTGATACTTCATGAGTACTTTGAAGAAAAAACTGAGACTTTCCAGTTTATATTCATGTCCAGTCCTTGTGAGTTGGCCTCAGCAGTTATGGAACTTTCCAATATTGCAGATTTTATTTGTGGAAACA
Organism: Iguana delicatissima; assembly: GCA_948472985.1. Taxonomy (NCBI): domain Eukaryota; kingdom Metazoa; phylum Chordata; class Lepidosauria; order Squamata; family Iguanidae; genus Iguana; species Iguana delicatissima. The sequence goes on from CAOKZL010001145.1 coordinate 715,528, forward strand.
AAAAGAGTATAGTGCCAGGCTTGTGGTAAAGTCTTTGAAGTTTCTCTGCATTTGTGTGTAGGCAAACAGCTGAAAATACTAATACTAATACTACTACTACTACTACTAATAATAATAGTCAATGTGTGGCTACTGTGAATAAAAGGCCAATACCTTGTTGGGTGTAGATACAAAATAAATTTTAAAATGTCCAGTACAACAAGTCTACAGCATGACTACTTATGGAATATGATGTAGAGACATAGTGAAGACAAATGTAAAATAAAATTTAAAAAAAGTCAGTCGAGAATCTTCACATTTGAGGTCTTACTTCATATCTTGTAACCAATTCTGGCCACTGTACCTCAGAGAAGAGGTTGTACACTTGGAAAAAGTTCAACAAAGGCCAATTAAAATGGTCAAAAGGCTGAGGTAATCCCCCTAGCAAGAAAGATAGAAATGTTAATAGAGTGGACCCTCAAATTTCATGAGGGTTTGGGGTGCAGAACCCTCATGAAAGTACAAAAAATCATGACTAACTCCCCCCTGACCAACTGAGTGCTCCTTTCTTCATTCCTCCCTATGACTCCCCCCCATTCCCTTGTGTTTTGCCAGGGTGTGCTGCCTTTCCTCCAGGTGCCCAGGCAATAGACAAGCAAGTAAGAGGGAGTAGCCATGTGCCCACAGAAGGTATGTGTGCATGCATGCACACCTCCCTCTCTCCCATTGTGTTTCACCCAGACACACTGCCTTGCAGGTGCCTGGATGATAGGCAAGTGAATGGGAAGGGACAGCTGTGAGCCCAGAGAAGGCATGTGCGCATGCCTTCCCCTTCATTCACTTGTGTTTTGCCTGGGCAGGTGCTGCATTCCAGGCACCTGGGCGATAGGCAAGTGAATGGGAGGGGGCAGCGCCATGACCAGAGAAGGCACATGCCTCCTCCCATTCACTTGCCTTTTGCCCAGGTCCATGGAAGGAAGACGTGCAAGCCAAGACAAAGGGCAGAGGAATGGGAGGGGAAGAAGGGGAAGGCAAATAGTGCCTTGCAAATAATCAAGTTTGTGAAGGTCAAATCCGTGAATGTGAAGGGAGGACTGTAGAAGATAGAAATCTTTGGGGAAAAGTATATGTGAAAGGATATAACAAGAGGTATGTAAAATTATATATAGTGGCTAGAAAGATTTTTTTTTTCTGAGTGTACTAGAACCTGGGGTAATCCACTGAGGCTGAATGGTGGAGATTCAAGATAGTGGATAGGCAAACTGTGAAATCTGATTTTGCAGTCTGAGACAATTAGCCACCAACTTGGATAGCTTCGGAGATTAGATGAATTCATAGAATGTGAACCTATCGATTCTTATTCTTCTTGATGTCTATAGGCAACCTCTAGTAATAACTTTGCTTGTTGATACCATTTTTTAAGGAACACAAGCAGGACGATGCAACCTTTTTTTACCAAGCAATAAACTGGAAGCGAAAGAGGTGGTTTTCATTCTTCAAAAATGGCCTTTGTGGGGGGAAGTGTATGATACATGTGTTACAATCATGCCATCTTTATAAAAGACCTTAAAATAGATGCCTTTTCCTTCACTTTGCTCTTGACAGCATGTGTCAAGAGATAATGGCAAAGAGTGGTGCAGACTTTCTGTGGTTGTGGGACTGGCCTGTTACTATGCCATATACCCTAATCTGTGATACAGTATGATTGGCTATAGCCATTGTTTAACTGGCGTGAAATAAATGTAAATCTTACACTTATAGCTGAAATGCTGTGTGGAAATTAAAAGGACTCTGATTGGAAACTTCTTGAAGGTAGGACAAAGGGCATCAGCATGGCCAAGTCATATGTTTAGGAGGATCAATGAGAAAACTTAACCTGATGAATTTTAGATAGTTCTCTAAAGTACCTAAGCCTAAGAGACAATAGCAAGTGAAGCTACTTGAAGGAGCATCCAAAAGCTGACATCCTGTTACCTCTTTCCCATGGAAACCATCCTTTTGTTTTCTCACCTTTTCAGTCATTAAGAGGCTATTGTGGTTTCTTTCAGTGCTTTGTCACCTGGGTGCAAAGGCAATCAGAACCTTCCAGAAACCTTTATCAGCTCTACCAAAGAGCAATTCATACATTTCCCTCAGGGCAGAAAACAAGTATTTAAACCCTGGCTCAACCACTAGCTTCTTGCTGGTACCTTGAACACATATGGCATCTTATGCCGCGTGAGGGCCCCAGATTCCAGTTCATTGTACAGCCCTCAGACTTCCCCAATCTAAGACAGCTCACTTCAGTCCAGGCATGGGTACTGTTGGAGGACCTCAAGGTCCCCCACCGTTTGGACTAACAGACTCTAGAACTAAAGCTGCTTTTATACATCCTAGCTATGACAAAAGGGCATTTTTTTTCTTGTAAATTTCCATTTTTGGAGATAGTCAAGACTGGAAGCCATGTCACTTGTCTTGTTTTGTGACTGTATGAGCCCCAGCAGTTATGGGGAGTCCCTTAGATAACTAACAGTTCTAAGGAAGTACCAGTGAGAGAAGTCACAATTTTTAAAAAAAATATTAAGAGTATGCAACTTATCCCGTATCCACTCACTTTCACTACAGATAACGCTCCATGATTCAATGTACAATGAGAAAATTACCATAAAGGCAACAACAAATTATCGTAATCAATACCCAAAAAGTGCCCATCATGATAGTTTCCAAACTATCAGGTGGTTCAATGGTGGGCCATGTCTACAATTTGCATGTGTCATATATGTTATAAACAGAAATAGCTGAAAGCAGTCAGATGTGGCACATGGAGTCCAGTAGAGCATCATCATTTACAGGAGTGGGCAAAGGGAGCGATCAGTAAACAAGCCAGGTTCAGATAAATAGATGAATATCCTACTGCATTGTAGTTACAAAATGAAGGTGAAGGAGCAATTTAGGAAGCATGCAAAAGGTCAGAAATCAAGAGATCTGTTAAAGGGAAGCTAGACTGTTGATAACAGGGATCAAGCTGGCGAAGGCTGATGCTGAATGTAGCAACTGACTGCAGCAACAAAGTCTGTTTATATTGTTGCTGTACGCAGGCCACTGCTATAGAAAGAGTTTTTTTTTTAAAAAAAAAAGTAGCTGCATCATTGCCAGTGGCATGGGGACAGGGGGAGTGAGGGAGATGGTGTTCCCTGGGCGGCACTTTTTTGGGGGGTGCTGCCACTCCTTGCCTACCCCCTCACATGCTGTTGCCCCACCCCCATCCCTCTGCCCCTGTACTTCTGGCCCCTGCCCACTATCACCCCTACCCCACTTGCACCAAGCTACACCACTGATTATTGCGGTATCATTCTTTGCAGCTGCTTTGTTTCAGATGCACATTATAGCCAAGCCTCTTTAGATGCTGTCTCTCCCAAGGGCTTGGGAGACTCTCAAGTTTCATTGTCAGTCTTTGCTCATAGTTTGTCTGGGGAGAGGGATCCTTTCTGGAGGGCACAGCCTCAGCATCAGTCTGCAGAATTTCCAGAATACTGTTGGGTAGAGTCTCCTCAACAGCCAGTGTGATGTAGTGGTTTGAGTGTTGGACTACAATTCTGGAGACCAGAGTTCAATCCCCTACTTAGATGCAGCTGCCCTGGTTGATGCAGCTACCTGGCTTCTACAATGGGTTGTGTGGGGTCAAAACAGGAGACAGTTCATAGCTGTATCATCACAGCTGTATCATTTAGCACTGCCGCCTTCTGTGCAGTACTAATAAGTGTTAGCTATAGTGCCATCGCTGTTGCCTCTGAGAGACCTTGCAGGATATTGGCCATTGTGAGTCTTTCCGCCCTACACTTCTGTAGTGTTATTAGTCCACTTGCAACATCCAATGGAATCCTGGGGTTTGCAGTTTAGGGAGAGGCATTCAGAATCCTCAGCCAGAGAACACTTTGGCCTCAGTAAACTACAAACTCCAGAATTCCATAGAAGGTTGAAAGTGGAATAATAGCACTATAACAGTGTAGTGCAGAAGGGCCCTATCTTAAGCTACAGTATAGTAAATGAAACACCGGTATGCAGTACAAATTATAGTTCTATATTTTTCTAGCAAGTGTGCAGAAACCTTAGCATAAATTTATAAACATATTCTAAAGAGAAATTTTAAAACATATTCTGGAGTCTTATGTGTGTGTCCACATGATACATTAAAGTCAGAATCCAAGACAAAGTTAGGCATACTTAAACTAATTTTAAGAAGCTCCTAGGACTCCTACAATTATTTGCAAGCAAAAACGGATTTTAAATCAATTTTAAAATCTTCTTATGCAATATTTAGGTATTCCTGCAACTATAGGCCAATATTCTTAAAATTACTAGAGTGTGACAGTCTTAACTTATGCAGAAAATTTTAAAAAAATTCTTGCACAGTGCATCCTTCAATACAGCATATTTTTCATCTTCATCCGATCAAATATGACCTGGTCAGTACTTGGATATTAGATTGCCAGTGCTAGGCTTGTAGGAAGCAAAGCTCCTCACTTTGCAATGTAAACAGTTCTAAGTTAGATTTTTAAAAACAAAAGTCTTAATTCATGTTCAAGAAAAGTGGGAAGACAGAAGGGAAAAGGGAGAGTTAAGAACTGTGCAGCATTAAAGGAGATTAGGATATGTTCTAGTTCACCTATACATTTAAAAACAACTTGGGACTAACTGTGGTGGGTGCCAGTTTTCTGTCCCTGGGGACCTTTGGTAACCACATGGAGTGTCAGAAATTCTACAGAGCAAGAGATAGGCAAATATTCAAGCCCCCCTCGCACTTGGATCATGGAAGATCATCTCCTCCCACAGTGCCCTAAATATTTCTTTTCACTCAAAAGATCTCCTGTAACCACTAGGGCAAGCAATCAGTGTTATGCAGTGGTTTGAATGTTGGAAAAAGACTCTGGGAGATCAGGGTTTGAATCTCTGCTCAACTCACTGGGTGACTTTCAGTGAATCCTACTCTCATAGCCTCAGAGGAGGGCAGTGGCAAACTCCCTCTGAACAAATCTTGCCAAGAAAACCCCCAAAGTAGATTCCCCTTAGGGTTGCCATAAGTTGGAAACAACTTGAAGGCACACGACAACAAAGAACAACAATTTGGGGGCAGTGGAGGTCTTTGGTAGCCTCTGGTAAGTATCAGTCTTATCTATGTATTTCTGCAGTGCCCATGGGGCACTATAACTTATGGCGATCCTAAGGGGAATCTATCATGGAGTTTTCTGGAGCCAAGAGCGTATGACACACCCAAGGTCAACAAGTGGGTTTCCATGGCCAAGCAGGGAATTGAACCTTGGGCCATTTCTGCACTAGACTGTTATAGCGCTATTATTCCACTTTCAACATCCTATGGAATCCTGGGGTTTGCAGTTTCAGGAGGGGCCAATGGCATCATTGGCCCCTCCTGAAACTGCAAACCCCAGGATTCCATAGGATTCCATAAGATTCCATAGGATTCCATAGGATGTTGAAAGTGGAATAATAGCGCTATAACAGTCTAGTGCAGAAATGGCCCTGGTCTCCAGTGTCTTAGTCCACCAATCAAACCATGCTGGCTTTCATATATATATACGTGTGTGTGTGTGTGTGTGTGTCAATAGAATCATAGATTTTATAGTGCAAACAAATACATAATCCAAAATGATGTTAACATGTGAAAACATTAGAAAATAAACAGTGAAAACAATGACAGCTTTTACACAGTTTAAGACATTATGTCAAAGTTTGCCTAGTTTTATATGGTGTTCAAGGCCTCATTGCCTTTTCATCTTGTGGGTAGCCACAGGTACAGTTCCTAACATTTATTTTGTTCTTTAGTTCCTCGCCCACTCTGTTTTTTTAGTTTTTAGGATCTGAGATCTATTCTTGTGTAGAACATATGCCTTTGATCTTCAATTGTTGTGGGAACATCTTCCCATTGCAAGGCCATAGAGAGACCATTTTCACTGGGTGGCAGTGACAAAAATGGAATGAGGTGGGAACAGAAGGTTTGGGCATTAGTTTCTGTGAAGAACAGATTTTATAGGTGATGACAAAAATAATTAATGAATTTTAATTGAAAAATACATTGAGGCTTCCAAACAAGAAAATCAGTTTGAAATACAATATTTTCAACATGCAAAATATTTGTGTAAACAAAGCCAACAGTGTCTAGGAAGTTAAAGTACATCATGCAAGTCACTGTACTATAATGTTTTGAACTGTTTATGAAGTCCAGTGTGCTGTGGTTTCTCTATAGACTTATGGAGAAACTGTCTACTCGAAATGGCTTCAAATATATTATTTTCAAAAGCCAAGATCAGTGAATCCTCTTTTCTTTGATGAAGCATTGAATACCTGTATGGTTATCAGCACATATGTCAAGATTGAGAATGAATTTGCACACATAGCTGTACATGCACCACAGGTGAGCTCTGCACTATAAAATAGGCACACACATGGAAAAGCTTCTTCGTACATGTACAGCGTCTAAGTTCATGAAGTGTTACTGCTGGGGTTTTTTCAAGATTTTACCATATCCTTTTCTTTCAATGCCTAAACCATATTTCAAAATGCTCAGCTGAATTGCTAGAAATTTGGGTAGAATAGGAATACTTCTGGGGGAAGCATAATTCTTATGGGGCAGCAGCAGCCTCATTTGCCCCACCTGTTACCACATCCCTGCCACTGGGCAGGCACCCAGGGTTGTGTATTTCTGGCCTCAACAAAAGACTTACCTGTTTATTCAGCAGCTCCTTGATCACTCCCCCAACTTGATCACTTCCCCAATCACTTCCCCAGTTGTTCTAAGGAAGTACAGTCAGTCCTCCACATTTGGTGGTTTCACTCTTGTGGATTTGATTATTCACAGACCTTTTTGCTGCCTCCCTATGCCATTTTTAAGAGGGAATGCAAGCCTCATGAGACTGAGAAACTGCAAAGGAGACTTGTAAGTCCTATTTAAAAAACGGTGTGGGGCAGCAGTGGAGGTGGCAGTGAGCCCCACCAGCCCCTCACTTCTGCCTTCTGAAGGAACCCTGATGCCACAAAGGAATCCATGGTGGGTTGAATAAGATGGTTATACTTTTCTGTGTGTTAAATACAGTTTGGCAAGGCCTAGAGTTATTCACGTTTTTTTCACTTTCACAGGGGTCCTGTGCCCCTAACCCTAGCGAATGTGGAGGGATGACTGTATTTGATTGCAATATAAATACGTTATTTTATCAAATAAATTCCATTTTATCAAAATATTTTACCACTGTTTTATTGCTTTTATCATTCGGTTTTACTGTATCTGTTTCTGATTATGTATACCTTTACTGTAAGTGCCTTACTTTTTAATGAAAATTGCACGAAAAGTATTAATAATCTTACATCCTCCTACGCAGAACAATTAAAAGATTAGTCAGCACAAATGCAGTCCTTATATACAGTCAATACGGTCAAAATGATTAAGTTACAGCAGGTCCCTTCTGTAATCCATGCCAGGTTTGTTAGAATTTCCTGGATTAAGTCCAGAAAATCCACACCAGGTTTTATGCTGTGTGTCTGGCAAGGCTAGAACAGTTGACCTATGGCCTTGAACAGGGAAAAAACTACAGGAGGATGAAGCTTGCACCTTTTTCAGATCCTCTATCGTTTCAGAGATAAAAACTGGAACACATATGACCAAGTAACATCAGAGTACGGTCAAGATAGTAAAAGTTATTAAGGAGGAAGAATGCACAGGCTAGGAGAGGCTGCAGAAGTTTACGGGGAGGTGCAAGATTCTGTCTCACCTTCTCCTCTGCCCTCAGTGAGTTAATGGAGCTCAGCAGCTTTTGTACTTTGAACTCAGTGTGCAGCAACTGTTTGGTCATGGAATTTACTATGTGACCCTGGGCCACCACTACCTCTCAGCAAATCTGCCTAACGGGTCTGTTGCTTATTAGTTGGCACCACATATTACTCACTCCCTTTCCCCCCTGCTCCCTTTCTTGCCTCACAATGTGCCATCCCCTTTCCCCTTATACACTGCAGGTCACACATTTCCCCCCTTCATGCTCCCTTCCTACCTACTCTCTCCACTACATCACCTTGTGCCTTCCCTTCCTTTTCTTCTTAGGTGCTCTTGCTGACATTGCTTGCACCATTCCTTCTTCCTTCCTACTCCTTCCAGCACCTCTCCTCCCATCCTCATGATGCATCTCTCCATTTCCTACACAGTCTACCCTCCCTTCCTTTGAGCCTAAAAGGCAGGGGTGGACTTACCAGGAATACTTGGAGAAGGGGCCATGAAGGCCTACATGTGCTAGTGGCCTAAGCTCAGATGCAGGGAGGGCACTCTAATGATCAGAGCCAAGCACTTGGAACTGCACCATGCAAATAATCTGATTTTATAATCTTATAATAATCTGTTTTTATATGTCCCTTATGTGATCTCTCCAGCTAAAAGACATCAATGATCTATAAAGGACATTACCAGCATCCAGTTTAGAAGTTATCAAGGTAAGACTGTTAGGGTTCATGTTCTTTCTCAATGCCTGTGCTCTTCCACCCTTGAGAGCAAGCAAAAGCTGTGTGTACTTCAGCTGTGGATGCTGTTATAGAGGAGCTCAGGGATGTTGGTTCTCTAGACATATGTACTGTATACTTTATGTCTCACTGCTATTACTCTGACACCTTGGCTAGAAAATTAGTACAGAATGTTAGTACACGATTGCCAAAGATTGTCAGGGTGTTACCAATTATCTAGTCACTTACCAGCATGCATATTATCAGGAACTGCTGGGTTCCTATCCTCTTGTAGAGACCTCATATGCCAGGGGCTGAGTCTGCATGCATTGACTATGATGTACCTTAAGTACATGCCACAATATATGGCTCTTTTAGCAACCTGCCCCTGCTCCAGCTTTTGTGGTGTGCTGAATGCTCCTCTGTTTTAGCAATCAAACTAACAGCAATATTAGGAGTGACTTCAGACCCATCTTGACCACTCACAGTCATTCTACTAACCTACTGCATGTGCCTTGGAGATCAGCAACAGTTTTAGGCAGGCCTCTCTGTTCTTGGCAACCTTTGCGAATTTCAGCCTTAACAGTATATAGTGTGCACTACCTTGTGATGTGTGCTACTCCCATATATGGTTTCTGATGTCTACTTTGTACCTTGGGCTGCTCACCCACTTTCTTTATTATTAGGACTTTGTGCTTCTTAATGTACGAGAACAGATCATATCTGATTTTCTGAAAAGCGTAGTATTAAAATGTGACCTCAGCACCTTAAGAACAGGACATTCCCCCTTTTTCAAAATGCTTTTGTAATGACCATTCAGGACCACTGGGATCAGGCTGTAGAAAGGGTTAACTCAGGGGATCTGAGCAAAGGGTCATGAGTGAGAGACTTGATTGACCTGACACCCACATGGCTTCCATTAGCTAATGAGAGGTGAGAAGATGAAAAAGTGAAAGCTTCTGGAAAGAAGAGAGAGGGTCATGTGGTGTAAGCATGCACTACCTGCTTCACGTCAGAGCAAGGGAAGGAATACTAGGAAAGACTTATAAGGAAACCAGGGACTGTCTAGACAGACATGTTAGGTTTTCAGTCCTTTTGAAAGGGAATGGAGGGCTCGAAAGGCAACATGTAGAGTTGAAGAATAACTCTCTTTCTCCTTTTTTTTTTTATGCCTCTGCCTATGGTTTGGTTCTTCCTCAGCAGCCAGTGGGAAGGTACATAGAGAACCAGTGCTTTAAGCAATTTGAGTTTGCTTGATATACCCTTTGTTACCAATTAGTATGCCTTTTTTTTTAATTAAAGAGTTTTCATTTATAAAAAGCCTGCTTTGTTCCTTAAGGGAAAGTGGAAAGTCACACATCTTTGACAAGGTCTGCCAGGAATTCATACTCTTTTTTCTCCCAGTAAACATAAGGGAGAGGAGAGGGTGTTGAGCTCTTACATTCTCAAGAACCTGGGGAAAGAAAGGAAGATTGGATCTCCAAGGAAGGGCTTAGTGGTAGCACTACTATTTCTGTTGCACTGGGAAAAGGTGGGCAAGTCTGGGCAAAATCCAGCCATGCACTGGCCTCCCTTTTTGCCGCAGCTTTGATTTCACATCATGTTCCTGTATTTATGCAGTTGTTTGAAGAATGGAAGTCTCAGGTAGTAGGCAGATGCCTTGTGGGACGCAGAAGCAAGATTCCTCTTGTAGTATCTCATATACTATTGTGGTCACAGGCTCTCACAAGTTACCTTAATGCAGGCATTGGTCTTTCAGCCATCACTTCTGAGGCACATGTTGAGAATAATGAGCAATCTGTGCAGTTGTGTTTATTTCTCATCAAATAACTCCCCTGCTCTGTCCTATGGAACAGGTCATATGTATGCATTGCTACATAATCAATCCTAGAGTTTTTCTCCTGTCCACAACCCCAACTGATCTATAGTGCTGCTAAAACATTTTGTTTTGAGGCTGACAATCATTTGGGGAAAGAATGTTTAAAAACTCCTATCTGTGTCATTTACCACTTTGCAATTGCTTTGAATCTCCCTGCATGTCCAAAACTGACTGTAACAATATTTTCCATGACTGTCGCTATAGATATTTAAACAATCTCTCCTAAGACAGAAAATGGAGGAAGCCATTGAGATAATACCCATCAAGTCTCAGTTTCTTTGGGGGCCAAATTAGATGTAATTTCTATTATAGCTTGCATGATTTTTTTCTTCCTTCTTAAAAAAATAGCCAGTAAAAGGAAGGGAGGTGAACTGAACAGAGATTAGGAACAACTAACGCTGATGGGAGGTTTCCTCCAGTCCCATGCATCTAACTTGGGGGAGGCAAGTTGATCTTGGATCCATCAAAAGCTTTCCTCTCATGTGGGAAATGCACAGTTCTGATTCAGACTAAGGCAGTGACACAGGGAGGCTGTTCACACCATGCTCCTGATCCAGGTCTGAGACAACTTGGATGTATCTCCAGACCTGCCTTTTGAAGCCCCAGATAGTTTTGTGAAATACCACTTTCTGCAGTTTGTTTTAAGGGAAAATTAAGAATGTAGCTAAACAAATCAGAAAGTTGCCTCGGCTAACATCATGATAGCAGTTAGTGACTCTGAGTTAGTGAAGAAGATGGGGGACTTCTAGTAGCTTCACATTCTAAAAAGGGAACTCTTCCCATAGTACAGCTACAGGCAACTTCAGAAGGTATAGGGTGCATTTTTCAGCCTCTGGCATTTCTCAGAAGCTGTACTGGGCCTGAGGTGTGTGTTGGAGGAGGGAGACAGAAATAGCAAAATATTATTATTCTAGTTTATTATTTAATTTTTGAAGCCTTTGAGAAACCATCTCCATAAAACACGAAACTGCTGCTCCTGGATGATTCCAGGAACTTTTTCAGGAGGAAATAATTTCTCAGGACAGGAGGAATCCACGGGCTGCAAAAATTACTGGGGCAAAGCCCCATATTAAGTGTTCATGATACTGCTTAATTCTCTTTGGCTGTATTGAATGAGCTAAAAAAATGAAGTGATACCATGAAACTGGAAAGAAAGTAGAATGGTCAGCAATCCTATAAAGTAGGCTAGAAGTTGCCTAGAGTGTGGAAAGTTGGGACAACTTAGATGTGTGTGCCCTTGACAAATATTACTAAAATTACTGCAAAAATCTTAGTTTTTAGTTCAGAAGTACTCTCGATATACACTCATAGTACCATTTGGTAACCCTGGGATGTTTTTTCGGAGGGTGCCCTTTTTATTTCAAAACAAAGGCTAGTAAGAAGCCGGCTTTATCCTTAGTTTTGTAATACACTTTGTGGATTTGAAATGTTGATAGAGACTTATACTCAAGCAATGGACAGAATGAACCACCTACAAGTAATGAATTCCCTGTTGTTTTCTGCCATCTTATAGTTGTTGCTATTTGGATCCTATGAATGAAAGATCTCCAAGGTCTATGGCCAACTACAGCCCTGCTCAGTCTTCCAAACTCAGGGCAGGTATGGCTTCCTTGATTGAACCAATCCACCTGTAATGAGGTCTCCCTCTTTTCCTATTGCCTTTCTCCTTTCCTGCTGTCTTATAGTACGTACATGAACAAATACCTTCACTTGTATGCACAACATGTAATCATTAGATTTCATTTCCCAAACCCCAGATAGGTATTAAAGGCCATTTCTGCACTACACTGTTATAATGCTATTATTCCACTTTCATCATCTATGGAATCCTGGGGTTTGCAGTTTAGGGAGGAGCATTTAGAATTCTCAGCCAGAGAGCTCTTTGGCCTCACTAAACTACAAACCCCAAAATTCCACAGGATGTTGAAAGTAGAATAATAGCACTATAACAGTGTGGTGCAGAAATGGTCCACTGACTGGGAGTGTATAAGAAAATATATCCTGGGTTATACCTTTTGTCTAATTATATACAAGGTCTGTATATACACAATGCATGTAGACAATTAATAAGGCTTTAATTAAAGGCAATTGAACACTGCATACCTACAACATTGTCGTATCAATATCAGCATAATTTTAAGAAAAAACCTGATTTTTTTAGTTAAATGGAACAAATCTTATAAACACAAAACATAGTTCTAAAGACAAATCTTTTTGTGTGTTTCTGTGATATGGCTAAAAGAAAAAGGGACATCATCATCAAGATAGATCAAGATACAAAATAAAGAAGCAACAGCTAAAAGAAAGAGGGACGTCATCATCAAGATACAAAATAAGCAACAGCTCCCTATTCCTTGCACATAGTATTCAAAATGAAGTAGCTATACAGCATTCAGTTCAGTAGCAATATAACTAACAGTAAGACCACTTCCGCACTACACTGTTATAGTGCTATTATTCCACTTTCAACATCCTATGGAATCCTAGGGTTTGCACTTTTAGAGAGGGGTGTTTAGAATTCTCAGCCAGAGAGCTCTTTGGCCTCAGTAAACTACAGACCCCAGAATTCCACAAGATGTTGAAAGTGGAATAATAGCACTATAACAGTGTAGTGCAGAAAAGCCCTAAGTCTCTGTTCTTGAAAAACTAAATATGCATATTCTCAGCACAGTTGGCTAAGCTCATGTTGGGTGCATCCTAATGTACAGCATATTTGAAGCAACCTCGTAGCAGGGTCACGCTTTCTTCTAGGGTGTTTGACCCCAGGAAAGCTATTCAAGCCTTTCAAACTGGCCAACCCGGTTTCACCTCCTCTTTTGTGGGCAGCATCCTCTGCTTGACGAATGTATTCACTGAAGTTATCCGAAGGAGGAACGGATTCAGTGTAGTCATCATATAAATTAAACAAGTCTTTCAGTGACCGCTGCCCAGCTGGCCAGCTCATACTTCGTAGTTGCTCATACACAGGATCTAAAACTGACAGCAAATTATTGTTCTCTGGTCCTTTGTTGCTGCTAATTTGAACAAAGTCTGTTAAGACAAAATAGGGTAGAAATTGTTAGCCTGGAATTTCTTTTCATTGCTGCTATAAATGTTTATATAATTTTTATAATATAATCCTAATATGTCTCTTTAACTGCATTTGATAACTGGATACGGTCTTCCCAAGGTATGGTATGCGCTGAAATTTTTTACACTGCTAATTGTTCTTTCACCCATAAGCACTTTTAAATAAACATAAAGTAAGAATTTTCTGAGCAAAAGTTCTAAGTGTGGGGTGCTTCACGTTCTAATAATCTTGAAACCTTGAAATAGAAAAGATGAGTGGGGATTTGAACAGTAAGAGTACACTAAATGGAACATAAAACAACAAAAACTTGTATAACTCTTATCAAGTTGAAAGTAAGTGGATGTGAAGACCAATACAACCAGAAAACAGGGCATAATGGGATTTCTCTTTTAAAAAATAGCAAAATGCTTCTACTTGCAATGATATGTAACACAGGAATCTAATTCTATTTTAAAAAGTTGCTATGCTTTCTATTGCTATGCTGTCTAGTGAGTGTTTATGATAGTATGGTGAGCCCAAATACCCTGAAGGCACCCGATCTCATCTGATCTTGAAAGCTAACCAGGGTGAGGGCTAATTAGTACCTGGAAAGGAAGACCTGTGGGGAATACCAGGTCCTGTAGGGAATGGCAAACCACCTCTGAGTATTCCTAGGAAAACCCTATGAAATTCATAGAGACAGCATTAACTTGAAGGAACATGCCCACACACAAGACAGAGTATGTGGGCTCAATTAAAAAAAACACACCTCTGCTCCTTCTCTTTTCTTTCTCTTTTATGCACATTTGCAATTTCAGCGTAATGTAGAAGGAACCACTGGTTTGGAATACTTTGAAGTGGCTGCAAATTAACTGAAAATTTACAGTACTTTCTTTCAGTTGGTTAGGATGAGAGCTTGTCCGACTTTGCAAATTTGCATCCGTACCTTATTTGTCATGTTTATTTATCATGTCTTCATATAAAAATATAAAAGTCTCTGGGGGCTGTACAGACTTTTCAGAACACAGTAAACAAAAAACAAATTGCAAGATGAATGATAACATGCAAATATATGACAAAGTAACACAAAATCAAAATTAAACTTGGAGGTGCTAATGTTAATTGCAAGAACCAGTTAAAAATCTGTTCCTTGTTACTCTGAGAAGGACTGTGTACTGTATATCGTTGGTGCTCTGTAACAAAGAAATCTTGCTGGCACATGGATGCAGCTAAACCTCTTCCACACCTTAGTTAGGCATAAGCATAAGGGGGACTTGTATGAAAAACCACAGAATTGGGTTCCATCTGTCATGGCAGTGGGACTTTTAACCAGTCATAAGCAGGCTAGTTACCTTACTGTAGGAACACAGCGATTACAGCGATTTTTTTTTAATGAGATATTTGTGGCACCTTGAAAAGGATATCTCTGCATGATTTTGCAACTGACTCTTCAGTTTAATTCTAAAGGTGTAACAAGAATAATAAGGATGTGAAAATCCCCTGAAGGCTTATTTTCAAATATATTACACATTTTTGAACTGGGTTCCTTCTGCTGGGAGTGATCTTCACTGGAGGGGCGAAGACGCACAAAAAGAGGCAGGGCTGCCCCACCGAAAACTAGAGAGGTTTTCTGTCCCTTTAGTGTAGAAAACCGAATAGCAAGCAGGTCATGCAACCAGGCGACCAGCAACACCTGCTGAAAACCCCTCTTCTACACAACGATTGAAGGGGGACCTTCAGTATTCCCTTCAGTGCTGAAGGGGACCTCCAGTATTCCCTTTGGCAACCCAGAGACTCGCCAGCCTTTCTCCCTCTGCCCCCTGCCCGAGGGCTGCGTTCCTAGCCAAAGTTTCTGTGGAGACAGCGAGCGGGCGCAAACCGTGTGAAATTGCCACTCTTCAGAGCCAGCTGGCAACTCCCGCCCAAAGAGAGGGGGAGAAAGGCGCGCGTAGCGCTCTCGCTTTTCCCGCCAAACGCCCCAGGTCGCTACGCACCGGCTCGCGGGGGCTGCGCCATCCCCGGCTGTCCTTGTGGGGAGATCCTTTTCCAGCGGGACCCTCCGCACGTGAAGATGACCGCGCGGACGAAATCGCGGCCACACAACCTCACCACGTCGCTCCCCTGCTCTTGGGGGGAGCCCGGGCGGCTCAGCTGCAGCAGAAACGACACCGCGAACAAAACCTGCAGCCCCATGGCTGGCTCGCAGTTGGTGCTCCTCAGCGGACGGGCGCCTGCCTGCTGGGCACAGAGGGAGCGAGAGAGAAAGAAAGAGACCGGCGGCGGGCTTTAGCCATCCCCTGCCTCACTTTATATAGGGCGAGGAGGGCTTCCGTCTGACTCATCCTCTTCGCCAACAGGAGTTGTACTTTCTCTCTCACACACACACACACACGCGCGCGCGCGCGCGCACCGACCTTTTGTGCTACTCATTTCCTTCCCCTGAATTTCTCACCCACCGCCCACCTTCTGTATTAATCTACTGGGGCACACGGAAGCCCCCGCCAGATGGCCGTGCACTCGAGGCGTCTCTTGCGCTCCTGGCGTGACTAGGATTGATCTGTGAAGTTTTACCCGCGCATCCTCTTGCCTTTCTCCTCCGCGCGCGCACTCGTCTTATCCCTCTTTTGCGTTACAGACCGTAAATCTGTGCCAGCCTTTGTGTATGTTTTAATGTTCGTTTGTAAGCTGCTGCGGGGCGGGGGTGGGGCGCGAGCGGAGAATTCAGCTGAAGAGAAGAGCGAGAGTGTTTTAAATCAATAACTGGCTCCCATTTCATTCATCTTAATATTTCCAAGCTTCACTTGGTGCAGAAGAATCAAGCACCTTGGATATTGTGGTGAAGTAGAAATCAAACGCTTTGCCCATTTCTGCACTACGCTGTTGCAGTGCTATTATTGTACTGTCAACATCGTGTGGAATTCTGGGGTTTGTGGCTTACTGAGGCCAAAGAGCTGCCCCAATAACGCCTGGAAACAGAGGGAGTGCACTATAGAAATTTGTTGTGTTCCTTCAAGTCCTTTCTGACTTACGGCGACCCTAAGTTAAACCTATCACAGGAATTCCCTGGCGAGATTTGTTCAGAGCAGGTTTGCCACTGCCTTCCTTTGAGGCTGAGAGAGTGTGGCTTGCTCAAGGTCCCCCAGTGGGTTTCCACGATTGAGTGGGGATTCAAATCCTTGTCTCTCTGTGTCTTAGTCCAACAGTCAAACCTCTACACCACACTGGCTCACATTGTAGAAATACTTAACATTCACATTGTTATACATTATAAAGTGCTTCGCATATTGTGATCCTTACAGCAACACTGTGAAGTATTATTATTCCCATACCACAGATGGATAAATGAAGGTAAGAGAATGTGTCTTGCCAAAGTATGTCTAAGTGAACTAAGGACAAGGACAAGGGCAGGTGTAAAATGACAGCAGTGCTCCCCAAATAAGAATTCTGCCCTCCATGAAGTTTTCTTTCAGTTCTCAAAATTTTAGCCTTGTAGAGAGACCCTGAAAATCATTTGCATCTAGAACTCTTATATTTTCCGTGTTCACATTCCATTGGTAACTTTGCTTTCCCCTTTTCTGTAGTTGCCTAACCTATTTTTAATCACTCAAATTAATTTTTAAGTTAATGCTAAAAATTTGGGGAATGAAAGAAAATTTCTGGAGGGGGGCAGAATTCGTATTTGAGGAGCAATGCCCTTATTTTGCACCCCCCCATAGTGAACCTCCTCGCTAAGGATAGAAGCAAGCTTTTTAGCTCAGTCTCAGGTACTACCCTGGCCCTGCTTTCTACACCAGAAAAAGAAATGCGTCATAGTTTACATTTTTTAGCAGAGACTGAACATCTTATTTGTATAGATGCAAGGCCAGTGTTTTAATTTTATCTCTAGTTTAGCCTGTGCAAAATCAAACAGGGAATCTGGCCTTCAGTGTCTACTAGGGAAAAGGCTAAAATTTCTGTCTGGTGGCTCCTATGTTTATTTTATTAATTAAAAATCACTGTGATCTGTAGAGCTTGTTCCCAAGTAGATGTGCAGTGGGTTACAGCCTGAGTACTTTCTTTCTGTCAAGCCTCTGATCATGCACTGGATTTTAAAAAAAGTAAAGATTTTATGCCAGATGTCCAGGTGATACCATCTTGTAAATGGTTAACAGGTTAGGATAGCAGTGTTTTGCACTACAAAAGCAAACCATTTATATATTTTAAAAAATAGGGGGAAATGTGAAAAGGGTTTCAAGAGTGTAGACCACAGAAAGCACAGCTGTTCTCTTTGTTGGTTTTGTCCTCCTCACCCAAGCACCAGAAGCTGTTTGAGGTTTCTCTGCTGAAGATTTCCTTGAGAATCCCCAAGGGGGGGGCAACCGTACCACACTCACACTGCGCCCACACATCGATAATTGTCACAAAAAAGTGGAATGAGACATCTGCATTCAAACTAGCTACTGAATCATAGCAGGAAAGGGTGCCATTAACAGATTATTGTCAGCATAAAAAAAATCATGTTCCCAATGTCTGTACATCACAACGGCACCAGGGGAACCACAATGTTGTGTGATAAGACTGAGGCAAAAGCAGGACCAAACCAGTACTGTGATGGTATAACGATGTGGTGTGATACTCAGAAGGAATGGTAGAGAGGTGGATATATTTGGCAGTGGGTGAGCGAATTGAACACACATTCTGGTCTGCACTGAAGGTCTCCAATGACTACACCCAGGTGTCTTAAGTGTTGCTTTTAAAATTGTTTTTTAGTGCACCTATTACTTTCATGACTTCATGTAATCCATCTCATCACAACTGCAAAAGCTTTCTCACTTTTCCATAGAAAAAGATTTGGTTTTTTTTCTCACGTTATCCTTTGTATGTGGGATTCACATGCTTTTCTGGATCAACACCACTTTTGCACAAGAAAATGACAGTGTTTGAAACTAAATGGAAGGACCTAGTCACAAGAAACAGGAAAAGGATTACTTCAAAATTGTTGCTACCGAGGTAGCTGCTGTGAGAACCTCAGAATTATAAATGTAACCAATTTTTAAAGTAACTTTTGGAAGTCTACTGTCGGGAAGTGGGCCTCCCCATACCTTAGCTGGCTGGTGAGGAACATATTGCCTGAGCCTATCATCCCCCTGCCAAAATTTGCAGCCTGTTCCTCCTTCAGCTGCCCACAGCACTCAAATAGGGCCAAAGGGAGGGAATTTCTGCAGTTTCAGAACCTCTGTCTTACAAACTAAATTGAACTAAAGGCAGAACATTTACGAGATTTTCCTGCTCAGGATTAAGCTGCCCAATGTATCTATTACTATAATCAAAACACACTTAAACTGGCAATGTCTTTAATTGATTTTAATCCTTCTGAGTAGACACGTGTAGGTTTGTTTGCTTGTAAGATTAAAAAAGAATGAAAAAAAAAA
The DNA here is from genome assembly GCA_948472985.1 of Iguana delicatissima. Taxonomy (NCBI): domain Eukaryota; kingdom Metazoa; phylum Chordata; class Lepidosauria; order Squamata; family Iguanidae; genus Iguana; species Iguana delicatissima. The sequence goes on from CAOKZL010001145.1 coordinate 734,321, forward strand.
CCCACCTGCAACTAAACTAGTATTGTATTAAATCAGTTTATTTCATAAAGCACGTTATATTTAGATAATATTATTCAAAATGTGTTTGCTCCGATCCAGCTCAGGTGCTCTGTGTACAGTTACTTTCTGTGATCTTATGGCAGGGATGGGACATGGAACCCATTTTCTAAAAAGGTCAACATTGTGCTAATTAGTTTTTGGAAAGAAAAAAAGAAGGATCCAAAATTAGTCCCCTCACTTCTGTTTCCCACCAAACAGTTGACTGTTTACATTTTAGCCATAATGGAAAACTGTTGGATTAGAGCATTTAAGTCAGCAACATGATTACAAATATGCATTTTACTCTTTCATCAAACTATTTTTAGCTTGCAATCAAACTACTTTTCAATAAAAAACTTGCTCTGTGCTCTTCTGGCTTTTTCGATGCTTTCAAAAGTGAGAGGTCCTTTTGGGATTTCTAGTGCAGTGCTTTCTGTGTCAAGTATGCTTTCTGCTTCACCTTGAAGAAAAATAAAATATGGACATCTTTATATACCTTTTCATCAATGCTGTAAGAGCAACCACCACAAATCTGACATTAACTATGGCCATGTCCGCCCTACGTTGTTACAGTGCTACTATCTCACTTCCAACGTTCTGTGGAATTCTGGGTTTGTAGTTTACTGAGGCCAAAGAGCTCTCTGGCTGAGAATTCTGAACACCCGTCCCTAAACTGCACAGCCCAGGATTCTACACGATGTTGAAATTGGAATAATAGCACTGTAACAGTGTAGTGCAGAAGTGGCCTGTGTATCATTTATGCATTGTTTGTGTTTTTGAAAAAGTTCTGTAGGAATCATTTTAAAAACGGTTGCTGTGGGATGGGGAAAGTATCACATAATACTCATTGTTGCATGTGACTAATCACGACATATTTATTACTGGAACTCGTTTGACCCCACAGTTTTGTTACAACAAAGCAATATCTTCAGTGAAAGGCAACCCACTTTCTCTAGATGGCCTCTAAATAAAATTAATTACTGCAAATTAATACAAAATAATCCTTGCCTAATCTCCTTCCCAAACATATAAAACTCGCATACTGCCCACATACAAAAACTCACTCTCTTTCAGCTTTAGGGTCCCAAATTCATGGCCGTGGACACATTGTCTCTCCCACACACACACATTTTGACATTTGTGATTTTTCCACTATTCCAGAGGTCCTGCACCCCTAAATTTAGCGAACACGGAGGGCTGACTATAAAACGAACCACATAAAAATATAAAGCCATTATAAAAAACACAGAAAAGGTAATAAATAAATACATTTCCCAGCTTTCCACTACTCCTGCTGACTACCAGCTATCTCACACCTGACCTTAATAAAATAAAATAAAATAAAGTAAAATAAAATAAAATAAAATAAAATAAGGTGGTATTTTGTTCCTTTTTTGCTTTTCCAGGAAACACAGGCATTGTTATTATATGTCTTGAGGTCAACTCTCACTTACAGTGATCCTATCTAAGGGTTTCCTTGGCAAGATCTTTTTCATAGGAGGTTTACCATTGCCTTCCTCTTGGGCTGAGAGAGTACGGCCTGCCCAAAGTCTCTCAGTGGCTTTCCAAAGTTAAGCGGGGACTTGAGCCTTGGTCTCCCAGAGGCTTAGTCCAATACTCAAACCACAACATTGCACTGGCTCCCAATGTGGGCATGCTGCATATTAAAACTTGCAGCTGTCTTCCATGCACACTTACCCCAGCACCAACTCCCTCCAGTTTGTACCTCCTCATATTAATTTTCTAAAGTAGGGGAGAGGCTTATAGCCCTTGTGGGGAAATAAAAATGGGAGCAACTGAAGGATAGGACCTTATTTTGAAGTAATTCCAGCTGCAAGTTTTATGTTTGTCTTTAATGGAAGGTGCCTCCACAGCAGTCAACAGAGGTATTGGGGAACACTTGCACACACAAGCACTGCATTGCCCATCTTTAAGGTAAATAGGAATACTTACTCTTCATTCTTTTCAAGAGTGATCCATAACCCATATCGTACTGATAGGCAAGTATAAAACTTAAAGGGATCACTGGAAGAAATAGTGCCGGCTTCTTCTTTTTAATTGCCCTATTGAATAAACAAACAAAGAGACAAACACTGGCAATCAAAAATAGTGAAATGCAAACTCCGTGTTATAAGAGAGTCAAACTGCTAAATTAAGTATATTTTTAGAGGATGAAATTGTACCACAAGTGTACCTGTATTATTCATTAGTTGTAAAAGACCTGTGTTCTGTCTGCAGAATGATGGCCTATTTTCAGAGCCAGGTTTATGCACACAACGTATAACTTCTTTACACTAGTTATGTACCTGTATTTTAGCAAGGTCATAAGTATACGTACAAGTGTCAGTGAAAGTATGTCTAATCATATGCACTGAGTATAATCTTTCTAGGTTAAGAGACAACGCTACCACAGGTATTCTAGCTGGCAGTTTGTCCTTGCAGAGAGATATGTACATGTGTTTAAATTTTTGCAAATATATTTGTTTTGTTAGTAGTATCAATAAAAAGGTATAATCTGCTCTCTCTCGCTCTCGCTCTCGCTCTCTCTCCATAAACTGGAGAGAGAGAGCATAAACTACTCTGTCCACATGAGACCTGTGGTCAGTGAAGACTCCTTTAAAAAAATACAAAAGGAACTGTGTGTCTCAAATACTGATTGCTTTCACTTTTCTGATGCATGATTTATTTAATCAAACAATATTTACTGTGGAGGTGTGTGTGCATGATTATTTACTTATTTTATTTATTTATTAAAGCATTACTACTCTATTATATATCAAGAGATCTCAGGGTGATATGCAAGTAACTTTACATCAACCAATCCAGTCCAAATGAAACAGGCAAACAGGTCTCAAGACAAGACAGAAAGAGATATATGCCAAACATTTGTGGCCAGTTCAATGCAAGGACGAAATAAAGTAGGAATCAAAAGAACCCAGATTTGACTGCAGTGTAAAAATCTAACTGTTATATATCTGTCTCTTGTTTTATACATCATCAGTTGCTTTCTTCACAAACTATGCAAAAGGAGCTGACATGTGAAAAGGGCCCTTTTGGCCTAATCCTCAGCACATATACTAAGAAGTAAGCCCCATTATTCTAATGCAATTTACTCAACTGCAAGAGTGCAAAGAACTGAAGTTGGTGAACAGATGCTAAAAACATTCCAAGTTCTATGTACATTTAGGATGGGAAACATATTAAGTATATGTAAAATTTCAGCCAAAGCAAAGGAAGTGGGCATAGCCTTTCCCAACCTGGTGCTCTCAACAGGTTTTGGACCATAGCTCCCACTATCCTTGACCACTAGCCATATCATTTGGGGTAGAGCATTGTGAGCAAGGTCCCAGTTGAAATGGCAGCATGTTGTATTGTCCTTTAGAGCAGTGCTTCTTAAAACTTATATTCCATGATTCCCTTTAGATCTACATGTGGACTTGCACACTGCAAATTATGCCCCTTCTTGTCCTATCATATGCGTCTCTCTCCCTTTCTCACCGGCCCCTGGTGGCACATATTCCCTCTGTCTTAATGGTGAACATTTGCACTCTCTGTCCCTTCACTTCCTTCTTTCCCTACTTGAGAAAATGCCTTATGGTTGCTAAGTTGTATAAGCTTGCTATGCCAGCAGTGGAACATTCAGAGAAGCTGGGTGGGAAATGTAGGGGGAATCTGATTTTTGCTATGTCTGAGGTAAGAGAAAGTTATATAATGAGAGAAGACACTTCGCATCACTCTTTTGTAGAGACCAGCCAATCCTCAATGGTGCGCGCGCACACACACACACACACACACAAGGTTTGTCTTTTTTTTCACATCAGATGTACTTGCAAAGTGATTTCTCTTGTGCTCCCTTAGAGTCTCACCCCCCAGTTTGACAGCCACTGCTTTAGAGAGGTCTCTTAAGGGGCAATGTGTTGGATGTGACAGGACTTGGTTTGGGACTTTTGAAACCAGCTGGAATTGCTTCTTGGGCCAAGAAACTCAGAGATTCTCAGATTCTCAAACCAAGCACCAACAAGACATCAAATTGGTCTCTGGAGGTGTGACACTGTAGGTTTATTTCCAATCTCTTAAGTGGACTCCCACCCTTGCAGGACTGGAAATTCCCTCCCAGCGTTCTACTGGGGTTCTTGCCAGCCTTCCAAAGCTGATTCCCACGCTTGGAACGACTGGCAATCTCCCCAACTCTATCAGGTATGCTGCCACCCCCCCCCCCGAATTATGAATCATTTGGACAGGACAGGAGGGACCCTGCCCAATCTCTAAGCGTAAGGATCTTCCACCTCCCCCTTCCCCTGAGTGAGAGGTCCTATGTAGCGTGTGCCAACCCTGGGGTGGAAATGGAGAGAAACGGAGGTTTATAGAAGTGTTTTAATCAAGGCATGCAAATAAACAATATACACTTGGGAGACTCCCCTCTCCCAGGTACACTTAGTTACAAGAATTTACAAAACAGATATAACAGCACAGATACATTCTTAAGATCAGCCAATTCCCAAAATAACAACATCCCTAACGTGACTAACTACTTATTTCTAGTTACTCACAATTAGGTTATAGGCGTAGATGGTCTAAAGGAGAAGGGGGGGGGGTCCAGGAGACATGGCATGCTGCCAGCTCGACTGGCCCAGCTCTCCTCTCTTTCTCTCTCTCTCTGTGTCTCTGTCTCTCTCTGGCCACATGGCCTCTCAGAAGTTTTATATTTTCCTCCTTGGAAGGATCTGGAAGCCTCTCCAAGATGCCCACCTCTTTTCCTTTTGGTTGGTCAATTCTCACCTTGTGACCTGTGATGCTGACCCTTTCCTTTTGGTTGGTCAACTCTCACCCTGTGACCCTTGATGTAATCCCAACATCTGATTAACCCTTGGTTTACCTGAAGAGGGAAGTATCTCCCTTTGATAAGCCTAGATAATGGGAAGCCCCATTATCACAGGAGGTACAGACATACCATGGGAGCGGGACACCATCAACTCCATCAAGTTGCAGCCACCAGAAAGCAGTCTAAAGCCACGTAACCAACTTTCTTCACTTCCAAAGATTAAAGATTCTGCATTTAAGAACACTCTCGAGAAGTTGGCTACAACTTATTTTGTCACTGTACCTCTGCAAAAGGGGTGTGAGTGGAATATTTATTTCGTTTTGAACCCCAGTCAAAAGAAAAATATTGTGTCTAGTGCACAGCTGCAAGAAGTCACTTGCACACGAGCATACAATTTAAAGAGACTTTACCCCCTAAACTGAACAAAGCATTCACAGAAATTTAATTTTAAATTTCAAGTACTAACTATGGGAATTGGTTGCCTGTCTTCTACCAGGAGATACGATTCATGGTCATGCTTGTTGCTACAATAAGAAGAAGTGAACTGGCTATGAACTGTAAATTAACTATTTTTTACCTTCTGGCAGTGAGTAGAAACTGTGGGCTAGAAAGTACTGACCACTGAAGACTACTGACACCTAGTGGTGAAAACCCCAGGATTCCATAGGATGTTGAAAGTGGAATAATAGTATTATAACAGTCTAGTGCAGAAACAGCCTCTGTCTCCACCCATGGTTTAAACAGAGAGATTTTATTCATCTAATTATTGTTTTCATCTTTTCTACAGACTGCCACTGTAGCATGTGATCTACATATTCAGTGGGTTAGCTTGCATTTGCTAGTTAGTGTATATCTCATCAAAGGATAAGTGGGAGGAGAACAAAAACTATTCTCTTATTTTTTCCCCCCAATATTTAGAAAATAACAGTAATAATTCCATACCCAACTGTTAGACCTGCAGCAGCAAGCCCAAAGAATGTTCCAAAATACTTGAGAAATTCCCGTGTCCAAGCAATCTGCATAGCCATCTGCCTCTCTCGCATTTGGTTCTGCATTAGAAGCTGCCGTTCCAGCTGAATGAAAAGAAAAAAATATATAAATGTGACAGTTTTCCTAGAAGACAGTTGTGTTCTCTCCATATTGCTGGAAGAATTTCTGGAAAACTGTAGTTTACACTAATATCTCAAAGTGGTGCTTGGATTTTAGAATATTCTGCACTGGATCATGAGAACAAGAACGTGCTACAGAGGGGTTTTCACTCTTGGTATAAAATATAGTTATAAACATATATGCATATGTATACATATATATATACACACTTTTACATCGTAGTGTATTTGCAGCTGCCCTGATTCCTATAGCGGCAGAGATCTGAAGGCATCACCACTGTAACAGGAATTGTGGCAGCCATAGAAACAAAAGTGAACAATCGCTGGAATTTTGTTCAGGAGTAATGTCTCCATACATAGACTAACATCTACAGCAGTGGTTCTCAACCTGTGGGTCCCCAGATGTTTGTGGACTTCAGCTCCCGGAAGCCCCAGCCACTATGGTCAATGCTCAGGGCTTCTGGGAGCTGAAGTCCAAAAACATCTGGGGACCCACAGGTTGAGGACCACTGATCTACAGGAATTAAGAATTGGACCAATGTGTAACATCTGTATCCAACAGAGGGCTCCTGTTATATTACTGTGTAGCAGATCTAGTACAGTGGCTGTTGTGCAACGGGATCAATGCACAACACGATTGATGCACATCTACCAATCCCTATGTACATTGCATCAGGCGTTCTTGCCAGTGTCTTGTCACACATTTTCACAAAAAACAGGGTTTCTTCGCACTTCTGCTACATAGCTATGTAAAGCTATGTAACACAGACGGTGAATAAGATCTCAGCTCATAGAATCTGTACCTCTACGTGATTCAGCCAGGCTCAGAGGTACTGAAGATTACTGCACAAGGCTGATTCTTTCTGTGGTCCACCATCCAACCTTGTAGTCATAATGCAATTACGTTAAAGGATAAATGTCAAGTCTTGGTTATCATAACTAGTGTAATGCACATGGTATGATTTGTATATGCTTGGCAGTATTACTTATATAGCGCATACGCTGCCATCGAATATTTGAAAAACTCTTTTTGAGTGAGTAACAGAAGAACTATTCAGCAAATTCAAGGAGCAACATATCTTGCATACATGTACACTCAGCTCCTTTTGTGCAGCTATCGATAGGGAACTACCTGAAGGGAGGCCATCATTTCCAAATAATATATAAGTTAAAACTAAATACTACAGTCATAAATAATGATACTTTCATTCTATTTCTATTAATTGCTTGGACATGTGCTTAAAAACAGTCAGGATTACTCCTATTAGATTTCATGTTTAACTTCCTATGAAAACTTTTTTCAAAATTTCTAGCAAAACATGAGATACCTGCTTGACAAAAATCCACAAGAAAAATCCATTATATACACAAATCATATAGTGGCAGTTGGCCATTATTAAAAGTTTCCATATTAGATAATGTACAACATTAAAAAAAAAAAAAAGGAAAAATAAAGTTGGGCTTTAAAAAAAATCCAGAAACTCATGAACAACAATAGCTTTTCTAATAATTTATTGTTTTGTAGATTATGCTATATTCCCATGAAATAATCAGAGCTATGCCCCAAATTTTTCTGAAACATTCTTTATTGATTAGGAAGCTCAAATAATATTCATTCTTGAAAACCCAAAATAAGTACTAAATCTACAATTTTCTCTTCTCCTTTTGAGATACCATAACAAAAGGAGTTTTGGAAATTGTGATTTAGGAAGAAGATACTCTGTTATCAGTTGACTTTCATTTCATTCCAAAATTTTCTAGTATTTGGGCAAGGCCAAAAAGGTACAAAAGCTCTTCCTTTGAAACTTGATATCTCCAACACAATTCTAGTCTTTCAGTACTAGATCTTCATTCACGTGGTACAAGCTAAAACTGGAAAACCATTTTCATTCCCCCCCCCCCGTTTAGGTTTATGCTTATCAAGTTATTGAAGATCCATGACCATTCACTCTTGGATTTCTAAGTTCTAATCTTTATCTCAATTTTTTTTACGGAGATATGCATTTGTTCTGTTTGCTGGTAATCCTGCAAAAAGACATCATATTTACTTATAAAATTCTGTGTTGCTGTTTGTAAACCATGATTAAGCCTCTGAGAACATTTTGAGGCTTCAAAACAGCAAAAAAGCTGAAGTGTGTTAAATATTTCTCACTCTAAATTAATGTATATGTAAATATGTTTTTACTTCTCTCATCTTTAATATGAACTGCCAGTTCTCATTCTCTTCTGCTTTACTGCTCTGTAAAAAATTGTTTACTGGCATAATCAACCAGTTTCTAACTAAGCTAAGGCAACATACTTGTATGTTCAAATATTATGAAGGAAGGAACATAATCTAGTGTTCTTAATTTATGGTTTTTAATATATATATATATATATATATATATATATAAAAACTTGCGGAATATACAAGGCAATGTTTTGCCTGAAGCTAAAAAAAGGTTTAAAAGGGATATTAAAAATTTTAAACTCTCACTTTTTGCTCCTACTCCTATATTATATTTTAGCACTTTCTTCTGCATAACCTTTCTTATCTAGTGCTCTTAGAATCCTTAAAATAAATTCCAGTTTATTTAAAAATAGCATTTTTCCACATTGTGGCAAGACAATGGGGTGAAACAGAGATAGGATTCCCCTCTCCACGTTAGACCATGTGCATATACACATTTTAGGACTTGACAAAGTGTTATTAAGTGCTAAAATATGTAAAACATGTGCAATGAAATAGTTGGAAAGGGATATGTTCCCCATAGGAAAAAACAACTGTTCCAAACAAAGAATAAGCAATATTTCTGGGCCTTCCGTATTGGCAATTACCAATTGTCTGCATTTATTCTGGCCAGTATTTATAAAGCAGTATTGAATCTGACATTCCATTTTTTAAAAATAAACACAATCACTTTTTTTTATTCTCAAGCCTAGAAGTGGCATCATGCTGTACAATGTTCAGAGGTGGGTCTAAAAACCTGGACCAAATTATGATTGTATTAATAGAACCATTCAGCTTCCATCAAAGGGAATGGACAGAAAAAGGAAAGGGAAACATTCCATCTCCACTAAATTTGTGAGTATTGGTGAGGAAATCAGAATAGTAACACAATGGTTATGAGATGAAACAATAAGATAAATTTGTTATCCATATAGTATTCATCTTCTCACACTGCTATCAGACAGTTAGCTATGAGGATCTATTGACAGGAAATTAGATATTCCCATTTCCTCAGGGAAGAGGTTTTAAATTTCACAGGACACATGCACACACTTATGTCAAAAGCTTCATTCTCCACAGTTAGATGTTACCAGACTGTCACTGTCTACTGTCAGATGAAGCTAACAGCTATGTGTGAAACCACTGTAATTACTAATAAAAGGGTTCAGATAATCAGGAAACAGGAAGCTATCAATAAGCACATGTCTTCTACCTTACTTGCAGCAGAATTATGGCTATGTTTAACTATAACCCAAGCAAAAATCTTTGTGTGATTATTAACAAAATCAAGCCTACTTAACCAGATCAAAATAAAAGGTGCATAGTTTAAAAAGATAAAATAAAGGTTGCAACCAGGGGTCCAATTCAATAGGTGTTAGACACCCAGGAACAATTACCTTTGGGTTGAATCTAGTAGACTGTCATTGTTGGAGCTGAACATTGAAATTAATGCAAAAGAATACTCATGACTAACTTAAGTTCCTCTGTGTCTTCTCCTAGTATGTGGGGTACCCCAACTGGACACTTATCTTCCACCAAGATCAAGGAATCTCTTCTCTTTTCTGCAATTCCCATTCACTCAAAAACCTGTTCCAGATAGCTGTGATATGGTCTGGAACAGACATTTGGTGCTACAGAAGATTGCAGTGAGAAGTGGAGGGGAAGAAAATCCCAATATCCTGGAGCTGGATATACAAAAATACACCATTAGAAGTATGTCTATGGATCCAGTATGTCTCCGGTATGTATGTGTCTGGATCCAGTAGTCCAACCCCAAAACTTTCTGGAAAGGAGTAAAAGAAACATTTCCAAATGAGTAACACGCCTTAATCTGACCTTAGTGGAGGATCCTATCATAATGGATCTCAGAGGACATCCAAAACCCATTCACACAATGGTGCAAGGCTCTACACTACAGAATAAGTAGGAATGACTCCAAATGCTGCAGGGCTGTCTCACCACATTTTGCAGAGATGAAAGGAAGATATTCCACACACAAATATGTGCCCTTGCAACTATTAAGCAGAAGTCTTAATATCACCTAACCACGCCATTGCATTTACAAGGCAGCGTGATGCAAATAGCCTCAAATTATAACAATTGTATCTCCACCCTTATGAGTTACAATTGCATCTTCCTACTCTTCCAATGCTGTAAAACATCAAATTCTAGCTCAATTATGACACTCATGCTATGGCCTTGGAACTCTCTCAGCCTATGCTAACTCGAATAGTTCTTGCAAAGCCAGCCTGCTCTTTTAAACTCCCTGGAGGAATTGCAGAAATGTCGTAAAAATCCTTTTAAAGGCACACAAACTTTAGTCTGGGCCATGCTTTCCTTTCCCTGAACAGGTGAACCTCATTCAACAGTCATTTAAGTTCACAGCCCTATACGCTTTTCTTTTGTCAGTGCTGAACTGGATAGAAAAGTTTATTATCTGCATTTTGGTCAGAAAGCTGCACAAAGATCATGCGGGTGTGTATAACCATAAAAAGCAGGTAAGTTCAACAGGCAAAGATTGGCAGTAATTTATCATAACACTATTGCAATATAGGGATAACAATGCTCTTAAAGTACAGTAACCTAAGCCTTTAATCAATTTACATTTGAGATTTTTTTAAGTTAATGACCAAGATCCTACATCAGAGGCTATGATCCACAACTTTATGATAATACAGCTACATCTCTGACATGATATGCTACCCTTCTAGTGAACTGCAATGATACACATTGGGGCAAAGAGCACAGTCTCTCACTGTGCAGTGGGGTTCCTGTTATACATCTGGACACTCTAGTTGTCCCACCATACTATAGCACAATAGGGCCACTGTGTAACAGCCACACTGCTGGTTCTGTTTACCCAATGGCCTAATGGCATAACTACATCTCCACTCCCTTCCTGAGAAAACAAATGTTGCACAATGGTGCAATTCAACTTTTCATGATTGTAAGTCAGTTTATGATGATGTAACTTCTCAACAGGTTGCCGGTCACTGTTTGCTGAAGTCCACTGTAAATTACTCTGAGCGTGAAGAGAGGGTGGTCCTCAAATCTCCTTAATTAAGCAGACATAGGACAAGTTCAGTAGTGTATTTCCTCTACTCTGGGAAGCCCTTTGGAACAGGTTTATGGCACCAGAGATGGCTTGTGAGAAGAAGGCATTAGATACTGAAGATCACTGTTGGATCTTGGCTATGATCTTAAAATATTTCAAAATGTAAGTGAACAGAATCATGCGCGAGCCAGCTCCATGACTGCATCAAGTTCTAGAGCAAACATTTCTAGAAGCACTGCACTGTTAAATATGCCATTATAACAACCAACCTGAAGTCGAGAGTTCATAAGCATGAACTCCTGTTGACTCTTCAAGTTTTCATTCATAGACTTTGAAAAGATGAATCCCATTTTGACCTGAAAGGAAACAACCATACAACCATGAGTATTTCAAGTGCACTATTTATTTCATAATACTGAGAACTGAAAACAAAATGTTCCAACCTTGCAACGATCTAGATAATATTTCTCTCTTGCTAGTTTATATCCACTAGCTCCTTCAGAGTTGCTAGCACTCTATGTGATAATATTAGAAAAATATGGGTAGTCCTGCTGTGGAGGCAGTCAGTTTGCAGGATTTTTAAAAGCCTGGGCAGAATACACAACCTCCAAAGAAGTTAAAGGAGCATGGAAAATATGTTACCAAAAATATCGAAGTATGCATGTATGTATGTACGTGATAGTTTTATTGACAACATTCAGTTATTATGTTTATATCCCATCTTTCTACCAAATAGGGTGCTAAATCCAGACAGAAACAGTACAAATATTCTTTGTCTGAACTATGCAAACTAGAAGCTCTAAAGAGTATAGATTACTTTGGGTAACTTTTTTTAAAAATGGAAAATAATTATTTGAAAGGATCACAAAAAGGTAATGGATGAATATGATGTCTCTAGCACCATGTAATAGTTGGCCTCATGGCTAGAGTAACTGCCAACCCAATAAAAGAATGAGAAAAGGAAAACAGAACATCATGTCCAGCAATGGCAAGACACATATTCAGCTGTAGGAAAATGTACTGCTTTTCAGGGTGGCCTCAGCACATTTTGCACAGGGAGAATGCCAAACTGTATCCCTCTCCCTAAGCCACATGTGAAGAGTACTCTGAGCCAGGCCAACCTGTCTTGGCACTTGCAGCAGAAAATCCCACACATTTCTCTCCTTGGGATTTAAACAACTAAAATGATCATGCTTTTTTGTGAGGCTGATTCTTACTGATAAAACAAAGCCTGTCTTCCACTGAAGGCTGGCAAAGGACAGGATTCTGATGTGGAAAGGAATCTACATTTATAAAAGTACATTTTGGTTATGTATATGTGGGAGCTAATAAATCACATTCATCTGTTTGGGATTCAAACTGTTGATGATGGCCCATAAAGCCCTCCACGGCTCAGGTTCAGGTTATTTGAAGGGCCCTATCTCTCATTATGAGACCGTTAGGATGCTTAAGATCTAAGGCTTTTCCCTCCGTCCCACTGCCTTCCCAGGCTTGCTTGGTGGGAACAAGGGAGAGGGCCTTCTCAGTAGCTGCTCCCAGACTTTGGAATCCCTGCCAGAGAGAGGATAAGATGGCACCCTCCATGCTTTCCTTCTGTTGGCAAGTTAAAATGTTCCTGTTCTGTTCCATCATTTTAGAACATGACCAGGTTAGGCTTTCAGTGGTGTGCTGCAAATGTTGTGCAGTGGTTTGAGTGTCGGACTATGATGCTGGAGATCATGGTCTGAATTGCTGCTCAACCACAGAAACCCATCGGCTGACTTTAGGCAAGCCATACTCTCTCAGCCTCAGAAGAAGGTAAAGATGAAACCCCCCCTCAACAAATCTTGCCAAGAAACAAGTTGAAGGCACACAAAAGGTGCTATTTTGCTGATTTTTAGTATTTAACTCTACAGGTGCTTTAATTGCTTCTAAAATAACACACATAATGCAGGAGCAATGGATTCAAGCTGCAGGAAAGGAGATTCCACCTGAACCTCAGGAAGAACTTCCTGACGGTCAGGGCTGTCCGGCAGTGGAATATGCTGCCTCGGAGTGCGGTGGAGTCTCCTTCCTTGGAGGTTTTTAAGCAGAGGCTGGATGGCCATCTGTCGGGAGTGCTTTGAGGGTGTTCCTGAATGGCAGGGGGTTGGACTGGATGGCCCCTGTGGTCTCTTCCAACTCTACATTTCTATGATTCTATGATTCTATGATAATGTATTTCACTGATGCTTTTGTATGGATTTTAATCTGGATTAGTTTTAATACTGTTTAAGCTGCCCTGAGTGTCCTTATTGGAAAAGAGGCAGGATGGTTGTGACAATGATGGAGGATTTCATGGTTCTAAAGTGGGGTGAAAGTTACGAGGTGCAGACACAGAGACAGATTATGGAGAGAGAAGAGGGCACCCTGAAATGCCGGTGGAGGTGCCCCCCCACTCAGTCCATGCACATATACACACCCCACGCCAGGCAGAGGTAGGCAACTGAATGAAGAACCAAAGCAGCCCTCAGTTACTGACAAGAGAGCAAGGTCTGATATTTTATAGTAAGCTGGGGCAGGAAGAAGGATCCAGACCTTTCTTTGTTCAGAAGTAAGACTACTATTTTAAAAAATATTCACCTTCACCATATTTTTTCACTGTTCATATTTACACCTTACCATTAATCCCTGGACCAGTATTGGTCCCTGAGCCATTGGCTGCCAGTCCTTGGAGAGTTTCCAGGAAAGACAGAAAAGCTCGGAGCCAATGGGCACAAATATGGGGCCCAACACATTAGAAGAAAATAACTTCTGGTTCCCCATATCAGATAACCTGAGAAGTACCGGGCTAAATGATAAAATACAGCACAGCAGTATGGCCGTAGCAACACAGTGGCAATGCTACCAGAGAAAAGATACATTTGGAGCAAAAGTTTTCACCCCAGGACACAATGAATAATAGCTGTGTTTTATCGGTCTCCCTTCTAGAATGGTTGTCCATCCCCCCAAACAAAGGGGCACCATGACCACAGTGCTCAAAACCATGCACGCACACACGTTGCAGAAGCCACTGCAGTACGTTTCCCGCCTTCGCTTTGCCTCCTTACACTCCACTCTCCTCTTTTTTTAAAATCTATGTAACCTTATTGTTTATAACAATAGACCACATAGCTGAAAAAGCAGAAATCAGAAATACTGAACATGTGTAAAAAGACAAATTAGGATACCATGTCAATTACATTCATCTAGCAGCCACATCTAAAAGAACTGAATGCAACTGATAACAAAACTTTAAAACAAAACGCAGAGTTGTTGTTGTGTGCCTTCAAGTCACATCTGACTTGTGGTTACCCTAAGGCAAACCTATCACAGGGTTTTCTGGGGCTGAGAGTGTGTGACACACCCAAGATCACCCAATGAATTTCCATGGCGGAGTGGGGAATTCAACCTTGATCTCCAGGGTCACAGTCCAGGGCTCAAACTAACTATACAACACTGCACAGTACCTCCCATTAAAACATATGTACAAAAAGATTTGTGACAGCCCAGCGTGATGTCATGGTTTGAGCACTGGACTACAACCCTTGTTTGAATCTCTGCTCAGCTGTGGAAGCCCACTGGGTGGCCCTGGGCATGTCGCACACTCTCAGCCCCAGAAAACCCCATGGCAGGGTCGCCGGAAATCGGACACAACTTGAAGGCACACAACAAGTTCTAAAAGGAAACTGACTGTACTATTTACCCTGCTTAAGACAAATTAATCCAGCCTAAATAAATGTGCTGCTGGCCGATGTAAAGTTGAAGGCTTTCGTGGCCGGAATCCATAGGTTGTTGTGGGTTTCCCGGGCTTTGAGACCGTGTTCTATTAGTATCTTCTCCTGACGTTTCGCCTGCATGTGTTACAGTGGGCTTAACGCACTGTTATGCATATCCCTCGACTAACAATACACCCTGGGGGATATCCCATTTAGCAACAGACCATCACGCGGGCCAACTGTAACACATGCAAATTGCTCCCTCCCACCCGGGAACTACACAAGTACATATACTCTGTCTCACTTCCATGCCACCAGATCCTCTGAAGATGCCAGCCACAGATGAAGGCGAAACGTCAGGAGAAAATACTAATAGAACATGGCCTCAAAGCCCGGAAGACCCACAACAACCTGTGCTGCTGGTCGTTTGAGAACAGATCAAAGAACAGGGATGCATCCAACGAAGATTCAGCCCACACTTCGGGCATACTGTGGCACATGGTACTACCACTGCCAGCGTTTGGTAGTAGTGGTGTATTTTGGTAGCCGCGGTGTATTATTTCTTACCTTCCACCTTCCGGTTGACCTTTCGTCAATCCTTGTAAAACAGCAGGGCACATTTAGTAGAAGGAGCGAGCGGCTGTACTTTTGTCTGCCATGATATGCTTTGAATGCTTTTAAGTTGTTTTAAATCCATTTTTTTTTTCAATTGGACAGCTCATCTCAAGTTTTAAAATCTTTTGTTTGCTTCTTTTTAATCAGGAAGACTGGATCTTAACTGTTTTAACCGCTCCCACACTGGGAGAACAGCAGCACGCCTGCGCGCATAAATAAACAAACAAGTCAAGGGTACTCCTCTGTACGCACACCACTGAGACACGTCGTTCTGACGTTCAGTTGCGTGTCAGCCGCTCAGACACGGCAGATGCCGTCGAGACTCCCCCGGGCAGGCCGCCCCGCCCCGCCCCGCCGCCCCCCGGCCGCGCCCCCCCCCCCCCCCGCTCGCCCCCGCCCCCCGCCCATCCCTCACCGTCTCCGCGGGGTCCGGGCAGCGAGGGCTCCGCCCGCCCTCCGGGAAAGCCGCCGCTCGGCCGCGGGCGCGGCGGAGTCCCCCGCGGAGCCGCGCCTTGGCGGCCGACAGGCGCCTCGCCCTGCGTCCCCGGCCTGCCCAGCCGAAGGCAGCTGGAAGCAGCCGCGGGAGGGGCGGCTTCCTCCTCCGGAGGCTGCCCTGGCTGTTTTTGCAGCAGCTGAAAAACCACCCACCCAGCACCGGTGCAGCGAGGAGGAGGAACGTGTGACTTTCCACGTGTTGTCGTCTTTGGATTGCAACTCGTGTGATCTCCCCTCTTTGGCTAGGGCTGATGGGACTTGCAGTTCAGGAGCACCTGTCACGGGGCTTTTCAGGGTGCCGCTGTCTCCGCCTATTGAACTGCAGCTCCCAGCATTCCTCGCTATGGGCGCCGTTGGCGAGATCTGCTTGGCATTGCAGTCAAATCGCGTCTGGAGGGCTGCATGCTTGCCACGCCTGTTTTAAAGTAATCATCCCACGCAAAATTGTTGGGAATGAATTCTGTGACCATCGAGAAACAAGGGAACACCGTGGTTTGGGTGCTGGCCTAGGACTCCAGGGGACCTGGGTTCGAGTCCCCACTTAGCTGTGGAAACCCACCGGTTGATCTAGCAGTGGTTCTCAACCTGTGGGTCCCCAGATGTTTGTGGACTTCAGCTCCCAGAAGCCCCAGCCACTATGGTCAATGCTGAGGGCTTCTGGGAGCTGAAGTCCAAAAACATCTGGGGACCCACAGGTTGAGAACCACTGACTAGAGCAAGTTAAAGTCTCTCAGCTTGTAAAAACATGTTTAGCTGTCACTTATGGGCCTTTCTGCACCACACTGTTATGATGCTATTATTCCACTTTCAACATCCAGTGGAATCCTGGGGTTTACAGTTTAGGAAGCGGCATTTAAGAATTCTCAGCCGGAGAACTCTTGGACCTCAGTAAACTGCAAACCCCAGAATTCCACAGGATGTTGAAAGTGGAACAGTAGCAATATAACATTGTAGTGCAGAAAGGCCATATGAATCCCCTGAATGTGAATGTGAACCAAAATGGAAAGTGGGATATTTTTCATGCCAGTTCTAGAAGTTATAGATTACAAAGGACTGAATAAAGCTGCCAACGTTACTTTCCTTTCTGTGAGAATGTATGACAAGCATACTTAAATTTTTTAACAAAACGTCCCCAAATCAATATGGTTGTGGCTTTCTAGTTGCAAAAGTTGTGAAGCCCCAAAAGAAACATCAAGATGCACACCAATAAAATATGGACTCATTCATTTTGAATCTCAGAATGTTGACCGATCTAGACAACATTGTAGAATAAATGTCCTTCATAGTTATGCAAAGCTACAAAGATTCGATTTTTATTAAGCCCGTGTTTCAAACGTGTGGACATATTCAGTTTCATTAACAGAAATGGGCACCTATGCATAACCATTGGTGTGGGATAATGGACACTGCGGTCCAAAAGCATCCGGAGGGCCACAGTTGCCCACCCTTGCATTAAAATAGGGTGTGTGTGTAGGTGTGTATGTGTGCTAAGAATAAACCTAGCTATGCAGTACCTTGTGAATCACTTCTGTTTAATTTCCAAAACTCTCTGCAAGAAATCAGTTGAGATAGCTGCCAAAAGGGATCTGAAAGGAGATTATTGGTGGCTTTCTGTCTATTGTCCACTAGACGGCAGTACGCCTTTGGGTTCCCACTGCAGTTTTGCTATTGGGCAATTGAAATGTGCAGTCTGCTGGTTTAATCATTGTGCACTGCCTCTGTATTTGGAATCGATACTGAAAAAGGAAGCAAAACCTGTGTTTAGGTAGCAGAAAACTGTATCAAATAGGCTTTTGTTAATCTAGTGGTTGCTGGTATGGTTCTGATTGGTCACACTGCCTCCTCTCCTCATCTCTTTGTATCCTGACCTCCACGGTCAGTGGAAAAAAACCCTGAAATTCTCAGACAAATCTAGTGTGTTGAGGTTATGCATTGGGGTGTAAGCATGGCCTGCTCTGCCATTGGGTAGAGAAGTATCTGCCCCAGATCTTAGGTGGGGAAGAAGGCAATGGTAGAGATAGCTGTATGTGTCACATGATCTGTCTTAAACCTCCCAAAACTAGTCTGCTGTCCTTGGGCGTAGTGGAAGAGTCCGTTGTATCAGATTCATATGCCTGTCCAGTTGGCTGTTGTCTGTGAACTGGGGAGAGGCACCAAGTGTCATTCACTTGAGGCACAAAAATGTCTCAAGCTGCCCCTGGATCCAAAGTGCACCCTTTTCTCTACCTTTATCCAACATGCCTTTAATGAGGTCCCTGAATAAGAAAGACACATCCCCATTCATTTTGAAACTTGCTCAAATTAAGTGTACCAATGACCAATGGGATTTACAGCTGCCACAGACTCAAGATGTGCTGTCATGGAATCTATATATTTCTCTTTAGCTAAGAAGTGATTCTTAGGAATGCCTGAACACTGCAGTTACTCTGGCTAACACCTTGTTTTAATTCACATAAAGAACATCTCAAATATGAATGTATTAATAAAAGGTTATCCAAGTGCAACCATGCATTAGAAGTTCTGAAGTGGTGTTTAGGAGCAATTTTGAAAATGAGAATGAACAAGCGCGAACATAATGCTGATGTAATAGAAGTATTGTTGGCTGCAGGATTCAATTATCTTGAACAGAAGTGTCCTCTAGATGGCATTTCACCACTACTTCCCTGAAGTAACAGGATAACAGCTCGGAGAAAGGACAATAACTCACTGGCAAAGCATTTATTTGGCATGAGAAATGCTTCAGACATTTCTAGTTTAAATGATCAGGTAGCAGGTGATACAAAAGGATTCTGCTAGAGACACTGTTGAGTTCATGCCACTCACTGGTGAATCACGTTTTCTTGTCTTGTGATGATGCTGGACAGATGAAGAAGTACTCAGCTGCCATGCATCTAGTCTGCATATTGCTATGTAAACTTGGATCCAATGCTACTCCTAGACTTTCAGATGGGGTGGAATATGGGCACAGGTGTATCTTCTAACAACTCTGTCTCTTTTGCCTCTTGGCAAAGACACACCTGGAGTCAGTCACTTCTACAGTGGACTACTGCAAGGTCATGGAACCATCTTTAAAAGCCAATCTGGAAACTTCCATGGATATAAAATGTGGCCACCAGGACTCCAGTGTGACATTATGATGAGAAAGAGCTATGATGTAGATTTATAATGTAAGTGACCCTCCTGGTGACCCTCTTATTTATTTACTTACTGATAGTATTTCTTTATCACTTCCCAGTTCACAAGTGCTTCTGAGGTGATGAACAAATAAAAGCCAATTAATGCACAGATAAAAACATTTTTAAAGCACATTAAAATGCTCTTTAAATTTTTCTAAAAGCAATCTAAAAACATTCCTAGAATCCAGTTTTGAAACAGTTAGAACAGCAGTTTCAAACACTCAATGCCATGTGGAACAGTGTTGTTTTGACTGCCCACCAGAAGCTTAAAAGAGATGGGGCCAGCCTGACTTCCTTGGATAGGGAGTTCCACAGTGGAGGTGCTGCTACAGAGGTCATTTCCGCACGAGACTGTTATAGCGCTATGATTCCACTTTCAACATCCTATGGAATCCTGGGGTTTGCAGTTTAGGGAGGGACCAGCCGGCCCCTCCCTTAACTGCAAACTCCAGGATTCCATGGGATGTTGAAAGTGGAATCATAGAGCTATGAGAGTTTCATGCGGAAATGATGAGAGAAAGTCCCGTTACATGTACCCACCAGCCTGACTTCATGAGATGTTGGGATATGCAACAGGGCCTCCTCTGAGGAGCTCAGATTTCTGGCAGGTTCATTTAAGAGGATGTGGTCTTTCAGATATCTTGGCCCCAAGTTGTTAGGACTTTGTAAAGTCGAAGGCTTTCATGGTTGGAATCCACAGGTTGTTGTGGGTTTTCCGGGCTCTGAGGTGTGGTCTATTAGTATTTTCTCCTGACGTTTTGCCTGCTTCTGTGGCTGGCATCTTCAGAGGATCCTCTGAAGATGCCAGCCACAGAAGCAGGCAAAACGTCAGGAGAAATACTAATAGAACACGGCCTCAAAGCCCGGAAAACCCGCAGCAACCTATGTTAGGGCTTTGTAGGTCAACCCCAGCACTTTGAATTGAGCTTGGAAGTGAATTGGAAACCAGGGTAGTTCTTGAAAGACTGGTGTGATATGGTCTGTAAATGCACACCTGATACCAGTCTGGCTGCTGCATTTTGCTGCAACAGCTGCAGCTTCTGAACAGTTTTCAAGGACAGACCCACATAGGGTATATTACAGTAATCTTATTGACAGGTAACGGAGGCAGGAACCACTGTGGCCAGATCTGCCTTCTCCAAGAAAAAGCGCAGCTGGCACACCAGCCAAGACTGGGCAAAGGGGACTAAGAATGCTGGGGATTGGGAACTAATGCTGACTGGGGGATTCTGGGAGTTATAGTAAAAAAAAGAAAGAAATGACTTCCTATAATACTGAAAAAGGGTGTGGGAACGATATTATCCTTCATACATCCTTTCTTAACAAGATCATGAGGAAGAAGAAAAGGCTAGTGCCTTTCTCTCTGGAATATTTGACAGGATAACTGCTGGTTGGGGCAAGACTTTAAACCTCCCTGGTTATGCCACCAATATTCTAGTGACGACAATTAGTTTAGTTTCCCCCTTTCTCAAATTTATGTTTATGATCATGTTGAGATGGATATGATCAAACACCCTGTGTGACTTTCAGCATCATGGGTGGGGGAGTGTGGTTTTATTTCTCTGTGTGAAAAATGTGTGTATCCCCTGACTGATGTTAAATGCCACCCTTGGGGCTATAAAGTTTGCTGTAAAGGTTGTTGTGAATGATTCCCTCTCCAGGCAGTTCTTGCAGTTCCAAGCCCCTGGGCTCCTTCCATTCACTTGCCCCTTCCCCCTCAAGATCTTTCCCTGGATCAGATACTTGGGCCTCAAAGGTGATCTTTATGTGGAGCAGTGGATGTGTTGTTCTGTGGGTTCACTGGGGCAAGCATCATCGCACTCTATTAGAACTTAATAGGAACAGGCAGGTGCAGTTGTTAAGAAAAGAATAAGCAAGTTGAAGTTTCTTAATACATAATTAACCCCTGAACTATTTAATAATTCACAGCTCCCCAAAACCCTATTCAATTCTTCCTCTGACTGACTCTATTCTCTCCATTATAGCATTTTCCTATCTCTGTGCCATCTTCTCCCTGCCCTCAGCAGTCGTTTTCCTGTTTGTCTTCTGCCAGAGACAAGCCTCGGTTTTGTATCCTTTGTCCCTCTCAGGCCCCTGCACCAGTTTCTCTCTTCGCACTTTCCTCTAACAGTTTGGCTAATATGTCAGTCATGTACTCACTTCACTGTTGTGTACCTGCTTAATTGCGATAATCTTCTATCATCAGTTTTTGCATCTACTTCACTGCCTAAGAATTTGGATAATGTTATGCCAGTCTTGCACCCACCATTTCCAGACCCAGTTCACGATGCTGGCTTTGATCTTTGAAGAGTTAAGTGTCTTAGGATCGAGGGTATCTTAACTTTTTTTTTAAAGATATTTTTTATTAAAGCGTATACTTGAAAATAAAAAAAAAACCCTTCCCACTTCCAAGCTTGTTATCCAGTTGAATCTGCTTGTTTCATGCCATTCATACATTGTTACTGCAAAATCAAAGGAAAGATTATCTTACATTGTTACATCTTATATTATTACACTGTTGCTTTGTAACATTACCTTATTACGTTGTTGCATTTCATTACATACAATCTTACTTTATTGCTTTTTCTTTCTTATCCTATGTCTTTATCCAGTTTAAAACTTCTCTCCGTTTCCTTTCAAAGTTTTAGATAGGTTTATTTTTCAAAGAAAATGTTAACTTTTCTATCTCAACCATATCCAGGACTTTAAATTTCCATTCTTCTATATCAACATATTTCTTTTCTTTCCAATGTTGCGCATATATCAATCTTGCCGCAGTTATCAGGTATAACAATGTCTTCTGGTGACACCTTATTTCTCTTTGTTGCCCTAATATATTTAACAGATAAAATTCTGGCTTCATTTCAAAATTTAAATTATAAATTCTTTGAATTTCATCATGTATTTCCTTCCAGAATTTCCTTACTATCTTACAGGTCCACCACATATGAAAAAATGACCCCACCTTTTCCTCACAGGCTGTCTTAACATTTTGAATTTCCATTCTTTATAATTTTTTGTAATCTCTCTGGCGTCATATACCAGCTGTGCAACATTTTATAATAGTTTTCTCTTAAATTTAAATTTAATGTAAATCTTAAATCTGTTTTCCATACCATTCTCCAACTCTCAATATCTATTGAACGTCCTATATTTTGTGACCATCTCACCATTGTTTCTTTAATTTCTTCCTGTTCCATTTCTCTTTGTAATAACAAGTTTGGATGTTCTTTTGAGGGTATCTTAATAAAGGCTTCCTCCTGAACAGAACTGACCTGCATTCTTTTACTCAACCTCCCTTCTGTAACCATTGGAGGCATGGCATGTATTTAATGAGATGTGCTCACTTTTGGATGGGACCAACCAAATTGCGAAAAGCCTTCTGTTCACCTGCTACCCACTTTCAGAAGAGCAGTAAAGACTGTTATTACATTGAGTCTTTCAACTTTTTTCCCCAAAGAATGCCCCTGAAAGTTCTTTTGTGATCTACTTCTGCTGCATTTTGTCTTTGAAACTGGTCTTATGAATTAGTACTATCTAGGCATTCTTTTTGTAGTTACGTTCTTGCTAAGTACCCAAAATAGTAGTTTCAAGAGAAATACAATCTTGCATAGTCAAGGTTTTCTCTTTCTATTTCTCTCTGGCTGACATTGCCTGTAAACTCTTCACACTGTGTACAAATAGGAATAAAAATAAAAAGCCCCCACAATAATTTTCTGGAACTTGCCTTCTTGTGAATTACTTCATTTTTGTACTTCCTTAGAAATTAATAAAAAGTAATATAATCTCTGAAAACTAAGTAATAAAAACTGCTGTTGTGTGCACACTTTGTTTGGAATAAGACTTCCTCAAACTTTTCTGACTAAGCATGCATTGGATCAAATAATCCAAAGCAAACTTACATCTAAATAAGTTCTACTTAGCTTGGTTTTTTTTTTTTTTTTGGTGTTCATCTTGTTACCCTAAGAGGTGGGGGGCATTGGGGTCCATCTACAATGCCAGCGTCTCCTTAGAATTTGGCGAAATTATAGCTCAAAGGAGGCCTGTGAGAGGAGGATCAGGATCTTTTCACTTAATGCATACAAGTACTAACTGTTAAGAGGCCTCCATTTAAAGTTAAACAGAATATTTTATTTGAATTGACAAACACACAAGAAATCAGACACCCTTAAGAATTGTACAAGGCTATCAGAAAATGAGATAAGAAAGGTTGGGTGGAGAGAGATTGGGTGGAAAGGGGAATAGTTATGAGTCTTGAAGAAGGAGCTTATGGAGGAGGGGTTCAAACAGCATCTGAGGGTAGCACGGAGGAGTGGCAGTCTAGACTACATTCTATGTACTACAATCAGCTGGGGTTGAAGCTAGGGGTTTTATACACTATTTCACACCCTAAAGGGGTGCGTTCACAAATTCGTAATGGCTTTCCCATGGAACTGACAAAGGGGTCTGGAATGGGCTGATGCTCAACTCCAGAGTGACAAAATATTGATGGGACTTGTGACAGTCTCTTAATGTTCAGTCAGGGAGGGTGTATAGGGAAGATCTATGTAGAGCAGTGGTTCTCAACCTTCCTAATGCCGTGACCCCTTGATACAGTTCCTCATGTTGTGGTGACCCCCAACCATAAAATTATTTTCGTTGCTACTTTGTAACTGTAACTGTAACTTTATAACTAACTGTAACTGTAACTTTATAACTGTAATTTTGCTGTTATAGTTACTGTAACTGTAACTATAACTTTATAACTGTAATTTTGCTACAGTTAGTTATAGTTACTGTAACTGTAACTATAACTTTATAACTGTAATTTTGCTACTGTTATAGTTATAGTTACTGTAACTGTAACTATAACTTTAAAACTGTAATTTTGCTACTGTTATGAATCGTAATGTAAATATCTGATATGCAGGATGTATTTTCGTTGTTACAAATTGAAGATAATTAAAGCATAGTGATTAATAAAAAAAGATATGTAATTATATATTGTGAAATATTTATTTCTAATTACAAATAAATGAAATTTTGTCTTGAAGCATGGGTAACAGGCTTAATATATCAACAGAAAACTACATTTCTACATTTTGCAACAGTATGCGTAAAAAGCCAACATCAGTGCGAAGGTTGAGCTTGCTTGCTTCTCACCAGATCAGAAATTCTCGGGGCAGTCTTTGCAAGAGCACAACGAAGATCATCTTCCACAACAAGTCTACTCCTGTATTTCGACTTGATAACCAACAAGCTTGAAAACCCTATTTCACAAAGATATGTTGTTGGAAATGGAAGAAGAAGGCGCAACACAGTCTCAGATAGAACAGGATATGACTGAAAACACTTGATCCAGAATTTTGAAACTGGCATTGTAGAGAAATCAGTTCTCTCTGCATCGCTGTTAATAAGTTCAATGAACTCCTCTTGTGCTGTCTCAGGAACATCTTCAACTTTGACTATGAATGGGCTTCTGGCAAGTGCAAATGGGGTGTCAGGTAGATTTGGAAAGTACGAAGAAATTTCCTCTGCAAGTATGTGCAAGTGTTCTTTCACAGAAATCATCATCGGAATCCTTTTGTCTGGTTCAATGTCATGTTCCTCAAAGAAAGCAGATAAGGTAGGCAACATGTAAGTTTTTCTTTCATCCAATTTTTTTTGCCAAAGCTGAAGTTTCATTTGGAATGATCGGATCTTTTCAGACAAATCGAGGCATGTTGCATTTGGTCCTTGCAGTGATAAATTTAACTCATTCAAGATGGTAAAGATGTCAACCAAGTAAGCTATTTTCTGCAGTTCACTTTTATCACTGAAAAGTGCTTCGAACTGCGGTCTTGCTTTCTGATTAAAAAATGTTTTGAGTTCATCACGAAGCTCAAAAACACGTTTTAAAACTTTTCCTCTTGGCAACCATCTCACTTCAGTGTGAAATAACAGAGTATTGTTCGGCGCATCCAGCTCGTCGCACAGTTGCGAAAACAGTCGACTGTTTAAAGCGCTCGCCTTTATGAAATTTACAGAACTTATGACGCTTTTCATTACTTCTTGTAACTCTTGTGGTAGCGTCTTCGTTGCCAATATTTGCCGATGAATCATACAGTGAGTTCCAATGACTTTTGGTGACTCATTCAATACCAAACGTTGAAATCCAGATCGACATCCTAGCATGGCTGGAGCACCATCTGTGCAAACACCACAAACCTTTTCCCAAGAGATCTCCTGCTCTTCCAGAAATGAACCAACTGTGTCAAATACATCACGTGCAGTAGTTGTCGTTTAAAGAGGTTTGCAAAAAAGAAACTCATCTTTAAACTCGCCATCATTAACATACCTCACGTAAACCAGTAACTGTGAACAGTTCGCAACGTCTGTAGATTCATCAAGCTGGATACTAAATATTGTAAGTGGAGCAGAAATGGAAATGAAATGGCTTCTCACAGAAGCCTCACACATGTCAGGTTTTTATAGTCACCCAGCTAGGCCAAACTTAAAGGAAACTGGCACCTTTAAAAGGAGTAAGAACCATTGTACAGAATTTAATTAATTCCTACAGTTTAGGAAAAATAAAAAACAAGAGAAGAACAATTATCACAGGCCCTGCTACCTTTCTGGGGATTGAAAAAACATATGGTAGTTCCGATTCAGAGGCCAACTTCTTCCCTCAGATAAGGAAGCGTACAGAAAATATAACTGTTTTAATCATAGAGGCCATGCTACAAATAAATGTAAAAGACTGCCCACTGAAGGGGGATGGCAAAGAGATAAGGGTAAAGCACTAACCTGGAATTCTGCAAAATGCAAACAATAGGTACTCGCTGGGAAATATAGGGACCCAAAATCCAGGAACACGATACAGGTGAAGGAAGAGCCAAGGCTGAGAGAGAGAAGACGACCATATGTGAAAGAAGAAAGATAGGTTTTGCTTCAATGTGTTCAGGCTTGTTCCTGCTTCCACTCACCCCCCCCCCCGCAACTGAGTTCTTAAGTCTGCTGTCTGCAGCTGTGTTTGACTGGATTTCTTTGCCAGGCTTGGCGCCAACATTACCAATAGTGTGGGGGAAGAGCTAGGTTCCCCCTTCCCCATTTCCAACCCGGGTGGTGATGGTGATGGCAACAGGAGGAGAATCCCAGCCCTGCATCCTCCTCCTTCCTTCCTCTGCTTCTATGCCGTCACACTTCATGGCAAAGGAGGCGGCGGCTGGCCGGCTCCCGCTCCGGCGGCCCCTCAAGCCAGGGAGCGGCTCCGGCAGGCGAAGCAGCCCCCCGCTCGCCTCCCCCCCGCCCAAGTCTCTCGGCTGCCGAGCCGCTCCCATCCCAGGGCCGCCTGAGAGCACAAACTGAGCCCCGCAGCACTGTCTCCTGCCCCCCGCCCCCGCCCAGTTCCCTCTGCCGTCGCCCAGGGACGCTCGTGGCGGCGGCAGGGAAGGCAGCGGCTGGCTGGCTCCCGCTCCGGCGGCCCCTCAAGCCAGGGAGCGGCTCCGGCAGGCAAAGCAGCCCCACGCTCGCCTCCCCCCCGCCCAGGTCTCTTGGCTGCCGAGCCGCTCCCATCCCAGGGCCACCTGAGAGCACAAACTGAGCCCCACAGCACTGCCTCCTGCCCCCCGCCACCGCCCAGTCCCCCTCTGCCTTCTACCTGGTTCCACTCGGCCCGCCCCACGTCACCACGCCGCCCGCCCCGGAGTCACTGGGAAGCACGGCCGCTACCTACCTCACAGCCGGCCACGCGTCTGTGCTTTGCTCCAGGAGGGAGAAAGAGGGAGGAGTGAGCGCAAGAGCCCGCTTGGGCCGTTAACTCCTCCCCTTCTTCCCCGCCCGCCCCGCCCTCCAGCTCCACCGGGAGGGTGGAGGAGGAAAGGATGGCGCCAAGGAGGAGGTGGCCAAAGTGAGAAAGCCCACTGGCGGTGGCGGTGGCGGCGGCGAGGGGGAGCGGCGACCCCCCGTGAAAGGGTCATGCGACCCCCCCGGGGGTCGCGACCCCCAGGTTGAGAACCGCTGATGTAGAGTAAGATTGAGGGATGGTCCCTGACTGTTCACCACTCTGGGCAGTTTGTCTTTCATTGTATTCAAAAAGGGCAAGAGCATGAGGCAGTGAAAGGATTAGCATGAACCCATCAGTGTTGGGGTTTTCCACATAATCCCATTTGAACTTTCATGACCCAGGACATGTCTCCAGTCAGCATAACCCCAAACATGCTCTCTGGCCAGCATTACCCTGGTCATGTTCTCTGCTCATTAATAAGTCTAATTTGTGAAAATTGCATTCCTTGTAAGAGAGGTGGCAGGATATGTTAACAATCTACAATCTTTCCATGAATGGAAAGCATGCTTATTTTTTTCCTGACACTGACTACTTTGAAAAATTACCTTTAGCTCAGGGAATTGTGGCTGCTATTTTCATCAAAAAGCAAAGAAAGCCAGAGTTTAAGAAAGCATTTATTCTGCTGTAGACAAATTTTAGGGGGCCAACGTGGTATAGTGGTTTGAACATTGGACTATGACTCTGGCAATAAGAGTTCAATTCCCCACTCGTCTGTGGAAATCCACTGGGTGATGTCTGGCGCATCACACACTCTCAGCCCCAGAAAACCCAGTGATAGGGTCACTATAAGTTGGAAATGACTTGAAGGCAAACATTGACAAGACAAATTTGGACTGCTGGTAGCTATCCTTCAAAAGAGTTCAGGGTAGGATGGGAAGAGGAAAGAAATACAGGTTGGGGAGAGGGAAGATGAGAGTGTATATATGAAATCAGAAAATAGTATTTGTTCTTTGAGTAGGACTGTTAGGTGTCCATCACTTTAAAAACTTTGAGGCAGTGAGCGTCTGGCTGCATCCCACAGCAGAAAGGAGATACAGGCATGTGAAGGGGCTGTGCTGTTGCCAAGCTCTTAAATAACAACCAGAGTCTTTGAATTAATAACAGATACAATCAGGCAGCCCAGCGAGTTACGCATCATGTACTTCATCAAGCTTGGCCCATGCCCAGAAAAGGCCAGACTCAGGAATATGTAGTTTTAAGTGTGAAGGAAAGGGAGGAAGTGTGTTCAGTGGTGTTCCACCGGTGCTAGGACCAGGCATACCGAGGCACTGCCCATGACATGTGTTACTGTGCTCCCACATCCATATACAAAGTTTGCATAGGTGCAGGAGAAAGACCTGTTATTAAATATCCTAGCATTGTAGGATATGGTTTATATACCAAAGGGAATTAGCAATCAGACAAGAGAGTGCAGGCTAAAATGAAGAATCTGTAGTTTTATTATGAAAAACAGCTTTTGTGCAAGAAATGTAAGCTGGACCTGCAGTATCAAGAGGTCCAAAAGAAGATCGTTTCTTCCTTTTCTGACCTCTCGCCCCTGATCAAGCAAATATTTGTTGGTCAAGCTGGAGGAGTGTCTCACCCATTTTTGGGAACAGTTGAAGACCTTCCTCTTTGACTCACCATCTTAAGCTGTTGAGTTGTATTTAAGGTGCTGAGATGGGTAGTGACTGGTGGGGCATTGGGGATTTCATTCCATGTATTGTTGTGGTGTTCTGTTTTATTGTATGTCCCTGATTGTATACATCATCATCATCATCACCACCACCACCACCACCATTGGAGAGAGGGCATCAACAGGGATCAGATAACCATACAAATCCTGCTTAGAGAAGGAAAGGTCATAATATAACTTAATGTAGCATGAAATAGCATCACTATTACTGTAATAACAGCAATGTAATACTGTGGTACTGTGGTTGTATTACCAAGCAATGGGAAGACAATGGAATTAGAGAAGAGAAAAAGAAAGTGGAATAAAAGTTACACTTCTCCATTTCTGTTGAGGAATGGTGTGGTAAAAATATGAAGGTCATAGAGGGAATTTTTCTGTTTTGGTTGGATAGGAGGAAGCTCCCCTCTCTAAATTGTGCAACTATTTTGGGGTCTTTACTTCTCTATGCTGCGGATAACAACACTGTAATTAGCACCAAGACCAAGGCTGCTTCTGTGGTGGATTCCAGGGCCAAGCAGAACCATTTTAAATGTCTTTACTGTTTCTCTTGCAAAAGCTTGAAGTGGGAACATAGGCACTAAAAAGTTGCATGTTTCCTGTGGATCCCAAACTAAACCAAATTTATAGTAATAAAAATAAAGGTGGGAGAGGAGCACTAGGGTAGAAGAGTAATGCCAGGTGTAATGTAAAGCTAAATAAGAAAATGGATCCCACAGTTGGACCATGGCCTTGAGAGCAGTCACCAAGTCAAAAATGAAAGAGGGGGAGCTGTGTGTGTGTTTGCAAAATGTCTGGCCACATTGGGGAAGCACAACTGCTTGTACCTGGGGAACAGCAAATACTAAGCTCATAGTTATGTGCCTTGAAGTCAACTCTGACCTTTGGTGACCCTGTCCTAGGGCTTTCTTGGCAAGATTCATTCTGAAGAGATTTGCCATTGCTTTCCTCTTAGTAGGAGAGAGTGTGAGTTGCCCAAGCTCACACGGTGGTTTTCCATGGTCCAGTGGGGATTTGAACCTGGGACTCCCAGGGTCATAGCCCACTATTTAAACATATGCTGGTTGTGTAAATACTATGGTAAAGCTTCATAAATGTCAATAAAAGTATAATTAACAGAAATAAATGGCTAGTACACCGTAATTGCTTCAGACTGGGGAAATGTTAACTCAAGTAAACCATCTCACAAGGCTGAGAAGGTTTGGAGTAGACAATCAGATGTTCAGGTTACCAAGGGGAGAAAGGGAAATGGGAGCAATAAAGATCTTTCCCTCAGCCATTCACATGCATAACAGAGAAGGAATAGCTGAGGGAGTTGCCACGTGCAGAGAAAAAATACTTTAGGTACAGTGGGCTCCAGGTATCCTCTAGGGTTTGGTTCCAGGCCCCTTGTGGATACCAAAATTCATGGATGCTCAAGTTCCATTATGCACAGTGCTGTAGTAAAATGGCATCTCTCATATAAAAGGGCAAAATCAAAGTTTGCTTTTTGGATTTTTTAAAAAATATTTTCAAGCCATGGTTGGTTGAATCCATGGATACAGCATCCGTTGATATGGAGGGCCCATTGTAATTATATCCCCCTGAATTGTGTCTCTTAAACCTGAGACTTACCTGAGGAGGAGCAGGAAAGGTTGTACTGCTAAAAGCAGGGAGTGGAAGAGGACAGAGTCACCAAAGCCCTCTGAGTTAGAACAGGAATTTTAGAAAGAGAATTGGCTAATGTGATTCTCTGATTAAAACTCTGGATCTGGAAAGCGGCATGAGAGAGAATGATTTCAGATTAAAGCAGCCAGGCAAGGTCTAGCCAGTGATTTCAGTAATGTTCCAACAGGGTACAACAACATTCAAAATCCATAGAAGAGTGCTGCCTTTATACGGCATCTAAAATGCACAGAATGCATCATGTATTTTGTTGGCCGGTAAGGGTATTGCTCGTTTGTGGATTTTGGATTTTGTTGTATTGTGCTGCATAGCCATCACGGCTACTTCTGAGTATGGACCAGTAGGTCCTCCAGAAGTAGGAGGCAGAAAGCTTTTGACTAAGATGATGGCAGTAAGCAGACCCTACCCCCACAGTGACTCTCCTTGAATCTAAGATTTCTTTTATCTGATTTGGGAAGAGGAAATACCCTTCGGCTCAGCTCAAACGGTTCCTCTAAAACAAAGGAACCAGCAGAATGGGCAACCCATCTAGGTTTCCTGAGAGACATTATTGGATACTTGGCTTATCAAACAGTAGCAATGTCTCACACAAATTTAAGAGACATTACAGAATGTCTGTAGGCTGAGACAGGTGAAATCACAGGCTGTATTTAACACAGAAGAACAGTGCTGAGCTGTTCACCTTGCTTGAAGGGCACAAAGGTGTACTTTCCTGCCCATCTTGATTGTTTGTCAACTGCAGGATGTCACACTGAGAGGTCAGATTTTGCCTGGAGATGTTCATTCGCGTTCAGTTATTTAATCAGCAGCACTAGTTAGTGGAGTTGCATTCCTAATTTCTTTTCCAGTATAGGCATTGACACAAGGATTTGGCTAGAAAGGCCTTCTTAATTAATCTTTCCTCTCTCCTGAGCCAAGCAGACTCAACAGGCTCAATGCAGAACATATATGCATGCACACTCACGTAGTTTGGCAGGAGTATTGAACAAACAGAGCCATATTGGCAACACGCATTACACAGTGCAATTATACAAAGTTCCATATTGAAGCTGAAACTAAAAGATGTCCATACAACTGCAAAGTTTCCAAGGCTGCAAATTGAAATGTTGGGTTTTTTTTTTAAAAAAGAGTGATGTCATAGAGTAGAAATTAAATGCTATAGTTTTCTTTTGAATATTTGGACCTCTGACTATACAGCCTTTGATTACTTTGACTGATGAAACCTTGTACTTTTCACACTCTGATCCTGTATTCACCTATTTTGGAGTAACTTATGTTTGCATTAGTTGGATTTGGTTCTAAGTAAATGAATTTAGAATTAGGTTTTAATGCCTTTGCATTCAGTGATAGATAATTAACAATTCAAACAATTCAATTCAAATTTCCATTTCATAATATATAGGCATATGGTTGGCCCTCCACATTTGCTAGGCTTATGAGCACAAGACCCTTGCAAAAGTGGGAAAATCACAAATAACAAAGGGGGGGAAAGGGGCTGAGGCATGGTAGGTAGAACAGGCACCAAGGGTATAAACCAGGTTTGGGAAAGGAGAGGGAAGGAGAGTCAATATGGTGGCTCTGTACTTCCTCTTTCACACTGATCTCCTTACTTGGGATTGGGGTGGCATTGGGAGAGGGTTCATGGTGCTGGGAAATCAGGATATGAAGGTCCTTAGCTGGTCAGGCAGCGGCTGGTGGAGACGGAGGAGGAATCAGATTTTTTAAAGCTGTGTTGCCAAGAAGAAAGATTCCAGCAGAAAAGAAGGACATGAGGTGGGAGGCAGAGGTTGAAGAAAGAAATAATCACATTCGGGAAAGTCGAACTTGCAAAAGTGGAGAGCTGACTGTATTGTCATTGCCTCCACTTCTACAGATAAAACGAAGATCTAATGACAGTACTACAAAGTTTTGGTTCTTTTGGATGAGAGACACTGGTTATTTATAGTGCTATTACCCTGTTATTTATAGTATCGGGTTTATTTATACACATAAAATCTGGGGAGTAGTGAAGACAGGGTGAACTCTTCAAGAAAAAAGACATTAATTCAAAAAGACCAATAGTAAATCCAGGATGCTTGACTTGACTCTGTTTTTTCAGTCTTATTCTGACCTAAATTCAAACTGCCTCCAGACGTTTCTGTATCCCTTTGTCTTACCAGGAGAATATTACTTTCTCCAGCTTTGATTGGTATTACATTCAAAAAGCAAGAAACAAGATCCCCATTGTAATTCTCTTCCCCCTCCAATGATGCCCTGCCATTACTATAAGATGAATGATTAATATGGCTGAAGTGTTTGTTAGAGCTCTTTGCCTGTCCATTCCATGCCCGCTTCGAATCCCTTTTCAATCAAGGAAGCCAAGGCCATCAGTTTGCAAGACCTCAGCACAGCTATCAATGACCTCTTTGAAGTCTCTCATTTATGGGATCTCTATAGGCTGAAGCCAACCTGACGGCACATAACAACAACAACAACAAAATCTTGATTTTACTGGTGTGAGAAACATATGAATGTGGTAATACTTTTGCTTTTAAAAGTGAAGCTAAAGGGTAAAGTAAAAATTACTTGTTGATATTTCCAACTCATTTAAACTGCAGTGAGGTAGCTTGTTTCTCCACATTCAGGAATAGTTTAGCCATGAGTAGACATAAGTAGTCCCAGGTATCTCATTGCATTCAAACCTACAGACAAAACCACATTTTGAATGTGGCCTAATACGTCAATTTTGTGGCAGGGTTTATATTTCTAAGACCTACACCAAACTGCGTAACTTTTATTCATCCTGTTCTCAAACTTTCAGCAGGTTTGAGTTGTATAGCTTTTTATGTTGTCACATTGACTCTGTTTTTGAGCATTATTTATTAATTAATTAAAAATATTTCTAACATGTTCATTATTGTGGGAACTCGGTGGCGTACAAATAAAACAATGTAACATAAGTGCGAGAGTTTTGAATATCTGATAGGAGGCTTGTTGTCAAGAAATTGTTGGACACGTATGACAATTGGAAAGAACTCAATTTCAGCAGTTGTTCCTTGCAGCTGACTTTCTTGTAAATGCTAGCAGCAGGTGGCTCTAATGCCAGTGGGAGCGAATCTGTTTTTTGTTTTGATCTGATTTGTAAAGGAGCTATCCAAGGTGCTCAACTCTAGCCTCAAAAGAGATTCAGCACCATGGACATATCCCTTAATAGACTGAATTTGTCACCCCACTAACATTGGAGCTGCCGACTGCCACTGTATAAACATGCCCCATAACGTGATTTCATGTGTGAATTAAATAATTACGTAGTTTCTTCTTTATGCTAGTTTAAACAACCGTATCTTTGTGAAAATTGGGGGGAAGTTTGCAAACAAAAACTTCCACTGCTGAAGATAAAGATTTTTTTAAAAAAGAACTATGCTTGATTATGTGACAGTTACGTATGACAGTGTGTGTGACATAATGAGGGACTGACACCGAAGTAAGAAGCTGAGTGATAGCAGGAGAGGAAGTCCACTTGTTACCTGTAACTGCTGGGATCAGGGCCTTCTACTGGTATGTACTTCTCTGGAATTTCCCATTATTTGTACCCTGGAAGATCTCCATGTCATTTGAATGTCAAGCGGAGAAGGGACCACACAGGATAATGCTGTTCTAAGAAAGTGGGAAGTGTTTAAAAAGTAGCACAGGAATGGGAATTGTCCACATTGTCATCAACATAAATTATCCAGTTTTAATATGTATTAAAACTGAATCTGTTTTACATCATAGCAGAAAGGCTTATGATGGCAGAAGTCTCAAACACTTTAGATTTCCCTTGGAGTGAACAGAATGCAACACAATATGAACCATTAACTGTGGATTCCTGCATTGGCAGAGGGCTATGTTAGATGAATTTTAGGATCCCTTCCAATTGCAGGATTTTACAGATTCATGTGATGGAATTAGAAAGTTCAAATCTCTGTTTTCTCATAAAGCTCACAAGGTCACTATAGTCACAATTGCAGACTTCTGTTTTAATCTACCCCATATTATTGGTGTTAGTGTAAAAAGGAAGTCAATAAGCCCATGCAAAGACAGGTGGTACTCTACTCCCCGCTCCACCATTTTGCTTGGTTGCCAGGGTGCCTGGGAAAAAACATTCACTAGCTTTAAGACAAAAGAGAAGAGAACAGAAGGTATACAGGCATACCTCAGTTAACAAAGTAGATGTGTTTCTGGGAATCACTGCTTTAACAGAAAATTTGGTTCCAGAGGCAGAAATAACTTGGAAAGAATTGGAATAGATTCCTACACCACAAAAAAGAAGAGTAGTTTAACATGCCATAGCAACATTTTCATTCAAACTCACAATATGGCCAGGTGAAATGAAACAACCAGGTCAGGTAGACTTTGTAGAAGTAAACAACACTTTGAACCTTCTGGCGATCCTAGGAAGGCTTCTTCCAAATGCACCTACGGATAATTTTTAGAGTTTCACCAGCCTTCACTTTTCTTATGATTTCCATTTTGCTGCCCACATTTACGGATCTATTCTGCTTTAATGTGCTGGGGGTAAGTGGTGTGGCAGCCTATCTGCTTTCTCATTTTCTCTTTGTTTTGTTCTTCACACCTGCCCAGTAAGGAATTCTGGAGGCAGCTGCTGCTTATTTTGCTTGTTGTAGGCTGGTGTACACATGCAGTAGGATTGATTAGTGCAGAATCCCATTCTGCCCAGCTCATACGTTATATTGTTTGCTGCAGACATGCTCCTGCAAGCTGAGACAGAATGTCAGTGATTCTCCACCCTTCCTTTAGCATCTTCCTAGTTCTGAAGCTGGGGAAAAAAACTTCTAGCTAGACAGAGGACAAGGAGAGAAACTGGGGCCTAGTGTAAAAAGGAGCTTCTTTGTCAGAAACTCTGTTATCTGAGATATGCCTGTAATCATCTGCATTGGTAGTAAGATTCAGATGTTTTAGCTTACTCCTGCAACATGACCTCATTTTTTCTTAAAGGGCCCACATCCCCAAATACAGGATTTTGAGTGTCCTTTTCAGTCTACATAAAGCAAAACTTTTGTAGCCCTCAGATAAGTGGTGTTCCTTAAAATAAGGGACACCAGGCAACCCTAGAAGGAACAGGGCTGCAGATCCTCAAATAAGAGACATCCTTTACAACAAGGGACCCTTGGCAATCTCAATTCACTTCATTTGTATCTTGCCCCTTCAACAACCATTCCATGTTGGTAGGATGATAAGAAGTTTGAATAAAATAAAAATATGATTTGTAAAATATTTTCAAAAAATTACAAAATAAAATCGACAAAATTGAACCACACCAATCCAATTCAGAATGAAATCATTAGTTCATGGATGACTTATTCTTAAAAACCTCAGGTAACACAATGGCTAAGACAGTGATGGGCAACCATGGAAGGCTGGAGGGCTTTGGAGGGCTGCCGGAGACCTTGGAGGGCTGCCCCCCTGCATCTATTCCTGCAAAACAAACATACATACATACATACATACATACATACATACATACATACATATGTGAGAGAAATTTTTAAACTGTGCCCAAATAGCCTCTATGTAACGGGGAGCACTCTCAACATGATTTTGAGCCTTCTTGAGGCATTTTAGGCTCGAGAGAGGCCATCTTTAATAAAAGAGAGTGAGAAGAAGTAATTTCCTGTTCATTTCCTACTTCAAAAGGGCCTCTCTTGGCATAAATGGGGCCAAAAAATGGTGGAAATGCCCTCCCTTTCCCCTAGATGGCATTTGGGTGAGTTTTGGAGCCAAAAAAAAAAAAAAAGGATTTTAATAAAATGTTGCAAAATGTTTTTTACTCCTGGAGGACCCAGGGATGTCCTTCCTTTGTTCCAGCAGTAGACATTTCCCTTATGATAAAGTAGAAACGGGGATGGTGTAGGATTTCAGTTCTGAACTAACATACATTCCCCACCACACCATAACATGTGAACTAATCTCAGCCCCTAAATTAGTTTGAACACTCTTCGAATCTGAGCACTGTTCTTTATTCAGAAGCATTATTTTTACAGTACTATTTGTTAAAATCAGACTAATGTATAAGGCATCATATTTCTATCTATTCAGCCATAATTCCATCCTTTTGTGAACATATGTCCCTGTGTTATCATATGATATGTCTATTAGTCCAAAGATTTCCCAAATTGATTAATCCTGTATTCCAGTAAAATAATCATTACAACAGTCCTGGAGAATGTTGCTTAACCATATATGCTGTTTAACTTAGACTCCTAAGATCTGTAGCTGATGATGGGAAATGAAGTCCAACAGTATCTGGTAGGTCCCACATTCCTCCCTCAGCAAGAACTTCCACTGGTGAGTATATAAGCTGTAACATGAAAACAGGGAGTTTCTAACACGAAAGTGTTAGAGTGATTTCCCATATTGCAAAACTTTGAGGACACAAGGGACACTGAATCACTTTCACTGTGCATGAAAGCATCATGTGGGAATGATGTATTTCCCTTACTCACAGACAGATACACAACATTTTAAGTCTCCTGTCATGGAATCCCCCAAGAGAGGCACTTCAAACCTTTGTTTATCTCCTTAGTTTTCAGTAGTGGGTCATCAAGACATTGTCTTGCTTGTGAGCTTCTCAGAAGCATCCCAATGGCTCACTTATGATGGAGACAAAATAGAAGATTAGATGGGTCCTTTGGGCTAATCCAGCATGCCTGCTGTTACGGAGAATGGGCCATTGAAACTGATTCTTGTTAACTGCATGACTCAATTGATTCTCAGCCGTGGGCAAAATTCTCTTCTGGTTCTGCTTCTTTTAAAACTGAAGGTTGACAGTTTCCAAGGGATGCAGTCAGTAACATCCAACAGCAGTCATCCAGTGCTATTGAGAAAATACGAAATTCACTTGTGGTAAGGAACACTGAATTCTAAAGAGTAGGAAGTGGCACTTTCTTAACCAGGAGTGCACTACATACCCATATTCTTTGTGCCTCTACGTTCCTCTCTCCTTTCTCTTCCTTATACAATTTTGCCACTATACTGCTTAATAACTAGCAAATATTAGAAGCATACCCAGCCATACACTGTTACCTCTGTCTGAGTTGCTTGGTTTCCTATCATAACCATAATCACAATTATTCAGCCCATGATCATTAAACTTAACTTTCCACCATGCTATAGAATTAACATTATTTAGTTATGTCATATTCTTGGGCTACCTAATTGTTTGATTCATAAATTATAAAAAGTATTTCTTAATTGCCAAAGGAGAAGCAAATGAAAAAAGTAAAAATCCTGTTTTTAGTGAGTGACTGGTCACATCATTCAAAGAGCAGGAGCTGGTGTGCAAGGTCAGCCATCTCTTTACTTCATCATAAATCAAAAGGAACAATTGTGGGATGGTAAATAGCAGACCTTCATGGTCTCGTTAGAGTCCCACATCTGGGTTCTGTGCCTGTACACAGACTATGCTATGGAAGTTGGATAAGTAGGTTAGGCTTCTGGTGTCTCTCCATCTTCACATCTGATCACACATGAAATGGTGGGGGGGAGCTTCCTACCTTTCCACTCATTTCCTTTCTAACAACTACTGTGGGAGCATCAGAGAATGCTCTTTCTCTAAATACTAAAAAACAAAGATGGAATCTATCATCACCATCATTATGGTTATCAATTCTACCTTCATTTCTGGAAATATATATCTTGTCCATTTTACAGCTTGATTTTTTTTTGGTTTATCCATCAGAAAGTACCCTTGGAGAGCCAGCATGGTACAGTGGGTTGAGTTTTGGACTATTAAAAAAAGAGAGAGAGAGTTTTGGACCATGATTCTGGGGACCCTGAATCCTTGCCTTCATGTTCTCTCAAGAAGGGAAAGGCAAACTCCCTCTGAACAAATCTTGCCATGAAAACTCCATGGTAAGTTAGTTATCATGTCTTAGGGTAAATTATGGTGTCTTAGGGTCACCATAAGTCCAAAGCAACTTGAAGGCATGCAACAAAGTACCTTTGGAGCAATATATCTACAGGGGCATCTATGGGAACTTTTGGTCTAGATATTGCTTGGTCATATGTGCCCTGGCTTTCATTTGTACAATGTTGGGAGGGCATGAAAGCCCTCTTTAGTGTATAACAATAAGACCCACCAATAATAAATACACTTGCAAATGCTATGTAAACAAATAAACTTCTCAAAACTGGTTCTCATCACTGTGGAAGGAGTTGCCGTTGCAATCTGTTAAATACATAGATCTTACATAATACGCTGACCATCTGTCCAGTTCTTGCCCGGCTTCAGTCTGAACTTCATCACAGGGAATGCCTTCTTCCAAGTACTGATGAGTTCTCTCAATATCTTTTTGTTTTGTTATAAAATTTGGTATGACTGTGAATTACACTGTATTTCATTGCTTTGGCCTTCAAACTCTCTTTGGTTACTGAGTTACCAGGACCATGCCAACATGTTTTGCTGCCTGAAGTGAGCAGTATTGTGTTCTTTTCCCACCTCTGTTGAGTTTTCTTTCTCCTCACTCAGGATTTTCCTGATTTGGCTTATTCAGCCTTGCGTGACAGAAATGGCTGTTTCAAGCAATACTATGATTGAAAGGGAAGGTCCCCATTACTGATAGCCATGAAACTACACCCTGGGACCAGTTGCAGAACACAAGTGCATTCACATTCTGTATCAGATTGACAGACAAAGCACATAAAATAGAATCTTGCACTTGATATTGCTACTGCAACAATGTACTTTGAGGGCTTTATGCCATGAGTAGGCCAAATGTGTTTATAGAGTAGCTTCTCCCCCCACCCTTCTGGAACCTCTGATTTTAGGTTTGATGACATTGAGATTGAGTTCCTCCTTGACTAAAAGTAGTGCTTTACATATCACACACCAAAAATATAACCTTTTGGATTTTGGAAGTTATATCCCCCCCACTGACAAATAACTGTCCTAGTTCAGAGAGTATCATCAACCCTGAAGAATGAAGGGGGAGTCATGACCTAAGGTGGGCTCTAAGCTCTACCCTCAGAGCTATAATTAGAAGGGAATTTTGTAGGTGCAAGAACTGTATTATAATGAATCTGTGTAGAGTACATACATTACCAAATACATATATAAAAAGGTTTTTGTTCTTTTCAGATTCTGCCTGAAAGGCAGAATAGATAATGGCTGTGTATATTCCTGAAGGACAAGAAGACGGAGAGTTTTACCAAGCAATCTTTCAAAGTTTTAGTATGGAAATCATATCTTTTAAGAAATGTTGAAGTAGTATTTATGAAGGAAAAGGAACGGGTCTTTGAAATCTACTTCATTTCTTTTACCTCATTCTGTATTCTTGATATGCTAATGAACCAAGTTGGTCTGTCACAAGCCTTCCTGGGATTCTTTTGGAGTTTAATTTGTACTTTGTTCTTTCTTTCCAACGTTCCTGTTATATATATAGGATTACATTCAAAACAGGAATATATTAAACAGAAAAATGGTAATTACTGGAATTAATATGCAGACTCTGCATCTCAGAAATTGTGGTGGTGGCAGAGAATCAACTGGGTTTCCTCGCAAGTTGAGATTGTTTGACACCTATTTATTTATTTATTTACTTACTTACTGACTTACTTAAATATCTCTATCTCATCCTATTTCGGAAGATCTCAGGGCAGCATGCAATGAAAATAATATTAACAATTTAAAACAATTCCAGATAAGACCAACAGCATTGTTTGAATAGGATAAAAGCATAGCAGCTGATCAGCAGCTGAAAAATCTAGGGCCATTTCTGCACTATAGTCTTATAGCGCGATGATTCTCCTTTCAACCTCCTATGGAATCCTGGCCCCTCCCAAAACTGCAAACCCCAGGATTCCATAGGAGGTTGAAAGTGGAATCATCGCGCTATGAGACTGTAGTGTGGAAATGGCCTAAAACAATTAAAACCATGTTGTTGTTATGTGCCTTCAAGTCATTTCCAACTTACAGTCACCCTAAGGTGAACCTATCATAGGGTTTTCTTGGCAAAATTTGTTTGGAGGGGGTCTGCCCTTGCCTGCCTCTGAGGATGAGAGGTGTGACTTGCCCAAGGTCACCCAGTGAGTCTCCATGGTCCAGTGGGGATTTTAGCCCTGATCTCCAGACTCATTGCCCAGTGTTCAAACCATCATACAAATGGTTCTTAGACTTTTTACCCTGTGACCCCTTTGACATCTACATGAAGATGTTGCCCCCCCATGTTGTGTCACCCTGTGTCCTCTCTTATGCTTCTCTCTCTCTCTCTCTCTCTCACAAACACACACACACATGCCACAGGCACCCTCTGTCTTAACACTGTGTTCTCATGGTCCCTAAGGGGCATATGCCTGCGGTGCCAACAATGGAACATTTGGAGAAGCTGAGTGGGAGAAGCATTTAAAAAGAGAAGCTAGTTTTTGCTACATCTGAGGTTGCAGGAAGGCATAACAGGGGAAGACACTTTGCATCACTCTTTTACGGTCAGTCCTCAATGGTGCATGCATGGACACACGTACACAGTCTTGCCCTTCTTTTTCATATTTGCTGTACTTTCAGGCTGAATTTTCCTGCATTCTCCTCCTCTTGAGCAACTATTGTACCCCTCCTTAGAGTCCGGCCCCACAGCTTAGGAACCACTGCACTATACCGTGCATGCTCTCAAAACCATGTATGTATACATTTTAAAAAAGAGCTTAGGCCTAAAGGCTTTGACACCCAAATGAAACCAACGCTGATACCAATCAGACCTCCAAAAGGAAGAAATTCAAAAATGAGGTGCTACAAAAGGCCCTTTCTTGTTCCTCCTGTGATGTATTCATCCCACTAGTAGGACATGGAGGAGACCCCTCCATCAGATTTCAGCTCTTGGGCAAATACATGTAGGGAGATGTGCGCTTTCAAGTACTGAGGACTAAAGCCATTTGGAGCTTCAGTTGTCATCACCAGCACCATGAATATATTTGTATTCCCTTCCCCATTAAAAGTATTATCTTATAGTAAGTTGTGAAGTAATGCCATACTGTTGATCAGTCCAGGTATTTTTGACATATCTTCTGACTTATTCCTTAGGTTGCAATTCTATACTCATTGACTTGAGAATACTCTCATTTACTGTGACATATTTTCATGTAAACATGACATGTAGCAAGCACTGGCAAAATGTGGCCCTGAGGGCTCTTTTTGTGGCTCTCGGAGCTCCATAGAGCTCAATAAAAATAAATTTGTAAAAAAATATTAAAATTGTCCCCAAATGCCCTTTACGGTATCTTTTGGCCATGTTTTGGGCCTCCTCTGGGCCATTTTAGCCCCAGGAAAAGCCTTTTCCAAAATGGGAAGTAAACTGGAAATGATTCTCATTCATTTCCTGTTTTGAAGAAAGCCTCTCCTGGACCTTAAATAGTCCATGGGCCTAAAACATGGTGAAAATGCTCCTCACAGCCTCTAGAAGGCATTGGGGAGCATTTTTTTTGGGGGGACTATTTTGCTTTCTTCGCAGTTGGGGCTGTGGTAGGGGTACTCCCCTAAAAGTCTCCCTGGGAAGTAATCTGCCCCTTAGCTCCTTAGCCTTCCACAATGGCTCACCTTTAATATATAGGATTGGGTTTATAGGGAGTTAACTTCAGTGGCAGAGCTTGAAGTGTGTGGAGGGGGGACAGGAGGGGGCGGGGCTATGGCACGAGGGGTGTGGCCACTGTGTGGGAGTGTGGCTACAGTGGGTGTGGGTGTGGCCAGGGCATGTGGGGGCGTGGCTACAGGTCAGGATGCCCCAAAAACATTGCCGCCTCCCCATCCCTATGCGACCAGTTAACTTTCATAGGCCAGCCTGTGTGTTGAATGCATGTGTATATTTACCACTTTTGCATGAAGAAGAGTTTTATGCAAATTTCAGCTCCATTTTCTGCTTTAAGCACAGCATGATGGGAATAGCACTTGAGTTTATTTTCAACACAGTGAATGTGTTATGGGACGGATATGCCACTTTTGCAAACCACCACAAATCCACATTAGTGTATTTTTAGATAGTATGTAAAAGTGGTGTCTGCTAATGCTGAATGAGTCCATTTGGCTGCAACCCCATGATGAACACTAACTCAGTAATAAGTAACCTCCCCGCTTTGAACACAATGCATGGGATGGCACTGTACTTCCCCTTCATACAAACTGAAAGATGCAATATGGAAATAATGCAAATTAGTGCTTGT
Source organism: Iguana delicatissima (assembly GCA_948472985.1). Lineage (NCBI taxonomy): Eukaryota > Metazoa > Chordata > Lepidosauria > Squamata > Iguanidae > Iguana > Iguana delicatissima. Next base: position 776,884 of record CAOKZL010001145.1, read on the forward strand.
CTTGTGGGACTTTTTGTCTGCTCATCAGTTCCTTTAAAATCTAGCACATTAGAAATGAGGTCTGTTTTGTACACCAGTGGTTAAACTGTGTTAAAAAGTTTAACCACATTTTCTGTTGTTTCTATAAGGTTTCTTTTTTTTTTCAAATGGGTTATTATATAATTTTACAAACTGGACTTGTACCAGTTCATATTGGAATGGGCAAGAGCAAGTTAATCCTTTTTTCTTTCAATTATGTTTCAATGTTTTCTCCCCACATTACCCCAATGGATACTGTAATGTTCTCTACAGGAAGCTCATATGCTATATCTGGAAATTTTAGTAAAAAAGTTGACCTCTCCCCCAAAAAACTGGGTCGACTCATCCACGGGTCAAAGTAAGTACTGTACCTTAACTCTCATCAAAAAAAGAACCATTCTCTTCTCTGAGGAGAGTAAGGAAAGGTAAGAACTTAGTTCATCCTGGGAGAAGCTAAAAGAAGCACTGGCCCGCTCTACTCTCTCTGCTACATCACTGCTTCTGGCCTTTTTGAATGGTTGGCAAAATGGCAGCAGTGGTGGCCAAGGGCAGCTGACCCTCCTGAGGCTGTGCTGATGCTTTCTCCTCTCCGCAGAATGATCCTCAACCTATCCACTGACACACACTAGTATATATGGTAATTTCAAGCTTGCAGACCTTGACAAATATGTAGAAAGCCTGCATTTTGTAGTAGCCCCATTTTATTTCAAAATACATATGCACTTAAACACCTACTGTGTAAGAGCCAGCATGACGTTTGAGGATGGGACTATGACGCTGGAGGCCCAAAGTCAGATCCTCACTTGATCATGGAAACCTACTGCATGACCTTGAGCAAGTCACATTCTCTCAGTCTCAGACGAAAGCAAAGGCAAGTCTCCTCTGAACAAATCTTGCTGAGAAAACCCCATGATAGGTTTGCTTTAGTGCCACCAAAGTCAGAAATGACTTGAAAGCGCACAACATCAAGAACCTACTCTGTGTGTATATATGTGCCTTCAAGTTGCCTGTCAATTTATGGTGACCCCATGCATTTCACAGGGCATTTCCACACTACACTGTTATACTGCTATTATTCCACTCTCAACATCCTGTGGGATTCTGGGGTTTGTAGTTTGCTGAGGTTAAAGAGCAATCTGGCTGAGAATTCTAAAGGCCCCTCCCTAAACTGCAAACCCCAGGATTCCATAGGATGTTGAAAGGGGAATAATAACACCTTAACAATGTAGTGTGGAAATGGTCATAGGGTTTTGTTAGGCAAGGAATAGTCAGAGGTGGTTTTGCTAGTTCCTTCTTCTGAAATATAGTCTACTACCAATTATTACAGAGCATAATTGTTTTGACTGCATTTGAAATGTGCTTTTTTATGCTTCAACTCTTGTGAAGTATTCTTCATACAAAGAAAAAAGGGATAGAAGTAATTTTGTTTTAATAAAGAAAGGCTCTTGAGAGCATTATTTTCTGCAATATTTTTCTCTGGCATTATGCTCTACAGAATAGATTTAATTGCAACTGCTATCCCAGGTTTGAATCCTAGTTTTGATTCATTCCAAGCCGGAAGGAAATTTGTTCATCTTGGATCCAAGCCATAGATTACACAGAAAGGCATGTGACTGTAGCTTGATGATCCATTTAAGTGTGTGTGTATGTGTGTGTGTGTGTGAGAGAGAGAGAGGATCAGCAAAGAAAGAGGGTCTTCTGACTGAAAATCTGATGTTGGGTTATGAGGAAAATTGTTCTGGTAGTGGTTTGTCGCAAGGACAATATTAAATACTGTTTTTCTGCTTTTCTTTTTCAGATCAATCCCACAGGAAGCAGATTTGCTTCCTATCAGAAGCACAACATGTACTATAATGCTGTTTGGACTTGGTGGTATGGTTTAAATTACACAAACAAGTGCTTGGAATCATCTTCATATTGTAGCAGCGGAGACTTATTTGGATCTAATTTTAGAGAGAATTCTTTTTCCTTCCTCTTTTCTTTCTTTTCCAGCTTTCTTGAAGTTTTCAAACCACCAATCTACAGAAAGAAATAAGGAAAATGTTTCAGCAGAATACACTATCTCCATTGAAAGGTCAACTGAAACTTGAACCACACACTACCAGACCCCAGAAAACTCAGTTTGCTTTAGGGTTGGCATAAGTCAGAAGCAACTTGAAGGCACACAATAACAACAACTGCAGTAAAGAGGAGGAGGTAGGCCTCATAAAGGGCCATTTCCACACTACACTGTTATAGTGCTACACACACACAGAGTAGGTTGTTGATGTTATTCCACTTTCAACATCCGATGGAATCCTATGGTTTGCAGTTTAGAGAGAGGCGTTTAGAATTCTCAGCCAGAGAGCTCTTTGGCCTCAATAAACTACAAACCCCTGAATTCCACAGGATCCTGAAAGTGGAATAATAGCACTATAACAGTGTAGTGCGGAAATGCCCAAAGACAACTTACCAAAGGCCCACAAAAGCCTGGCCTCAGTGGCAGCCTAGAAAGGGAAAAGAAGTGGAAACAGAGAATGTGCTCTTATTCCAGTTGTACATGCGTGGACTTAGGTGTGATTGAAATTTTTATATGGACTGGACCTGACAAATGGGTATGTCATAAAAATGGAGACTGAAAAGTTGTGCAGGTCCCTAAAATGGACTAGAGGAAGTGTTCCCTTTCAAAGAATCCTCTTCCCGCTTAACACACAGCCCACGCATCTGCTCTTATCCTAAATATCTATTTCTATATACAAACAAAGAAAATAAACGGTAGCTGGAAACATTCTAGCTGTTGCCCTGGTTCTGAGAAATGGGCCCACAAGTGGTGACTCAGGGTCTCTGATCTGATTGCACGAAGGAAAGTTCAGTTTTTTAAAAGACCAAATTTGTAAAATAAATTGTATTAAGCAAAAGACTTTGGCCATTTCTGCACTACATTGTTATAGTGCTATTATTCCATTTTCAACATGCTATGGAATCCTGGGGTTTGCAGTTTAGGGAGGGGCCTTTAGAATTCTCAGCCAGAGAGCTCTTTGGCCTAAGAAGTGGAATAATAGCACTATAACAGTGTGTAGGGCAGAAATGGCCTTATTTTATGAGAATAAAATCTTCCAGATGATTTCTTGATGTTTATACTAGAGGCTGAGATGAATTAAGGATACAACTTTACTAATACTTTGCATGGGAGCCAACATGGTGTAGTGGTTTGAGCATTAAACTACAAGTCTAGAGACTAGTATTTGAATCTCCACTCAGTCATGGAAACTCACTGGATGACCTTGGACAAGTCGCACCCTCGCAACCTTAGAAGGCGGCAAAAACAAACCCCTTCTGAACAAATCTTGCCAAGAAAGGGTGACTTGGCACACAGCAGCAACACCAAATACTTTGCACACAGCAGCAACACCAAATACTTTGCATATTCTACAGGTCTTCTCTAGATATTCAAATAATGAACAGAAAATGGCCTAGTTATACAGATAATATTGCCTGGATCATCTAGATGATGATGATGATGATGATGATGATCTGCCTGATCAAACTTGTGCAATATTCTTCTTTTGTGTTCATGTGTACATGTTGTTGATGAAATGAAATTATCTTGTCTTAAGTCATAAGTGGCTCCTCTTTGAACCTGGACTTGGAGTATTTGTGAGATTTATCTTTCTTCAGTGAGACAGGCAGGAGCAAAATTCAGGAGCCAGTGATATAGACTCAAGTCAACTGACTCAGACTCAAGTCAGACTGAAGTTGCTTCAGTGACTTGACTCAAACTCAACTTGGCAATAAATGATGCACTGAGTTGACTCAACTTGAGACGTGTATATTTTTAGTGACTGACTTACTTCATTCAGTCACATAACACACTCATCCAGAAACCTTACGACTTTGAACAATGCTTCCATCTCTTTTTGCCTACTGGTCACACAACAATCTGTCTCAAGCCCAAAGCATGGGTGCAGTTCTCGGAGGGGAACAGCAAACGGGTTAGGAAATGGGCTTGAGGCAAGGTTGAGGTCTGTTCAGCAGCCTGTCCCTGCTGCATATTGGAGGAGACTTCTAAAACTTTTCCTAAGAACAGAAGACAAAACGTGTCCCCAGATTGCAGGGTGCATTTCTCAGAGGGGAACACCAAATGTGTTAGGCAACAGGCTTGAGGAAGAAGGATCCTTCCTTCTGAAGCTTTTGAAGCTTCAGTAATGGGGAGTAAGAATGATCCTATTCCCCACGTCTGAAGCTGCAGATGGCAAAATCACAAATATGGGGGGTTGACTCTGCTTGAATTGTTAAAACTGACTTTATTTGACTCTGTCTAGAAATTGTGGAATATACATTCAGGCATAAAGTTGGCTGCCAGCCTTGAGACTTGACTTGAAAGTGTCTTGCAAGGATTTGAGACTCGACTTGAAACTTGAAGATAAAGACCTGAGACTTGACTTGAGACTTGGAGTAAAAGACTTAAATACATCACTGTCAGGAGCTCCAAACATCTGTGCCAGACTTTCACTACTGAATAGAGGTATCCTCAGGGCCACCTCCTATCCATTATGTTCTTTTGGCACAGTGCCTAGGGCCTACAAAAAGTCTAGGGCCTACGAAAATGACATTTTAGGGCCTATGAAAACATCCCTAATGGTACATTGAGGCAAGGCAGAGAATTGAATACAAGAGTGCCCAGGGCCTACAAAAAACTTTTAAATACCTTGAAGTGCTGTATCTGTGTAGTGTGAAGGAGCCCCTTGCCCAAGAACGCGAGAAGAAAAGGTCAGAGGAACTGAGAGGCTTCTTGCAGGCACAGGCAAAAGGACAGGTGAGTGGCAGAAGAAAACACACAGTAACAATAAGAAACGGAAAAAAGCAGTAGGGCTTAGCATTAAAATGCCTGTTCTTTTTGACTTAGTTAAATTAATTCATGTAAGATCAGACTCTTCTTTTCCACACGCTAACTAATATTTACTAATATCCATTTCCTACTAAATATTAATTAGCTTGTGGGGAAAAAAAGTCTGACAGGCTCAAAACCATATTTAGAAGTATCCACTTTCTGAGAGCCAGCATGGTCTAGGAGTCTGAATGTTGGACTATGACCCTGGAGACCAGGGTTTGATTTCCTGCTCGGCCATGGAAGCCCAGTGGGTGACCTTGGGCATGTCACACCCTCTTGGTCCCCAGAAAACTACATTATAGGTTTGCCTTAGAGACCCCATAAGTTGGAAACAACTTGAAGACACACAACAACAACAACAAACATCAATAACAGTATCTACTTTTACCTTATGATGGGACAGTTCTTAGTGAGATAAGGATTTTAATAAGCATTATGGTTGCTGTTGTTATTATCACTGTTGTTGTTGGTACATAGCCCTCTTTTCTGTCAAAATTGGGACACAAGGCAGCTTTTATTTATTTATTTTTTATTGTAAATGTGACAGGTAAGTTAAAATAAAGAGAGCCAGTGCAGGTGTGTCATGGTTCGACTAGGGTTCAAATCCCCACTCAGCCATGAAAACGCACTGGGTGATCTTGGGCAATTCACACTTTCTTAGTTTCAGAGGAAGGGAGGGGCAAACTTCTTCTGAAGAAATTTTGCCAAGAAAATCCCGTGATAGGTTCACCTTAGGGTTGGCATAAGTTGGAGAAAATTTGAAGGCACACCACAACATACTAAAATATGTTAAAAGTGATCTTGCATTAAGAGATCTTCAGCATATTCCATCCCTTGTTATTAGTGAGGGTAGAATTTTTAAGACTGTAGGAAAGTGCCTTGTATCTGTCTATCTAAACTAGTATGCATGCAGCCTTTCTGCCTGAGGAAGATGGGAGTTATAGTCCAACACATCTGGCAAGGAAAGGAGCTCTGCTAACTGGTTGTCAGTTGGATCTCCATGGTTCTCAGGTTTTTCACATCATCTACCTCTATTGTATTTACTATTATTCATAAACTGAAGGTGCCAAGATTTGAACTTGAGGCCTTCCACATGCAGAACATGTGCTTTAACATGGAGCTATGGTCCCTCCATGTTCAAATCAGAATCTGTCAGAGAAAGCCTTTAATTCATCCTCAGTGATTCATCAGAGCTTTTAAATGGTTTTTGGACTACAGCTCCTAGTATCTCACAGTCAGAATGGCCACTGGCCATGCTGCTTGGGGGATTCTAGGAGCTGCAGTCTAAAAGCAACTCTTCCAAGTTCTGATTAACACCATCCATTCCTTTTGGTACCCCACAGCACAAACTTCCCACCCCACCCTCTTCTATGCTGTGAAAGCAAATAAGTCAAGCAAATTTAAAGGAACATGCTTTGATTTAGTTCTAAAAGGACTGGTGATGTAAAAAGCAAAAACAGTAAGCTTGTGATTTCTGTCACATGATTACTAAGTCAGACACATGATTACTCAGTCAGAACCTGGGACATGTGATTACAACTGTGTCTTTATGGGTCTGCTCAGAAGAAGAAAAAAGTTCAACAACAACAACAACCAAAAAGAATCAACATTGCTGAGTACGTTAAGTAGTTGCTGAGCTAGATAACAAGGAAGAGTAGAGTTGGCTTTTATGCATACATGTTGTCACATAACAGTGTGGGTGCTGAAACTCTTACACAAGATGTTTGATGTTCACAGACTGTGCACTGCCAGGTCTTTCTTCTGTCTTAATTGTCTTGTCCAGATACACAAAACTATATTCAGTCACTAACAAAACAAAAAACAAAACTGAATAACTAGAAGAAATAACGGTAAAGCATCATGCCAAGGTGCAACCATTAATCATGAGAGTGAGACAGGTAACTTTTTATTAGGTCAACGTGTTAGCAGCATTTCCTCAGGAGAAACAAAAGTCTGTGCTGGGGTGTTGAAAATAGTTTGCATAGTTGAGATGCGTGCTGTATAATCCAGGTTTTATGAATGCATTGAAAGACATGGCAATTGGAAAAGAAGATGACTTTTGTTCTAAAAATACTCAAGGCAGAAAAGCGCTATTCAAAAAACTTGTGTGGGTATTAAAATCTGTAAAAGGAATTGTGAAAGCTGAATAAAATCAAGAATTTTGCTTTTATTAGAAAACTTATCTCCTTCATCTTAATCCTCCACTGTTCTACTACATTTTGTACATACAAAGAAGCCCAAGAGCACAGATGTTGAAGAGTCTGATAACATCATAGATGCAATCTTAGCCACGGATCCAGAGTTACTCTAGTGGAAGGTGAGTTTTTCTCCCTGTGGCAATCTCTCAAGGTGCTCTAAAAAGTCTTTTGTGGTCAAGAGACATGAACTGTATTAGCTACAAAGAGGGGCAGGGAGGACAGAGAAATATGATCCATAAAAATAAGGCTATATAATTATACCTCTATAATTCTACTTTAATTGCCATCGCCTCATCCTATGGAATCCTAGGATTTGTAGTTTGGTGAGACACCAGAGCTCTCTGGATGAGAAATTTGAATGCAGCTCTATAAATTGCAAATTCCAGGATTCCATATGATAGAGTAAAAGCAGTTAAAGTGGAATCATTGTGCTATATTTGTGTAGTGCAAATGAGTTCCTGGTGCTAGCACACTCCACAAGAGGCATTTGTCTGCCAAATTTGGGGGATCTGCCTTTCCTCTTAAATGTTCTTTCCACCCCCAACAGCCTTCCCTATTCAAAATAAACTCCCATTTTCAGAATGAGAGGTTAGGGCGGGGAAGTTTGGGAAAGTCAACTGCAGCCAACCCTCTTTCTACTGTCGGAGCTCTGGATCCATCCCTTTAATTTCTGATATTCGAATTCATAATCTTAAATGACCTCCCTCTGGCTTGTTCTAGTACCAGCATTGAAGATCAGCTCGATCATTCTGTTAAACCTGAGCGCATGTTACAAAGGTGTGATTTATTTCATTTCACATGCATAGTAAATATTCATATGTGGTCCTTTTTGTTCTGTGTTGTTGTTATTGTTTCTACAAAAGGACAGAAAATTTGCCTCGTAATTGAAGGACTCCTGTTCGAATATGTTCATAGCAGTCGCATAGGGATATGGGGGCAAGGAGGGCGATTCATCCCAGGCAGCAATGTTTCTGGGGCATCCCAGTCCTTAGCCACACCCTCGCGTGCCCTGGCCACTCCCACACACACTGCAGCCACACCCCTGTGCGCAGTGGCTTCATGCTGTAGCCCCCTTCTCGTTCCCCCCTCCAAGCTCTGCCACTCGTTCATAGCAGAATGTCATACCCTCCACCTGTCCTGATTTGGCAGGAACAGTCATGATTAATCTTCTGTTATCCCATTTGTTCTGCTGCTTTTAAAAGGTTCCAGTTTCCCTCCTCTTTCCACTTCCTTCTCTGTTCTTGGCTTACATCCATTGGTGAAAACAGAGGCCATTTCCGCACTATGCTGTTATACTGCTATTATTCCACTTTCAATATTCTGGGGTTTATAGTTTACTGAGGCCAAAGAGCTGTCTGGTTGAGAATTCTAAATGCCTCTCCCTAAACTGCAAACTCTGGATTCCATAGGATGTTGTGTTACCACCGTGTCCTGGCCTGGCCTTTGGTGAACCAAAGATATCATTTTGGTATCACAATTTGGACCTGCTCTGCCACCAGCCAAGTGCTTGTGAGGCCCGCCGAACAAACACGAAGCTAGGCATGGCTACTACTTGCTGCTCTCACCAAACCAAGCCAGATATTGCCAGATCTGCTTTAGGGGACCTCCCGAAACAAACACCTTCATTACAAGTGCACGCTACCACAAAGAGATCCTCTGCCCTGAGAGGGCACCCTGGCGAGCTAGGTACTTAACTGCCGAGCCAACCACATCTGCATACCGGCCATACCATTGTCAACTCGGACTTTAACTCAATCATGCAAATTCTGACCTTTCGGAGGCTTTGTCTCTAACCCAAAACTTACTGTTTTTGCCCAAGACCAGCCTAGCCTACGGTCGTTCTTTCCCCTACAAATATCCCCCGCTCTGAGAGCTCTTCGGAACTCTCGCCGGATCGCTTGAACTTCTATTCTGCCTTGCTGCCGCTCGGTTCAGCAGATTCCCCTCGGCCGCCATGCCGGGTCTCCTCTTCTTCAATTGGCTTCCCCAGGACTGCAGGACAGGTGGCTTATCACCCATTCCCCTTGAACTCTATTTTCCTTTTCTAGTTAGGAGTGTGTTTGTGCTTTTCTTTAATAACTGTTTAATAAATCTTAATTGCTGTTTGAACCATTTGCCTCCTCACTGACCTGACGCTGTAGACATAGGGTAAAAGATCCCGCTGTGTTACCCTGCTTCTCGTTAGCCAAGAAAGTGCTCCAGCTAATTTCCCCATCTTTGCTTGGTTTGGTTTGTTGTTTGGGCGCCCCTCCCAGGACCCCGAAGTCACAGGGTAACAGTTGAAAGTGGGATAATAGCATTATAACAGTGTAGTATGGAAATGGCCAGGGTTTGAAGTGCAAGAGTAGTTTGCATTAATGCAACAGGGGGAGAGAAGAGGAGCTGAGCCTTGCCTTTCCCTATAGACTCAGGTGAAATAAACTGCTGGAGCCTCTCCTTGATTATGTATTCATCCTCTTTAATAACTTTTGCCATCTTGAGTACATTCTAATGCTGTTTGGCCATACGTGTCCCAGTTTTCATCTGTGAAATGGTTGAGGGTGTGGAATCATTCTCTTGTTTTAGATGTGTGTGGAAGCTAAGTAGGGTCTGTCGTGGTTAATACATGGAAGGGGAGTTGCCAAAGAATTCTGAGGGCTGTAGGCTAAATTTCAGAGGAAGGCAATGGCAAACCACCTCTGAACTTCCTTTCCTAAGAAAACCCTATGAAAATAATGCACTTACCATAAATCCACAATCTGAAGGAATGCACACAAGCGCATCTATGGTTATTTATTATGTGTCAGCACATTTTCTTCTTCAGTTTTATGTACTGTAGAACTTCCAGGAAATAAGATCTCATCTCTCCCCCCCCCAATCTTTCATAACCTTCTGGATTAAAGCTGGTCAACGTGAAGAAGTTACAATAGCAGCTCCTTCCTCTTATTCCTTCTCTGGAAGTGATAAAATTATTGTTCTATCCCTTCACATTGTTTTGGACTTATGGCGACCCAAAGAGGTTTTCATGGGGTTTTCTGGGGGCTGAGAGTATTTGATACACCCATGGTCACCCGGAGAGCTTCCAAGGCCAAGTAGGGAATTGAATCCCGATCTCCAGGGTCATAGTCCAATGCTCAAGCTGAATTACTGTATAGTACATTAAATTCCACATTAAAATTCTTTGAGGTTCTGGTCTTGGAGTGGATGACTGAAACGTGTTATTGTTGAAAGCTTGTGCAGGACCAGATGGCCAGGGTCATCCCCTCTCTGTGTGTTCACATTGCCAAACAGAAACTTCACCAGTCTGCAAATTAGTCTTTTGCCCAAAATTGCAGCATTTATCCAGAGAATCTTTATAAAAACTTCACTCATTAGCTAAATGCTGAAAGGCCACTGAAAGCTTGTTTCTCACAAAATAAATTGGGTAACCCTTTCTGACTCATACCTTGCTTTCTGTGGTCTAGAGACTTACTTTTTAAAAAAGGAAAAAAAGCCTGGAATCCACATCTGAGCCCCTCCTTCTGCCAGGCCCTTGACTGGATGTTGACCAAGTGGCTGGCCTATGCTGCCCTGAGCAAGTTTTTACTCACCCCCAATCTCCTTGTGTCCTCTGTCTCCCCAAATAACCGTACAATTCACCAGCTGCACTCCCCAAAATTTTATATACAGTATATTTAGCCAATTAGAGCAATTGGAATAGAATCATAGAATTGGAAGAGACCACAGGGGCTATCCAGTCCAATCCCCTGCCATGCAGGAACCCACATCAAAGCACTCCCAACAGATGGCCGTTCAGCTTCTGTTTAAAAACCTCCAAAGAAGGAGACTCCACCACACTCCGAGGCAGCATATTCCACTGCCGGACAGCCCTCACCATCAGGTTTACCCCTTCAGAGGCTTATCCCCCCAAAACTGAAAGCAGCTGGATAAACAACAGATGAAAGTTGCCACCAGACTTAAAACGTATCTGAAACAGGTCTGTGGTGCCTTAAAATGGCTTGAATGGGTGATTATAGCCCCTTGCCCTTTCTTTTGATGAAAAGAGTTTCCAGGGTGTGAAGGGTGCATGGAGCTGGTCCACCCTTCCAGGGGGAGAATATAGCTCTCCCACACTCTGGAAAATGTCCAGCCTTGTCCAGTTCTTTCTTCTCCAGTTTCCATAATGCTCTGTTATTTATAGAATCATAGAATCATAGAAATGTAGAGTTGGAAGAGACCACAGGGGCCATCCAGTCTAACCCCCTGCCATGCAGGAAAACCCTCAAAGCACTCCCAACAGATGGCCATCCAGCCTCTGCTTAAAAACCTCCAAGGAAGGAGACTCCACTACACTCCGAGGCAGCATATTCCACTGCCGGACAGCCCTGACTGTCAGGAAGTTCTTCCTGAGGTTCAGGTGGAATCTCCTTTCCTGCAGCTTGAATCCATTGTTCCTTGTCCTGGTCTCTGGAGCAGCAGAAAACAAGCCCTCTCATTCCTCTACATGGCATCCCTTCAAATGTTTAAACATGGCTATCATGTCCTCTCTTAATCTTCTCTTCTGCAGACTAAACATACCCAGCTCTCTAAGTCTATCCTCATAGGGCATGGCTTCCAGGCCCCTCACCGTTTTGGTCACCCTCCTCCGGACTTGCTCCAGCTTTACCATGTCCTTCTTGAACTGGGGTGCCCAGAACTGGACACAGTATTCAAGATGAGGTCTAACCAAAGCAGAGTAGAGTGGTACCAGTACCTCCCTCGATCTAGACACCATACTCCTATTGATGCAGCTGAGAATTGCATTGGCTTTCTTGGCTGCCGCATCGGACTGCCGACTCATGTTCAGCTTGTGGTCTATTAAGACTCCTAGATCCCTTTCACATGTACTGCTGTCCAGCCACGTGTCCCCCATCCTATATTTCTGTATTCCATTTTTTCTATCTAAGTGTAGGACCTTACACTTCTCTCTGTTGAATTTCATTTTGTTAGTCTTGGCCCAGCTCTCCAATCTATCCAAGTCATTTTGAATTTTGATCCCGGCCTCTGGTGTATTAGCAACCCCTCCCAATTTGGTGTCATCTGCAAATTTGATGAGCATGCCCTCTATTCCTTCATCCAAGTTGTTGATAAAAATATTGAACAGCACTGGGCCCAGGACAGAACCCTGTGGCACCCCGCTAGTCACTTCTCTCCAGGATGAAAAGCAGCCATTCGTGATCACTCTTTGGGTTCGGTTGGTCAACCAATTACAAATCCAACTAACAGTAGCCCTGTCCAGCCCACATTTTACCAGCTTCATTGCAAGAATGTCATGGGGAACTTTGTCAAAGGCCTCACTGCTATCGAGATATGCTACATCCACAGCATTCCCTTCATTTATCAAGCTAGTAACTCTTATCATAAAAAGAGATAAGATTAGTCTGGCATGACTTATTTTTGAGAAATCCATGTTGACTTCTCGTGATTACTGCATTGCTTTCTAAGTGATTAGAAACTGACTGCTTAATGATCTGTTCCAGGATCTTTCCAGGTACTGAAGTCAGGTTGACTGGGCGATAATTATTTGGGTCCTCTTTTTTTCCCTTCTTGAAGATGGGGACAACATTTGCTCTCTTCCAGTCTGCTAGAACTTCTCCCGTCCTCCAAGATTTCTGAAAGATTATAGCAAGCGGTTCCGAAATGACCTCTGCCAGTTCTTTTAATATCCTAGGATGCAATTCATCTGGCCTTGGAGACTTGAATTCATCCAGTGTGACCAGGTATTCCTGTACCACCCCTCTACCTATTACGTGCCTCATTTCCCGTGCTTCCTCACCTATTCCCCAACCGCCAGGTTGAGTGCTTGTATCCTTCTGGGAAAAAACTGAGGCAAAGAAGGTGTTAAGTAGTTCTGCCTCTTCTCTTCCCCCTGTGAGTAATTCACCATCTTCTCTGCGCAGCAACCCTATTGTCTCCTTTTTCCTTTTGCTGCAGACATATTTTAAAAAGCCCTTTTTATTGTTTTTAATGTCTCTGGCCAGCCTAAGTTCATTCTGTGCTTTAGCCTTTCTGACCTCCTCCCTACATCTCCTGGCTACTTGCTTAAATTCTTCTTTGGTGGTTTCCCCCTTCTTCCATTTCCTGTAGATGTTTCTCTTAACACTTAGCTCAGCTCAGAGTTCTTTGGTCAATCGTTCTGGTTTCTTCAGATGCCTTCCATTTTTCCTCCTCATTGGCACAATTTTAGACTGTGCCTTCAGTATCTCCTTTTTAAGGAACTCCCATGCTTCCTGAACTCCTTTCCCTTTCGCTATTCTTGACCACGGAATTCCAGCCAGCAGCTCCCTAAGTTTACAGAAGTCTATTTTTTAAAATCTATGATGAGTGTCTGGCTATACTTATCTTCTCCTTCCCACTGAATGCCAAATTCCAATAGGGCATGGTCACTCCCCCCTAAAGATTCAACCACTTCTACCTCATTAACAAGGTCATCCCTCTTGGCCAGGATCAGATCTAGAATATTTGATCCCCTTGTGGCCTCTTCCACCTTCTGGACCATGAAGTTGTCTGCAAGACAAGCAAGAAACTTGCTGGACCTTGCTGTCTTGGCAGAGTTTGACTGCTAGCATATATCCGGGTAATTGAAATCTCCTATTATTACTGCATCTCTCCTCCTTGAATGTGCAGTCATTTGGTTGAGGAAGGCATCATCAAAGTCCTCAGCCTGGGTTGGAGGTCTGTAGTAAACCCCCACCAGAATATCCCCATTGTTTCTCGCTGCCTTAGTTCTTACCCAAATGCTCTCGACCTGTCTTACTGGGTTTAAGTCATGGATCTCTTCACAGGTGAAAACATCCTTGACATACAAGGCTACTCCTCCTCCTTTCTTGTTTGGTCTATTTTTACAAAATAGGCTATACCTTTCTATTCCTATATTCCAATCATGAGACTCATCCCACCAGGTCTCAGTGATGCCTATCAAATCGTATTTATTTTGTTGTACTAGGAGTTCAAGTTCATCTTGCTTGTTTCCTATACTCTGCGCATTAGTGTAGAGACACTTAAATTCCCAGGCCCTTCCTGCAAGTCCTGTACTATAGTTTCTACTCCTCCCACCATTGAACGCTTGTACTACTTGTCCAGTATCATTTGGGCCTTTCCCCCCTGCACTCGCTGAGTCCTTGCCCTGAATAATATTGTCTCCCTCCCCAGCGGAACTTAGTTTAAAGACCTCTTAATCCTCCTTGCGAGACTGTTTGCAAAAACATTCCTGCCAAGTTTCGTGAGGTGCAGCCCATCCCTCGCCAGAAGCCCACGTTCATAGAAATTCAGGCCATGTTCCAAAAACCCAAACCGTTGCTGGTGGCACCACGTGCGGAGCCAGGTGTTGACCTCTGCTATTGCCCTTTCCCTTCGTGCGCCATATCCTTGAACAGGGAGGAGAGACAAAATGACCACCTGCGCACCAAGGTCCTTAAGCTTCATCCCCATAAGCTCATAGTCCTTTGTGATGTGGTAAAAGCTGCTCCTCGCAGTGTCATTGGTTCCGACATGAACCAAAATGAGGGGCTTATGGTCAGTGGATTTGACCAGCCTGGTTAGCCTCTCCGTTATGTGGTTGATCCTGGCCGCAGGAAGACAGCAGACCTCTCGATTGAGCTTGTCCGGTTTGCAAATTGCCGTTTCGGTCACTCTGAGCAAAGAGTCCCCAACAACCAGAACTCGTCTCCTCTGAGGCTTGTCCTGGGCTCCTCAACGAGCATGTTCTACTAAGGACTGCCTGGGCATTCTGTTGAGGGTGGGAGTGTTGATCTAGTTCCTGTTGCCGAAGTTGGATTCCTTCTTGTTGACATTCTGTTCCCTCCGCATGGTGCTCCTCATTGTTCGTAAGGCCAAGAACTTTGAAGCGAAATGGTTTAGAAATGGTTTGAATTGGGAATGTCAAGAACAGTCACAAATTTTCATACTCTTGGTATCCATGTTCTTACCCTGACTGAGAAAATTGTAAACCTCCATGATATTTTTTTTCATTTTAGGATTTTTTTTTTTTTAGCAAAATATTCATTTGTGAAAAAAAAATCCAAAAAATCCAAACATTTTGTGCAGGAAATAATGTATTTTCCCTTTTTGGCTCAGAGACAGAGCGAGCAATTGATAATCAGATAAATTCTTGATGTTGTTTATGAACACTTGTATCATTAAATCTTGAAAAGATTTGGACATATCTAGTCATGCTGATTACAAAGGAATTACAAATGAAATTTTGCTATAGGGGCCTGGAAGTATATGTAAAAGCTTTACTAACTCCTGTTTCTGTATGGTTGTTATTATACTGTTCTGTATATTACTGAATAAGCAAGGAAAACCATCCTTTAATAAAGTAGGTGTGCCATCCAACATTTCACAGATGAAAACTGGAACACATGGGGCCAAGCAAAATCTAAGTGTCATCAAGATGGCAAAAGTTATGAATGAAGAAAAACAGACAAGGTCAGTTTGGTTGCAGCAGTTTGCTTTCACCTTGAACCAACCGGGAATGACAATATTCTGCCCTCTCCTCTTCTCTCTCCCCTGCTGAATTGAGAACAAACTACTTTTGCACTTTGATCACTTTGCAGCAATTGAAGCAAGCTGAGGAAAGAGGAAGGAGGAAAGAGAAACTGGGACCTTTTAAAAGCAGCTGAAAAGGATCAATCAGGACTGTTCCCACCCAATTGAGATAGTTGGAGGGTATGGGCAGCTAGATGTCTTTTTATTTAAGTGGGGTTTTGACAACTATTTCACTACTGTGCAAGGGTCATTTAATAGGGATGCTCGTACTTTTTATTGAATTGCCTTAATACTAAAGTAGCAGAGCACTGTCTTCTTACACGCACAGTCCCATCCTGTACCCCAGTGCAAAACATTGGAAAATGGTGATATTATTTGCCAAGACAGACACAGAGCAGAGCAGCAGCCCATGTTTGGCCATTTCCGCACTACATTGTTATGATGCTATTATTCTACTTTCAACATCCTATGGAATCCTGGGAATTGCAGTTCAGGGAGGAGTATCTCATCACAGCCACATAATCACACACACCAATCAATAAACAGCAGTGTGGGAAAACAAACAGAACAAATGGCATCAAACTGACTCGCCTTTTGGTTTTAATTTTATTTTCTTTGTTTGCTTCCATCATGGTAAAACTGGGGTTGCTACTTGGGACTAGGTCTGAACAGATTAGAACATGGAATGGATTGTTTGGATTGCCAGTAAGCAATCCCAGGGTTTTGTGTACGAACAACCCTGTAAAAGACTCATCTGGGTTTCCCCTAGGAGGAAAGTCCGATCAGGTGGCCTTGAGATCACAGGGGCCTTTTTGGTCACATACACCTGTTATTCTCAGCAGTACCCACTATCTCAGTGGCAGGATTTGGTATTAATTATGCATTGGCAATTGATTGAAAAAGAGCCTTTGGTCATAAAAATCAATGCTGAGTGTTTGTTTATAATACAATATCAGGGAAGAAAGGGAGGTGGGGAAAATGTCAACTCAGGCTCACCTGATCTGAATTGCAAATATAGGATGTGAAATAGAGTCCCACTTCCCTGTTTGCGAAGACTGTAATGTTAAAGAGAAAGCTCATGCTTCTTCAGAATCTACTTTCCTCACCTCAAGGGGTGCCTTTAACTGTCATGGTTCCATCCTATGGACTCCTGGGATTTGTAGTTTCATGAGTTGTTTAGAATTCTGCGGCTAGAGAGTTCTGATGTTGCTGTTCATGGGGGGTGGGCTAGATAATTCTCAGAATTCTCACAGAACTACAAATCTTAGAGGACGGAGCCTTGGCAGTTCTATAAGATGAAACCATGACAGTTGAAGTGGAATCAAACTACCGTAATTATGCAGTGTTTGGACATTGCAAGTAAAATAGTTTGTTGTAATTCATGACTTATCTGGGGGGAAAGAGAGTCATAATGTGACATTTCAAAAACAATGAAGCGAGTATGAGTACTGTTATTTCTCTGGTGTTACGAATGTCATTTTCTAGTTATGTTAAAAAGGTATGTTTAGTTATTTCGAGAGTAATTTTTACATTGTGTGCCATTCCTTGATCAGCCTTAGGGTAAACTTTTTTAAGCAGCAGAAAAGTACCAAAAAGCAATGATTACCATAATAAGTAACGTATTATGTTACTCTGCTTCTCAAATCTTTTGTAATATTATTGGTAACTTGCAGGGGAGTTTTTTTTTCTCAACTTACACATGAAAAATATGTTTAAGTGGTCTTTAAAAAGTAGCTTTCCAAGCTGAGATATACACTATTATAATTTTTCTGGAGCTGCATGTTTTTTCCTTGTCATGCCCAGAAGTTTACACACACACACACACACACACACACACACACACACACACAACTTTATCAGCTGCTGACATGTAGAATCCTCCTGGGCTTTAAAGCCAGAGATCTCAGAAAACAAAGCAAGTCATCTATTGTCACGTCTTATTCAGCACCTAGCGTCCAGGGCTGTCTGTATCAGATAAACCAGATCTATAATTTCAGAACCTTGAAGATGATTGTGCTGAAGAGCTTTCAATTTCCCTTAAGTTTGAACAAATTATTCTTTACAGAAAAAAAATGATCAAGGACAGACTTGGTAATGGAGAAAGAGAAGAGATTTTCAGGTGGCAATATGCAGAGTTTATCACAGAAGTTGGACGTAATGTGTTACAAATAAAAAGCTACTTGGCATTAGTTCCTTTTGCAATAATCAGGTTATAACTAATTATGCTAAATTATCCATTGCAAACTAAATAACTAATTAAGCTTTTGTAAATTAAATTGTAAGGGATAATGCCACTGGAACTGTCCAGATGTCACTGGAACTGTCTTTGGATATGGAACAACCCCTTTCAATCTTTTTTAGGTGTAACTATAACTCATTACTTTTATATAGTTATAGGGATGTATGCCCTCCTCATTTAGGTATGATTTCTACCACAGATCAGCAGCATGCAGCTTCGGTTGTTCTGTAAATTAATTTAAAAGTTTATTTAACTAAAGGCTAACAGTTAACTCAAAGGTATCAATCTCAGTTGCTTTTAAATAATGATAAAGCAAAGGATTTCTATTAAAAAAAGGTGATTACAACCATTTAGAATGTATCAATTCATTCCAAGACAACTGCAATAAATTACATTTTAAAATAAGAGTCCAAGCTCTGCTTTTTACTACAGGCCAGTGTGCGAAGGCTTAATGCATCATCTGCCTCTGGAATGAAAGTAAAACTGCAGCAGTGTCATCATTTCCCCGAAGACTGTTGAAATCTACCTCAAAGGAGGCTTGTGATTTTATTTACAAGAGCCAGCCAGAGAAGAATCATGTTTCTGTGTTCCTCTTTGATTACCTCCAGGCATCTCTGTCAAACCAAGCCTGCAGAAATCCTGAAGAATTCTACAGTGAGAGGAGGTCTGAACTAGCTGTAGAGGTGAGTATCTTGATATAATACAGAAGTTTTTTTCCCCCTGATGTTCTAGAACAATTATTTTGTTTACATTATCAGATAGTGCTCTTTCTATAAAAAGCAGGAGATGTGAGGTGAATTGTTCAATGCTAGGAGTAGCTAATCACAACCAACCTTTTCAGGAAAGAAAAGGAGTTGGAAGTTTGGGATAAATTAAGAGTGTTAATCATGGCTAAAGTCTTCAAGAAAGAAAAGATGGTGTTGGTTTTACTTTAAAAGGTGGTGGGGAATGTTTGGCCCTCCAGATATTTTAGTTTTCATCTCCCAGAAGCTCCAGCTTCTGTGGCCAGTGGTAAGGAATTATGGAAATGGTAGTCTAAAATACCTGGAGGGCCAAAGATACCAACTCCTGGTTTAAAATACAGACAGTAGTGTGGTCCATTGATTTACATTATATATCAGTTCCCCCCATTAGAGCCAGCCTAAGGTATCTGTCCATCTGAAGCGACCTGTGCTTTTACTTCCATAAGGTGATTAGACTTGCAGATGAATCTTATTTCAATTCTAGTAATTCAGTTTTGGTTTGAAACTAATCATGGCATGCAGCTAATTACGGCTCCAGGTGAGGATATGAAGCCTGTTTATGCCAATCAATCTACCTGGCCAGCTTGAGTTCCAGCAAACCTTGGCTGCATGTACAGAAGGCTGGCCTAGAGTGTTAACTGGCGGCTTCTGAGTAAGTAGCAAGGTGAATCTGCTCTGGAGTTTAGTCTGAACTTTAATAGAGGTATCTAAGAACTCTGGCTTCAAAACTGTTTCAGTACCATGGATAACTCTTTTTAATGTTCAGATTAAAATGGGAGAAACCAGATGTTGTTGGAACTGCCTTTGGATGTGGGACAACTTCCTTTAATCCAGAAAGGATCCTATTGTTAGAGCAATGGGGATGATGGAATTCCTCCACAATGCTGGGATGTCTTCTGCAGAAATAGCCTTTAACTGTACAGAATTGCATATCTGGCTATGGGTTGCATTGCTGCTCGATGACATGTTTGCTTCTTTTAAAACTATATTTTAAAAGGCCAAAATATATGAACTGTAGGTTGGAAAAGGAAAATGTACGTCCTTCAGAAACCTCTCTCAGACTCTTGCCGCATTTCTGTGTCCTCTGGTAGCAGCCATTCCCTCAGATTGCAGTTGAGAGAGAAATGTGAAATAGAGCTAATCCATCCGTACTACTCAGACACATAACTCCTTTCCTTTCTGAATTGTTTCCATCCCAGCTGTGGTTGTAAGAACATTATAATATTAAAAACTGGAGTTTGTTTCTGCTTGATTTTCTTTTATTTCTCCATTCCCTTTTCTTTTCTGTTTCTTTAAGCCTGGGAGCAGGATATGTCTTGGCTTTGTATTGATCTACAGACCATTTTGGGAGTTTTAGAGGTTGAAAAGCACCATTGAAACATCAGGTCAAGTATGTTTTTATTACCAATTCAGTTATTTCATCTTAATAATTTTTGAATGTGGTTTGTTTCTTTCAGTTGTATGCAAAAGCCTATTTGGAAATACAGAATAAACTTGATTTGACATTACTCTAAATAAGTATGCAAATACTAAACTTTAAAAAGAAAAAAAAAATGTACATGTCAGCAGGTAATAGCTTCAGGGATGGTATCTCCTTATGCTTTATTCCTTATTTTAGTGGTGCACTGGTTCTTGCATTCTACTGCAGAGAAGTGGGAAAACTTTATAGAATAGACTGTATATGGCAGGAAAACATGGCCCATTGGCTACATGGGCCACTAACCACGAACCCTTTTTTTGTGGCCAAGAAGTACAGGCATCACCATTTAAAGATTCTTTTCAGATGACAGATCACTCAAAAATGACCCAAAAACAGCAAAAACACCCCAAAATGCAGCAGTTTACCTTCCACCATGCTCCATGATGCCACTCCAAGTGAAAAAAAAGGCTGAAAACACAGGGAGTAAAACCAGAAGCAGACTTCCAGTCTCCTCCAGATTGCATTTTTTGGTTGAAAATTGGTAGAGAAACTAGCAGTGCAGCTTATGTGGATGAGGACAAAAATTGCTACCCCCTGTAGTTGCCTGACCCTGGTGTATTGTGTCAGCAGCAGCAGTGATGTCCTGGATCCTTCCCACACTACACAGTTATAGTGCTATGATTCCATTTTAAGTGCCTTGATTTCATCCTATGGAATCCTGGGATTTGTAGTTAGGGAGGAATGCTTAGAATCCTCAGCCAGAGGGCTCTAGTGGTTCATCAAACTACAGACTCCAGGGTTCCACAGGATGCAGCCATGGCAGGTAAACAAAAATCATAGTAATATACTTGGGTAGTGTGGAAAGGCCCAACAGAAATAATATAAAGGAAAATACACCTGTCTTTGCCTAGAGCTAAACTATGTATTATTTATAAAATACTACTGCAGCGTAACCATTTATCCTTTTCCATTGTGAACATTTAAGAAGGATATGGTAGGAAAGGACATTTCATGACTTCCATGTTGATAATTTCCCCCTTCTCCATCACTACAGCAATGATTTCTGTGTGCTGCTTTAAATGTGTGCTGGAAGAGCAAAGCCATACACTCTGAGTGATGGAGGCATGGCGTGGGAGAGGGTTGAAGCTGCCCCCTTAGTTACAGATCAGACCGCTCTCTTAAATCCCCAAGTTTCTCACCCTTTTTATTACAGAAATATAAGTAAAACAGGCAGTTTTCTAACTGAGAATGTGAGAAGGGAAGCCACAAGACAGCTTTCTGACTCCTTTTCAGACTGCAGCTTGGAAAAGTTATCTTTGGGGAAGTTGTTGTTGTTTTGTACCTTCAAGTCATTTCCAACTTATGGTGACCCTAAAGCAACCCTATCATGTGTAGTGTAGAAATGGAAGTATGTGAGGTGCCCAAGGTCACCCCGTGGGTTTCCATGGCTGAGTGGGGAATCAAACCCTGGTCTCTAGGGTCACAGTCCAATGCTGAGACCACTACACCATGGGGACAACTCTCCAAATTCACCAGCCCTGTCAGCTTTTTCTCCCTTCCCCTTTTCATTTTTCTTGATTGTTTTCTTCCTGCTGTAAGTGGTATAATGACAAATGAAAGCACAGGACGCATATTGCGAGTGAAATCTAGACTTATTAGCAGCACTGCCGCCAGACTTAGATCTTTGGACCATGAAAGAGGGAAAGCCAGGATGAGAAAGAATGAGTGTCCATTCTTATTCAGCCTGGCCTCTGTTTTGAATAATTCCCTGAAAAGACTGTAACATGTCTGTGTGAAGGAAGCTGCACTTCAGGGCAGCTAAGGGACAAAGATTATAAAAGTGATTCATTCCAAACTTGTGAAATTACCATTATTGCAGTAATACTTTGATTCGGCCTTCCCAAAAAAGCTTAAGTATCGGTGCAAAGCTGATTCATCTTGTATAATGATTCAAAAGGTGGTTAAAAAGAGTGAAAGTGGAAGGAGTGGGGAAAAACACTGGAATTTATGGAGGAAAAGGACTCACAGAAAGTCATGGGAAGCCCATCAGATGGAGTCATGTTGTGTTTCATTCAGAGTACTGCCTCAGACTTGCTGGGAACAAGAAGGCAAAAAGGTTCTGTTTCCATTCTGAAAGTACAAAGCCTCCTGGGCACTCAAAACGGTTCCCATTCAGTGCTGGCAAGTAGAGTTGCCAGATGTCAGGGCTTGGGCCTGAGTCACACAGCCTGGACCCTCGTCTCCAGTTCTCTGGCAAAGGGGGAGGAATCTCAGGGCAAGAGCACTGCTGTGAAAGGGGTGTGTTAATATATTCCTAATATATTTTAGACTTGTTTTTTTTTTTTAATTTACATGGCTTACTTTGTGCACCTGCAGTTGATGTTTAATTATACCATCAGGGGCCATCCCTTGTATCATCATCCTTGTAAAATCTTAAGAGCCTGTTTCCTGTGGCATCACAAGAGGTGATTCCTAGGTCTCAGGTTTTGGCCCTGAAATCTCATGGGTTGGCATAGTCCTGATCTGGCAACTGCATTGGCAAGACTGGAGATAGGTTTAGGTCCTGGATGAATTAAAGAAAAACAGTAGAAACCAAAGTGGTTTGCTTTAGCTACATGTGGATTCTTTTTTCCCTAATGATCCAAACAGTACTTTTTTGGATGTCATAAAGCCTATTGTGCTAACTATGGGAATCACAAGTTGCTTAGCCCTTCAGCAACTTGCTTTTTAGAATGAGGCCACCCTAACCACACAGTACACTAAAGACCCTCCCTCTAGTGGCAAAGGAAAGGCAGGCTTTAGAAGTGTAAAATATTGTAATGCCACACTCTGGCCCTTAATGCATGTTATTCTTGCACAGCCTGTGAAGTTAGGCCCCCAAATGAGATTCTGGCATCTTTACTGTCCAAGATGATACCAGTGCCATTTGGCAGAGTTATACCCTACCTTTCTCCAAGTGCACTCAAGGCAGCTTACAAAACAAGTCAGTATCAAAACACAATGATGTAGCTGGTGGATATAGCAATTAAAATGACGATGCATAGAACAGCAGACAAATATGAGTTAGGAGCCAATCCCCAACTTGGTAGAATGTGAAATGCCGCTAGGCAACTATGAGAACAGGATAGGCTTTCACATCTACCACCTACATTTTAGGCATCTTTGCCTGCACCTCCATTATTTTCAGGGCTTGAAATCATGTAGCCCTCTCAATGTAGAACAACACAAAACACATACAGAACAGTGGCGTTTGGGGTGATCTGGTTCCCTTTTATTCAACACTTATACAAACAGAAGTTATGAGCCCTTGGGAAAGAGAGATGATAACTTGGAAAGGTGTGTTGCGAACAACTTGGCAGAATGAAGATGTGCCAAAAAGATCATGGAAGAAACTGTGAAAAAAAATATGGATTGCCACATGGATACGAAATCCATGTATAGCAGTTGTATAGTATAGTACTATACTATACAACTTGTATAGTAGTTTAAAAATGTAAAAAGAATGGGAAGAGAACTGTTTTTGTACACAGGTTACTTTTTACACTATATGTTAATTATTTTTATCTGTATATATGTTTAATGTGTAATATAAAATTCTATTTAAAGAAGAAATTTTTAAAAGTTGTGGAACTGCATCTCCCAGCTTTCCATACCATTGGTTGTGCTGGCTAAGACTGAGGGCAACTGCAGTCCAATAACATCTGGAGGCTTTCCACTCATGTTTTAGGACCTAGGATCTGGATAATCATTGTCAGAGAACAATGTGTTATTAAGGATGCTTCAGAGTTTTACATGAATGGCTGAAACTGGAGCATTACAATGCCTGCATTGGAGTTTATGTTCTCACAATGAGAAATACTGGTAGAGTTAGATAGTTAGGGCCACATGAGTGTTCTCATATTTATTTTGTCTGACCTTCTCTTTATGTAAAATGGTATTTTCCAGGTGACTTCACTGTTCCCTTCCTTCAGCCTCAGCTTCGTCTGCATGCTTTTTCCCTCAAGTTGAGATTAGCAGTAACATGTCAAACTCATCTTCCTATTTCTAGATTTATATCCCCATAGTAAAGGTTGTTTTTCCTTTTACTCTAAACTTTCCTTGCTGCTTATTTTATGCATTTGGTTTCTGTGCATATATGACATGATTTCTGGTATAAAATTGACCTGATCTGCAGCAATTAATGTGAATTAAGAATGTATCATTGCCTAGGACTGAAGAGCCAAGAATGCAGACAGAGGAAAGTGGTAAGGGACTCTGGGAGATGTAGTTCAAATCATTTGGAAGATTTTCCACCCCTGGCTTATGGATTCATGCCGAACTGAACAAAATGCTTGGTCTATGGAGAGCATAGCATGCCATACTGCTAGGAATGAGTTATTTTAAAGAGGAATTTTAAAGGCAGGAAAAGAACACACCTATTTGCTAGCATAGCTATTGTTCAAAGTTTAAACAAACAGAAGATTCCTGTTTCTGGCAACAGCCTTGCCCTGCCCTTTTGTGTGTATCAACCTGCTCATATATTTGGTGATATTTATGATCTCAATGTTGTCTTTTAGATACAAATAAAAAAATGTTTGGGCCTTTGCTGATTGTACTACTTCAGATCCAGCTTCATTTGGTAACAGGTGAGAGCTTTTGTTCCAATTTATTTTTGTGTGCCTTAAAATTGTTTCTGACTTATGGCGACCCTAAAGTGAACCTGTCACTGGGTTTTCTTAACAAGATTTGTTCAGAGTGGGTTTGCCTTTGCCTTCTTCTGCGGCTGAGAGAGTGTGATTTGTCCATGGTCAACCAGTGGGTTTCCATGGCTGAGCAGAAAGCCAAATCCTGGTTTCCACAGTCCAGTGCTCAAACCACTACACTACTTCACCAAACAGTCAGCCCTCCACATTTGTGGGTTTCACTATTGCAGATTTGATTATTCACAAGATATTTGCTGTTTTCCTCTGCTGCCTCTCTATGCCACTTTTAATAGGGACCGCAAGCCTTGTGAGACTGAGAAACTGTGAAAGAGGCTTGTAAGTCCCTATTTAAAATGGTGTAAGGAAGCAGTGGATGTGGCAGGAAGCCCCACCAGCCACCCAATTCTGCCTTGTGAAGGAACTCTGATGCCTCAAAGGAATCTGTGGTGGCTTGAATGCAATGCTCATACTTGTGTGTGTGTGTGTTAAAATATGGTTTGGGAGGGCCTTGAGTTATTCACAGTTCTTCCACTTTCACGGGAGTCCTGTGCCCCTAACCCTAGTGAATGTGGAGGGATGACTGCATTTCCTAGGGTTGTACATTTCCCTTATGATCTGCCAAAGAACTCCAAAACTATCTAAATAGTTTGGCTAGTTCATTACTTCCCACAATCCAATGGGGAAGTCAATTATTAGTAGACTTTCAGAAAAGGTGAATACCCGATTGCAATTTTGGGGCCTCCAGGGGATTTTTCTACACAAGTCCCATTGCGCTCATGGAAGATATTCAATAATACGAATGTGCTGTTCTTCAGGTATTCCTCTTTTTAATGCTGCAGGCACAGGAGACATTTCAAAAATACTAAGCCTTTGGTCTGCACAAAAGACCAAAGTTTTTTTAGGATCAGGCAGAGAATGATGGACAGCTAGGAACCAGGATTAATCCACCACAGAAGGCATCTGTAAGCCGAGCTTTTTGCAGCAGTACTCTTTGTATTGCTTACTATTGTTGAAGAACACTATATCCAAAATTAACCGTATTGTTGGAGCATCTTCCTCAAGTAAAACACTAGATCATCAATGTTGTCCTAATGTGGACAGAATAAAGGCAGGAGCAAATGCAACTTTTTGAAAGTTAAAACATAAATTTCAGAAATTTAAACAAAAATGTTTTTGGCCCCAAGGAAAATAAAAAAAGTCCCCTGATTTGCCGGAGGCTTGCACTTGTGGTTCATGGGTAGGGGGCAAAGTGATGGGTGATGTCATCTCTTTGAAAAAGATTTCTGTTGTCCAGCAGCTGTGCATCGTCTCTGGTTTTTGGGAAGTGGCAGGAACACTGACTAGTAAAAATAGGGTGTTTTCAGGAAGTGTGGAGTTCTAAGGAAAAACAGAATTTTCACTGTTCAGCAATCCTGGGAGATTAAAAAGACAAGCCTCAGTTGTCCTGCCAGCCAATCATCATCAGATCGTCTTCCTGCCCACCCTCCCATGTTTTCAGTCCTTTTGCTCAAATGGTAGGCATAGTCTTGTTACAAAATTGATTTGTCATGACTTTGGAGCAGTTTTGACATGGAACCAGATCCAATTTGGGGGCAGATGGAGGTTGTGGGGCAATCATACCCGTCTGAGGACCTCCTCTTACGGGGCCCTAGGAAGCAACCACTGGGCTCTGCCTCACTCCCAGGTGGCAAGGGAACCATGCAGTGGCATCTGCCTGGGTGGAATTCCACATTGGCCATTTAAGGCATGTGGGTTGGATAGAGTGGTTTCCATTGGTTAGCAGGCAGGTAGGCTGATGAATGGATGTGGCTTTGTGGTGGACTGGGCCTCTTCAGCAGTAACCAATTAAGCTGTGACCTATTTAATTCCACAAATAGTTCTGTGTGTTTGGGTCAGTATGTTACATTCAGCCAAGCAGAGCCTGCCATCTTTACTGTTGGATTTTCAAGTGTAGAATTTTCTCTCTACCCTGTCCTCTGCAAGTCCCATGCAAAGATTGCCCTTTCCTCATGGCTAATAACACCAAGATCATTTCTGCACTACACTGTTATAGCGCTATTATTCCACTTTCAACATCTTGTGGAATTCTGGGTTTTGTAGTTTACTGAGGCCAAAGAGCTCTCTGGCTGAGAATTCTAAATGCCCCTCCCGAAACTGCAAACCCCAGGATTCTATAGGATGTTGAAAATGGTATAACAGCACTATAACAGTGTAGTGTGGAAATGGCCCAAGAATAGAAGGTTCTGTTTCAGAGCAAGAGAAGGTGGGATTCCACCATAGTGAGGAAAGTCAAACCATAGAGCCAAGCCATAGTCAAGCCATACAGCAATAGAGCCACAGGTATAGCTTTGGGGATTGCATTTGGCCTATGGACTGCAGGTTTACAGCTGGAATTAATGTGGCTATGCTGAAAGAAAAGCTGACTGTGTTGGTCCTAAGGACAATTCCAAAATCTGTATTAGTACCTTAATTAGGCCATGTCAAGTCACAAAAATTTCTATGCCTTTGAAATCTCCAGAGTTTTTCAGTAGAAAAAAATCACAAAAAGCAGGTATGTAGAGAGAGAAGGCTGACTTCATGCTGAAGTCCATCTACATGTCCAGAGCCTTACTTAGTTATGATCAATAATAGGGGCAGATCATAGGTGGATGTTGCCCAGAAAAGAAAAAGGTTTATTTATAGCATTCTCCAGCCCAAATTTTGAAGTTATTTTGTTGGATTCAACTCCCAGATTCCACCAGTCAGCATGGCTAGGGATATCCAGGGATTGTAATCTAAAAAGATAACCTTCCCTACCAATCCCACCACCCTACCATTGCTGTGCAGTCTGTCAATGCAAAGTTCCTAAACATACATTAAACTGGTCTCAGTGTAACTCCAGGGCTAATATTGACTACATGAAAACTGCCTCAGAAACTGAGAAATTGGCAAGAAGTAATGGGTTGTGTGCTATATAGATTGCTTCTCATGTTGGTCTAGGAACATGGTTACATCCTACAACACAAATGCCCTTCCAGAAAGCTGGTGGTGCCACTGGGAAGGATCCACACTACTGATTCCTCCTGTTTGACTGAGGGCAGAAATGGTAAATAGTGGTCCTTTAGATGTTGATCTATAACTCCCATCCACAAAATAGGAAATGTGATGGGAATTGTAGTCCAACGTCACCTGGAGGGCCAAAATTGTCCACCTGTAACTTAGGGGTTCTTCTGCCACTGGAGCATGTAAGTATGCAATCCCATGGAATAAGATGTCCTCCCAAATGAGATAAAGAAGGTCTAGTATTGGCTAGAAAGCCACACCTATCAGTCTCTGACTTACTGGACCATTTCAGGTCTACAAAAATGTCAGTACTTTGATGGATAATCGTACATCACATTTGTGTCTCAGCTTTATTCACAGTGGAAGTTCTTCAGTCACGTTATTCTGCAGAGTGGGGAGGGAATGTGACAATGGGCTGTCGCTTTCCAGTCCGTGACCCATTCAATCTGACAAATGTAAGCATCTTATGGCAAAGACAGTCCTTGCAGGAACATGAAGTAAAAGAAGTTTACAAGCTCAGTAAGGGCCAAGAAGACCTCAGACAGCAACACACAGATTATCAAGGGAGAGTGACAGTTGTACTCGAGGAATTAAAAATGGGACGTTCCATGCTACATATCACCAATGTAAAGATCACAGATGCAGGAAGATATGTTTGTCTTGTCCATAATGAAGGAGTTGACCTCAAGTACATTAATTTGGACGTTGAAGGTTAGTAATCCATGAGCATTAATACTCTGTAATAGTCTGGGGGGAAAATCCAAATATCTAAAGCAGAAGCTGTGACCAGAAGGTCAACAGCTACATTCAGTCTGTAGATTGAATGAATCCCAAGTAAATATGTAGACATCAGGTTATACTTACCAATGCATGCTGGGACCAAGACATAGTGGCTAGTCTGTCCTTATGAAAACACAAAGAATGCTGTAACTCTGAAAATTGTTTCTTGCCTTGGGCAAAAGATTATAGCATAGGGACAAAAGACAATGGGTGCCTCATCTCTTTGTTGGCAGCCTCCACTCTTTTCATTTCATACTGTATATCCTTAGGAACAGCTATATTATTAGGTATAAAGAGAAGCCACTAGGTTTCTAGGTTCTGAACTAGGTTCTGGCTCCAAACCTTTGGGCCCAGTAAACACAGCTGGATTCTGTTTGGCTAAAATGTGATTTTCTATTCAATGTTTTATCTTACTGGATTAAGTTTTCCACATTGGTTAAACCTTGTGCTGAGCACAATAGATATAAGGTGCAGAAGAGAAATTGGTCAAGCAATTAATTAATGCATCAATCAACTAATGGTGCTAAATGCATCTTCAAATTCAATGCATATTTTTAAATAAATGCAAATAGCAACTGTTGGTATGGGGAGGCTGATAATGATCAGAATCTCAGGAAGCAAAGACAGAAAGCTTAACCTTTGCCTTTTCTGCTATGTTTCTGATGAAAATCACTCTGCTGCTGCAGCCGTGTGTGTTTGGAGAAAAACTCCCGTTGATGTCTTACGAGTTTTCCTCTAGGTGTACTGTACTGTGAGAAGTATACACATGGAATGCAGACATTCATTTAACTAAGTATCTAATATGGCTTACAGCCAAAGTCTGCTAGTTTGCTAGTAAAATAATTATGTGAACCAGCCCAAAGGAAAAGAAAATAAGACCACGTTGCTGAAACAGGACACAAATCTCAACATGGGAATTGTATTTCGTTTGTTCTTCTACAGCACCCTACAAGAAAATACATTTCCATGAAAGAAAAGAAAAAGAGGAGCTGATTTTGACTTGTCAATCAGAAGGTTACCCTCTTGCTGAAGTTTCTTGGCACAGTGAGAAGAGTACTAACCTCAGCATATTTGTAGACACTACATACCAAGTGACAGATTATGGACTTTTCAACATAACCAGTACCCTGAGAGTCAAATCATACATTCATGGAAACTATAGCTGTGTATTCTGGAATAGGAAATTGAATGAAAAAACATCAGCTCACGGACCAACAGCGTTACCATTTGGTAAGCACTTATGTGTGACTTTCAAATGTATCCTTTGGATTTGCTGTATATTTACATTTATTCAAATTCCATGCATCTGCACATACGGGGAATCTACACTGTAAAATGTAAAGGGATTTTGTAGCAGAAACACTTCTAACTGCAATTCACTGGATTGCTTTCATACAGTGGGATGTTCACAAATATTTTTAAGTCTGAACGAATGAAAAAAAATCAGTAACAGATCATTACAAAACAACTGAACTTTGGTGAGGAAAGTGAAAGGTCAGTTTGACTGCGATTTGTTGTTGTTAACTGCTGTCAAGTCAACCTTGACTTACGCCTTGTCGACTTAAGACCTCCAAGCCGCTCTATTCTCAGCAGCCCTATTCAGTCTTGAAGATGTGGGGACATGTTTTCCTTGATTGAGTCTATCCATCTGTAATGAAATCTTCCTCTTTTCTTATTGCCTTCTACCTTACCAAGCGTTTGGCTGAGATTACTATCTCAGATACATACAACCTCATGAAAGAAGAGAGTGCGCCTCTTGAGCAGATTGAGAAACCAAAGCCTGATGATACAATAGGGAGGACAGCACAGGAAGTGCGTAGAGTATTGGTCAAATAGCCTGACAGCAGAATAGCTGAGAGAATGGCCCATAGTTAGCAGTGGGTTAATTTTATGACCACAAAAGAAGAAAAGGGGAAACCAAAGCCAGAAGACTTGACAAAGGAGCTGGCTTCTTTATTCTGCCCTCAGAGACAGACCCAATGAGGAGTGAATCTGGTCCAGTCTGACCACCTTATTGGTGACAGATCACCTAAAGGTGACAGACCACTTTTTTTGTATAATTTATTATTATATAAGAAAGAAAACATATAAGGACAAAAAAATATGCAGAATATATATATACAAAAAGATAACAAAAGAAGACTCACAATACATTACTTAAGGAAAAAAATAATATAGGAAGAGAACATATTGAAAATATCACTACAAAAGTTAATATAATACCCAAACAAACATATGTGGAACAAAGAGAAAATGAAGAAGAAAAGAAAGTAGACCTTCTCATATGATGAGGTTACAGGCTTGGGTAATAAAACTTTGGTCCTTTCCGCACCACCCTCCCATCCCGCAATGGGGATGGGACAAGGGCCGTTTCTGCACCTTACCTTTTCACGGCGCTGGGGCGCAGGGATGATGTGAGCAACCTCTTCCGAGAAGCTCTCGCGTCCCCGCTACTTTGCCTCCGCAGCCGCTGCCTGCTGGCAAGCAGGCTGCGTGAGAGCTCCTTCTCTTCCTTCTGCAGCACAGCTGGGTATTTTCCCAGGCTGCACTGGGGGAGGAAGCATGAGCACTGCAGCTCTGGAGCTCCACATGCACGGTAAGTGCGCGTGGGGCCCAGGAGCAATGCATGATCGTGCACCATTTTTGGCTACAAGCTGAAAATGAAATAGTGCTCGATTGGCGCCTGCCAGCAGCGTTGCACAATTGCGAGGATGTCATGTGGACCACTCCTCGCAATCGCGCAATGCTCCAGAGGCCCTTTCGCATGGCGAATGCCGTGCGAAAAGGGCCAAGGACAGGACCATGACGATACTTGTGCATGACGTCATCGCGATCCCATCCTTCTCCTGTTTCCAGGCAGTGCACTCGCAGATTAAATCATTGACAGGTTTTCCCCGTCAATGACACACGATGACACCACCATCCCAGAATTACCTGTCCTGCAGAAGCCATAGAAAACTCAACAGATCTCCCAAACACATTTTTCACTGCACGCCATCACCGTACAGAGACGAAAACTTAAAACCAAATTAAAATCCTCTCTAAGAGCTTTTAAAAGCAGTATAATAACTGTCCTTAAACGTAATTTTAAAACACACCATTAAAACAGAGCAGTTTTAAATACCAAAGGCCATATGGAATAACACGGTTTTAGCTGCCCACCAGAAGTTCAAAATAGATGGAGCCAGTGTAACTTTTCTTGGTAGGGAGTTCCATAATCAGGGTGCTGTTACAAGGAAAACCCAGTCACACATACGCACTGAGACTTGTAGGATGATGGTATATACAACAAGACTGCTGCCAAAGATCACAAATTTTGAGTAGGCTCACTGTAGGGTTGTGGTCCAAAAAATGACTTTCTCTGCAATCTCTTGCAACTGTCAGCTGCTAAAAAGGCAAAACTAGCCACCATCAAGATCTGAATGCCTGCCTGCTTCCATTGTTTTAGCTGCCCACAATAGGAGCTACTACCTGAGTAGCTTTCCCGTTGGACATTGGCTGCGGAAAACCACATTCTTTACTTGATTCAGTTTTCTGTGAGGAAGGTACCTAACATCATGTCTCTCCTCTTCAGCTTCTACGGTCTCCCTCTCAGTTCGAAAAATCTAACTTAAAAACATAATGAAACAGTTGTCCTCTCTCCCCAGGTACAGATGAAACATTATACTGCAGTCAAACAACTTTTTCTGGAATCTGGCTGGTTATGGACTGTAATAAGTTTCTCCCAGTGGTGCAGTTAGGTAATGTTAGACCCTGCATTTAATGGTCTGACAGAGAGGCCTCTCTATATGGCAATGTGCATTGCTTCATTTACTTCAGATGGCATTATGGAGGCCCCCATTCTAAATCCATTATTGCAAGTGAATATGTAACAAGCCAGCTCCAAGCACTGATTCATTTAGGAGGCCTCCTGTTCCTTTGGCTGAATAGAGCCTCGGACCTCTCTGGCAAAGTCCTGCCTTAAGGCCACTGCTGACTGCTTCATCCATTTCCATCTCAACACTAGGACTCCTTCTCTCCAGAAATAATGCTATAATTTTAACCCTTCCCTTTCCAAAAGACATTGTCCTTACATTGATTTCTTCCCAACCCATCCAAATTGTAGCCAGAAAGAGACCACTTAAGATCAATACAGAAGTGAAAGGAAAGGGAGAGTTTTAGCTTTTCTCTCCAGCCCCTGCCCTCTGAAAAATCTCCCCTCACAACCTGTGAGGCCCCTCCCTAAACTGCAAACCCCAGGATTCCATAGGATGTTGAAAATAGAATAATAGCACTATAGCAGTCTAGTGCGGAAATGGTCTAAGTCTACTGGGAATGGCATGATTTCACACCCTCTTCTCTCCCTCTGCTAAGTTGAGTGATAATTAACTTTTGCACTTTCAATTCAGTTTACAGTAATTAAGTAAACTTGGCAAAAAGGAGGGATGTGGGAGGAGGAAACTGGGACATTTTAAAGGCAGCTGAAAAGATGGGACAGTACACAAAGCAGTGTTTCCTGACTCTTCTTTCTGTTTACCCACCTTTTGCATGTTGCCTGTCCTGGGCATGGCCATTTAGAGAGTAGAGAATGGGGGATGTCTCAGAAGCATCTGATTATGTCCCTATAGCCAGACACATGGCAGTGAAGGCATCCTCCAAGACTCCCCAGAGCTCGCCCCTCCCAGGATTCCATAGGATGTTGAAAGTGAAATAATAACACCATAACAGCATAGTGCAGAAATGCCTGTAGTTTTAGTTAAGGAAATAAACCTCTTCCCCGACCCTCGCCTATGATGTATATGTATTTCCTTTGCACCACTATAAACTTTGGCGAAGTAGGCTTCCAAAATTCTGTGTAACCTGTCTAGATAAACAGCTAAATGGGAAAAGAAAGTATGAATCTTGTGTTATGCTGGTGCCGTTATGCTGCTTTCAGCTCTCTGAAAAAGTAGCATTTGTCTTCAGCTGTGTTAATCGTAGGATATGGCTGAGATACCGCTAGCTGAATTTATACGAGACTGAGACAGGTTAGTCTGGCTTCAGCTGTTTTGAACTTCTGGTGGGCAGCCAGAACAGCAGCTGGATTTATAGGAATAGGCTTCCAAGTACTGTATGACCATAAAACATTTGAAATGTGTCCTGGGTTCTTTCCCATTGGCTCTCTTTGTGTCATCCCAACAAAATTTGTCCCTGTTGATCCATTGGTTCGCTACTTTTTGGTCAAATAAACTCTTCCTTAAAACTGGGCTTATGGAAAAGAGAGTGAGATTAGCATGTATGTATTGGATCATAGATCTGAGAGAAGATAAAAAAGAATGAATTAGCCTGATGCCAGACACAAAACTGTGTAAATTCTCTTTCATTCACTCAGTCATATTACTTTCTGGGCCAGTGAATCCCCAAATGAAATACATGGAACTGGGATTTAATGGGCTGCCACAGGTGTAAAGTCAAGTGTGGGTAAGTGCAGCCCTGGGGCTATCTGGTGCTCGAGGATGTTCTCGTGGTCATCAGTCTCAATAGGGGCCATTTCCGCACTAGACTGTTACAGTGCTGTTACTCCACTTTCAACATCCCATGGACCTGGGTTTGCCGTTTAGGGAGGGGCGTCAAAGACCCCTCCCTAAACGGCAAACCCCAGGATTCCATGGGATGTTGAAACTGGAGTAATAGCACTGTAACAGTCTAGTGTGGAAATGGCCAGGGTCTCCAGACCAAAAAGCTTGCAGCAGAGGCAATTCATCTTCTCAATAGGTTGCAACTCCCTACTGACCTTGCTTAGCATAAAAAATACTCTTTTTTCAAAACCAAAAGTAGACTTCCAGCCGTGTCCAAAAAACTGATCCTCAGACTGTCCATATTGACTATTAATTCTGTGCACTCAGAAATCTTGCTCTTCCCCTATATTAATGGGGGGAACTCACTCAGCTTTTAATATCGAGGTAATCTGAAACTTGAAAAGGAATGTTAAAAAAATAAATACCTGCACCAATAATTCTCAAACATTGGTCCTACAAGTGTTTTGGACCTAAACTTATGGAAGCCCAGGTCACCTTGGCCAGTAGTCAAGAGATTCTGGAAGGTGAAATGCAAAACATCTGAAGACTAAAAACTGAAAACCACTGCTCTATACACTGCCTTTGCTTTCTTTGTAGACAGCTACAACCATGCAAAGTCTTCTTACACATAGGAAACGGTACCTGCCAACCCAATCCACAGTCCAGTAAGTGTATAGTACTAGGATATCATGTTGGCTTCTAACTGTGTGATGGTCTGCATAGAATTTTACACACACTGATCTTTTCCATGCCCCTTTAAACCAGTGAGCAAAGAGCATTTTTGAGAACATATTAAATACTTGCATACATTTTGTTCTGGGCAGATCTTCACTCATACACAACCTGTACTGTATTCTTTGTAGCATCGGTCATCATTGGTATACTAAGCAACTGTTATGGCAGGGACAAAGATGAAAAGAAGTATTTACATACAGCTTTGTTGGCCTGAGTAGTAGATTGGATTTTGTGCAAAATGTGAATAAACAGAATGGATTTTCTTGCTTACAGATTCCACAGATGTACCCAGTGCAGAAAACCACATCTCATTCATCCTACCAATTTGTGTGCTAGTATTATTACTTTTGATGATCCTCTTGTTCATGTTTATGAAGAGAAAACTATTCACAAATTGGTGTTCCCCAAAATGTAAGAGAATATTAATTTCCTCTTTTGTAACCCAACAGTTATTTGATAGTCCAAGGGCGTATTTCTTGGCATCTGTTTAATATTAAAATCTATGTGGAGTATAATCAATACACAGAGTATAATCTGTGTATTGAATGAAGGAGAAATTTCAGCCATGTACCTTTCTTTATATCAGGAACATCCATTCCCTAGACCAGTGAGAGTCTTTCCATTAAATGTTAGAGATTGTCTTCCCCTATATCTTTACTTGATTACTCCAGAGAAAACTCTGCTTTAAACAAACATATGATAACAGTTATTAATAGTGGTGGCTGGTGACTCTGAGATCAGTGAGGCATATAGACCAAACTTCAAAAGTGGTAAACAAAGTCCTGAATCTTCTTGAAGTACAGGATTCAAAACCTTGGATGCTTCTTTTAAAGTTCAGATTCATCATCATCATCACCATCACCATCATCATCTGCTTTTCTCCCCAAATTGGTATTCAAGGTAGCTTAAAATTTTAAAAAGAACAATACATCTAAAAAGCACACTAGAACCAAACATTAAAGTGGAATTAAACTATTGCATTTGCAAGATTAAAACAACTGAACATATACTTAAAAAAGATATGATGCAGTTTAAAAAACAAAAAGCAATTAAAAATAATTTACTTTAAAACAATACAGAACCTTCAGCCATTCTTTTTCGAAAGTTCTGTTTTAAAAGCCTGTTGGAATAAAATGGTCTTTGCCCGCTGGTACAAAGACAGCAAGCAGGGGCCCATCGTGATCTCCTTGGAAAGGGAGTTCTAGAATTTAAGAGCAGACAGTGTGGTATAGGAGTTGGAGCATTGAACTATGACCCTGAAGACCAGGATTTGATTCTCCACTCAGCTATGGAATTCCACTAGGTGACCTTAGGTGGGTCACACACTCTCAGCCCCAGAAAACCCTGTGATAAGTTTGCGTTAAGTTCACCATATGTTAGAAATTATTTGAAGGCACACAACAACAACGCAATGAGGAGGCCCTATCATGTGTCCCCACCAGCTGTGATTGTGATGATGGTGGGACTGAGAGAAGGGCTTCTCCTGAGGATCTGGACTGGATTTACTGCTCCACTGATATGGGAAGCATAAGCCACCACAGGTTACAATATGACCAGCTCAAATCCCATTTCTTTCAGTAGAACTAAAATAATTCTGCATCAAGGTTCTCTATTTCGATAACAAGCAAAGCAGTTTACAGCATTTACAGCTGTCTCTAGCAATAGCAGTAGAATAGGAAGTATCTGAGAATATATACTTCCTGAGTGAGGTTTATAACTACACTGTTGTTTTTGATAAGTTGGTAGCTTTGCTAGAGGATTGGTACTGGCAATAAATAGGCAGCTCACAGAGTATTTCTGTTGAATCACATGCACAACATTGTGGCTGGAAATTCCCTTAAATTATAATACACATCTATTTTTAAATTTTATTTTTGATTAATTTTATAATAAGCTTAAAGGTGGTGGGGTACAGTTAACAGAACACTCTTGTCATAAGGAAGTGAATGTAGGCTAATAAAATTTTGTAAATATTGCAAAAGCTGATTACAGGGCCCTTCACACTGCTGAATTAGCACTATGATTCCAGTTTGATTGCCATGATTTCATCCTGTGGGATCCTAAGATTTGTGGTTTGGTGAGGTGCTAGAGTTATCTGGCTGAGGAAAAAAAGCCGTTCCTAAACTGCAAATCCCAGGATTTCATAGGTTGGGACCATGGCAGTTGTGGCATCATAGTGCTATAATTCTGTAGTGTGAAAGGCTCCTAGTGGTGAAACTTGGGTTTGGGCCAAAGGAAACATACAAACACATTTGGTTTTGGAGAAAAAAAGAAGCCACAGCTTGATTGCTTGCAGCTGTTATGGGGTTGGCTTGACATGAGGCATAGATCCAGGAGTCAGATAACCCAGCAGCCCATCCACCCAGCTGCTGAGGAGCAACCAAGGAGCGGTAGCTGTGAAATCTGTGCAGGTTAGAGACTGTTCTAAGCCTTGGGGGTTCTCAAAATCTGAAACTTGTGGGCAGTGTCCAGTGATGTCATTAAACTTTTTGCATTAAGTATCAGCCACAGTTGCTCACAGCTTCTCCTTCAAACACATACATACACACTTTCTCTCTCTGGGCTTTTCTGCACTACTCTGTTATAGTGCTAATATTCCATTTTCAACACTCTGTGGAATTCTGGGGTTTGCAGTTTACTGAGGCCAAAGAGCCCTCTGGCTGAGAGTTTTAAATGCCCTTCCCTAAACTGCAAACCCCAGGATTCCACAGGAGGTTGAAAGTGGAATAATAGCACTACAACAGTGCAGTGTGGAAAGCCCTTTCCCCCTCCCCCCACACACATTGAGAGAAAGAATGTATTTTCCTGTTTGGAGATCAGGGCCCTTTCCACACCTTACCTTCTTCCGGTGCTGGGGTGCGAGGATTGCACGAGCAGCCTCTGGTGAGAAGCTCTCATGTCCGGGGTCCTTCAGCTCTGCACGAGCTGCCTGCTCGTGCAAGAGACCTGCCTCTTCCTTCCGCAGTGCAGCCTGGGACCTTCCCAGGCTGCACTGGGGCAGGAAGCGCAACCGGCACGGCTCCAGAGGCTCCACACGCCAGGTAAGTGTGTGCGGGGCCTGGGAGCAATGCTCGATCATGCACCATTTTCGGCTTCTAGCTGAAAATGAAAAGGTGAGCGATCGGCACCTGCCAGCCTCTGGAGTGTTGCGCGATTGCGAGTGCGTTGTGCAGATCGCTCCTCACAATCGCACAACGCTTCAGGTGCCCTTTCACATGGAAAATGCCGTGCGAAAAGGGTGTAAGACAAAAATCTTAACTAAAGTTGCTGTTACCAGGTAACGGTGAAACGGTGGGAGGAGGAAATTATTCCTTCTCATAGAAGATGGAATAAGGAATATATAATCTAGGTTGCTTGCTTCTAGCCAGAAGGTGGGTGCACAACAGAGAGTGAGACTTGGCACCACAACAACTGGGAAGGAAGGAGAAAGCATAGGAACCCCCTCCCGTTGAGACTTTGCAAGTTGCAGCAACAAAATGCAAGCCTTGCAAATTGTAGTAAGATGCTGCTCTCCTAGCTGAGCTGGAGATTTGCTCACATCCCTTTCCTCTGCAGATGAGCCAACCAAAACTGGAAGATTTGCACCCTCGTCTCCTACTTGGAGATGACCCATGAAAAATTAAGACTCAGGCCCTGAGTCCTGGCAAGCCTAATGTGGGCATACCACCACTTCATGATCCCCAGGTGCAACAGATCCTTCAGGCCTCCAAGCTGGCCTTAACTCCATTTTT
Organism: Iguana delicatissima; assembly: GCA_948472985.1. Taxonomy (NCBI): domain Eukaryota; kingdom Metazoa; phylum Chordata; class Lepidosauria; order Squamata; family Iguanidae; genus Iguana; species Iguana delicatissima. Next base: position 815,366 of record CAOKZL010001145.1, read on the forward strand.
TCTGCATCTCTAACATCTCTTATGGGTGGGTTGGTTTCCTCTCTCCCACCAAAACTGTATCTTGTCCCTTGGCACAGTGTCCAAAATTGTGAAAGTATAAACACGTAAAAATGCATGCATACCATACAAAGGTGCAGGGTGGAAAAGGGGGAAGGCTGGTTTTGTTTAGATAAAATTTTATTTAGGTATTAAAAATTGTGGCTGTTACAAAAACAGATTTTATTGAGTAAAATGAAAACATCAACATTTTGAAATTCTACTTTGTTTATCTATTGAAGTATTTATATCTCAGCTTATATTGTGGGATATCAGGGCAGTATACAGATAAAACAGTTTAAACAATTTCAGATTTAAAACAATAATGAGATAATTTAAACCCACTAAAGAGATTTAAAAAGTTAAGACAGGTTGAAAGGTTAAAGCAGTTAAAACCACATACATGTATGTTTGAAAAGTAAATTAGGCCCCAAAGTCTTTAACAAAAAGCCATATTTTGACTTGGCTGTATGCACAAAGAAATATGAACACCAACTGGGTGGCGGAGGGCATTCCACAAATGAGGTGCCACAGCAGAGAAGGCCCTTTCCCATGCCCCTGGCTCTTTCCGCAGCATCCTCCCATCCTGCCACGGAAACAGGAGGAGGACGGGACCATGATGACGCTTCTGCGTGACGTCATTGCAATCCTGTCCTTCTCTTGTCCCCAGGTGGCGCAATCATGGATTAAATCATTGACAGCTTTTCCCCATCAATGACCCACGATTGCACGACCATCCTGGACTTACCTGTCCTGTGGAAGCCCTGGAAGTGCAATTGCTGCGCTTTCTGCCCCAGCCCAGCCTGTGAAAGTACCTGGTTGCACTTTGGAAGGAAGAGGCATGGCTATTGCACTTCCTTCCACAGGGAGCCAGCTGGTGCAGAGGGAAGCACTCCTCTTGCGCTCCCTCCCACCAGAGCTGCTGCCGGGATCCCCACCGGATGACTTCGAAGGTAGAAATGTGTCCTGTGTGATGTGTTTCTCCAACCAGTGGGACACAGAGGAGGACCTTTCTAGCAGATCTCAGTCTTTGGCAGGCATATATAGGAACAAACAGTGCTTTACAAATACGAAACACTGCATGTTTCAAGCAAAAGTGTATAAACATTTTTCTGTTTTTAACATTCCTTACCAGGCAAAAGAAGAAAAAGAAGCAAGTCATCAAAGAGTAAGTAATACAATACATATACATATACATATACATATACATATTCATATTCATATTCATATACATATACATATATATATATATTTTCCAACACATTTTTTTTTAAAAAACTGCTTCTCCAAATAAATTGCCAGACCTTTGGCAATATATAAAGAAGGATGTTAGCTGCAAATAGCCACTATGGCTGTTCATCTGGGACACTGAAGGAACCAAACTAGAAGAACCTCAGAAACAAAACCATTAAATTTGCAGTTTACTTTCCTTGCTATGGACTCAGCATTTCTAGCCACTTCCCTTCTATGCTGCTGCTGATTTCTTGATCTGTCAAGGGCTTTCAGGTGGTTATTTGCCTTCCTTGGTACTACCTTTCGGGTAGGATGCCAGCAATACTGTAACCCACACATGGCAGAGTGGCCTGAGCACTCTAACACAGAAGTGCTTGCTGCCAAACCATCTGGTGTGGGCAATGATCAAAGACTTGAGGAATTGCCCAAGAGCAAGGTACCAGGAAGGTACCAGTTTGCCTGCTCCTCGCATAATACATAGTCATATCAGCTACCACTTAAGTCACTGGGGCTCAGAAAATGCTCTCTTTTGCCATTGGGTAATGCTATTTGGAAGTAGGACAGGAAATACTATTTGGAAGTAGTGGACAAGTTCAATTCCAAAGACTTCCAAATCATTTTTTAAAAACTCAGTATTAGAAACAGAATTGTTGATTACTATATTTTCTTTAGGAATGATCTATTGAAGCACTTCATAGGTGTGTAAGGCTGTTCTACAGGCTGTTCTTCTGCAGATTGGGATGCGTTAGACTAATGTTGAGAATCAGCTTGGTGTAGTGGTTTAAACACTGGACAGATGGTCATGTGACCAGCAACCCTGGAGACCAATCAGCCCCTCCCGAAACTGCAAACCCCAGGATTCCATAGGATGTTGAAAGTGGAATAATTACGCTATAAAAGTGTAGTGTGGAAATGGCCCAGGATTCAATTCCCAGTTCCACCATGGAAACCCACTGGGTGACTTTGGGTGCATCACACACTCTCATCCCCAGAAAACCCTGTGACAGGTTTACCTTAGTGTCACCATGAGTTGGAAATGACTTGAAAAACACAGCAGCAGCTGCAACAACAACAGACTAATGTTTCCACGCCCCCTCCTGTGAATGGTTTCCAGTGTAAGAAGAAATTGCAACATAGAGTCTGCTTCTGATTTTTGGAATGGAAATTGCTCATGGAAAGGGAGTGGAAATATCAGTCTGCTGTGTCCCGATCAACAGGAGTACACAGTTTTGTCACTTGCAGTGGTTGCTGCCCAGTAAAGCAGGGTAGGAGGTGCTGGGCTGGGAAACATTATTTATCTATGCTGCAAAGGTAGTTATGTAGCTGAGTAGTTGATTTAAAATGCTGACCTACATTTCTATCTCATCCTACTTCCAAGTAGCATGGAGCAGCATAGATGGTTCACCCTTTTATCTTCAGAACAACCTTGTAAGATCAGTCAGGTGGAAAAATAGCAGCTGATATGGAAAGTCCGTCCAGAGGTTTCACGGCCACATGAAAGTTTGAGGCAATCTCTTCAGAGCAATAGAGACAGGCAAGGCTTTCCAGGGCCTTACCATCAAGAATCTTGCAAGTTCTTCAGGATAAGCCCTGGCAAGAAAACCAGATGATTGAGGTGACCTCCGCAGGGAATGGTGGAATGAGTGTTCTAGGCCTGTTGGAGCCAGGCCAGTGAACTCTGTGTCCACAGGACTTCTGACACAACTGCTACTTCCACCATCACCACTATCTTCTCCAGCAGTCACCAAATAGGGAAATACCTCTGATGCTGCTAGCCACTGGGCCTCACTCCCATGGCCCTGCCATCTCCTTTCTCTGCAGCAGAAGGACAAGAGTACTTGAAGAGAATGGCTGTGATGTAAGGTTCAAAGTAAACAATACTTAGCACATTTTAAAAAGAAATTCTCCTTCAAGTGGTGAAAGACATCTGTTCATAAAACCTGTTATTTTTTTCTCAACTGGCAAGCTATGTTTTGCAATTCGTGTCTGGAAGGTATACACAGTCTTAACCTGCAAGTCTGTGTTTCTGCTGCCAGGTGAAAAACTTATAATTTTCACAGGTATTTAAAATGAAATGTCAATATTCTTCTGTTTTGAGATTCAAGTCTGTACCTTTTTGAAAAAAACTGGCTAGAATAGTCTCACGCTTCTTTTAGTTTGTTGTTTGTTCTTGTGTACCTTCAAGTCATTTCTGACTTACGGCAATCCTAAGGCAAGCCTATCACAGTTTTGTTCAGACGAGGCTTTCCTTTGCCTTCCTGTGAGGCTTAGAGAGTGTGACTTGCTCAGTGTCACCCAATGGGTTTCCATGGCTGACCAGGGATTTGAACTCTTGTCTCCCAGAATCCTAGTCCAGTAGTCAAACCTCTACACAGTCCTGGCTCCTCCTTTCAGTTATTGCCACTATTTAAATTTTAGATAATTTTATTATATTGTTCTTAGTTATTTTCTATATAATAGCCTGTTTATTATTTTTTATACATAAATAATCCATTTGAGGAGAGAAAGGGAAGGTTTAGCAACTTTCCTCTAAGGACCGAAAATATATAAATGCAAATGTGTGGTTGAGCATGTAAGAAAGAACAGTAATTCTCACGATCAGCCACTTTGACACGATTCTCAAAAAGATTTTTTTTTTCATGTTTCCTGTATTTCAAAACTAGCAGTGTGGTCATTTGATAATTGGTAATTACTGACAATCCTTTAATCTGTATTCTCATGTGTTACTTTCTGAGATTCAATTTGGGTATGTAATACCAAAATCAATAACTACAAACCTAGATCTTTGTGTATGACAAGACATGTGCATCATGCTCATCAGAGCAGACAGGACTTTGCACATGTACACATTACTACTTGTCTACAGCTTTGTCTTTCTGTTTCTTCTCTTAGAAGAAGATCTGGATATTCAGACCAGGAACTTCTTAAATGCTGCAACTATTACAGACTGAGGAGATGAACAAACACAGGAAACATTCAATCTGTCCTGTCTGCAGTTTTGCACTTTCCACTTATTCCCCTTTTTCAAAAATGTAGGGGAAGTAATTGCACTTTAGAGGTTAATAAAACCTATGCTTCTGCTTTCTGTCACTACTGTTACATGTTCCTGTTCATGTGTTTTGGCATTGACTTTGCTACCCCACAGAAAATATGTTGCAGCAGTTTTAAGGCATATCACATATTCTGCTAAAGTGTTTTGAGGTTTTTCACATTTCTAAGAAATCTGCATTTCTGGACAGGTGCATGAAATGTAAGTATTAAATATATGTTATAGTTGCTGACCTACCTTTTTTTTTTTGGCCAGTAATTCGTTCCTAAATAGAGCTGGTCCTACAAGTATTTCTGTCAATTGATGCTGACTGAAATGTTGGAGAACAAAGTTGTGCCTACTACAGTACTTGAGAACCTCTGTGGTACATGGCCTACCTTGTGCCATTCAAAGTAGATTGCTCCATTCTGTAACTGTTCTCATTGGCTTCTGTATGTGAAATGTCCTTTGTTTTAGGCAGAAAATATTTTGGACTTCCCCTATTCCTGAGTGCTTCTACAAAGAGCCTAACTGAAGTTCCTATATGTGTCTGTATGTTGCTATGCTGTGGTGGGCACCATTATGAGCAGCAGACCAAGGAATTCCTATTAATAATCTTAGTCATGAGGTTCTTAGACAAGGCTCTGCCCCTTCCCATTTCTGCAATGTGGGAACAGTAATCGTGGCCTACTCTAGGCAGCTCTTGTAAGGATTAGGGAGGTGGGGAAAGAACTGTGAACTCTAGAAACAGCCCACACATACTCACTGAACCATAGAAGTACTTTGGACACTAAAAAATGTCTAAATACATATGAAGTATAATCAGTTGCGGAGTTTGGAGTGTGTGGAGTGGGAGTGGGAGGGGACAAGGCTACGATGTGAGGGGCGTGGCCACTGTGTATGGGGTTGTGGCTATGGACCAGGATGCTCCAAAAACGTTGCTGCCCGGGGTGAACCGCCCCCCCGCCTCCCTGTCCCTACATGACTGAGTATAATTAGTGCTTTTTCAGCCGTTAGGTTTGCATGAGAATCAGATATTGAGCTGAAATCAATCAATCAATTTCCCTTCTTAATTCACTGTGAGACTCAAGGCACTTCTTATACAATAAACTTTGGGCTCCTATGCCAAGAAATGTATTTGAACCCCTTTGAAATCAATAGTACTTGCATGTATGATGCAATGAAATCAGAATTGCTGTTATTGAGCCTGATCACTTTTGAGTAAATCAAATTAATTGCTATGAGACATGCATCTGGCAGCGATGTAGACTCGAGTCAATTGACTTGGACTCAGTTCAGATTTAAGTCACTTCAGTGACTCAACTCGGCTTTGACTTGGCAAAAATTACACACTGACTCGATTTGACTTGAGACTTACATATTTTTAGTGACTGACTTGCTGCACTTGGTTCAGTAACATAACACATTAATCTAGAAACCTTACAACTTGCTGGTCACATGACAATCTGCCTCAAGCCCAAAGTGTGGACACATTTCTCAGAGGGAACAGCAAATGAATTAGGCAATGGGCTTGAGCTGGGCTTGACCTCTGCTCAGCAGCCTGTCCCGCTACATATAGGAGCAGAAGGCAAGACTTGTGTCCAGAGTGCAGGGTGCATATCTCAGAGGGAAGCAGAAAATGTGTTAGGCAATGTGCTTGAGGAGGAAGGATCCTTCCTTCTAAAGCTCCTGAAGCTTTATGGGGAATAAGAAGGATCCTACTCCCCACTTCCAATGCTGCAGATGGCAAAATCATGAAAGTAGAGGGCTAACTCTACTTAAATTGTTAAGTAGAAAAACTCTGTCCAGAAATTCTGGAATACAGGTTGGAGTGTAAAGTTGGTTCCCAGACTTGAGACTTGACTTGAAAGTATCCTGCAAGGACTTGAGACTCAACTAGAGACTTGAAGGTAAAGACTTGAGATTTGACTTGAGACTTGGAGCAAAAGACTTAAGTACATCACTGGCAGCTGGAAGACACAATCAGCAACAGACTCACAGGATGTTTCCAGGCACCAAGTCACATGTTGTACTTGAACAGAGATGCTGGCAGATTTCTTCTGTTCCAGATTGAGAGGTAAATTGTGGTTTCAAGCACACCTTGGATGAGGATGTAGGCTCTACAAATTCTGGATTTCTCTTCCACCTTGGATCAAAATCCAGGCAAGAAATTAATTCCTGTCTCTTTCTCCCATCCCACTCCAATTTCTTTTTACTCACCTGATCAGCAGCAGTTTTGATGAGAGCAGTGGTGGTGAGAGTGGGAACATTGCAGAGGAAATGGGCAGGAAACCATTGACGTTTTCCCAATATCTCTCTTTAGCACCCCAAGCGGAATGGTGTGCTGGCCTGTCAGTTTTATTGTCCTCCCACGGTTACAAGTCCCAAGCTTGTCAGAACTTGAAAATATTAACTTCAGTGCAAGTATGTTAATGTTAGGTAAAAACAGAATTTTTCGTGTTAATCATTTTGTTATCGTGAGCATTTTTTTTGTTTCATTGAGTATTAGTGACACATTCATAATACACTACTTTAAAATTAAAATTAAAATCGAAATCGAAATCGAAATCAATTAAAATTATTGAAGATTGCCAAACCTGCAATCACCCCCAAGAAGAACTACTTAAAATAACATGAAATGTTAATCTCTTTTTTTCAAGCTGTCAGCACTGTTGCTGTTTAACAATTACAGGCAAGATGCTGTATCATCAGATATAACTATAACAATGGAGCTCTGTTGCTGTAGCTGTGTCTGATGGTGCCCCCCCCAAATCTACCTTGCCAGCTAGACAGCTGGATCAGCACCTTGGGGTCCTGTTGCAACTGTTTCTCTCAGTACACCCCAAGATTCTGCAGACCCTACTCTTAGAAACCGTTTGGCTGGGGCACTGGCTGCCTGGCTGAAAAGATAGGTTTGGGGGTCATGTTTGGTCATTAGTGACTGTAAATGTGCATCTCAGCAGCTATGAGATTGTAAATCTGGTTTACATTCTTATTAACTACTGAACAGAATGCTAGTCAATGATTTTTAAATGGATATGAAAAATTTAATAAACCGGGGGAAGCAAATTAATTTTAAACAAATTATTTCCATGCTCCAGTCCCCATACCCTTTCATCATTACGAACTACCTGACAGGGCTCCATTGTCTAGAAGGGACAGACCTCCATGTTCCTTGTTCACATGCTGTCTTTATGCACATGCTGCCTTTCCCACCAATAGTGCCAAAGCCGAAAGGGAAAGGACCAAAGTCTCCCCTCTCTTCTCCCTCCAGTTGCTCAAATTACCAAGCAAGTAGAAGTTATGTTGACTATGCAGGGCTGGGGCGGGGGGATTTTTTTGTCGGGGGGGGAAGCAGGGCGGAGCTTATAGAAGTAATATTTTTGGACTGCAGCACACAGAAGCAACTAGCCAGCATGGATGTCTTGGGTGAAGAAATTCTGAGGACTGTACTTGAAAGTAAATAAACAGAATGATTTTTCCAAGGTCTGACATTGGGAATCATTTTTCACATCTTGAAATGAATTAGGAAATGATCATCTGAGTTCTTTCTCAATGCTGTGTGTATGTGTTTGTGTGTTCTGAAGAACTCTGAACATTTCTGAATCTGTAGATTGCTCAAGTGTAGAATCTGTAGATTATTCTTTCCTCCTTGAAATCAAGGGACTGTCAAATTGTTCATAGTAGCAGGGGAGCAGGAAGAAGTATTTAACTTTCTCTCCGTTAAAAATTCTCTATCCAGATACACAAGAGATGGGAACTGTCTGAACTATGGACCTGTGTGCAGTATGGGCAGGGGTGTCCCCATCTGGCTTTTAGCCTGCCTGGACGGCCCATCCTCAAAACTTTTACATAATTAGGTCATTGTGGGCTTTCCGGGCTTTGAGGCCATGTTCTATTAGTATTTTCTCCTGATGTTTCACCTGCAACTGTGGCTGGCATCTTCAGAGGATCTGGTGGCATGGAAGTGAGACAGAGTATATATACTTGTGTGGTCCCTGGGTGGGAGGGAGCAATTTGCATGTGTTAAGTTGGCCTGTGTGCTGGCCTATTGTTAAATGGGATATCCCCCAGGGGATATGCATAACAGTGTGTTAAGTACATTAGCAATCTATTGTATTGTTTTTTATACTACCTCCAGAGTCTGGGTAGTGTTCATTGGGATATTTTTGAGTCTTGATTTTAGTGTTCTTCAGTAATAGTAGCCAAATTTTGTTTACTTTCCACTTTTTTTCTTTCCTGCTAAAATTGTCCATGAGTTTATGGACTTCAATGGCCTCTCTGTGTAGTCTGACATAGTAATTTTCAGAACAGTCCAGAATTTCTGTGTTTTCAAAAAGCATTCTGTGTCCAGGTTGGTTTATAACATGTTCTGCTACTGCTGATTTTTCTGGCTGGATCAGTCTTCAGTGTCTTTCATGTTCTTTAATTTGTTGTTTGGATGTTGCGTTTTGTAGTCCCCATGTATACCTGTCCACAACTGCAAGGTATGCGATAAACTCCAACAGAAGTTAGCATTTGTTGAATTTTCTTGGTCGGTCTGTAGATTGTTTGGAGATTATGTTTCTTGATCAGTTTCCCCATGTGGTCAGTGACCCCTTTGAGGTATGGTAAAAACACATTCCCTTTGGTTGGCTGCTTATCTTCACTTCTGTGTTTTTTTTTCCAGATCTTGAGGCTCTTCTGATGTCTGAACTGGAGTAACCATTGGCCTGTAGAGCCCAGTTTAGATGATTCAGTTCATCTCAGTTCATTTTAAATAATTTTTTTGGATGAAAAATTACTTTTTGCAGCAAAAAAAAACCTTTAGGGGGTCAACTTTTCCCTTCAAAGTGCTGTTCCCTTACACTCAAAAAAAATCCAAAAATTGCTTTCAGAAGTAGCCAGAAATGACTGGGATGTTACTTCCGGCTGCTGGAAAATGGGAGTAGTGTGGCTTCTACAAGATCAGGAGATGCTGAAGTTGCTCCTCTAACCCTTGGTGCATTCCCACTCTGGCACACCACCAAGCTCTTGTGTGCCTTGGGGGAGCTCAGGGAATAAAGGGTCAATTCGAGTTAACCAGATGGATAGGAGTGAAGATTAAAGACTGTTGCCATTATTCTGAATGAACTGCCATCACCATGCAACAACTTTTCATTTTAAAATATATAGTTTGGCCCTAAGTCATATCTATACAATCAGCAGAGGCATGACTGAGAGATCAGCCATGGTTTCTTATTACTCTATCCCAGTGGTTCTCAACCTGTGGGTCCCCAGATGTTTGTGGACTTCAGCTCCCAGAAGCCCCAGCCACTACGGTCAATGCTCAGGGCTTCTGGGAGCTGAAGTCCAAAAACATCTGGGGACCCACAGGTTGAGAACCACTGCTCTATCCTTTGTTAGCAGTCAGAATTGCAGAACAAGAGATGCCTTCAGAGTAATACCTGATAATTGTTCATCTTGCCTGGAATATTGTTCTTAATGTGTTACGTGCTTCTTCTCATTTCAGTGTGATAATGAAAGTAAAATGAAATTCTTACAAAAACACTGGGACTTTTTCAATTAGTCACACATCCTCAATGACCATGACTTGCATTTTATGTCACGTGTAATTAATCCCACCAAGCAGAATGCTGTGTCTACAACCAGGAGTGTGTGTGTGTGTGTGCGTGCGCGCGCGTGTGTGTGCGCATGTAGAGAAACTCTCCCACATGATTTTAAAGTGTGCATGAGGTAGCACTGGGGCATACAAACTAACCCTGCACTCTCACCAACCATGGTTTTGGGCCAGAGCTTGGAAAAGTGTGTGGGGGGGGGTACTGTAAAACCAAGCCAGAGCAAAAAGCATGAGGAAAAATTGAAAATTCACCTTGGAGATTGGGTTAAAAGGGTATTACTATAAAATGTTGTACTGATGGTACATGACTCCGTTAAGTTATCTGATATATATAAGACTAAAGAAGAAGTCTGCTGGAAATGTAAAGAAAGTAAAGGTACTTTCTTTCATATTTGGTGGCTTTCCCCAGGAGCAAAAAGATAATGGACACAAATGCAGAAGTTTATTTCACTTATCTTGGCACTAACATTTGAAATGAAGGCAGAATTGTACTTGTTGAATATTGGGTGATCATGCTGTATTAAAAAAACACTCAAAATTAATATTGTATTTGGTGACATCTACAAGAATCAATTATGCTCAGAATTGGAAACTTGGAATAAAATCCCGATTGATTACTGGCTCTTGGAAGTTCTTCATGTGATGGAAATGGAGAAATTAACAACGGTATTGAGGGATGCATCTATTAGAGAATTTGAATGAGAACAGTAACCAATTTTGGATTATATTAAAGTGAAAGAAGAAAAGGAAGTTATCAATATAAATACTTGTGTTGATGCTTAAAACATTAAATTTTACTAAATCTGGCAGAATATAATCAACTAAAATTTGTAATGTTTACTTGCAATATTAAATTGGTAGGATCAATGACTGATTCCAAAGCAAATAATTCTAAATAATTCCAAAGAAAAAGCATTATTAAGGAAGACAGATATTGGATGTGGGAGGGTGGCCTAACGCAAGGGGGAGGCAAGGGACGATTTTAAATTATTCCAATATGTGATCTGCTTGAAAAAAAATTGATATTTTGTTTTGCTTTTTTTTCTCTTTTTAAAATATATACAGTTGGCTATCCACATTCACTAAAGTTAGGGACACAGGACCCTTGCAAAAGTGGAAAATTCACAAATATCAAAATGTGTGTATATTTCTGTGGGAAGAAGGCTGAGGCATGGTGGGGAGAACAGGCACTCATAGTCCAAACCAGGTCAGGGAAAGGGGTTGGGTTGGCATGGTGGCCTTATACTTCCTCTCTTGCCCATCTCCTTCCTTGGGTGTGAGTGGGAGACAATTTGTGGTGCTGACAAATTAGGCTGTGAGCCACCTTCAGCTGGCTAGGCAGTGATGGGTGAAGGACGAAGAGGATCAGAGGCAGGTTTTTAAAGAGCTGCACAGCCTGATTGGACCTGCTAAGAAGGAAGGTTCCCTCAGAAAAGAAGTACATGAAGTAGGAGGGGCGGGGGTTGGAGAAACTCACAAATAATCAAATACATTAAAGTCAAATCTGCAAAAATGAAGGGCTGACTGTATGTATATATATCTAAGCCAGCACGCCTAGAAGATTCTGCGAGCAGTAGTCCAAAAGGTAAGTTTTCCTATTGCTGGTCTGATTTGAGCATGAGAAGGGTATATATGTGTTAGAGGTTCTTCACAAGGGTAAGGAAAATATGCCAGTCAAGAATCGCACCCTTCCCCATGAAGGAGCTTTGTGTGAGTGTACGTGTGCCTTCAAGTCTCTTGTAGATTTATGGTGACCCCTTCATGAGTTTTGTAGGGTTTTCTTAGGCGAAGAATACTCAGAGGTGGTTTTGCCAGTTCCTTTCTCTAAATTATAGTTTATAGCAGCTGGTATTATATTACAGTCTTCCATTCAAGTACTAACTAGAGCTGACTTTGCTTCCAAGAGTTTGTGGGAACTGGTAATTTTAGGGTATTTAGCCACATACATTTGTCGTTCTACATGAAATATAGCAAAGGAGACATTACTACGCTCTCTTTATTTTCTGCAAATGGCTGGTGACAACTATGCCTGGCAGGCATGGAAAGACCAGGGTTGTTCTCTACTGCTCTCCTACCCATGACTTCATCTGAACTCACCTTCTTTTAGGTAATTCAAATGTAAGACTTGGTTAACAGTTTCTCCCCTTATTCTCCAAGGGGATGTCTGATCATTGATACCAGTTCACCACCATGTCTATAATCTACCAAGCTGAATACAGACCCACCAGCAGCAATCATAGGCAATTGTGGCTCAGGTGCTGGAGACAGCAGAAAGAGGAATTTTGAGGCCCTGCTATGAACATGTTTATAGCAGTATGGTGGTAAATTTTTGAGTGCAGGTGTTAGGTGTGGTATCCCCATAACCACAGCCCCACAGGGAAAGTTGAAAAATAGATGTTGTGTTGATACATATCTATAAATGTGTGAGCATGATCTATGTGTGTATATGGAGGGGGGTATGCACACAGGTGTGACACACATACACACCAGTACATTGTTGCTAGACCAATCCATTTTCTCCTAAGCTAGTGTGGCTGACAATTGCGACTAAGATCACAGGGACATCTGAGGTGTAGCAGTGGTTAATGTTGGCATAATTTCTTCTACTCAAAATGTCCTGGTGCTTCACTCTTGGGAGATCTGTCTCTGTCACAGGGAAGAGAGCCATAAACTGAAAAGACCCCTTTTCATGCTATTTCCTTACTGCCTATTCCAAATAAACCTGATGAATCTATCCTGACCCCTCTCTACCTTCCAAGGACAAATACAAGGGTGAAAATCACACAGCCCTCCAGATATGGTCAAATTATAACTTCTAGCAGTCCTCACCACTGGAACAATAGAATTCATTTAGTGGCAAACCAAAACCGCTCTGCCAGCTGTTACTTTCTAAAAGGTACTTTCATTTTTATTGGTACTTCCTATTTAGCAACAGAGAGGAAGCTGCAGGGCTTCATAACCATTTGGTAGTGAGAACTTTCGGGTGTTTGTCTTGAGCTGTGGGCAGTTTGCTTCCATTGGAATAGAGAAGATGGCTGGTAGTGGTCTTCCTAAGCCAGCCTGCTTTCAGGATAAGGTGGAGGTGAGATACTTATCAATGTAATATGGAGTGAGAAGAGAATCATCATGTCTTTCTCCTCAGGAAGTAAAATGTCTGGGATGATGCTTTGAAAAACTAAGCCTCACAGGATTCCACAGCTAGCATGGCTAGTTAGACTCCTTCTCGTTCAAATAAAATAAACTAAAAATAAAATAAAAACCAAGACTCTGATCTTGGAACAGCCCAGTAAGCTGCCATTTCATCATAGCTTGTAATCAAAGTGGATAGACTTCAAGCTTGCAGGATCTCCTTTGTTAACATCAGTAGAGTTGTACCAGCTAGAACATGCTGCAAAATAGTGGTTCAGGCAGACAAAGGTGCACTGCAAGATAACTACTTGCTTAATTCAAGAATTTGTGGCCAGTACCAGCACTAATCCCTTATATGTCTTTGTATGCAAATCCACTACCAGTTTCCTCCTGAGCGTGCTTTTTCAGCAATATAATTTTTTCCAGGGGAGCAAGGGGCATGGTTAGTTTCTTGCTATAGAGAAGCAACGGAGAATCAGAACTCTTGTTGAACTACCGCAAAGCTCCCAGAAATTTACCAGTAGATTCCAAATGTTCTTCTTCCCTTCCCCTCCTTCTTGGAATCTCCTGCAGTCTGCAGAGGTAAAAACCAGCTCCAGAGGGTTCCCCAACACCCTGCAGTACATTTGTGGTCTTCAGGGGTGATAGCAATAGGGAGAAGTGATTATCTCCTCCCGATTGCGCTGATGCAAGTGATTCCATTGGCAGTTGCCCCCTTAGATTTAGGCTGCAATCCATCCCTCCATATTTAATAAGAGAATCAATTTAGCAGCTTGTGTTTGCTTTGACTCTTAACACTCTTCACAAATGGATGCTGCTACAGTATTTCGAAAGAGGAGTGAAGCCGCTATCATATTTCACTCACTGCAGGCCCCTATACCAGCTGTCTTTGATTTCTTTGCTTCTGATGTATTTACTCAAGTGCTTGTTCTGTCCGTAACCTTCTCGAACAAGGATTTCATACAAGCTTCTGTACTTTCTGCTTCACTTAGTTTTGTGCACACTGACACTCCAGAACACCTGAGGAAAGCATTTCCTATCTCAGACAAAAGTCGCAAGACAGCAAATGACAGCAAATTGGCAAGTCCTAATTTTCTCACTCACATGGGGAATGTATGACCAAGCTGTGCAATTTGAGATTGCAAGTTGAAGCCCATGTGATTGAATACTCCTCTATAGCAGGGAAAATCTTTATGAGCTAGCAAACTAGTCGTGTCAGGGTAAAGCCTAGATTAGAAGCATTCTCCTTGATATTTAGAATTCTACTCAGTAGGGCTTTTTACCTTTTGATACAGATAACATTTCAGTCATCTGAAATCATCTACCTGCAGTCTGTAGGAGAAGAAATGAAATGCAGGCTTCCTTCTTCAGTGCAAATTAGACCTAGATGGGGGTGGGGTGGCAAAAGGAAGATGAATAATTCCTGGAATTAATTCCCTATAGATTTATTCCCACCTTCATCAATTTTACATATACCCTCCAACTGTCTCGATTTGCCAGAGACAGCCCTGATTAATCCTCTCTCATCCCATTTTTTCCAGCTCTTTCTAAAATGTCCCAAGCCATTTCCGCACTACACTATTATAGCGCTGTTACTACACTTTCAGCATCCTGTGGGATTCTGGGGTTTGTAGCTTACTGAGGCCAAAGAGCTCTCTGGCTGAGAATTCTAAATGCCCCTCCCTAAACGGCAAGCCCCAGGATTCCATAGAATGTTGAAAGTGGAATAACAACACTATAACAGTGTAGTGCGGAAATGGCCCGTTTCTCTTTCTTCCTTCCACTTTCCCACTTTGTCCTCAGCATACTTACACTGCTAAAACCTGAGTTCAAACTGCAGATGTAGTTTTCCTTCAGTTAACTCAGCAGCAGGAAGAGGAGGGGATGGAATCTTGTCCTTCCCAGTAGTCCCAGGCAAAAGCCAGCTGCTGCAGTCTCACCTAGCTTGTGTGTTCTTCCTCATTAATAACTTTTTCTTTTTCTTTTTTTTAGGAATATTTTTATTAAAGTTTAAAGTGAAAATACCCCCCCTTCCCCACTTCCAAGCTTTTTTTTTCTGGTTGAATCTGCTTATTTACATTCCATTCATACATAGTTTCTCTTCAAAAGGTAATCCTACATTGTTACATCTTACATTGTTACATTGCTGCTTTGTTATATTGCCTTATTACATTGTTGCCTTGTATTATATACAATCTTACTTTATTCTTTTCCTTTTCTTATCACTCTATCTTTATCCCATTTAAGACTTCTCTCCATTCCTTTTCAAAGTTCTGGATAGACTTATCTTTCAGTGAAAATGTTAGCTTTTCTATCTCTATCATATCCAGAACTTTTAATTTCCATTCTTTTATATCAACATGGTTCCTTTCTTTCCAGTATTGTGCATATGTCAATCTTGCACTCATTGATAACTTTTGCAACTTTGACCACTCTAATTTTCCGTGGCCACATATGCCCCAGTTTTCATCTATGAAACGTTGGATGTGGCTGGCCTCTAACACTAGAAGTAAGCCCTACCTGGGGGAAATGGTTATCTAGGAGGGGCATGAACAGGACAGAAATTAAGTGCCCCTTTCTTTTGCCTGTTAGTCCTCTCTTGGAAGTATTTTCCATCCTTCTTATTTGTGTTACCTCAGGCTCTGATAAGAAAAATATTAGGCTGACTGACCAGGTAATTACAGACTTGCTAAGTCCACCATACAGGAAGCAGCCTTGCTTTTAAATCACCTGAGCATAAACCAAGAAGACAGAACTTGCAATTCTTTGGGGGCGGGGAGGCTGATCAAGACAACAGTGGTAGGGCTTGTCAACCACCATGGAAACAGATTACTTACATAAGTTCTGGATGATCTGGAAGAGCCAGTTTCTAGTTACAGTGGAAATTATTGCTTTGGAATGATGGAAAAACAAACAGGGGTATGGTATCACTCGAGATGATTGTTTGTACTCAGGACATCACATTTTCTTTCTGGCAATCCAAACGATGCTTTCTTTCTCCCGACTTGTTCAGCCTCATTTCCCAATATTGTTTGGATTTTTTCCTGCTGCAATTAACCAAATAATTTCAAATAAAACTGGTTGATACAATGCAATTCATTGATGTGTTTTCTCCAGCTGTGAAGCCTCACTGGGGATTGTGGGGAGACATCATGGTGATGAGGCAGTTCTAAGGCGTCTCTCTTTTCTGGCCTCCCTTCCTCCTCCATGATTTTCAACAGCCTAACAGGAACATCCTACTCTGATGGGGTGGCAACATAGCAACAAGTTGGCCCCACCATTAAATCATGTGGCTCAGGCCTCACTGCGTCACTGCCAGACACATAATACACTGGAAGGAGGCAGTTTAATGGAAAGTAGGCAAAGAGAGGGCATTCCAGACCATTGGATGGCAGTTGTGCATTCAAAAACAAGAACAAACCTTGAATCGGATATTGAAATGGGGACACTAAAATATGATGGAAGAAAACAATAGTACTAAAACTGACCAAAAATATTAAAATACATTGTAGTGATGGTGTAAGGATAGAAAGTCAGTGTCATATGCAATTCTTGGTTGCATCAATAGGAGTATGGTGTCTAGATCAAGGGAGGTATTGGTACTACTTTATTCTGCTTTGGTTAGACCTCATCTTGAATACTGTGTCCAATTCTGGGCACCCCAATTCAAGAAGGATATGGATAAGCTGGAACAGGTCCAGAGGAGGGCAACCAAAATGGTGAGGGGCCTGGAAGCCATGCCCTATGAGGACAGACTTAGAGAGCTGGGTATGTTTAGTCTGCAGAAGAGAAGGTTGAGAGGTGACATGATAGCCATGTTTAAATATTTGAAGGGATGTCATGTCGAGGAGGGAGTGGGCTTGTTTTCTCCTGCTCTTGAGACCAGGACAAGGAGCAATGGATGCAAGCTGCAGGAGGGGAGATTCCACCTGAACCTCAGGAAGAATTTCCTGACGGTCAGGGCTGTCCGGCAGGGGAATGTGCTGCCACAGAGTGTGGTGGAGTCTCCTTCGTTGGAGGTTTTTAAGCGGAGGCTGGATGGCCACTTGTCGGGAGTGCTTTGAGGGTTTTCCTGCATGGCAGGGGGTTGGACTGGATGGCCCTTGTGGTCTCTTCCAACTCTACATTTCTATGATTCTATATAAATTTCTCTCTTTCCGGTGTTTTGAAAGGATGATTGGGGAAGATTTGGACTTGTGCTGTGTCAATATAGTAACTAGCAAAAGTGAGGGCAATCATGGCAGCAACATTTTCTCAGCCATGTTTATTCCCTGCCCCAGTTGACCTGTTCCTACCTCTGCCTTTCTCCCAAGGACATGCTCACATATTCACCTTCACCTCTTTGGAAGAAGCAGCAGAGAGAAAGTAAAGAGAAGCTTGAAGTTAGCAAAGAAGTGGCAACTAGGTTGCAGGGATGGAACCACACAATTATGGTTTCCTTCATAGGTTCATGTCTTAAGATCAGCAGAGTGAAGGTAAAATGCCAGTAAGTTGATGGGCTGGAATTTTGTTCCCTATAAGAAAATAATCCATGTATCCGATCTAAAGGCCAACTCACCCCATGTTCAAATTTTAAAATTATTATTAATGCATTTTATTAATGGGTTTTCATATGCTGTCCTTCATCAAGATTCTGGGGCAATTTACATTCATCCCAACACAAACCCTCATCACAGAAACAACTTATGTGAATTAATCTGGGATCAGAATTTTTGTACTTTAAACATCAAGGACCAGTTTTCATGAACTTTCATCATCTCTACTGAAACATTTTTTTCAACAAGGTTGTGAGAAAGCTATTGTTGATAAGCAAATACTTCCTTTTACCCAATTCTTAGTCCACTTATTCAAAAGCCCAGGGGATTTCTAAATAGAACAGTATGTTTAAAAAGAAGAAGACCTAATTGACTCCACTATTGCTGCACTGTAATAATGTCACACACATTAAGCAAGAGCATTTTTAGAGGGAACCACAGAACTGGCAACTTCACACAGTTAAAAGAACAATGAGGAACAGTAAATAACATCATACGCTGAGCCAGTCATGTCGTCTTTTTTGTAAACAGAGATGCTAGGTTAGCCGTAACTTGAATGATTAATATGTCCACAGCATTTTGAGATGCTCTTGGCTTTATAGGATTCTCTCATAATAGTTTAGTGTTGAAAAGACTACTGGGAATATGAGGGCTGCACTTGATTTGACGCTTGTCAGAGTATTCAGATAAAGAGATAAATACAATTCAGGTTGTCTCCATTGGGAAGTGAAAGGAACTGAAACTTGCTGTGAAGATTCCCCCACTGGGAAATCCTACAATTTTTAATCTACTGCACATGATAACTTTTGTCATTCACATGCGAGTGCTCAAGTAAACATCAGAGGTAAGCAAGTAACTTAATTATGATGGTTGAGATATAGCTATTGTGTGCCTTCTCGTCATTGCTGACTATGGCGATCCTAAGGCAAACCTATCATGGGGTCTTCTGGGGCTGAGAATGTGTGAAACACACAAGGTCCCCCAGTGGGTTTCCATGGCAGAGTAGGGAACTGAACCCTGGTATCCAAGGTTGTTGTCCAGTGCTCAAACCACTACACCACAATGACTCTCCAAAAGGATCATGAAAACCAGTCTCTTAACTACTAGGTCAGTGGTTCTCAACCTGTGGGTCCCCAGATGTTTTTGGATTTCAGCTCCCAGAAGCCCTGAGCATTGACCATAGTGGTTGGGGCTTCTGGGAGCTGAAGTCCACAAACATCTGGGGACCCACAGGTTGAGAACCACTGTACTAGGCCATCCTAGCAGGACATACTCAGCAAGAGATTTGAAAGTAGCTATAGGCACACACACACACAGCTAGTGAGATACTGTACATTCATGTAAATCCTCACCTGCATTTTTCTGCTAGGCCTTCCCTTCTTCTCCCGTGTACAACCTCAGTTGACAACATTGGGAATGAACCTCCACAGCCAGCTGGTGGCAAGTGGGTAGAGATCCTGGCCACAATCCAGATGCAGCTTCAACCTCTTGAGCTTCCTTAGAGTATGCTGAAGATTGGGGAGGGGGGATACTCGTTCCCTTGTTCCTGGCTCCAAAATGTCAGCCAGATTGTGTTGGGATCCTCCCCATCAGCCACTGACTTGTCTGCAGTCATCAGTTGAGGTTGCATGTGGATAGGAATTATTGTGCACTTCCTTTTACAATCACCTCAAAAGTATATATGCTTGTATAAGAGGGGGTTATACTATTGTACGTTACCAACAGGATGCAGCCCAATAATACTAACATCTGTTGTTGTTGTTGTTGTTGTTACCTAAAGTTTTCTAAGAGCTGTACAAAGATTTAAAAAAAACCCACAGAGAGATGTTCTCTGGGAAGGGATTAATAAACATAATACAAGAAAAGGCAATGAGGCCCAGAATTTAAGCATTTCTTTATAACGTTACAAAGTTTAAAAATCTTTGTGAATGCCACCATGAAGCACTGAAGAGATTAGGAGCTTCTTTGTCAGAGGCCTTGTTAAGTGAGCTATTTCTGTACCCTCATTAAGACATACTCCTCCATTATAGGTAATCATGTTACTCGTGGTTTCTTACTTCTAAGCACCAGGCAAGAACATATAACAGGCGATAGAATTGTGTGGCTTTCCAGATGTCAGTGAACTCCAACTCCTAGCACTCGTCACCACTGGATAGGTTGGCTAGGGCTACTGGGAGCTGCAGTCAAACAACATATGCAGGGAGGAAAAATCTCACTCCTGCCCATAGGAAGAACAGAGACAGGAAAAGGAGAGGAGAATATCAATGAACAAAGCAATAGAAATAGCATTGTCTGAAGAAGCACAAGGCATCACTTTGAACAGAAGTCAACAGTCAGACAAATTGAACCTGTACTCATCCTTGCAAGACATCTGCTGAAACCAGTATTACTTAGGCTAGTAATTACAGTGATTCAGTATGTGTATTTTAACATGTGGCTCCACCTCCATGTTTTCCTCATGATTGAGATGTAATGCATGGACCAATTTTGTGTGATATAACATGGATACCTTGCAAAAGTAGCTACCTGGCTGAAATGCTTGGTTTTATTTATATTTCTAACTTTCCTTGAAAGGACTTATGACTAGGGATGAAGCTCAGTAGAAGAGCCTGTCAGAAAAGTCCCAGGTTCAATTCCTGGACACTCCAAGTGGGGTAGAAAAACTAGACCCCGGAAAGTCACTGCCAGTTAGCATTACGGATTCTGGCTGCCAGTGCTAATATTGCCAATGGCAATACTGTGTGGTTTTCTATGTTTTCATTAATGTAATCACATTTTGCTCCTAGCTTAGCTCCTGACTTTTGGCAGCAAAGCTGTTATTAGCCCTCCACTCCTAGCTAATTTCTTTGCATGGAAAATCATTTAAATCTGAGGAAAAATATTTTTTAACCAAAACCCAATTGTTAGTTTTAGCTGGAGATGAACCACTGAATCACTGGGAATGTGATTAAGTCAATGATTATGTATGTTCCTTTAACTCAAAGGCTCTGCTTTAATTGGAATTAATAAATGGATTTAGACTTGTGTTGCTTTCAGTTTTAAGAGGGGATCTGCATTTTTAAAAAAGCCAACATTAACCTTTTAAAAAACACTCTCCCTTTTGATTCATGATCAGACCAAGGGCATCAAACTGAATTTGCAATCCTTGATTACTTAATCAAATCTGATTTTAATGTAAGCTACCAAACAGTTCAATTGAACATTTCTTGCATAAGGAGAATGTACTTTATGTTGAACTGTAGTAACTCTCACAAAGCTGAACCTCAGACAGCCTTCTCTCCTACATTTACTCTCCTTACAGTCAATCTATCAAGTGTTCCTTCCCATTTTATGTGTGCATGTTTAAGGTCATGAAGAGATGTTCTTGGATGCTCGCCTGAAGTTCTTAGATTCTTTCCAATGGGAGAATGATCAAACTCCACAGACATTAAATAATAACAAGAATGGTATTTGGGCTTCCCAAGACATGAATGAGAGAAGTACATAGATCGGTATGTACACTGATTTAAAAACAGTTCCCTTCTATCATGCCTCAGGTTGCTGGGGTCACAAGAATCACTTTAGATATTTCCATGGATTATAGTTTTAAATGGTTTGGTGCCTACATAAAATGATCTTGGGGTGCAAAATGGCGCCATATTTATCTGCCTGTTAATTCCCTGACAATAACCAAACAGATCTGTCACGTGTAAACATGTCTGGACATGGCATGACAGACTGAAGTCTGCCACCTGCTGCACTTGGAAACTAGATCTTTCTTTAGACTTACTAAGATTTTTGACTTACTATTAAGATTTGTACATCTGTAACTGCAGATATCGTATAAGAAACCCCAGTTTCAGGTCAATAATCTCAACTTTATGGGAATCCACCAAAAAGAGAAAAGAGAGATGTTTGCAAAGGAAAGAACTTGCAAAACACAAATAGCTCAGAGGCATTATTTGCACCATGTCAGCTGGTTGTTTTCTCTTACATAACTCTCTGGAGAACTTTGCATTAATTTGCTCACTGTGTTAGAGCATTTTGATTGGGCCCTGATAAATTAATTGCCCGGTCATAGATTTCCTCAATCAATAAGAGATGGCTAGTATGTCCTCATGGAGCAACCTATCTCAAATGTTTTTCTGTTGCTAAAAACAAACTATCACTCATAAAATGTTTTTTGGATTTGCTGAAGCGTTAATAAAATCTCACGTCTCAGCAACTGATGTTAGTTTTGATGAATGAAGTGTTAGCTGAAAAAGCAAAAAATCAATCGCTTTTTGTATTTTCATTTTCCATCAAGCTCTGTAAGTTTTGACCACTGCACTGAAGTTTACCGAAAGGCCAAAATCAATATCCTTTTGGATTTTTACTATTAAGCTCTGTAGCTCCCTCTTGTGTTTTCTATTATATCCAAACTATGCAAGCTACATATTTATGCTCTGTAGAAACTGCAGAAATGGAAAGATTGATATGGAAATTGAGATATTATTTATTCAGTGTAATTTGACCCTGTGGTCAGCCATCTCAAAATTCAGCCAGAAGAGGGGAAGACCTGCAGTTTTAAGGGGACATATCCAATGAGCACTCATGCAGTAAAGATCTAAAATGTGAGAAAGCAAGGGAGAATTAGGAGTAAAATGGGATTGAATACTGAAATTAGCTAAATGGATTTATATTGAAAGAAAGGGAATCTAAAAGAAGAAAGCTGCATGTTCCATTGGTGCTTTGCTTATTGTTTTCAGTGCAGCGGCTCCTACTGACAAAGGGACCAACAATGAAACGAGCAACCTTTTGCCTATCTCAGTAAAAGATAAATAATACAATTTTCACTAAAATACCTGTATTAGACATTGAGTTTCACTCCTACTACTCTCTAGTGTAGTATTTTGTGAACCACAGTACAAGCAGAATACCAAGTATATTGCATGGCATAAAAGTTAAAACAATCTCGTGCTCTTTTGACTAAGTAACAAAAATGGATGGGCCTGTAAAAAAATGAATTACAGTAGAGTCTTGGTTATCCGACATCCAGTTATCCGACTTTCCAGATTATCCAACGTCGCCCCCAGGCATGCCCAGACGCCCCCAGACACGCCCCCAAACATGGTGGCCGCAACGGGCTCCGGCTTATCCGACATTTCAGTTATCCAACTCTCAGCCCGCCCGTTTAGGTCAGATAACCGAGACTCTACTGTAAGTAACAAAAGCTTGGGGCAAATGCCAAAGGAAAAATGGTGGCTGTTGCATGTTTTCTGGGTTTGAAAACTGAGTAGGATGTTTGTGATAACCACTTCCAGGCTGAGTAGCATTTCTAATTACAAAACCAATTCATACTTGATAAGAGTAGGCTTGAACACATTTTAGGGTTATTACATAAAAGCAGTGATTCACAATCTGGAGTATGTGTACCCCCCACAGGTATGAACCAGGACATTTAGGAGTATGTGGGGGAAAAAATGAACAATGGAGGAAAAGGGCATGTACATCAACAGCGCAAGACAAGACACAAGTCAAAAGTTGTGAAATTAATTGAACATTATGGCCAGTGGTGGAACAGTTTTCTTTCATTCTTAAACCTTGAGAAGTCTTGGTTCAGTCATTTTGTTACTTTGGCAAATGCTGGAGAGTCCCTCCCTAAACGATATGTGCATGCTCAGAGGCACACCCATTTGAGTATATAAGCATTGTCTGTTCACCTTCTTATTCCATTGCTTTTTAATCTCCTTATTGGGCTATTTACAGTGACAACATATAAATCTGAAATAACAACAACTATATTAATTACAGACATCTTGATAATATGATAGGTACAATTTATGGAAATGAACTGCCAAGAGGTATGCAAGTGAAAATAAGTTAGGGAGCTCTGCATAAAAAGATATTTTGCTAGTGGAATGAGTTGACCTTTTTTGGCAGAGGCAGGGTTCCCTAAAACTAATAGATCAAAATCATTACAAAAATCCAGAAGTGGAATCCTGTTTATTTCCCCAGCCTTGTCAGCAGCCGTTGATGTTATTGACAGTGGTGCCCTGCATTCCGAGGAACAGATTTTCTGCTGGCTTTTTCCCCACCTAGTAGGTCCTTATTTCACAGAATACTGATACATACACAGCCACGTGCGAATCAGCGCCCCTTTGCATAATTTTTTTTTGCAACACATGCTTGTTGACCAGCCACAAGGTTCCTTTCTCCTTCACCAATGAATTGCCGAATATGAGTTACCTATCCCTTATATTCAAGTCAGATGATGTAGTCATGGAGTTACTGAACTGTTGCCTGGAATCAGCAATGGACTGGATGAAGGCTAATTAAGTGAAACAATCCAGACAAGAGGGGGTGCTTCCTTGGTGAGTTGTTTACCTAAGCAGGGGGAAGCTGACTTATTAGTTATTCATTTGAAACATTTACACCCTATTCTTTAACCAAAAGGCTTCCAGAGCAGCTTACAAATACTTGTTTTGGGAGTCCTTGCCCACAGATTTACAATCTAGATAAGACAACACAAAATGGAGTGGAGTGGGGAAAAATCTGGAAGCAGCTAGGTCTTGGCTTGATGGAGTTGTGTCTGGCTGCTCTTCTTTTTGCTCTAGGCCAGAGCAGCGGCTGCTGGAAGTATGAGGGCGGGGCTCTGAACAACTGCTGGAAGACTATTCTGGATGGGATCCCACTCCCTCTGACCAATTAGGGTCTAGGTGTGTTCCTAGATCTAGCATAGATCAGTAGGCTAGCTTACTGAAGTTCATTTGCCAGGTGCCAACCTCTTGGATAACTTAGCTGTGTTTAACCTTCATGCACCAGGCCAAAACACAACCAAAAACCAATGACTCTTGTGCATGTTTTGGCCCATTTTCTGGTCCCAGTGAGAATTCTAGTGCATTGACGGCTAGGGTTGTGATTAAGATACCTGTATATTCTGATTTCAGTGAGAATTCCTGTGTCCTTCACTGGAAGAAATTTCAATTCTGTCCCTGCCCCCATAGGGTCAAACTACTAACCACCAGAATA
This sequence comes from Iguana delicatissima, assembly GCA_948472985.1. Classification (NCBI taxonomy): domain Eukaryota; kingdom Metazoa; phylum Chordata; class Lepidosauria; order Squamata; family Iguanidae; genus Iguana; species Iguana delicatissima. Next base: position 839,916 of record CAOKZL010001145.1, read on the forward strand.
TAACTTCTAACTTCCTATACTATGAGCTGCCCAAAAATTGGCACGGGCCCTTATTATCACCATGTATTACATTGCTTGAGGCAAAAAGTACCCCACTGACAAAAAGCATTAGATCCACTGGGAGGCATATGTACAAGACTGATATTGTTTTTTAAAAAAACCCAGCAAACAACAAAAACTAATTCTCTTGTTCTCAGTCAGATATATTTTGGAGATATAAGGACTTCAACAGGTACATAGTTTAGTATCTGTTGATTCCATAGGGGAAGGGCATCCCTCTGCCGTTGTACAGGTCCTATTTTCTGCCTCTTCTTCGAATTACGTCTATGATTTCCATTTTTCAGGATGTGCTCTATTAAAGAACGAAAGAGAAAAAGAAATCCCATGGGGAAAAAAATCAGAAAGACAAGTATATTCATCACACGTTTAAAACATCTGGCCTAGGGAGACTGTCACTCTGAATAATGCTTACTTCAAAACATCTCCATCACCACCACTGACTGATAAGCTTATCAATGCACATGCAGTATTTGTGCCAAGTGGTAGCAAGAGTTGTACTTCATCAGGTCTTTCCTCATTCCGGTCATAAGGATTACAGCTATCTTATACCTATACCAGAGCACTGTATTACATAAATGATGAACAGTAGTGGCCCTTAAGCCTCTTTTTTTTAATGTCTGGAACAGCAGCAGCAACACCACTTGAAAAAAAGAAATCAGTTCATTTTTTCCATTTAAACTTATTTCTAAATATATAAATATATAATTAGTAATGTATTAAAATAAAGATTTTTTTATATCCTTTTGCACTGACTACAACACTCAGTATTGAAACTAATCATTGGGCAAATACTCACACGTATACAGTGTGCCCTCTGCTGCTGTGACCTCCACACACATGAATGCAAGGTTGTGTGAAGCCTTGTGTCCCATTATCATCAATGGGTGTGTTGGGTGTGTGTCTGTGCCAAAACAGGTGTGTGCATCTTGCATCCATTGACAATAATCGGGTGGAGCAGTCACCCCCTGCTTTTTTTTTTAATGCAAGGGTTCCTGGAACAGAATCCCTGCATATACAGAGGAAACACTGTATGTACTTTCTTAATGAGGTCTATAGTACTTTTTAATACACATTTTGGATGGTTAGGTTTTAACGGGAATAATTAACACTGCACTGAAATCCTTTTAACTCCAAGAGAAAAAGACGACAATTTAATAACATGTAAAGTTGAAGGCTTTCATGGCTGGAATCCATAGGTTGTTGTGGGTTTTCCAGGCTTTGAGGCCGTGTTTCTATTACTATTTGCTCCTGACGTTTCGCCCACATCTGTGGCTGGCATCTTCAAAGGACCTGGTGGCATGGAAGTGAGACAGAGTATATATACTTGTGTAGTCCTTGAGTGGAAGGAAGCAATTTGCTTATGTTATAGTTGGCCTGTGTGATGGCCTATTGTTAAATGGGATATCCCCCAGGGTTGTGTTGTTAGTCAGGGGATACGCATAACAGTGCGTTAAGTACATTAGCAATCCGTTGTATTGTTTCTTGTAGAGCAGTGGTTCTCAACCTGTGGGTCCCCAGATGTTCGTGGACTTCAGCTCCCAGAAGCCCTGAGCATTGGCCATAGTGGCTGGGGTTTCTGGGAGCTGAAGTCCACGAACATCTGGGGACCCACAGGTTGAGAACCACTGTTGTAGAGGGATCTTCAGAGTCTGGGTGGTGTTCATTGGCATATTTTTGAGTCTTGATTTTAGTGTTCTTCAGCACTGGTAGCCAAATTTTGTTTACTTTCCGAGTTTCTTCTTTCCTGTTGAAATTGTCCATGTGTTTATGGGTTCCAATGGCCTCTATGTGTAGCCCAACCAAGAAAATTCAACAAATGCTACATTCAGCAAAGGACAAGAGGGATCCTCTAACTTCTGCTGGAGTTTACTGCATACTTTGCAACTGTGGGCAGGTCTACATAGGGACTACAAAATGCAACATCCAAACACAAATTAAAGAACATGAAAGACACCGCAGACTGATCCAGTCAGAAATACCTACAGTAGCAGAACATGTTATAAACCAACCTGGGCACAGAATGCTTTTTGAAAGCACAGAAATTCTGGACCATTCTGACAACTACTATGTCAGACTACACGGCAAGGCCATTGAAATCCATAAACACATGGACAATTTCAACAGGAAAGAAAAAAATTCGGAAAGTAAACAAAATTTGGCTGCCAGTACTGAAGAACACTAAAATCAAGACTCAAAATATGCCAGTGAACACCACCCAGACTCTGGAGGTCCTTCTACAAGAAATAATACAATGGATGGCTAATGTACTTAGCACATTATTATGCATACCCCCTAACAATACACCCCTGGGGGATATCCCACTTAGCAACAGACCATCACACAGGCCAACTGTAACGTATGCAAATTGCTTCCGCCCACCCGGGGACTACACAAGTATATATACTCACTTCTATGCCACCAGATCCTCTGAAGATGCCAGCCACAGATGCAGATGAAACGTCAGGAGAAAATACTACTAGAACACGGCCTCAACTCCTGGAAAACCCACAAGAACTTACAATTTAATAACAGTCAAAGCAGTCCTATTCCATAGGGATGAATGTAACTTCAAAACTACTAAAATGGGTGTATCTGCAACAGAAAAAAGATCATTTTAATATACTATTTATGTCCCAAAACACACCTGCTAAAATTTTGAAAATTAATTATATTAGCTATAATTCCTAATGTTAGGAATCTTTTTACCTTTTGGTGAGGTCATATTTGATCCCCTCCTTCCTCTTTATTATCTTGTTGCTGCACCTCACTTTTTTCAAAGTCTTCTTTTTCTCCTATAATGTGAGTCATGCCTGTGCTATTACTGTTGTTGTTGTTGCTGCTGCTAACCATTTCAAGCATCCTGTTTCTTCCACCCTCTCATTTCCTGTTTCATAGCTTTTCATGTTTTCAACCTCCTCTTCTCTGAGACTGTTCTGTGGTTGTGTGCTTTCAAGTCATTTCTGCCTTATGGGGACCTAAGGTGAACCTATCATGGGGTTTTCTTGGCAGAGTTTGTTCAGAAGGTATCTGCCCTTACATTGTCTTAGGCTGAGAGCGTCACTTGCCCAAGGTCACCCAATAAAAGTTTCCACGGTTGAGCAGGGTTTTCTACCTTGGTTTCCTAGTATCCTAGTCTGCCACTTAAACCACTCCACCATGTTGGCTCTCACCTCTGATACTGTATTGCTTGTCTTTACCTCTTTCTCCATATGTCTCTGTCTTCCTTCCATCCTCCTACATCTCTTACATCTATTCCATCAACTCCTCCTCTCACTTAGCCTCTGCCCATCCAGTCTCTCTTAATCTCTCTCATTTGGCAGCTTTGTTCCACTGAAGCATATTGCACTGAAAGACTGAGTGTCACGGGTTTCCTCTTCCCTGACTTTCTGCAGGTCACTGCTGTTGCTCATCACAGACACCCATGAACATAGCAAAGATGCTAAATAGGAAAAGCACATTGCAAATAAAAATGCTATCCTCCGTAGAGAGTATTAAGGGAAAATGCTTTTAAATTACACAGAGACCATTTCTGCACTATACTTTTATAGTGCTATTATTCCACTTTCAACACCCTATGGGGTTTGCAGTCTAGTGAGGGGCCAACCAGAGAGCTGTTTGGCCTTAGTAAACTACAAACCCCAGAATTCCAAAGGATGCTGAAAGTGGAAAAATAGCACTATAACAGTGTAGTGCAGAAACGGCCAGTTTCGCATGGGGGAGGTACCTGATGTTATAATCTACTCCCTTTGTGGTTAGTAACAAAATATCTATTAATATTAATATAACAGATTGATGTTATTCAATTAATGTCACAGAACTTTCATTTACAGGTGCAAATATGTTAGATGTTACTAATTTTCTTTTTATATCAATAAACAAATAATATATGAGGACTGGACATAGTAAAATCTGTCTTCTGTTTATGGATGCCCATGTGCATAGGGAGATTTCAGTCTCTACTTCTAACCTATAAACCATTCATATGTTATCAAACAACTATGAAGTTGTTAATAACTATCAAATAACTATGAAATAACTTTTGTCCCATGTAGGGTGAAGGGCAGCATACAGATATAATAAATCTACTATGTAAAAGTCAGTTTGTGAGTGAGTTTGTCTGTTTGTCTGCCTCAGGGAGGTGCAGGCCTCGTATGATTGGCTGTGTGAGGCGAGAGGACCTCATATGATTGGCTGGCTGTGAAGACCCTAGGAATCCTGGGGTTGGCAGTTCAGGGTGGAGGCCTTTAAAATTCTCAGCCAGAGAGCTCTGAATAGGCCAGTTGCTATGGAGATGAGGCCTAGTGGCAAGTCCCCTCACAAGCCTAACCTCTGTATGTTAACAACTCTGAATACAGACTGGATTGGGGAATGTGGGCCAAAGTTACAGTTACTAAACAACACAGTTTGGGGAATTAGAGACACAGGATCTCAAATCTGTGTATTTCAACAGCATCTAACTCCTAAGGAAGGTCATTCCTAAGGTACCCGTATTTGCCTGCGTATTAGACACACGGGCATATAAGACGCATCCCACTTTCAAGGGGTATTTCTCAGCAAATTTTTTTTTTATTCTCTGGTGAGGGGAAGGAAAAGAGTGCTGCACCAGGAGAGGACGGGAATGAAAAGAGTGCTGCACCAACTTTTCTTGGGCCCTAGGAGAGTCAAAATGCACAGGAGAGGAGGAGAAGGAAAGGAGCACTCCCCCTGGATTCCTCTGCCCCTTCCCTTCCTGTTTGTCTGGGCAGGGAGCGCTTTGGCTCCCTCCTCATTCCCTATGTTTTTGCGTTACCGTATTTGCTGGTGTGTAAGACGCACCCTGTTTTCAGAGGGTATTTTTTAAGAAAAAGGTGCATCTTATACGCCAGCAAATATGGTATTTCTAACAAGTATTACCTATGAGAAAATAAAATCTGGACAACGTGGGGCAAATAGGCTAGTACTAAACACACTGGAGAGTGAGACCTTCTGGAAGCATACTGATTTTACCAGGGGCCGCCTGTATTAATCGTCTCCCAGCCACACGGACATCAATGCAGCAGAAGACCCAAAGGTGCCCAGGTGACAGCGCCAGGCATCTGAGCACACGCGGGCCGTCTCATCCACCTGCCCCCTCCTCTGCTGATGCTCCCGTATTCACCCCACCTGCGCTCAGTCCGCCCACACTCTCGACCGCTCTTCATCCCTCGACGCGCCAAAGCCACGTCACGCTTCCCCGCCTCCTTGTACAACAGCCGAGAACGCCTCAACCATACCGGAAGCTGCAATTTTCCCTGGCCTTCAGTCTCTCTATCCCTCCGAATCTCCATGGTCCTCCGTGTAACGTCACTTCCGGACTTCGCCATCAGCAAATCGCTGCGCCCTTTGTTTCTCCTCCTCCCCCTTTCCCCGCCCCCTTTCCACCAGTGCCGAGTTGCTATACGAAGGCAGACGCCGAGGTTCTTTCTTTCGTCTCTCGGTCCTCCCCCCCCCCGGTGTTTTAACTGCCAAACATCCGAGACAGGCAGGAGGAGAGATGGCGGCGAAGGGAGCCGTCGCGGGAAGAGCGCGAGCCGTCCGGAAGGCGGAGGGGACGTCGCGAGGGCGCCGTCGCGAGCTCTAGCCAACCGTCTTCGCCTCTTCTCCCCGCCTCTCTCCCTCCTTCCGCAGCCCGGAGGGGGGCAGGAAAAAGGAGCTCCGCCGACGTCGGTCCCCTTCGCTCTTCGCCGCCGCCCCGCCGCCCCGCCGCCCCGGTCCCCTCAGCGCTGTGAAGGCAGAGCCGGCCCGAGCGCCTGGCGGGAGGCTCCCGAGGGCTGCTGTGATGCCGGGCTCCTCCGTCCTGCCTTGCCTCGCGAGCGCCGCGGGCGCCTCCGCTTTCCGGCGCTGATGCCGCGGGCAGCCCAGCTGGCTCCGGCCGCCGCCGCCGCCGCTTAGGACCGAGGGAGGCGCGGGCCCGCTCGCGGTCGCTCTCCGCAGCCATGTATTTCCTGAGCGGGTGGCCCAAGAGGCTGCTCTGCCCCCGGGAGGCTCAGGAGCCCCCGCTCCGCATCCAGGCGGATCCGCACCGGACTTTGTTCGCCGTGTTGTCCCCGTCTCAGCTTGGCATCTGGTACAACAGGGTGAGTAGCGCTCCCTTCTCTTGTCTCCGGGCTCCTCCAAAAATTTCATCCTCCGGTATTTATTTATTTATTTATTTGGGACACCTTGGTAGTGTTCTCACTGGGATCACTGTGAGATTAAAGACATCCACGGCGTAGTGGATTCGACCTCGGAAAATGGTGGCCTGGCTTTCCTTGCAGGTTTTAAAACACAGGTGGGGTGGTCATCTGTGAGGATGCACTATCTGTGAATTAATCCTGAAACTTCAGAGGGTTGGACTAGATGACCCTTGGAGTCCCTTCCAGCTTTGCAGTTCTGTGGTTCTTTGACAGAGACCTCGACGGTTTCGGTTTCAGTTCCAGTTCCTCCTTTTTCATGATACCAGCCCACAGTTTTGGGAAATGTCCCCTTCATTCTTCTCTTTTCAACAACAAATTAAAAAAAATTGATAAGATGGTAATTAAAGGCTGACTGTCCATTAGATTGCCTTGAAAACGGAAATTAAAAGCTGAAAACAAAAGCAAACTTATACGTTGAACTACATTATTTCTTTATGTTGCAGATGTAGGGTCTGTACCTATAATGCAAATAAGAAAGATCACCGTCTGTGTCTTAGTCTGAATTTGGGGGGAAGGCCCATTAAAATGAGAGATGCTTTTATTTAGTCTCATCCCTTTAAGAGGCCCTGGTTTTAAGGTGTTCCTCACACAATTCGATTTGCATATAGTTGAGTATAAAATAATGTTTATTTAAAGTGATTGCTCTGCAGGATTTTCACAGTATCTTTTTTGCTATTTTTCTTATAAACCCTGGTGCTTTTTTTCTGTGTCTTTTAATCTAAACTATTGAGATGTCTAATTGCTCTCTTCTGTCTTTCATTACTCAGTAGTGCTGATCCAGTACATACAAGTTGCTATTTCTAATAGTTGTTGACACACTTTTAAAAGGAGCAGTAGTGTTCAGCTTTTCCTTAAATTCCTCCCCAGTTATTATTGGAATTGTGAGGACACTCTTGGCAAAGTGATGTTGGTCTTGATGGCGTGATATGTGTGTGAAAATAATAAAAGGACTATTCATACCAAACACCTGGAGTTTCCTTTTTTTATATATATATGTATATAAATTTGTATTATTTTAATCTAGTGGGGAGAAAAGGGAGTGGGAGGTTATTCTAGTTTGTGTTCAGGCAGAGCCAAGTTGTTGTTGTGTCTTCAAGTTGTTACTGACTGTGGAAACCCTAAGGTGATCCTCTCATGGGGTTTTCTGGGGCTGAGAGCATGTGACATATCCAAGGTCATTGGGTTTCCATGGCCAAGCAGAACATCTCCCCTGATCTCCAGGGTCGTAGTCCAGTGCTCAAACCACTGCGTTACACTGGCTCTCACTGCCAAGTTGCATTTACTAATTGTGCAAGAAATTGACATTTTCTTATTTGAATTTTATACAAAGAGTGTCCAAGAGAGTAATTAAATAGTGACAGTTGCACCATGTGTCTTATGTCAGTGCCTGTGGTTGTCCAGTTTCACTTTACAGTGTTCATGTCTTAACAAAATATTCCTGTGTTGGGATTTAAACAAGTAAAATGTAATGTGTTCCCCCTGTATCAAAGTTGGCTTCTAAAATGCTTTTGCTCTGTTGGCCCAGGTTTAATGTCAAGAAGGCGATTAATTTTTGAAAGGGCAATTATTGAAGCTGAATTTCATGGACTTGTTAAGTCAACAAGTGACCTGAAGGCACATGCATGCTCATGATGCAGTATTTTATGGGGACGTATTGTGACTTGTATCAGTTGATCACTTATTGACCTTTGAGGATGTTGGCTTCAAAACATAGACTGCCAAGTAGGTTGGCATGAGTCTACCCCTTCCAGTGATGTCACATTTCCAGACTGTGACCTTAAATATATTTGTAAGTAGCATCCTCATGGCAATAATTTGGAGTGGTCTGAAGCTGTTGCTACTTGGGAGAGTTTTTATAACATTTTTGGTTGCTCCTTATTTAAACTACATACGTTGAGATAAGAAAAATTGCACTGGGAGAGATATGGGATATTGTGACTCTGATGATAGTTTCAGTGTATGAAGTATGAAGGTTTAATGTATGCATTTTGTATTTCTTGACCTCGGTGAGAATTCCAGTCTTTCTCCAAAAGAAGTCAACCTATTGAATGACTAGAATAAGTCAATTCTGCTTTGTTCCATCTTGGTTCACTGAAACTCCCAGCATGTGGTGATATTTTTGAAATAGTGGATTTGTTCAGATGGTTTTTTTGTTTTGTTTTTTGTTGTGGTCCTGGCTGGTTTTTGTGTTCTTTTTTAAAAAAAAAGTTCATGAAAGGTACTTGGAATTTGTTTACAGCTCTTCACTTATTAATACCACAGAATGCCTAAATTGTTAGCCTTGTTCTTTGTGGCTTGTAAAAAAAAAAAAAAAGACTGGCAGACAAACATTCCATTCCAGTGCATACCGGTTAAGGGGGGGATGGGGAAGATGGAGAAATAATGGTCACTTAAAGTGATTTGAGCATATTGCTTATGAGGGGAGTACATTTGGGCTTTTTGGTGGCAGGGGGAGACAGCTTGAGGATAGTAGTTAAAATTATAGCTGGGTGAGCGAGATCATTTATTTATTTATTGGTCTGTTGCAATACTAGACCTTGAGAGTACAGATCAAAACCAAGAGCAGGTTCAGCATGGGCAAATGTCTTGGCCCATATATTAGAATGGTAGCTTCGGAACTGAATTTGCAAGACCTCAGCAGAGATCTTAGAAGTCTCTCATTCATAGGATCACTGTTAAATCAAAGTCCACTTGATGGTAAATAACAACAAGAAGAAAGCTTCAGGATAAGTACACTTCACTGCTGTAAGATATTATGATAGCTCTCAGCTTAAATGGCTTTAAGCAAGTTTAAGATATACTGCAATCCTGTGTGTAGTTATTGGAGAATAAGCCTCACTCATAGAACATAGTGGGCCTGTTTTCTGTGTAATCAAGGCTAGGATTTTATTTATTTTTATTACCATTTTATATGCTGCTTGTGAGGCTGAAAACCTTCCCAAATTGGCTCCCAGTATGTATAAATAACAATAAAATGTTAGAACTGTACAGCTGATTATTGTTGGGAATGAAATGCTACATTAGGAATGAAATGATAGTTTTCATGGACCTTTGGTCTGATCCAGCAGGGCAGTGCTTGTATTTTATGTCAAGAATAACTTGTGGCTTGTGTTGAAGTGCTTAGTGCAAAAATGTTACTTCTAGTTATCATCCTGTTTACAGGCTGGTGTCTTCGGACTGAGTTTGTGGGCATGTAAGTACATGTTAACAGGTTTTTCTCAGTAGGAAGGTCTGTTTGAAAGTTACTTTCTCCCCTCCCCACCCAAAATGTGTACCTGTTGCAGAAAATCTAAAGTTTCTTGGAACAATAGCCTAAATTAATAGCCCCCAAAGCAATTTCGTTCTGTGACAAATCTTAAGTTTGTGACTTCTGTGAGTGATAGTCTGTGAACATTGATGGCAGTGTAAAGGCTTGAAGTAAAGAAGTAGCATCAGTATTAATAAAGAACTTCTTTCAGTCTTAAGAAGGGCATTATCTTTTTCTAATTTTAAACATTTCCTCAGTCTAATGCTACTTTATCAAAGATTGCCTCTCTATTACATACATGCAGCTAAGATACTAGACAGTCCTGAACTGCCAGATACATTCAGCATAGTCTCATGTACCGGTGTAGAAGGAGCCACAGCTGAGTGGCAGAACACAAATGTTGAATGCACTTCAGTCACAGAATGTCTCATTAGAAAACTTCTAAGAAGCAGGACAAAGAAGAATCTATGCAGATCCTAGACCTATTGACTTAAAAGTACTGTAGTAGCATTTGTAGTAGTAGCAGTTATGTAATATCTAGTTGGCATCATTGCAGTGATGAAATGCTCTTTGATCTTAGGGAATGGGTGTGTGTGACAGAATATAATTTGTGAGAATTCCCCACCACCACCTTGCTTAGAGTATTGGAGAACCTTTCAAAACAGTGCAGGTGCTGCAGCCAAGAAAAATCGGTAGTCTTCTTTCTTCCTGTTGTGCTGGTACAAACCTCCACTGGATCAAGGACCATTCTGTCAGCAGAGTAACACCAATCAAACTTGACCCATGCAAGCAAATCTTTATTTGTTTGTTCTCATCAGAAATTTCAGTCCAGTTCAACATTTATAGTAATATATAAATCAGTGCTTCTCAAGCATTTATGTGCATTGCCCAAACAATTTTGCATGTCTTGCTGGTATCCTGCAGTTGCTTAGTGGGGGTGGGTTTCTGTGACTGCATTACTGGAAGTAATGGGATTTTAAGCCTTGGACTTCTGGAAGCAGAAGAAAGAGGGTGATGCAGTTGCAATAAGAGCTGAGTGGTCATGCCTCATGTGGTTTGCAGATTGAGGGATATGGAAAATCTAATGCCTTTGTGGATGGGGCATGACATCATAAAGTCTGGTGTGAACTTGCCTTATTTTAGCTGGCATGTTATAGAAAGTGTTTAGCTTTAGCTATTACATGATTTTATACACAGACAGTAATTGTTAATGAGCTTATTATGATACTGCAGCTAACATTCTATTTAGCAGCTTAGAGTTTCCAGTCATTAATAATGTATATTTAATTTACTGTACAATTAATAACATAGAAAACCAGTGTGAGTGATGAAGATTACTATCTGGTCTCCAGGGTTGAGATACTATAGCTGAAGCATCACCATGTGCTTAGCAAGTGGAACCAGACCAGGCAGCTTAGCCATGGTTGCTTTTCAGACTCTCCAAATATTCATTCAGTGACTGAGCTAAATTGCCTTGCAAGGTTTGGGATTACTGTGATAGTTTTCAAGATGTTGTACCAGGAGCTATGTATAGTTTCACCTTTTGCACTGCCATTTTGTGCGGGAAAAGAAACAATGTAGCAGCCCTGGCTGGTGCTGCTGTATTGGGATCAGCTACTGAGAGGAACTAAGTATCAGTATTGGTTCTGATACATTATCACTACATTATATGAACAGTGCTGCTTATGTGACAGCCTTACAGGAGTGTTCATAAACCTGTTTGAACTTTATTTGAACTTCAGGTTTTGAAAGTAAATGTGTTCATTTTTCTGGCTCTTCAATGAAAGCATTAATTTTACAAGCTTGAAATTCTGGCAGATCTTCAGCTAAGCCAAAAAAGATGCAAGACTTGACAAGTTAGGGTTATGCTTGTTTAATATACCTAAGTATGGTTTCTGAAAGATAAAGATCTCATTAACGCAGGATTTAAGTATTTACAATTAACATTAAAGTGATTCCGTTGGAATAGCATGTATTGGCTTTTAAGACAACCTGTTCCATAAATGATAAGAGGAAAAGAGCTTCTTAGAAAACTTGTAAAGAATGGTTGGATAACTGCGGCTCTGTGGATGTTTTTGGACAGCATCTGTCATAATCACTTCCTATGTGCTAGGGTTAACCGGAATTGTAGACCAAAACCAGGGGAGACCTTCAGTGGCCAGCCACTGGTTTAAAACTTCAGTGTATAGTAAGTATGTGTGTTCTTTCTCACCTCAGAGGTTAACAGTTGTGTTTCCTGAATCAGAATATAACAGCCTTCAATTTGAAACATATTTACCTTTGCAGATATCTTCAGATAATTTTGTACCTCTACCAAATATTATGAAGTTAGTGGAGTTTTTATAAAATTACTAGGAAGACTGATTTGCAAATATGTGGATTCCTTGAGGTTTTTAGAAAAAGGAAGAGTTGTAACTGAGCATATTCTCAGAGTGGCTTCTCCATAAATAGCTAAACTTGCATACTTTTGCCTTTCTATGCCATAAGTAGAATATGTTTTGCAGTAATACAGTCCAAAGATGAGAAAGATATGGAGGAAGATGTAGTTCCACAGAGAATCATCTCCATCTTATTTCAAATTGCACTAAAAAAATTTCTAAGTAACATTTGGTATGATATATAGATATAGGCAGCTAACATAGTATATTGGTTTGAGTGTGATACTAAGACTCTAGTAAACCCAGAGTTCAACTTGTTACTTAGCCATGTAAACCCACTTGAGGACCTTAGGCAAATCACACTTTCTCAGCCTGAGAGGAAGGCACTGGCAAATTCCTCTGAATAAATCTTTTCAGAAAAACCTAATACAGGGTCATCGTAAATCAGAGTTATTTTCAAGGCACACAACATCACATATGAATATAAAAAAAGGAATAAGATATATCCAGCTTTGAGAAGATAAAAATTGAAAATAGAATACTTTTTGCCATAGCAAATTCTTTTCTGAAGGGAAGTGTATTTTTATCATTTGTATGGCTTTCCTGCAGCTGACTGAGAGCAGGGAAAGTAATATCCAGTTGTTCTAAGTTATTTAAGTGAACTTCTAAAGGGAAATGTAACTGTTGTGTACCCTTTCTTTTCCTGCAGCCTAGTGTGTTAATTGTGAGCTACAAAGAATCACAAAAAGCAGTCTCACAATTTGGGCACTATGACCAAGCTGAATGGAGGACTGACAGCACCATGGTAGCTATTTCGGTGAGTAAAACAGTTCCCATGACAGCATTTTATGATACTTACTGTAAATAAACTGAGAAGAGCATTTCACACATACTAGTAGAATTACCTACCTTATGGGCTTGTTATAAGGATTAGTGAAGTATATGAGAAATGCTTTGAACAATATAAAAATTGTTATGCAGATAGTCATTACTTTAATCTGCAGCAGAGGGAAAAGATGGCATAGCAGGGCCACTCCATTGAGATGGCACAGAACTCAGTTGTTATTTGGCTCCTTACTTCTAAACTGTTGTTGTTGTTGTTGATGCTGCTGCCGCTGCCATTCCATGCTGTCATGCATATGCACATGATAGCGAAACCCTTTCCACTAGTTCTATTTGTTTCACTTGCCTGAATTGTTTCAGTTCAAGTTGGTCACTCAGGTTTGCTTGTTTTCGTCTTTCCTCCCTACACTCTCCACCACTTTTCTGTCATTCCTTTTAGGTTTTCAGAGGGCTGGGACGGTCTTGCTCTTAATACGTGTGCAACGTTCAGTACATTTCATGTGGTCTTTATATTAATATTAGGATAGAATAATGATTAGTATCCAGCATGGAATCTAGCATGTTGTAAAATGGAAACTGTGTTTAACGCTCATGCAAGCAGATACAAAATTTGCTAAAATCTGTAATTTCTGACTCCAATGCAATGTAAAAATGTTCTATATCTACAGGGGAGTTCATCCCTGCAGAGTCAAACGTGTTCTGCACAGTATCCAAACAGTCAGAACCAGAAGATATATGTTCACTTGAGATAGAATGTTTGTTTAGAGCAGCTGTCAGCCCAACCCCCCCCCTTTTTTTTTTGCAAAAGGTTGGAATCAGTCCAGTTTCTTTCTCTTAAAAATACTGCTAGTCCTGTCTGAAGGACTGCCTGGGGTTTGAGATCAAGAGTAGTGGGGTCCTCTCTGAGTCTAGCCGCTCTCACATATTCTTCCAGTGGGAATAAAGGAAACGACCTATGCGCCCAAGCTCTGGAATTTTCTCCCTGGGGGGCTAGGTAGGCTGCCTCTTTGTCTGTCCATAAGCAGGTGATTTTTTTTTATCCCCAAAAAGGTTTCTGTGAGCTGACTGTTTTATAATGAAAGGGCTTTCAATAGCAGAGTGTACTGTTTTTTCTTGCTCTGTATTTTAAATGGTGTTTAATTCTTGAGTTAGCTTAATTACATAATAAAACATCACTTGTATGTTTTTTGTAACAGACTTGAAATCAGACTGAGAACTATTTTTGCTTATTTTTTAAAAAAATTACATGGCAGGGGATTGAAGCTTGGGATATTGTTTGCAGTTTTTCGGGAGACAAAGTTGCATAATGCCTTCTATAAATCTAGTTCTGTGTGAATTCTGCAACAAAACATAAGTAAAATGTCCTGTCTTCACAGAAGGGGCTTAAAGGAGAACTAAGATCATGTTTAAAAGCATATACTAGATACTTGCATTATGACTTTGCATTACAGCTTTTTATTGTTGTGTGTCTTCGAGTTGTTTCCAACTTCCAACTAATGTGACCCTAAGGTGAAGCTATCATGAGATTTTCTGGGGGTGAGAGTATGTGACATGTCCAAGGTGAAACCCTGCTCTCCAGGATTGTAGTCCAATGCTCAAACCACTGTACCACACTGGCTATCTATTATAGCTTTTGTTGTTGCTATAGTTGTGTGCCTTCAAGTTGTTTCCAGCTTATGATAATCCTAAAGTGAACCTATCATGGGGTTTTCTTGGACTAAGAGTGTGGTGACGTACGAGGTTATCCCACTGGGTTTCCATGACTGAGCATGGAATCCAGTCCTGGTCTCCAGGGTTGTAGTCTGGCTCTCAAACTGCTGCACCACACTAGCTCTTATTACAGCTTTTACAAGTGTTTAATATTTCAAGATGGAATACAGCTAAAGGATTGCTACCTCAGGTTATTGTTTTGTCTCTATGAATTAAAAATGCATGCAGAAAAGAATAGATACCGAGAAGCATTAAAAAAGCATGTATGACCAGTTAACAGTCTTAAGACAATTGCTTGGTACCACATCTTGGTCTGTTTACCATGTTGAGTTTTACAATTGAAATTGCAATACAGTCATCCCTCCACATTCCCTAGGATTAGAGGCACAGGACCCCCATGAAAGTGAAAAAAACATGAATAACTCTAGGCCCTCCCAGACCATATTTAACACACACATGAAAAGTACGATCACCATATTCAACCCACTTTTGATTCCTTTGAGGCATCAGGGTTCCTTCACAAGGCAGAAGTGGGTGACTGGTGCGGCTTACTGCCGTCTCCACTGCTGCCCCACACCATTTTTAATAAGGAGTTACTAGTCTCGTTTGCAGGTTCTCAGTCTCACAAAGCTTGCGTCCCTATTAAAAATGTCATAGGCCAACAGCAGAGTGGACAGCAAATAATCCATGAATAATAAAATCTGCAAAAGTGAAACTTGCAAATGAAGAGGGCTGACTGTAGTATTAATGACTGAAACTGACCTATTCTGTTACAAGGAGATGTATTTTTGAGCCATTTCTAGTTATTTCATGTAAATGTGAATAGAGAAAGGTAACCTAGAGAGGTGTCCTTAAATATCATACTGGACTCAGATGAAGAAATCTTCAGAACTCTTAAGATGTATCTTAAGAGATACACCGTAGAGGAAGGTATGTGTATTGTAAAATATAAGCAGAGAGCCCTTGGATTCCATTACCATAGCTATAAGCGGTCTCAGAAGATACTGTCTTCTCACTCTGACACAATGAGGATGGGACCAGCTGAGGATAACAGTGTGGGAAGTGGCCCTGTGGCTGCAGGGTGAAGGATTAAGGTAAGAACATCCCTGATCCTTCCTTTAATACTAGCAGAACTTCAATTAACAGTATAAGCTTGGGTCTTTGTTTTACATTCTTGTGTTGTTGTATGCCTTCAAGTTGTTTACAATTAATGACAACCCTAAGGCAAACCTATCACAGGGTTTTCTTAGCAAGATTTGTTGTGGAGGGAGGGATTGCCTTTGACTTCCTCTGAGACTGAGAGAATGTGAGTTGCCCAAGGTCCCCATTGGGTTTCCATAGCTGAGTAGAAGTCCAAACCCTGGTCTCTAGTCACAGCCCAGTGCTCAAACCATTACACCATGCTGGCTCGCCTTTCATCTGTATAGCATACAACAAATACAAAGAAAAATGGAAGCAAAATAAAACTTCATAACAAGTTAAAACAAGGTTTGCTAAATTAGTGTCATGGATTTAATTGCTCTGGCAAATAAAATTTTAAAAGTTTTGCCTGACAGCTAAATGATAGTTCTTGTGACAAGTAAACTTCTTCAGAAAATTTTTTCATAACTGGCCTCATATTAGTAGTGAATATCATTTATGAACTGAAAGAAGTCTCCTGCTACTTAGCCTGTGGCAACAATTTTTTTAAACAAATATTAACAGATAAGTAGAAGATTTTACTACCTGGTATACCAAAAATATTTAACTTTTATTATAGCTTGTAGTGATTTGTTGTTTCTACAAATAACTTTTAATTTTAATAGCATAGTTATAAAAAGTGTGTTTTTCCTGTTGTGCTAGAGTACATTATGTACTACATCTAATGTACATTTAATGCATTCTCCTGTGAACAAAATAATGTTCTGGTTGGTTGGGAAACCCTCTGGGGCCAGTTTTGGGCAATGGCAATGTCTCTAGCAGGGAAAGGAGAGGAGGAAGGTTCTATCACAAGCATGCCATTGGTTTTAGGCCACAGTAACTGAGAGCTAGTGACAACTTGACTTAAAACTATGCATCTTGGTATGAAGTAGAAAGATGTGTCTAAAATATTGTCATGGCAATGTGTAGCTTAACTGTGACTAGTTCAGACTATTTTTGTTTTTGTTTTTTAGTAATTTTTATGAATGTTTCACATTCATAAAAAACAGAGTGGATATGCACCATTGACTGATATATCCCACTCCCCCCCTTCCATATTTATATTCCCCAGTTGAATCTCCTTTGTTTTTCATTTACAGAAGAGAAAAAAAGATAACGACAATTTCTTGCTTAATCCTCTTATGCATTTATATTTTTAACCAATCCATTACTCCTTTCCATTCTCTTTCAAAGTTCTGGATAGGTTTGTTTTTCAAAGAATATGCTAATTTTTTTTGTCTTTCCCATATCCAGGACCTTTAATTTCCATTCTTCTAAGTCAATCTTTTTCTTTTCTTTCCAGTATTGTGCATATGTCAACTTCGCTGCCATTATCAAGTATAACAATATCTTCTGATGACTTCTAATCTCCCTTTGCTGGGCTAACATATTTAACAGATAAAATTCTGGTTTCATTTCAAAATTCACTTTATAGATTGTTTGAATTTCGTCATGTATCCCCTTCCAAAATTTTTTTGCCCTCCTACAAGTCCACCATGTATAAAAAAAAGACCCAACCTTTTCATCACACTTCCAACACTTCGCATCCCCATTTTTAGTTATTTTTTGTAATCTCTCTGAGGTCATATGCCATCTGTGAAGCATCTTATAAAAATTTTCCCTTAAATTTCAATTTGGTGTAAATTTTATATCGACTTTCCAGGCTTTCTCCCAAGTTTCTATTTCAGTTGGATGTCCCACATTTTGAGCCCATCTAACCATTGTATCCTTAATTATTTCTGGTTCCATTTCTCTCTTCAGCAATAATTTCTAAAGTTTAGAAATTCTCTTCTTGTGATTTCCCTTCAGCAATAGATCTAATTCATTAGTTCAGACTATTTTTGATGGGAATGAGAACAGAAATGAATCTTCTAATAATATCAATTTGCATGGAGGTGGAATTCAAGAACATCTTTTAACTGCAAATGTTACAGTGATAGTATTGTATAGTGTTGTCTTACTGTTTCTACTGGTGTAGGATAGGCGATGACTGTAAATTATTTAAAGATGTCTAAATAGTAATGAAAGCATGCTAGGGATA
The DNA here is from genome assembly GCA_948472985.1 of Iguana delicatissima. Classification (NCBI taxonomy): domain Eukaryota; kingdom Metazoa; phylum Chordata; class Lepidosauria; order Squamata; family Iguanidae; genus Iguana; species Iguana delicatissima. Next base: position 857,568 of record CAOKZL010001145.1, read on the forward strand.
GTTAGACTTTTTTTGTTTGTTTTTTTCGTAGGGATTGAAATTCAATAGAATGTAATCCCGAAATTGCAATTTTGTTCTTATTTTGCATTTAAAGAAGAAAAGTGCCAAAATATGTTTCTGTTGAATGTTTTATGGTTTTATTTCTTAAACTATAGAGAGAAATGTTGCTGGCTAGCACAGCTAGTGTGAGAAGCTAACAAGTGGATGCCTTCCTTCTTCTGTATCCTCAATTGCAAAACAAGAAACTGTGCCTGGAAAGAAATCTGAAACCTTTAACTTTTTTTTCCTTCAGTCTTGCTGCTTCAGGAGGCATACAGTGCCTTACATGGAACTGTCCTGTATAAAATAGATTTTCTTACTAAAGAAGCTGCTCTTGATTTGTGTTCAGATCCTTAACACAGATGTGTCAGCTCCAATCACACTTACATCATGGCATATATTCCTAAGTAAGGGTAGTTTGATTTCATCTAGGACATTCAGATTCATAATTAAATAAATTAATAGTGCTAGATGAACAAACTAATGGAATATTTGAATGAAATAATGAATATTTTAAAAGCCGTTTACTCTTCAAACTGTGCCATTGTTCTTCGTATTTTTTGTCTCTGGCTGCCACTTTTCTCAATGTCAGCCTTCTTTTTCTGTGTCTGCTGAGTTAGACCAGCAGAACATTTGTAGGTCGTGGAGAAAATGTGTGTGTTCTTTTTGGGAGGAAATGGAAGCATGTATAGTAGTGTTTAACATACCTACTGTATAAAGATGTATTATGGGTGACTTAGAAGACAGCACTGTTTTATTTGTGAAACCTAAAAAAAGTGAGAAACGGTGGATTTCAAACAAACGCAGTTGATTTGCTTAAACTCAAATTAGCATAAATCAGGATCAAAATCCATACCTGTCTGAATGTAAGTTTTTTTTTTGGTAACTGTTAAATGAATGACACCATTGTATCTGTATGATTGTGGATTCGTGCCTTTATTTTTAGCTATGGTATATACTCAACTATAACTTGAAAATTTTTAGTTGAAAGATCAAGCCGGAAAACCTGGGTTGACCTATTCAAGAGTCAGTGCAACGCTACACATCTCAAGCAGGGAAAAGTTTCCTGTGCTGCTGGGGTAGAGGTGTGGTTGAGGGAGTGGATCGTCACAAACTCCTCCTATCTTGAGATGCTCTAGGGCAGTGGTTCTCAACCTGTGGGTCCCCAGATGTTTGTGGACTTCAGCTCCTAGAAGCCCCAGCCACTATGGTCAATGCTCAGGGCTTCTGGGAGCTGAAGTCCATGAACATCTGGGGACCCATAGGTTGAGAACCACTGCTCTAGGGCCTTTTTGCTTCTCCCTCAAGCTGGGCAGCTGGGCAAAGTTTGCAGTGATCCATTGAGCTCTGATTTGTCTTTCAGGAACATCTGGAAAGCCTGCACTGCTTGGGAAGGTCGAATTACCCACAACTTGTAGCAAATTCCCATACTGAGTCCCAAAACTTGCCCTCAACTTATCATCAATTATATACAATAGTGTTCTTCATTGTAGTTCAGAAATAATATGTATTGGGTGTTCTTTGTTTTATTCAACATGTTTAAATATACAATGCTTTGAACTTAGTCTAACTGAAAGTCATATGAGAACTTTTATACATGTATATCTTTGATTTCATATATCTTATATTTCAGACTGTAAATGGATACATCTTGTTTTTTAATCTTCCATCTTCAAGAGACAAGTATCTTTATGAGCCAGTTTATCCCAAGTAAGTCTTGCCATAAATGCTTCATTGCTTTTTCTTGTACAGCGCTAAGAACAGGCTGGTTTTGTCTTGGCAGGAATGCTAAAAACTATGTCAAATTCTACAGTGGCAAGCTTTTTTGTTCGCATGAGTAAGAATATGCTTCCAGATAGCCCTTTCTGAGCTAGCTATGATCCCTAGAGAATGTATAGATTCACTCGTCCTAGAAACTGTTCTCCTGACTTGAAAAGACCAATGCTATTCAGATTGTTTTGGGTTTCTGTGTTTAAATATTTTCTTTTGAGGCGATTCTTTTGTTCTCTCAACTTCCAGGGGTGGAATGGTTGGCAACTAAGTCTGGTTTTTTTTCTGATGTGGCACCCATACTTTGAAAAACCTTTCTAAGGCAAAATCAGCAACCTTGTTTCACATCATAAAAAGTAAACTTGGCATAAAAGTGCCTTCTGTTTTATTTCATGAAATAATTGTACTTCCACTGACAGAGTTTTTGGGAACATTGTTACAGAGCTATTAAACTAGAGAGTTTTAATTAGTGAATCATCATTACAGTGACACCAACTGGAAACAACTGACTTAATGTTGACATTACGCAATTATACCAGTTTAACTTTTGTCAGCCCAGGCATATATATTGAAACGTATTTTCATTAGCCCTTTATCTATCTCAGTAGATAGTACTCAGTACTGTTCCTTAACAGTGAGGATCTCAGAGCAATGTAAAATAAATAAGACAGTTTTAAAATAATCAGAAGCTAATCAAACAGCTTTTAAAAATTAAACAGCTGAAATAAAACCCACAATCCAATAGTCAGAAAAGCTAGCCATAATCTCACCAGGCCCCCAAATGCTTTGGATAAGCAGCCAGGTTTTAACTTGCTGCCAAGCAAGGCCAAGGCTGGTATGACCTCAGCCTCCAAGGGAGAGCATTTCGTAACCAGAGCACTAAGGGAGGAACAATTATCTCCTATACTTGATTTTCTGCTGTCACTGGTGGTACAGATACCTTCCCCCTCCAGCAGGTTTAACAGTTATATAGGGAGGGATGTTTATTTAAATATCATCCCAGGCTGTTTAGCACTTTGAAAATTGTCATCAGCACCTTCAGTTTCTAGAATATTTCATAAGGCATACCTGTATTTTTGCTATAACACTGAGGAAAGTTAACGTGTGTTTTTAGCACATAATATAAAGTAAATTAACTGAAACACTCTTTCTTTCTTTTTCACATCACAGTCTGATAGTTCAGTCTCTCCCTTTGAACTAAGTTTATTCAAATGAAGCCCTATGATTCCATGTTATCTTGTCACAGTCCTATTTAAAAAATATGCTAGTGATGGGGGAGAGTGGGGTCCAGTATTCTGTAGTACAATGGCAGTATGTAGTAGAAATATAGCAAACATTCCAAGATATTCCCTGCCTGTCCTTTTTTCTCTATCCTGGCCTTTTGAGAATATATTGTTTTATCTGTTGAAAAAAACCCTTTTAAACATCGTTCTACTTGCCTTTTCTTCTGAAGTGTGCATCTAGATGGCAGAGAACCAAAAGCCTGTGCTTCCATTTGTTCTGTACAGATGGCATGATATTCTTTTGTAGTCAAAAAGATTGGCAAAATCATTGTGCAAAGCAGACATCTACTTCAGGGATGCTTTGGTTGATTATTTGGAAAGACCCTCAAACTTGATGTAGAAATTAGTTTTGTGGAGTATTATAAAATACTTCTTACTGGAGGACTTAATGTTGATCCTTAAAAAAACATTGACTTCTTCACTGATACACTGCTCTACTGCTTCATTAGAGTAACACTGGAGAATAAATAGCACTGGTATTTGAGTGGGGCCAAGACTATAAGTGGCACTGTTCCAGCTGCTCGGTCTGTCTTCCATTTCGGAGGGGAACTTGGCATATTATCCGTGTTGGCCTTGAGCCCATGTTCTGAGATGCTGTTCCCAAGTGCAGCTAAAATTTTAGTGTGGTGATGGAAATGATTAAATTGTAGCAAATGATAGTGATGAAAATAGCAGAAGAAACCAATTTTAAAAGCATGAAAACATGTAAGCAGCTGGGATGTGAACTTCCCACTTAGTGTAACCCTCATCTCAGGCAAAAATGTGAACAGTTCAGTGGCTGGCTCCTCTTAGTAACATATGTAAGTGCAGCTTATACGCACGTATGTTTCTTTTTACATAGGATACTGAGAGCTATTCTCTTGCTCTTTCACTCCAAAAACATACTATGACTGTCAGTTGTCAAAACCAGGGAGGGCTGCTGTTGCCCCTTCTTACCAGAGGGAAGAGGAGGGAGATGAGAGGTGATTCAGAGCATGAAAATCCAATTCTTCACGCTCCTTGGGGAAGGAAAATGCAGGTGACTTCATTTGCGAGGGCATTTTCTTTTTCACCTACCAACTGGACAAAGGCCAACTGCTTCTCGATGGTCTGAATTTCCTCCTCGCTCCCTGCCCTTCCTCACTGGTAAACAGCAGCAGCAGAAGACCCTTCTGATGTTTGGTAGCTGTCAGACAATAAGGATGTATGAAACTGCATGTCCAGAGCTATGCACACATGTAGAATCTAGACCAATATATGTATTCCAGTTTTTAACATGACACCTATTCTGAAAAATTATTCAGGGATGCAGATATACTGGAGATACCTTTGCTTTTGTTGCAGTTATAACTCTTGTTACGAACACCACCTTAGAAGATGATGGGATCACCTCTGGAAATTTTTAAACAGAGGTTGGGTGATGCTCTAGTTATGGTTTCCTGCATTGATGGGGGTTGCCTAGATGACCCTTGGTACCTCTTCCAGTTTTGCAAGTTCTGTGATTCTGTATTTGTCTCCCAAACCTGCAGTGGAATCACAATTTTCATAGATGACAAAAACAACATTTGTGTGATCAAATTCTGAGGGTGTGGCTGTCCAGACTGCCAGAGCAGCCTAGAAACAGGTTACCAGACAACCAGAATAGCTTCTCAGGAGAAGAACCCAGCCCAGTAGTATGTGGGAGGGGCTAGTGGCTGAGAGGAAAAGATATTTAAAGGTAAACACTGATTGTCGTTTTGAGTCCTTCAGTGGTAGTTCTTGCTAGAGAGAGTTCTGGATTGAACTCCCTCAGAGAGCCAGGGAGGGTGACTGAGTGGGAAAGGGTTTGATTCTCAGGACAAGTCTAGAGAGAAGCAGAAGAGTGATGAAACTTTTAATAATTGCAAGATTTTATTTCTTCGTTAGGTATTCCTAGTACCACTAATTCAGGAATTAGTTGAATCTTAATTTTTAAGATTTCTTGCAACCATTTTTGAAATTCACTCTGATTTTTTTTTACAGTACTCTGTACTGTAAATATAGTACAGTACAATGCAGTACTCTGAAGAACTATATTAATTTTGACCTGCATATGAACTCCAATACTTTGTTCTGTATGTTATCTTAATAAATATTAAAGTTTATTTTTATAAATATTGATTTGGCTGAGTAGTGTACAGTACTTAGATGCACAGAAAACATGCTACTATAGAACTATAAAGGCGTTCTAAATAATCATAGAAAGGCCCCACCTTTTTACATGAAATTTTTACTACAAAGGAGAAGGCAGAGCTGTGTGGAAAAGACCTATTGGATTGGGGAACTGCTGTACCAGTCGTGAAGGAGAAAGAAGTAAAGCCCCTGTCACAATTAGCAAGGGATTTTTCCCCATACTTGGACCTCTTGGTTTCTAGAAACAGTCCCTTCTTTCAGATGACTAAAAGAAGTCACTATAGTAACAGAGTTCAGACAGAAGTATAGCAAGTGCTGATGTGGCAGCACAGATGAAAGATTCCTTCCTGTTTTTGTCATCAATATATAGCTGTAGTTTAAAGGTCAAAGCAGTTGACAGACTGAAAAAGGCTCACAAGGATGTGTGCTGTATCTAAGCACTTTGAATTAAGCACCTTGCTTATGCCACATACCTCTCTTCCAGTTGCTGCTGCCAAAGAAGGGGGAATAAAAACTAAGAGATTATCCTTTCTGAATTCTGGCATGGTTCCTGCATAGTCAGAATCTACAGAAAAGCCAATCACATTCAGGCAGTGGTGGAGATGAGTGTCAGAATTTAAGGCACTATCAAGATTTCTAATTTAAGAATATGTTTAAAATTTAGCCTTTCTTAGGAAGAAGGTGGAATGGGTTCCACACTGGAGGGGGGATGGGTTATGAGTAAATCAGGAAAGAATGCTTTATATGGCTACATCCAGGGGTTATTAGGATCAGAAAGGGCTGCTTTGGTGATTTTTGTGACTAGTTTCACTTAATTCATTCATGTTCATCTCAGAAATAACTCTTCACTAGGTAGTTTTGGTAGATGGTAATTTTAGAGCACCAGAAAAGGAAAGGAAATAGAGATCACCCACCTGAAAGCATGTTTTACTCGATTCATATCTGCAGATATCTTGATATTTTCCACTGGTGATTCTGTCTTTCACTCTCACTGTTAAAGCCAAGATTGGTAATAAAGCATAAAATTATATGAGATATTTTAGGTCATGTTTACCCAGAGATCCAGTTATGTAGACATTGGACAGGGACCTGTGATTATGCCGTCTGCCAAATATAATAGTTCCCAGCTCAACTGGCATGGATTAGATATTTCAGTTAGTTCTGCTACTGACTAGGTTTCTTAACCAAATCTATCAGGGTGGTGTTTGATTGTTTTTTGAGGTGTGGTGACGTAGGGCCCTAGCACACTATACTGTTATAGTGCTATTATTCCACTTTAACTGCCATGGCAACATTCTATGAAATTCTGGGGTTTGTAGTTTAGAGATCTCTGGTTGAGAGTTCTAAATGCTCCTCCCTAAATCGCAAATCCCAGAACTCCATACCATGGATTAAAGTGGAATAATAGCACTATAACAATGTGGTGTGCTAGGGCCCTAAGACAGATCTATATGAGCAATGTCAGGGGGAGCTCTTTAGGCTTTGGCTCTGTTTCCCTCCTCACACCTTACTGGTGTCTGGCTAGAATGGTGTGTGTTGATTCAGTACGTTATGTGGGTCTTAGCTTAAACAAAGTGTTCAAGGTGCAGACATTCTGTCCAACTCTTCTGGCTTCATTGATAATTATGTACTGTGGTAGATAACAGTATTTGCATCTTAGACTTAGATAATTGATTGTGTTCTGGAATATTCAGAGGGCATCCAGCCCTTGAGCCTAATTGCTTTCCAGCCTATTATACTTCCCACAGCCCAGGAATGGGAATCCTATGACCCCTTAGATGATGTTTGACTTCAGGTCCCTCAGGCCTAGTCTGTATAGCTTATAGTCAGCAATACTAGAAGTTGCAGTCCACCAACATCTAGGGGGTTCCTGCCTTGCAGTATTGAAAGAGTTGTAGCATTAACTTTGAAGATGTCTTTGGGCAAGGTCTTGGGAGCTCCCCTTTCGATTCATGTAGCCTAACCAAATTTTTTTCAACAGTACTTGTGTGGTTCTGGCTGTCCGTACTTAACAGCCTGTTATGATGAGTTGGTTCTTAATTTGACAGTAAAGTAAGGTGTATTTGTGTAATTTAGAGTAAGTTACTTGAAGAGAGGCTATCTCAGCTTTGAGGGTTTTGGGGGTTCTTCTTGGTTGAATACATTTAGGGAAGCGTTGTACATTTGATACTTAGAAAACTTGAAATATAGTTAGAGATTCCTTTTAATCTTAACAAGATTGTTTTCATATTTCAGTTCTCAAGAACTGTGATGTAACTCTTAACAAAAGTACTATTGCTTCACTGTAAATTTGGTTACCACTGTTGCCTATAGTCTTCAAAAATTCAGGGAAGGTATAAGAACACTTGTTAAAAATCAGAGTTTCTAAGAGTCATAAGTACCAACACGCACGCACGCACGCACGCACACACATGCACCTGAGACATCTTAAGATCATAGGCACCCAGGATGTATGGTATAACAAGCTTGTTGTTGGACTGATAATAATAGTAAATAGCATACATTTTATGTAATATAAATTATAATGTCAGCGTCAGTTTGCAGTTCTGTAGCGGTAAAGGATTGCTTAAGGGCTGATGCTCATCCTTGCAGCTGGAAAATTTAGGAGAAGTGGAAACACTTACTGAGTGGGAAGGTTAATGCCTTGAAGAAAGCAGAGCACCAAATCAATAACAGTTCTGATCCCACTGAAAACAATTGGTGTATCCAGTTACAGCTTCTCCTCTTATTTTGGAAACTGTGGGACAAAACTAAAGTGTCAGACATGTTTTGATATTTTCTCCTATCTAGTCTAGTTCCAGGTATGGCACTGAGACAGCATTTGTGGCTCTGAGTTTCTGATTGCTTAAGTTGGTGACATAGAAAGTGAAAGCATCTACCTACTTAGAATAGCTTTGTCCCAACCAAGCAGGACACTATTTGCTATCTTCTAATGTGGAATGCCATTCATCATTTAATCTGTACTTTGGGCTGTTGCTGTCTCTGTCTCTGTCCAGCTTATCTTAGAATAATGGAACTAAGAGCCTGACATTGACCTGAATTTCGAAAGGGTGCTTACCATTACTTGTGTTTGTCATGAAGGAAAATCAGTTACCTCCTGTGAGTTTTGCCTCTTTGGGGCAGTGAATCAGAGATTTTTGCAAAGAAGAGCAATCAGCATTTGTTTTACCTTCTCTCTTGGGACACTGTGGTGTATTACTGCCTTGAGATAGAGCAGGAACAGCCACTTTTTCTTGTTTGCTTGCTATCTATCCCCACCCCCCACAGATTTTTCCCCATTTATTTATTTATTTATTTATTGGATTTCTGCCCTGCCTTTCACCTGGGTTGGTTCAGCACAAAAGGTTGTTCATTGAACACTACTTTATCTCACTTCTTCACCTAAAGCCAGTCACTTCCTAACCTAAATCCAGAAATTAAAATGGTGGGTGATTTTGATTATGTTCCCAAATCCATGCTATTGTGCCATCTTGAGAGAGGGGGAATCAAGAGCTAACAGTAACAGCTCTTTTCAAAATCAGTTACTTATTCCATACAGTTAGTCTTTTTTTTGCTTAACAGTAAGGGTGAATGAATGATGTTTGCTTCTGGCTGTCTCGCTTGTTCTGTCCCCTTTGCAACGGTCCACCCACATTGTCTTTTTTTAAGTGTGGTGCAGTGCAGCAGAAAGAATTACCCTATTTGCTGGTGTATAAGACTCACTTTTTTCCCTGAAAAATAGTTTGAAAATGGAATGCATCTTATACAACGGCACATAGTATTCAACGGCATATAAATGGATTGCATCATATGCTGGTATGTCTTATATGCTGGCAAATACGATACTCTTAGGAGGGCCATCCAGAGACATCATGTCACCCCTGAGTCGTCTCTTCACCAAGCTGAGTAAGCCCAGTTCCTTCTATCCTTCTTTATGTTTTGTTCTCCATCCTTCTTATCATTCTCACTGCCCTTCTCTGAGCTCATTCCAACTTGTCTATATCATTCTTAAAATGAGGTGCCCAGAACTGAACATAATATTCCAGATGACACCTGACCTGTGCAGAATAGAATAGGACTATTAATCTTCTTGACTTGGAAACTATGGTTCTGTTAATGCAGGCTAAGATAGTATTTCCCTTCTTTGCTGCAGCATCGCACTGCTGGCTCATATTCAGCTTGTGATCAATATGTGTTTAACATGATGTGTAGTTAAGTCTTCAACTAGTATTATCTAAAATGCTATTTCTCTTAGAATTTGTGTTGTGGTTCAGGGACAGACTAAAGTAACTTGGTAATATTTAGCACTGAAGCATTCTTTAAAATTTAGTGTTCTGGATTTTATTTTTAAAGAGGAAGCCCCCATATGAAGGGAACACCACATTATAAGGAGGAACAGTGTGCTCCGTTATTAAATCTAGAGAAGAAGCAAGTATTGGATTTGCAAGCTTCTATAACCAGGTATGTTGTTGCTGTGTGTCTTCAAGTCATTTCCAACTTATTGCAACCCTAAGGCAAGCCTATCACAGGATTTTCTGAGGCTGAGAGTGTATGATGCACCCAGGGTCACTCATGGGTTTCTGTGGCAAAGCAGGGAACCAAACTCTGGCCTCCAGGGTTGTTGTCCAACACTCAAAGCATTATACCGCACTGGCTCTCATAACCAGGTACAGTTAATCTTAATTTATATTTTTGTAGTTGTCTTTGTATTTGTGTTCTGCCATTCTCCCACTGCTGGGACCCAAGGTGGCTTACAACATGGTTAAAAACAGATACAACGAAAACAGCAATGAATTATTCAAAAAATATTATCATAATAAAACAGCAACCAAATTAAAAACTATTTTAATCGATTATTAAATAATTTTTCAAAAATAGAAAATTATAATAATCCCATAATTTAAAAAAATCCTTCCTTAGCTGGCAGTCAGTTGCCAAAAGCCTGCTTGAATAAAAAGGTGTAATTGCTGGCTTAAGTACAACAAGGAGGGAGCCATCCTAACATTTCCTGGAAAGACTTCCATAACCTGGAGCACCAGCTGACAAGGTTCTCTCTCATGCAGTTACTAAACCTGTTTATAAGAGAACTCTGTGCATTTGCTTTTAGCACCAACACACAATGCATGGTATCGAATAAGGAAATAGCTGACACAGCGCAACCTCTGAGGCACTGAGAACATGGAGATCTGCAGCAGTAATATGTGGAAACAAAGAACACTGCCTTACATCAAACAGTACAGGTTGAAGTTTGGAAGAATCCAATTACTTTTCTTCCACAGACAGGTCTTCTGTGAACAGAACAGAGAAAAGGCAGATTTCACCGATTTCCCCTGTCTTTCTCCCTGTAGAAGATTGGAGAGCCTCCTGTGTCACATTTTTGAGGAGTGGGGTGAAGGAACTACAGGGTGAAGAAAATGAAAATCTGTTGTGTCTGTATGTTGTGTAAATTGACTTCTGTCTGTCTTCAGCATCTAGTGAGTTCTGTGATTTTTTTCGTAGTTTACAGTCCATGCTGGAGGATCTCCTTGTTGCTACTGCTGATGGTCTTCTCCATCTGATTCACTGGGATGGAATGACAAATGGAAGAAAAGCCATAAACCTCTGTACAGTACCATTTTCAGTGGATCTTCATTCTTCTAGAGGTATTTTTTTATTTATAAGGAATGGAGGGAACACTTACACTCCGGAATATTTTTTTCTGTTCTGTACACATGGAAGTTCTACTTGTATAATTTGCTTGGGCAGAATTAGAAACAAAGATAGTCAAAAATGTTCAGTGTGACAATGCTTGCTTTTAATATGTGACCCCTTTTATTACAGGTTCATTTTTGGGATTTGAAGATGTGCACATTAGAGATATGGAGTACTGTGCTACTCTTGATGGATTTGCGGTTGTATTTAATGATGGAAGAGTTGGCTTTATTACCCCAATGTCAAGTGGTTTCACAGCAGAGGTATGAGTTTCTAGTGCTCTCTCAGCTTTTTGTTTGCATTTCCCAAACTGATTGAACATCTCCACCTCTGCTCTAGACTGTTTGTTACTGATGGGCTGTGACTGAGAAATGGTGTTATCTCATACACTTAAAAATGCTTAGGAAAGGCAGGAGTATTTTAGGAGAATATCAACAAAATTAGTTTCTTCCCCTTTGTTGCTCTCAGTTCTATATGTTTACTCACCAGTTCACTAGCATTAACCAATGGATATATTTCACCAGATAAATTGCCACATAAATAAAATATTTTCTGATGTACAATTAAGGTTATTCTGTTCCTGTAACATCTCCTAGATTTTTAACATCCATTTTGCTCTGTCTGCAGAAATTGGATTATATTCTTTGTGCATAGTTTGCACTTGCATTGTCTATTCCACATTTTTGTGTGTGTGTCTGTGTGGCCACCTTCAACTTGTCTGTCGACTTATATATTCCATGATTATATTTTAGTAGACACGGAATACAGACATCTCCTGCTTACTTGTCAGACTGTATACAGACTGAACAAAATGATGGCACTGAGTCGATCGAGAGAAAAAGCAGCTCACAGTTGCTTTTTGATGATCTATCCTTTTTTTCTTTAATCTTTCTCAATTACAACCAGATCCCATATATTTTATATGTGGTTGAAAGCGCAGACCACATGCCAAATATATGCGTTCTGATTGTAATTGAAAGGGGTCAAGAGAATATATTGTTGAAAAGCAGACCATTGAAAAGCAGGAGACACTATACTCAGAGGTGGTTTGCCACTTCCTCTGAAATATAAGCCTACAACAGCTGACATTCATTGACAGTCTCCTATCCAAGTACTAACCAAGGCTGATGTGCAGTATATGTATTGCACTTTAAAGGATTATGCCTTTTAATAGTACATACATCTACCAGTTGTAGTTTAAACTTGGATGCCCATTGTTTTTCTGGTTATTTTGGTCTGTGGACTATCTTTTCTTTTAGTATAGCTTGGAGAGTTACTCCAAAATGATTTCCTCCCTAGTACTTAAAAATTCAAATATGGAACTTATTTCAGCTTACACATTTTTATCAGTTTCAGAAAATTTTTTGAAAATACTTAAAGCTCTCCCTCCACAATCGCAGTTTCACTTTTGCAAATTTGATTATTCGCAAGGTGCCTACTTACCCCCTCATTCTCCCCCTCCCATTCCCTGGCGTGGGCCAGTGACAGGAGGGTGCAGGGAGGGTAATTATCCGTTCCCTGCTCTCCTTCCGCCACTGCCGAGAGCTTCCCTGCTGGCTTTCCCTTGCCCCACCTGCCAACCTGATGAGCCACGTGGGAGCGTCGAGACAGCCAGCTGAAAGAGCTTCCCTGCTAAGCTTTCTCCTTGCCCCCACCCATGCAATGAGGCAGAGGCGAGGAGAAAGCCAGCAGGGAAGCTCTTTCCCCGCTGGCTGTCTCCTGCACCCACCTCCACCCACATGATCCTGATCACGTGGGTGGGGTGAGGAGAAAGCCAGTGGGGAAGCTCTTTCCCCACTGGCTGTCTCTTGCGCCCCCCCCACATGATTGGGAGCAAGGAGAAAGCCAGCAGGGAAGCTCTTTCCCTGCTGGCTGTCTCCTGCGCCTCTCCTGAGCAGCACAATCCTGATCGTGCGGATGAGGGTGAGGAGAAGGCTCTGTCCCTGCTGGCTCTCTCCTGCACCCACCCACCGTCAGTGGATGGGGCCTGTGGTTATTTGCAGCTTTTTCACTTTCGCAAGGGTTTTTTCCCTATCCCTTGCAAAAGTGAAGGGCCTACTGTACTATAGTTTTCCTAGATGTCCATATTTTCCCCCCTTTGGAAAAAATTTAATGTATAAAAAGTGGGGATGAGCAACATGTAGCTTGTGGTCATCAGTGAGCCCCTGCCCATAGTTAAATTTTACTGGAATGATCTCTCACACCCTCCAGCAGGCATGTAAGCAATTTCACAATGTACTCCCAAGCTATTTTATTATTAAAAAGAAAAAAAGAAAAAACAGAAGTGACTTTCAAAATAAGCATTGCAATCCCATTCTTTGTTTTAACATATTAATAATTTTTAAACAAGTTAAACAAGCGCCCCATCCCCTATTAGCTATATACTGTGCTGGGTCCATATTCAGGCATGAATTGGATTTAGATTCAGGCAGAAACCATGAGGCTGGGTAACTCCTGGACTTTATGAAGTAGTCCACCCCTGGTATGATAGGTTACCAAATAAACGGAATATGGAATCCCTTTATTGACATACATCATTGTTCTCAGCTATGAGGCAGACAGAAGTGGACATTGCTGCATTCTTCAGCTAGTTTTTGGGATTTCCACTTCCCTTTCACCACACAATCTACTCCCTTCGGATGTGGGGAATGTTAATCCTTTGTGTATCATTTGAGAGGGAATAGTTGAAGAACTGTCGTGAAGAGAAAAGGAGATTCCACTTCTGTCAGCCTTACTGTTTATGACTAAACCTGAATCCAGTGCAATCTACTATATAAAAGTGAGTGTTTGTCTACACGTTTGTCTCTTTGTCCACATCAGCATATGATTGGCTGTGTGAGGCGAGAAGACTTCATATGATTGGCTGGCTGTGAAGATTCCATGGAATCCTGGGATTGGCAGTTTAGGGAGGGCCCTTTAGAATTCTCAGCCAGAGAGCTCTTGGGCCTCAGGCCGGTTGCTATGGAGATGAGGCCTACCATCAATACGGATGCCAGAAAACTTTTGGGTGACATACACAACATAGTTACAAGGTTTTCTCACCTCACACAGTAGATTGTATGGGTTCCATACATGAGGAATCTTATAGTTGAAATGCAAAACAAAAAATGCTTCCAGAAAAACGTAAAGCCATTGCATAAATGCAGCAGAAAGCAAAAAAGTCAAAAGCCAGTACATCAACATCTCCAGAGAACTCAGATTGGATTGGGGTCTGTGGGGAAAAGTTACAGGTACTGGAATAGGCATGTTGCTGTGGAGATGGGGCATAACAGCAAGGAAGAGGACAGTGTATTCCCTCAGGAGCCAGACCTCTGAATGTTAGCAACTCTGAATACAGATTGCATTGGGAAATATGGAGCAAAGTTATATGAAATGGAGAAGACAGTTTGGTGAGTTCTTAAGAGGAAAATAAAAACCTCGGGCAATGTCAGGTAAATAAGCTAGTGTATATAATGTAGAAAAAAGTAAATAACATGGTAGTGTGCCCTCTGCTCTGCAAACACAAATGCAAGATTGCGCAAAGCCTCATGTCCAGTTAATGTCAGTGAATGGGCTGAGGATATGCCCAAGCCTGCACACGCATTTAGCATCCATTGATGATAATGGGACAGAGCATTTGTGTGTGGGGGGGTTGTTTTAGGCGAGGTTTTCTGGAACGGAATTCTCGCGTATACAGAGGGGAGCAGTGTATACCAGGAGTAGGATTTCTTGTGTCCCAGCTTTGGAGAAAAGATGGAGTAAATTAGCATAGAATTTAAGTTTGCAGGATTTGTTTTGAAAGGATCATGCATATTGCATCCTTAGCATTGTTCACCTTCAGTGAAAATGTACACATGAATGGCTTCCAATTGTTGCACAGTGTGTTCAAAATTGAAAAAAATGCTATAAATAAAATCCTTTGTAATAATGTCTTGCAGCAGCTCCATGGTGTTTGGGCACAAGATGTTTTGGATGGAACTTGTGTGGCTGTAAACAATAAATACAGATTAATGGCTTTTGGATGTGCAAAGTAAGTTTTGTGTCTTGGAATCTGGATATAATTTCTATTTAATAGAACACCATTGCTTAAATCTGTACTGAAAATTTGTAACTGTATGGAAGTGTAACTGTATGGAAGATCAGATCTGAAGTATTTTTAGTCCTAGCACGTTTTTTTAATTCAACAGCTTTCTTCATTCACTTGTCAGCTTACTAGAGTACTCTAATGCAATTGTGTTTTAGAGAACATTTCAAGTATATTTAGCATTTTGCCCTGAAGTATCTCCCAAAGTGTTTGAAACTGCCCTTTGCGATTACTCCTGAGACATCGTATCCTTCTTTTCCTGTGCTGTCCTTCTCCACCCAGACTTGAGAGAAAGCTTCTGTCAGAAATATTATTTCAAAGTTAAAATGCTATTCATTTCTCAGGGGAGTAGGCTTCTTTCCACAATTTTTTATGATTAGGATGCATCATAGTTGATAAGGAATCTTAACAGTACTCAGTTAATTGTAAAATTTTTGTGCTAGCAGTTAAATTTAGATCTGAGTATACCAGCAGCATATTCATTTTCATTGAAACACTAGCATTGCAGGTGGATAATTCAACACTTTGAATTTCTAAAAAGACTAAAATCTTAATAACTTTGTAAATGAAAAAGGAATGTGATATACAAGATTGCTATCAAATCATTGAAATTATTTGACAAGAAGTACAATTGAATGGTGCTTTACGTTATATTGTGAGGAAAAATCAACTAGAAAAATGAAAAAAGAGCAAATAAATCAGTTTTTCTTTCTGCTTTATTATTTAATACTGTGTAAACAGATATATGATATATCACTTTTCATTAGTTTTGTAAGTTGATAAAATAGAGAGTTGCTGAAAATCTCAGCTTGCACATTACTGTATACTGTATGGACCAGAACTTGTGTGCCACTGACATAATGTTATTTGGAACAGACCTGTGGAAATGAGCAATGTTTTTAAAAGATGAGGCACTAGCTCCGGAGCATCGTGCCATACGATCAGTAGTTGGCTATATGTAAGATTTATGCTTCTTACATTCCTCCTCTGATCTGCTGGTCTCCAGATGTTTTAGACTATCAGCCCCACTTTATATGACCACTGATAAATGGAGTTAAAGAATTGGTGGGGACTAGGATAGGGAAAGCTGCCTAAAGGCTTTCTCATAATGCAAATAGGTATAGTTCATACTGTCTTTGTTTCTAAGAAGTTGCGGTCTAGATGTTTTTTTGTGTGAAAATGCTTGTAAATATCATTAATATATTAAGAACTTAATATATTATCACCAGGGAAAGCAGTGCAAAGAATATTTTAATCAGAGTAAGAAATTTGGGACAAGCAAGCTTTCTGGCACCCCTCGCAATGGGATTCTTGTTGTTGTGTGCCTTCAAGTCATTTCTGACTTACAGTGTCCCTAAGGCAGTGGTTCTCAACCTGTGGGTCCCCAGATGTTTTTGGACTTCGTCTCCCAGAAGCCCTGAGCATTGACCATAGTGGCTAGGGCTTCTGGGAACTGAAGTCCACGAACATCTGGGGACCCACAGGTTGAGAACCACTGCCCTAAGGCAAACCTGTCATGGTGGTTTCTGGGAGCTGAGAATATGGGACATGGCTATGGTCTCCCAGTGGCTTTTCCTGGCTGAGTGGAGAATTGAGCCTTGGTCTCCTGGCTCTTAGTCCAACACTCAGACTGCTGTACCATGTTGTAGGATGGAAAGTGATTATTCAGCAGTGAAAGCAAGTGGCAAAATAGCAGGGAAATATTTCCCTGATGAATTGGCTTGAGTTGAGTAGAGGGACTGAAATATTGGCTATTATTGCAGTCTACTTTGCTTGATCTGTAAATACTGAGAATGCTGGAAAGGAAACACTCACACATCTGTATTGAGCCTTTAAAGATTTTTCATTAGCTTTCAGTTTTTTTAGCTGAGAGAACTGCAACATAAATTTTGACAGGTCAGTATAAATTGATGGGTTGTACCTTTAGTCAAAGTAGTTGTAATTCATAATCCTCACTTCACTGTTTTTTTTTCAAAAAAAAGGAAAATTCAGAGTAAAAATGTCTTCCAGGCTAGAGAATGCTAAAAGTTAATTAAACCATTGCGAGGAGAGATCAGTTATGCATACATTCTTTACTTGCAAAGTCATGTTTACTTTTTTTTACTGAAAGTAGATTCTGAGTTAGAGAATATGCTACTGCAGCCATGTCTCCCATGGTTTTTTCATCCTTAGTGTTTTCATTTCTCATTAATTTAGACTTAGCAGTCCAAATTTACAATTAAACCTAGATTTAAGGACTGGCAGCGAAGTGTGACATTGTATGGATCCTTACCCTGAGCAATTCCCCATTTTCATCTGCCCAGTTTCAGGATTGTGTGACTGTAATTGAGTGTCTAAGATCATTCTGAGGACTCTGGTTGCAGCTCATTCTTGAATCTGGTTGTGTTTTAACCTGGCATGTTGATAACAAGGCATGACTTTCAGTCACAGACTGGATTGTATTTTCAGTATGGCATTCATCCTAGTTTTGGAACTAGAATGTGTTTGGCTTTCCCCTTGTGGATTGAGTAACTGTGCTAGAAACAGGACACAGGAATGTATTCTTACTGCTGGATTGCCTCATGGATTTCAATACCTATTGGTTATGTTATCCTTCTGGACAATTTTGATGATAGATTGCTTAACACAGTTTTTCAAGGGCTCGTTTTTTCCTTGGAAGGCCTGTTCAGGAATCTTGCCTAGTGTCTTGGAATACTTTTGCCTCATCTTCAGCTGGCATTCCAGTTGTGCTAGTTCCTGGAGCAGTTAGCTGTGGTTATGACCATATGTTTATTAGAAGACTGGTTTAGTCTATGCAGTCACATTAGGGGGTTGCCTCCAAACGCTGTTGAAAAACTTTTTGTCTAGTGTAGAATACAGTCGTTAGAATTCCAACCTGTGCCAGGTTTGGGAGTCATCTGTCTCCCTTGCTGCACTGGCTGTATTGGTTGCTGGTCTGTTTCAGGTACAATTCACCATGTTGGCTGTTTTTAAATCACTCAATGATTTGTGACCAGAAAACTTACAGGATCCTCCCCACAAGTCTGCTTGCACTCAGATATAATCCATTGAAATCTCTTGCACATTGTGATGGCTCATGAGAGGGCTTTTTCCAGTGTGGCACCCTGTCTGTATGGTAGAACATCCTGTTCCAAGAGGTTATATTTTCCTCTGTTTTGCCAGTATTCTGTTGTAGCTGAAGAATCTCCTATCTGAGTTATTGTTTCTGGTTCCTTAGGGGTATATCATTTTTAATCAGCTGCTTTTTGAAGTTTTAGGCATGGTTTTTAATTTAATTTCAAACATGACTTACTTACTTTGGCCTTCTTAAGCCAGTTAGGACCCCTCCATATGTGAGGGAGAAAGGGGAATGGAAACAAATAAATTCATGAATCAGCAAGCCAGCTTAATTACTTTCTTGTATGTATATTTATTTATCAGTAAAGTCTTGTTGAGTTCAGTAAACCTCGACTTTCTGATAATTTTATGTATGGTTTCATTTTCTTTTACTTTCTCAAATGTACTCTTTGCCCATGAACTAACAGTTTGACTTGGTATTTGGATTTTAAGTCCTTGCTTGTCTGTTTTGATTTGGAAACGACACATTTTGAAGTGTTAACGAACTGTATTATTTTGCAGTGGTTCGGTGCAAGTCTATACAATAGATAATTCGACCGGGGCCATGCAGCTGTCTCATAAACTGGAGCTAACGCCCAAACAGTATCCTGGTAAGTCTAATCACATGAAGACTGATGTGGAGTTCTGCATTGCTTTCTGGATATAGCTCATTCTAATTCCATATAGCAGATTAATGATCTGACTTATACAGTCAGGTCATAATGATCACTGTCCTAAATACCATCACCTATTCAGTAATCTGGGTAGGCAAAGATACTGTTCTGTATGTTTCAAGCAATAATCTATATAAATGGAAAACTTACTACATGTGTAACACATCCACTGGATCAAGGCCACTGTGTTCTTTCCTCCCCTTTTAAAAACTTTTACAGTCATAAATGGACAATAGGTAATCTTTAAACACTTTAAACATTATGAACATTATTTAAACACTTTAAACATTATGGTAAGATTTCTTTAAAAAACAAAAACAAAATGAACCATGCTCATTTAAAATATTGCCCCATATCTATTGTTGTGTGCCTTCAAGTTATTTCCAACTTATGGCAACTCTGAGGTGAACCTATCACAGGTTTTCATGACAAGATTTGTTCAGGGGGGGTTTGCCTTTGCCTTCAACTGAACCTGAGAGAGTGTGACTTGCCAAGGCCACCCAGTGGGTTTCCTTGGCCAAGTGGGGATTCGAACCCAGGTCTCCAGTTATAGTTCAGCGCTCAAACTTCTACACCAGTGGTTCTCAACCTGTGGGTCCCCAGATGTTTGTGGACTTCAGCTCCCAGAAGCCCCAGCCACTATGGTCAATGCTCAGGGCTTCTGGGAGCTGAAGTCCAAAAACATCTGGAGACCCACAGGTTGAGAATCACTGTTCTACACCATGCTGGCTTACCCTTCATTCATAGCATATCAGAGCAATTAAATACATTACACTAATTGGTAAATTAAATTTTAAAAGTTTTGTCTGTCAGATGGTGATGGTTCTTGCAACAAGTAAACTTCTTGGGGAATACATTTCATAACTGGCCTAATATTATCAAATGTCATTTGTGAACTGAAAGAAGGAATGAGGTATGTTAATACTTTGCTCATAAATACATTGAATAACAATGGATGGAATGTTAATATTGAACATTAGCAAGAGATCTTGACAGGCTATAGGATTTCAGCACTGAGTTACAGGTGTCCTCAAAATAGGTTCTTGAATGCATTTTTCACTTTCTCAGTTTATGACTGCAACTTCAAATATCATTTGTTTTGTGGCCCTTGATGTGTTGTCAGATACTGATAAGATACTAGGATTTCTGGCTCAGAGTCTTTTTTCTCACTTGTGTTTATAAATGTAAAATTTTAAAATATTTTACTACTCTGCGAAAGCACTTTGAAAAACTTCCATTTTACCCTTCCTTCAATGCTGAAAATCTTGGAAGATTGTTCTTGCTAGGATATATAAATGTCCTACAACCAAGCACAGAAACAGTGTCAATTACAAATATTTAGATATTCTGATTAAAACTCTTGAATAGTATCTCTCGCTTAAGAACTTGAAAGGGATAATTCTGAAGTCACTTGAATATAGAGTGTAGTTATATTTTCTTTGCTGCGTAGTGGTCACTGCTGCTGGAAGTCTGTATAATGGAGTAGTGCAGATAATACCAATATTTACATTTATTCTGTCATAAAGATCACTACAATATTCAATATTACCATAGAATTGTCAAGATATTCTGGTTTAGTATGCCTAAATCATTTACTTTTACCATATATATAACATGAATACAGAATTTATTTGATTTTTTTGTCTTAAATATATAAATGGAGTGTCTTGTGCTCAGAAGGAAAAAATGTACCTAGCACTGCTGTTTTTAGATCAAGCATATCATATAAGTCTGTTTGTGCTCTCCAGGGCAGTGTGCTGACTAAGAGCTGATTACATAAATCAAAGATGCCCAGGGGGCAGGTGTAAATTGTTCGTGCTGTTCCAAGTGCCTTTACTAACCTGAAAGGAATTGTGACAGAGATCCAGCAAGCCTCTAAAACTGAGCCAAGAGCCTGTGTTGGTATCCAGTAGTAAGATTTGTTGTTCCTTTTGAACTGCTGACTCCTGTGCCATATTGCACACTGCCTTAAAAAAAAAAAAATCTCATTTCTGAAAGCAGTTTTCCTTTGGGAGGGGCTACAATGAAAGCCCCAAAGGACCCAGCAGATACAGCTTTCCTCCTCATTTCTGAGAATTCTGGCCTACACTTTCCTCTTTTATGAAGATACATAGACTTCAAAAACTTCCATCGCATACTTATTCTGTTATTTGCTATAAGGAATGCTTAAACAAAAATGAGAGTTTTACAAAATCAGAACTGTAGTGTGGTCGTTGTGTAGATACTACTCCCTTTTGGTGTTTACATAGCTACAGCAGCCAGGTCAAATACACCAAGCTTTTTTAGTACGTCTGGCACAGAGGAGTCCAGTACAGATGCAGGGGTGAAGCTTTCCTCTTACACCCCTTGCTTAAGCATGTTCATGGGCATTTACAGGCAGCATGTAGGCCATTGGTCAAGGCACAGAATTACATCTGCTTGACTCCTTTATTTCCCGATGCTGTTCAGCTCAGTGGAGCTACACATGGTTTAGAACTTGAATCATTTTGATAAAAGCAAGAAAAAGAACATGATGGAGATATGGGAGTCATGGCTTTCCCACTCATCCTGCTGATTCCTGATGTTGCCTCTGGGCGGCTCTTTTCCAGAGAAAAGAGATGAGATTGTTGAGCTCATGGAAGTCTTCCATCTATACCTTCAGCTGATTGTATGAATAATTTATATGGAAATGGTGTTTAGCTGGAGATACTACATTGAGCAGATGATCCACAAGGCCCCTTCTGGCTCTATGATTCGGTGATTCTATGGTCAGAGAACCACTGTGAGTTTTTGACTGTGGGTATTTCTTTTGCTTTTTAAATAGATATTTGGAACAAAACAGGAGCTGTTAAACTTATCAGATGGTCCCCTGATAACTGTGTTGTTATGGTGACTTGGGAGTGTGGAGGTCTTTCCTTGTGGAGTGTATTTGGTGCCCAGCTTATCTGTACTCTAGGAGGAGACTTTGCGTAAGTATTTTTAAACTGAGGAAGTATAGCAAAATGTTTCAGCTCCTGGTCAGCTGTTTACTTAAGCATAATTGCTGCAGTTTATCTTATGAGTGTATCCAATGAGTTGTGCCTTTGTTTCTTAACAATCATTTAACAGAGGTTTTTGAGAGGACTAGTAAAATTTTCATTACCATGTGCTGAACTATAATTGTTTTTATTAGAACAAATCCTTTCATGCTTTCAAAAATTATTTGCCATTTTATTTTATTTATATCCTGCTCTTCTTGCAATATGGGATCCAAAGTGGCTAATGTCTGGCTGAAACTTACTACGAGGCCCAGCTACGAAGCCTGTTTCTCTCTGAAACCTGCTACGTATCCTACATAACCTGTCTTTCTAAATATTATGCTTCAATCCCAACTTGCACTTAATGTCCTGCAACATCTTATATCTCTGTTTTTCCAAGGATTTGCCCATTTTTTAGCTTCATCAGCTGCCTCTGTTTGACCATGGAGCTTCTGTAGAAGATTAGATATTCTGTCATCTTTTATTGGAAGGTTTCCTAGAGTTTTACATGCATTTTTTTCTATTTTCTAGGTATAGGCTAGGAATATATCTGGGACTACAGAATGTTTCCTTATGCCTTTGTGTCTAATCTCACTGTTGCTGTTGGGAAAATTAAATTTGGCAGACTATAATAATAGCTTTTAAATCTTGATTGATCATAGAAAACATTTCTTTTTGCAAGTGATCACCAGGCCCGTTGGTGTTATGTGCACACCAGCAGAGGGCGTACTGTATACAGGAAGATACAGTGGAGATGGGGATTGCTTGTCTCTCAGTTCTGTTGGATTCCATTATTTCATCAGGGCACTTTCACTTCTGGATCCTGCCTGTGTTAATATCTACTTTTCAATCTATTGTTTTTTTGCATGTTTTTGTTTTAGTTATCAATCCGATGGTACCAAAAAAGACCCTCTAAAGATCAGCTCTATGGTAAGCACTGTTGAACTTACCCTTTGCACATGCATGTACAAGAAAAGGCAAATAAGTTAAATTGAGTTTTACTCACTGTATTCCAATATTATATTACTGTTTTGAGTTTTCAGGTTGCTTCCATTACGTTATATAGCCAGAGGAAGACATTCAGGTCTTGCTATATAGTAGTGGAGGGTGAAAGTTTATATATTGGTACTTTGCACCATCTTGAAAATATTTTCTTTAGTTAATAGAGTGTAGCGTGTGGTCAAAGAGATGATGTGATTGTGGGATGAGGTGATTGTGAGGCAAAGTTTTCTGACATGTTACAATATTTTGTTGAGTGTTATCAGTCTGTAGTTCCAGGTAGATTTGACTATCAAATAAGCATCTTTAGCTGGTTAACACACTAGAGATAGACAGATATTGTGCAAAGAAGAATTCATTTTTGCTTTTGTATTGACAAGAATTAGTATCCATTTTTCTTTTTCTTGCAATAGGCACAATGAGTAAAGCATGACATCATCATGCAGCATATTGGCCAAAAGTCTGTATTGGGGTTGCATGGTGTAAATCCCTGCATGCAGAGTTACATGTTGATTGGGTTATGCAATCCTTATATTGATTGTGTAGCCCATGCTCAATCCAGTATGCAACAGCATTGTGTCCACAATTCCACTTCAGCAACCTTGAACCCATGTGGGTATTCTAGCGTCCAACCATTTTCATAAAGGAGTTTGTGCATATGTAAAACACCAGCAGATTCAGCTATTATATAACATTTTTATTAAAAAGGAAAAATGTTGCTTAAGATTTTAAGATCTTAATACTTTAACTGAAAATAGGATTTCTCTGAAACGAGAGATTTTATCTAAGTATTAGGTTTCCTATGCATTGCAGAACAGGCTGTTCAGCTGACAAGTACACAAGCCTGGGCAGCTCCCAGATGGGATAAGTCATTCCAAAACCAGAACATAATTGGATAAAGTGGATAGAAATTGTCTCGTAACTAATATTGTCCTTTTTTTTAACCATAAATTAGGGCTCACAGTCTTGAATTCCTTGTACTTACTAACATTCTTAAAGTATGGAAACATATGAACAGGCTTATTGAACTAGGTAGATTTTTTTAACTACAATTTTGCAAAATGTTTACTCAAAATTTGCTGATTCTGTTTAACAGCTTACACTTGTTGCTGTTTACATCTCATACCAATTTTTTTATTCACTAAGCAGACTGTTAACTTTGAATATTGTAGTGTCAGTTTTTCTTAGGACCCACTAGTTTGAACAAAATAGTAGACTTTACCCTATCTCTTTGCCTGCCATTCAGGCTAAATCTAGTAGTCCCAAGTGGAGTAGAACAATTGAAATGAATGAGATTTGTTAATCACCACTTCTGTGTTGACTGTGGATTATACATTTGCATGTTGATGTGTTGACTCTAGGCCCTCGGAGTCACAGATGGAGAAAAGCTGTTAAAGGGAAGGATACAGGAATGGTGGGGAAGGATGACCATGCAGCAGGAAAATCTCAATCTATTGTTTTTCACAATTTCATATTAGTAGAACATGTTTTAAGGGCAATATAAGATAAATTCTATTGAGTAGCAATTTGGTATAGAATGTTTTTCTAATAATATGTTCAGTAGTTTCAAATAATTGATGAATGCTTTTTATTTTTTATTTTTTTAGAGTTGGGGATCAGAAGGTTATCATTTATGGGTGATTGATGCTAATAGTTTTGGCAATTCAGTAACAGAAGAGAAGTGCAAAAATGAATCTCAGCGTTGTGGTATTTTACAGTTTCAATTCATCAAAAGTGCACTCACAGTTAATCCTTGCATAGTAAGTATTTATAGATCTGTTATAGTTTTAGGTCTCTTTTAATGTTTGTTTGACTAGATTTTGACCTAATTCTGATCACAAATATTTTCTTTGTTTTCATATTGCTGTGCAAGGTCACTGATTAAAGTGTATCAAAAATAAAGCTGGTGTCATTTAAAAACAAGCTTCCTTAGCTTGGTTTCTTTCATTTTAATAGAAATTGTGTGTATTTTTTTTTAACTGTTTCCTAAGTATTTGTGAAATACTGATTTTATTCATTTATCCATAGAGCAACCAGGAGCAGGTCCTCCTTCAGGGAGAAGATCGCTTGTACTTGAACTGTGGAGATGCCATACAGGCTCAGAATCCCAGATGTTCCTCAGCATACTCTGAACATAAGGCTCTCAGAGGCCAAGTTTCAGATGGAAGCATAGATTCTCAGGGTTTAAGCACTTTATTAGGGCACAGACATTGGCATGTTGTACAGGTAACTTCCCTTCTTGGCATTTTATTATGGCTTGCATTTCAGCCCGTCTTTGTCAGCATATTGCCGTGTAATAGGATTGGATGAGAGAGTCAATGACTTTTCAAAATCTATATCATGAGTTCTGTGACTGTACTGTGCTGCAACTTTGAGCCCAGCTTTCCCATAAGAAAATTCGGCATTTTGTCCAATTGTAGCTGGTATTCTTCAGGAACAGAGAATCCTGATCATTAGAATTTTAGCCCTGTACAGCCACTTCTTAATAGAAAATATTTTTTGTGTGTATGTTACTTTAGATATTTAGGTATAAAACAATATCTAGGTACAATTTTGCTATGGGTTTGAGTACTAACTGTAATTTAGGACTGCATAAACTACTTTCATTGTCAGCAGTAGCTCATACAAGACACAGAAAACAGCCCTAGTGCAGTGGCAGTCTACTGTCAGAGATTGGGGGCCACATTTGGGAGGGCCTCATATCCCAGCCAGTACCATGCCCAGGCCTTGAAATTTTACTGTGTTCCCCCACAGGCCATTGTAAGCAGAGATGAGGCATTTTTCCACAGTGATCTGGAAGTCCACTTCCGGGTTGCTTACTGTTAGCCTCTTTGGGGCCCAAAATAACATGGGGAGCCCATAATGTGGCACAGTTGCTCTCCATTTCCCCAGGGGGGGATTTGGTGGCAGTTGTTTTGCAAAATAAATTTTTGGGGTGCTGAGGCCTTTGAAGAGGCCGTACTTTCTCCATTCTTGTGCTAGTGAAATTAATAATTCTCATTTCATTCAGTATAGCCAAGGTATTATCTGTTCAGTGAAGAATGGAGTTTGAATAAGCCGCCATATCATGAACACTTACTTCCAAGCCAAGGTGGTAGCCACCATTTCACCAGATTATTAAATCTAGCTAGACAGTTACATTAACTACCAAATGAATAGGTATTTGGGGATGGTGCAAGTTCTAAATAACTCCTTTTGATAGCTGATAGCAGTATAGAAATGTATTTGTCAGACCAAATAATCTCACAAATACTGAGGGTGAAATTTACATTTAAGAAATGTTCATCATGTCTACATTACTGATGTCAGTAAATCTGTTCATGAGTAATAAAACATCACAATATTATTGCAGTAATGAAACACCAGTGCTAAGCAAGGCTTTCAATACAGTATAGGTAACTGAGAAGATTATTTTTAATTTTAATGTAACAAACTAGTGCTGTTACAAAAATACAGGGGAAACTTATTCTTGGATGGTAACAGTAAACCCACTATCATGACTGCAGTGCAAAGCAGCAGTCTAAGCTCTGACATGGAGGATCAGGAATCAGCGGAATTGAGAAGACCAGCAGCACAGGCCCCTGCTAAAATGTAAACCTGAGAGTCAGTCTGAGCCTGGAGACTCTCAACCAGAAAACTCTTGAAAGGGAACCCAAGAGATAGCACCTTCTCTTTTTAGACTGTGATCCCTTCTGCTAGAGCATAAGACAATAGATGTCTAGGCTCTAATCAAGAGGATCCATGGTTTTGCTTTATTTACTCTTTCTCCATCTAAGTTTTTTTTCCCCTTTAACTTGCTTCTTCCTGTTAGCACCAGTGGGATGACAGCGCAAGGAGGAAGATAATCTGTTTTGTTTCCCAAGACATCAGAGACTTCTAGCTGGTTTGTGGGAATCTTAAGGCTTGGAGGGCTGTGGATCCTTCAGGGCCAGAGCCTCTTGTGGCACAGCACACTTCCCCACTCCCTTGTTGAACATTGAGAGACAAACTGTGGAAGCTTCTATAGTGGCAGTGGGATGGAGTGAGGACTGCAATTGGATGTCTTTGTCCCAGGATAAATGTCTCTCCATTTATGGAGAAAGATATCCAGTCAGTCCAGTGGCCCTTGGCTTGGCATGTCAGGCATCATAGCACTCAGACTTTAATTTTGGCTCATTCAAGGCTGTTTACCATGATATGTCAAGCATTTCCTGACAAAAATGTTTCTGTGTTCAAACACTTTGTGAGATGACTTATTTGTAAAACTCTACAGACAATAATTCTCTTTAGTCTGATTCTGCTTTAAAACAGATGTATCCATTAGAGTAAACTTAAGAATTCTGTTGTAGGAAGAACATGTAGTGAAGGGCTAAAAGATCACTTTAAAGACTGAATTGGTCCACATATCTTCAAACAAACTGAAAATATGTATTTGCACTTGAAATTTTGTAGGATTTGGATGGAATTTAGAAAGACTTTTTGCTGAATTCTAGTCATTCTTAATAATATTTACTGTTGTTTTTTTTTTAAGATTCACAGTACTTACCTAGAGATCAATTGGCCTATAAGGGTGAGTTGTTTTTTAAGCTTTATGTTTTAGACTGCATGTAATATAAACATTAAATTTTATAGAAATGAAAACAGTAGAATGACGCATTTAAAAACTTTAGTACGTCAGAACATCAGCCAGGAATCCCTGTTTGGGTAGTACTATAGGATAAAAATGGTTGTACAGGGGGATTGCCCTTTCTCAGAGGTTGCATATGTGCAGTCCCTAGTTCAGCCAGCCATTTAGCAAGCATATCCAAAATACTCTTGCTCACTTCTCATTTTGTATATAAGGAGCTAATTGGCTGTTGCGCCGTGGGTGAACTCAGGCCCATAGTACAATTGCTTGTGCAACAGTGGGATCCACTGTAATTACTCTGGCATATATTTAAATTGCACTTCAGGTGCATAGGATCTTGATCCTTATTTGGATTAAACAGGGAAGATGCTAACCTAATTTACTTCGCACTTTTTATTAAGAAACTCTAACAAGTGTATTTCTTTTCTTTTCCACACGAACAGTTTTCAGCCATCGATAAGATGGGGCAGAATGTAGCCGTAGTTGGCAAGTTTGGTTTTGCACATTACTCTTTGCTTTCCAAAAAATGGAAACTGTTTGGAAATATTACCCAGGTGAGTAGTTATACTTAGCAGAAGAAGAAATACATCAGTGTTTGAAAAATTATTTTATTAATGTATATGATGGAATATAGTGTTCTAGATACGTACTGATTCTTATGTGTCTAATTTTATTTGAGTCCTAGTTTTGGGGAAAAGATGATGATAAAGAACATGATGATGAATGATGATAGTGATGATAATGGTATTAGTTGTCATTCTGTATTGCAGTTATGGATATAATGATGATAATAATATTAGTTGTCATTCTGTATTGCAGTTATGGATTCATAACCTAGAATTATGGATTTGTAGCTGTTCCATATTCTTACTGTAAGACTACATAAATAGCCTCCAGCCATATTGTATGAAAGGAGGTCTGTTCAGCTGCTGACCAGAGTGCAAGGAGGATGGCATTTCCACCCCCTCCTACTAGTGAGGAAGTTTGCAACAGTCAAAAGCAGAATGCCACCGTCACCAGCTTCACTTGCTGGTGGGAGGGGCTGGAAGCATCCTTCTCTTTGTGTGCCATTCAGCAGCCAAACAGACCTTGTTTGCCTGATTCAGCTGCTGGTTGTTTAAGCGGGCTTATCTTGGGCCCAGGACACCTTACTTAATTATGCATGCATAACTAAGTAGTCAGTATGGAATACTGATAAATATTTTATTTTTTCCTGAAATGTGAACCATTCACATTTCACGTTACTGTGGTTGTGGTGAAGTTAGAATTATGCTTACTCAGTGACAGACCATGAATTTTGTATGCCAGAAGTCCTAAATCTAGTCTCTGGAGTCTCCAGAAGCTGATATGAAGAATCCTTGCACAGAGATTCTGAAGAGCTGGTGCTGTACAGATGGACTGTAGCAAGCTAGCTGGACAAGTAGCCTGACCTAATATAAAGCAATTTTTTATGATGATTATTGTGGTACTAAACACTGAGATGAACCACTTTAGTTGCTCATTTTATCTTTAGATATATGTTCATTGTAAATATGTACAACGCAGAACACTGTGAGAGAAACAGTAAAGGGATCTTTGTGTCCTTCTTTTTTAATTAGTGCTAATTTTACAAATTGTACTTAGGTTACAGCTTGCCAATTGTTAAGTAGCGATGCAATAATTAACATAATTAATTTACAGATGGCTATCCAAAGCTTGCAGTATCTCTTTGATTGCCATGGATTAATTACTGGAATTTTTAAAAAATTGGTTTATTCCTTCCTTTTTTTACTCACAGGAACAAAACATGACAGTGACTGGCGGTTTAGCATGGTGGAATGATTTCATTGTTATTGCATGTTATAACTTAAGTGACCGCCAAGAAGAGGTAAGACATGAGTCTTTAAAATAATAATCATGCCCATGGAGCTAAAATTCCGTTCCTGTGACTTTTTTGTTGCAGAATTTATAATGTAAATTCCTAGAACACTGATGTCTGTAATAAAGTGTCTCCAGATTTCAGCTGTTTAAGGTTTCTGTTTCCTTCTGTATGCAGACTGCTCGAGCTGATAAGTGCTACAAAAATCTGTGGATTTTCCCCCTCCACTGCTATGTCTTTTTTGTCCTAGTTAATATTAACATGTTGAAATAAAAATGACCCATAGTGTTTTCAAACAAAACTAGCAGATGGAAGCAGACTTTTTCTGATACAGCCCTTTGCTTTGCTTTGTACATATTTTACTCCCCAAAATTACATCAGAATTTAGCCAGGAATAGAAAAATGCTCCCAGAAGCCATTTATGTAAGTTTTTTTTAAAGAAGTCTGAATAAAATGAGCACTTGGTCTGTTTATCTGTCTGCTGCTTACAGTTGGGCAGTTCTGTTTTATATCTCAGAATTATGTGCCAGTAGGAATTACTCCAGTCCTTTAAC
Source organism: Iguana delicatissima (assembly GCA_948472985.1). Taxonomy (NCBI): domain Eukaryota; kingdom Metazoa; phylum Chordata; class Lepidosauria; order Squamata; family Iguanidae; genus Iguana; species Iguana delicatissima. The sequence continues at coordinate 887,306 of CAOKZL010001145.1, forward strand.
TTCGGGGGGAGACACAAATTTTATGACACTTGCCTAGGAAATATTTTCCTTTTGATTCTTAAATTTATTGCTAAACAACCTATTCATTACTCTCTTCCATGTTTCTTGATGTAACATTATGTCTGAACACATGTATGTGCACAAGGAAGCTAATCTGCATTAGACTGAATGCAAGATAAGCCTGTAGGATGGATAGTGTCACCTGCTTAGATGTAGAATATGGTGCACACTCGCCTTTTTCCATGTAACTCTGTACATGTACGCATGATGGCATGAAAGCATTCAAAGCTTATATGTGTTATGTATGATTTCATAAGCTGCGGGACAGACCTGTTACAGGGAAACTTAACAAATCCAGTTAAGGATCAACAAGTCACATAGTGAAAGTTTTGAAAAGGATTCTCTCATTTGTGCAGAGTAGTTGATTAGAGGATGCGTATAGCACAGTGTTCAGAACAGCTAGTCTCAGGCTGACAAGAGGAGCAATCCACAACACATGGGTTGTATACCTCGTGCGCCAGCCGATGCAGGAGCCATCCATAAGCAATTTGAAAACAACCATTAACTGCTCCTTGTCCCCCTCCATCCAGTTCCTTTTCTCCTGTGAACCACTTGGTTGTGTTTTTCTGTCCCTCTCTGGTTCTTCAGCTAAAAAATTATTATTAGACTAATTTCTACTGGAAAAATGTCAGCGAAGGCTGATACTGAGCCGCAAGCTGATGCCTTGATCCGAAGCGCCGCAGTAGCACAGGGCTCAGACAAGGAAAGGAATAACCAGTCCAAAAACCGCTTTACAGCGGGTCATGGACAAGGTTGTCTCGAAGGGAAAACAGCATACCATCCAGAAAACCACAACTTTGTGGGTCAGGGATGAGGTCCCGAAGGGAAAACAGCATACCGTCCCGAAAACCGCAACTTTGCGGGTCACGGATGAGGAGACTGGCGGGGCTGGCAAAGTCAAGCCACAAAAAATGGCTCATGATGAACACTCTGTGGACTTAAGGAAAATATTCCTAAGTTCCAGTGAGAGTGAAGTTGAGGAAATTAAGTTGGTGCCTGGACAGCGGAGTTAAAAAAAAGCTAAGGTGAAGGATAAAGCAGATAAGGAAAAGAAAGTGAAGAAAACTGACAAATTGGGTAGCAAAAAGAAGCTCCCAAAAGGGTCAGATACAGCGCAGGTACTTACCGCTAGAGTCGGGCTGCCATTTTGATTTCGGCCCTTCTACAGTGATTCAGAGTAGCTCCTCCAGGGCCTCAGAGGCCTCTGAGCAAGCACGGGGGCGGAGCTTCGGCTCAGATGGCCACGTTGGCTTGCTCATTCAAAAACGCAATCGTGGCACCAGAGAGAGCTGGGGTCCGCCCTTTCAGACCGCCGGGTAGCAGAGCCGGTGGCTTCGGCCCAGGACCAAGGCCTACTGCCAGAGATTAAACATTTTCTATCGGAATGGATGCAAGCAGTGCCCGCTCGGGCCAGGGAGACGGAGGCCGCGGCATGTGAGTCCCAGCCACGTCCCAATAATTAATTTTTGGGAGACATGCAGCAAATGATTACTGAGGCTGTTCGTGAACAAATGCAATCTGTTTTATCAGCGCAGTTACCACCAATGAATTTTAATCCAATGAATTATAACTTGAATGATTTTCAAAATCAGTTCATGTTATGCCATCTAATGAATTTATTACACTCAAAAAGACAGAATCAATTTTCAATATTTAATCCAGTGACTTGGTACAATAAACCAGCAGGACGAGAGGCTGCTGATAATGACTTTAACGAGCCACCATCCAAGAGAAGGCGAATAGAGTGTGAAGAAGATAAAACCATTCCTTTAGAAAGAGAAGGTGATAAAATTACACAGTTTGTGAAGGAACATAGGAAGGAGAAAAGAGGAAGGCAGCAGGAAGTGATAGGTAGTCATGTGGAGGATGAGTTGCAGGAGGAGAATTTAGACATAGAGGACAGAATTCATCTGTACTGATGAGGAAGAGGATGAGCAGGTGGATTCAGATAGGTTGTTTGATCTGCAGGTATTCCACAGCACTCTAAAGAGAGGGCTACAGACATTGGGTTTGGAATTTAACAAAGAGATAATAGTGAGAGCGTCAATAAAGAAAATCAAATAGCTTCTGTTATTAAAAAGAAGGAGGCAAGGGGCTTAGAGCTACCAATGCCAGAGTTTTTTAAAGATTTAATACTGAGTGAGTGGTCTGCACAGTGGTCAACTAAGAGATTACTGACTTATTCTCAGAAGTTATACTCTTTCGTAAAGTCTGAGGTTGATTTCCTTAAGGTGCCCCCAGTGGATCCCCCCGATTGCAAGATTGGTTTTGGGGGCCATTGTCCCAAGAGAGGGCAACACACAATTAAAGGAGGTAGATGAAGGAGAGCAGAGACCTCCCTAAAAAAGGCACATGAGGCATCTTCCTTAGCCATAAAGGCTTTGGTGGCCGCCAAAGAGCTGTTTGCGAGAGCTGCGGTGCTCTGGACCCAGTATATTCTGGAAATCATGATTTGAGTGTGCAAGAGTTATTGAAAGCTGTGGATAGAGTACAGAGAGTACTAAAATATGTAGCGGATGCTGCTCATGATGCTACCGCGTTTGCAGCAAGAAATATAAATTTGTTAACAATTGCGAGGCGTTCGCTGTGGTTAAGGCACTGGGAGGCGGACCAAAAGTCTCGCAATAATCTGGCCTTTGTCCCTTTTCAAGGGGAGCTTCTTTTTGGGGATAAAGCATTGGAGAAGGTCTTCGTTGAGACTAAGGAAAAGAAGCAGGTAATGCCCACCTTGCAGAAGGAAAAGGTTGAAAAAGACCTTTCAGAGAGTCAAACTATCCTTTCATGGGGGTAGATCATATGGATTCTCTGCAAGGGGGTCTGAGTACAGATCGGGTAGATTTCAATGGAATAGGCAAAGAAATCAGTACAACAGGCAATTTCAGTATTCAAGACGAGGACAAGGAAGCTTGGAAAAATTCCAAGCGAGGTAAGCCTCAATACTGACTATCAACACCAGGCAGTGGCAGGAAGACTTCTCTCTTTCGGGCACAGATGGTCTCAGATAACATCGGATCTTTGGGTTCTACAGGTAGTGACCCAGGGTTACAAAATATGTTTCCATACGAGACCAAAAGACAGATTTCTTCGATCCCCAGTAGCAAAGGACAAGATCAAACAGCAGATAGTTCAGCAAGAGGTTTTCCACCTACTGCAAATAGGTGCAATCGAAAGAGTCCAAAAGGATCAGGAATTTTGGGGGTTTACTCGACATTTTTTGTCGTCCCCAAACCCAATGGCAAATACAGACCGGTATTGAATTTAAGGTACCGCAGCATCTTCATGGAGTACAGAAAGTTCAAAATGGAGACTCTGCAGACAATCAAAGAGAATTTATCTTTGGGGGATTATATGGCTTCCATAGACCTCAAGGAGGCTTATTTACATATTCCCATGAGCGAGGAGGACAAAAGGTACCTGAGGTTCAATTCCCAGGACAGTCACTTCCAATTCAAAGCTCTGCCATTCGGTTTGGCATCGGTGCCTTGGGTGTTCACGAAGGTGCTGATTCCATTGATAGCGTTCCTCAGAGTTCATGGGGTTCAGCTTTACCCTTATTTAGATAACATATTGTTAAAAGCGGCCTCAGAGATCAGGTTGAGGGAAGATGTTAACCATTCAGACATTGAAGGGCTATGGTTTCCTTCTCAATCTCGAGAAGAGTTCATTAACACCGGTCAGGGTGCTTATGCACCTGGGAGCGCGGATAGACACCTCGAAGGGGAGACTGTACCTTTCCCAAGACAGGTTAGTCAAGTTGAGGCAGGAGTTGCTGAGGTGCAAGTCAGCGGATCTGATGCGGCTGGCAAGGCTGCTAGGAATATTGGTTTCTTCGACAGAGCTTGTGCAGTGGGGAAGTTGCCATGTGAAATCTTTGCAAAGACTAATAATGCCACATCAGTTGGCAATAGTGGTAAAGAGACATTACCAGGCGGCTCTGACAAAGCAGGTTTGGGAAGAACTTTCCTGGTGGCTGAAGGAGAGGAAGGTGGCTTCAGGAATCTCCATTCATACTTCCAACATGGTCCATGTAACAACGGATGCCAGTCTCAGCAGCTGGGGTGCACACTGCGAATGGTATTCAGTGCAAGGCATTTGGACATATTTAGACAAGTGGGACAACATAAACTATCTAGAGTTGGAAGCCATTTGCCTGGCACTGCAGAGGTTTCGGCAGCTGGTGAGACTTCACCGTGTGAAGGTCTTCACAGACAATATGACAAGCTTACATTTGCAAACAGGACAGTTTACATTCAGTACCTTGATGGCAGAGTCAACTAGGTTGTTTCGATGGGCAGAGAAAAATCTGAGCTCATTCACGGCGGTGCACGTGAAAGGAGAGACAAATGTGCAGGCAGATTACTTAGCAGGAATTGGAAATGGTCTCTCAATATAGAGGTGTTCAATACCTTAACCTGTGTTTTTGGTCAGCAACTAGTGGACTTGTTCGCTTCTGCTGGGAACGCCAAGTTAAAAAGATATTTTTCAATAGATGGCAGCAGAGGTGCAGAGACACACGATGCTCTGTCAGTGAAGTGGCTGCCAGGCCTGCACTATGCATTCCCACCAATCCAGATCTTGCAGAGGGTTCTGTCAAAGACCCGCTTAGAGAAGGCGACAGTGGTTTTGATAGCACCTTACTGGCCAAGAAGGCCATGGTTTCCGATGTTGCTGCAAATGGCTCAGGCGCCTCCGTGGAGGTTGCCATTGCAGGAAGATTTACTCACCCAGGGGCCAGTGTTTCATCTGGACCCCAGGTGGTTGAGTCTGGCAGCATGGAAATTGAATGGAGGTTTCTGATGCGTCAAGGATATGCCAACGGTGTGGTCCGCACCATGTTGGGATCAAGAAGGGAGGCCACTCAAAGTATATATGATAGAACTTGGAAAGCCTTTCAGAAGTGGTGCAAGGACAGGAAGGTTGTGGAAGAAGGTGTGCAGGTCACATATCTTGCATTTCCTCCAAGACGGCTTGGAGAAAGGTCTGTACCCAAACACTTTGAAAAGGCAAGTGGTGGCGTTGTCAGCTTTTCTAACAACAGATGGGGAGTCTTTCTCTGAACATCCTCATATAAAGAGATTTCTAAGAGGTGCAACTTTGTCTTCTTCTCCAATGGTGCATAGGTTTCCTACCTGAGACCTTAATCTCGTGCTTAATGCCTTAATGTCGGCACCATTTGAATCGCTACGGGACTCTTCATTGAGGTTCCTGACTTTCAAAACGGCATTCCTGCTGGCGGTGACATCAGCCAGGAGGGTGTCAGAGTTGGAGCACTGTCCGTAGATGAACATTTGTGCAGATTTGAGCAGGAAAGATTGACTCTGGGTTTCGACCCCTCCTTCCTGCCAAAGTGTGTGTCATCAACATCTCGTCCAGGGGAGATACATTTACCAACTTTCTGTCCAAAGCCAGTGCACGCTCTGGAAAAGAAGTGGCACACGTTAGATATAAGGAGAGTAGTAAAGGCTTACATTAAAAGGACAAAAGTTTTCAAGCGATCGGACACCTGCTACTGTCTTTTGAACCAAAGACTTTAGGTCAGAGAGCCAGCAAGTCAGTTATTGCTGGGTGGATTAAGACATGCATTTACCTTTGTTATGACTATGCTAAAAAGCCTCGACCAGAAAATGTGTGGCCGCATTCCACCAGATCGATGGCAACGTCTGTGGCATATGCATCATCCTTTACTCTAGAGGATGTGTGTGGTGCAGCAGGCTGGAAAGAGTCTTCCACTTTCATTAGACACTACAAGCTGGACAAGTATAAGTCGGCGCAAGTAGCTTTTGGCTGTTGTGTGCTTCAGGCTGTGCTTTAAATATGACCCACCCAAAGAACAGCTTGGAAAGGTCCCATGTGTTGTGGATTGCTCCTCCTGTCAGCCTGAGAATGAAGAGTTGGTACTTACAGGAACAGTCATTCTGGGATGACAAGAGGAGCAAAACCACGCCCACCCTTAGGCCTAGGGTTTAGAGTAGAGGTCTGGGGTGGAGGAAATGCGGGGGAAAAAAGTCTCACAGAAAGAAGAGAACAAGCAATCGTCTGGATGCTCTAGGAAACAGAACTGGATGGAGGGGGACAAGGAGCAGTTAACGGTTGTTTTCAAATGGCTCGTGGACGGCTCCTGCATTGGCTGGTGTGCGAGGGATACAACCCATGTGTTGTGGATTGCTCCTCCTGTCATCCCAGAATGACCGTTCACGTAAGTACCAACTCTTCAGTCTCATTTTTAGACCAGAAAAGTGTCCATCTCTGGAACATACAAACCAATTAAGATTTGTTGCAAATTGCCTTGTAAAAACCAATAACCATGGCTAGGAATTCTTTTCCAGCTGCTGGTATACCTAAAGCTGATCAGGCCTAGTATATGAAACTTCGCAACTTGTGGGAGGTGTGTTTTCCTCTTTCAGAAGTGCAGTGGCTACAGAGGTAGAAAAGCACTTGGAGTGTATTTACTATGAAACCCTCTTTAGGAACAAGAGTGTCAGTTAAATAATGGTGCACTATGAAGTGTCGCATAGTTTCTACAGATGGGAGACTGGAAAGCTGAGTTTCAGATTTCTTTTTACTATAAATATGATTGTACAGGCTGTGTGGATGCCCCATCCAGAACTTGCATTCTTTCTCCAGAAACAGTCTAAGCCACAAAAAGGTATAATATGAGCTACATGTATCAGCATTTGTTTACAAAATCTGCATGGTTCAAATTGTGTTTTCTTTAGCTGTAGAATATGGAGGACTGAAGAAATTGCCATGTACTTAATAGAGAAAAATATATGAGGCTGAGAAAGGGGAGCTTATAGGGAGATACTTAAAATTGTTTTTCAAAAATGCCTGTGCCAAAGAATGGGTGAAAAAACAGCTTAATTTCTCCAAGACTTCATGTAGAAGAGAGAATCTAACAATAAATTGTGTAAACTTAGGGTGAGAGAGAAGAAGCACAAAAAGCCAGTATAAAAAGAAGGAAGTAAATGATGAGAAATTATAGTGTTGTGACATATTTACATGATCACAGGTTCATTTTAACATGAGCTTTTATGAATTACAATCTACTTTCTTCAAATAGTGCATCAATGCATTTGAGGAAAAGAATGGTAATGGATGAAAGCTGATGTTAAAACAAACTCCCCCTCATTCTTTTCCTTCTTTAAAATATCTTTGCAGATTTTCAGGAACAGGGAAAGGGAGCAGTGATAGAAGTACCAGGTCTTAAGCAAAACGTCCTTATACCCAAAGGTCTGGGAAAGCTCTAGGCGAGGGGTAGGCAAAATGTTCAGATGTTGAACTATAATTCTCAGTATTACATTGACTATGCTGAGCTGCAGTTCAAAAGAATCTAAAAAGCCAGTCTTTGTTGAACAGACTTAGGTTACTTAGCAAGTTTTTCTTTTCAGTGCGATTTGATAATTTTATTCATTCTCTTCCTACAGATTGATGGGCACTGGTATTCAGTTAATAATACTCATTACTGACTTTTTCCCCCTTTTTTCCCCAGCTAAGGATATATTTGCGAACAGCCAATCTGGACAATGCATTTGCTAATATCACCAAAGTGCAGGCAGAAACATTATTACTCAGTGTCTTTCGGGACATAGTAATTTTGTTTAGAGCTGACTGTTCTATTTGCCTTTATAGTATTAAAAGAAAATCTGATGGGTGAGTATAGTGTGGATCAGTTGTTTAATAACTTACTTTATTGTGTTTGGTTTGTATGTATGAGTGAGAATAAAGGAGGAGATAAAATTTAGCATCGTTTTTGCAGCTTCTTATTAAATGAGAACAGGATCATATGATCACCACAAACAAAACATATCCAGAGAATTTTACTTTTGTAATGGAATGTCACTTTTCTTGCTTCCTCCTATGTTGTCCATGTCATAGAATCATAGAATCATAGAAATGTAGAGTTGGAAGAGACCACATGGGCCATCCAGTCCAACCCCCTGCCATGCAGGAACACCCTCAAAGCACTCCTGACAGATGGCCATCCAGCCTCTACTTAAAAACCTCCGAAGAAGGAGATTCCACCACACTCCCAGGCAGCATATTCCACTGCCGGACAGCCCTGACTGTCAGAAAGTTCTTCCTGAGGTTCAGGTGGAATCTCCTTTCCTGCAGCTTGAATCCATTGCTCCTTGTCCTGGTCTCTGGAGCAGTGGTAAACAAGCCCTCTCCTTCCTCTGTATGGCATCCCTTCAGATATTTAAACGTGGCTATCATGTCCCCTCTTAACCTTCTCTTCTGCAGACTAAACATACCCAGCTCTCTAAGTCTATCCTCATAGGCTTCCAGGCCCCTCACCATTTTGGTCACCCTCCTCTGGACTTGCTCCAGCTTGACCATGTCCTTCTTGAATTGGGGTGTCCAGAACTGGACACAATATTCAAGATGAGGTCTAACCAAAGCAGAGTAGAGTGGTACCAGTACCTCCCTCGATCTAGACACCATACTCCTATTGATGCAGCCGAGAATTGCATTAGCTTTCTTGGCTGCCGCATCACACTGCTGACTCATGTTCAGCTTGTGATCTATCAAGACTCCTGGATCCCTTTCGCACATACTGCTATCCAGCCACGTGTCCCCCATCCTATATTTCTGTATTCCGTTTTTTCTACCTAAGTGTAGGACCTTACACTTCTCTCTGTTGAATTTCATTTTGTTAGCCGTGGCCCAGCTCTCCAATCTATCCAGGTCATTTTGAATTTTGATCCTGTCCTCTGGCATATTAGCAACCCCTCCCAATTTGGTGTCATCTGCAAATTTGATGAGCATGCCCTGTATTCCTTCATCCAAGTCGTTGATGAAGATATTGAACAGCACTGGGCCCAGGACAGAACCCTGTGGCACCCCACTAGTCACTTCTCTCCAGGATGAAAAGCAGCCATTCCTGATCACCCTTTGGGTTCGGTCGGTTAACCAATTACAAATCCAACCAACAGTAGCCCTGTCCAGCCCGCATTTTCCTAGCTTCTTTGCAAGGATGTCATGGGGAACTTTGTCAAAGGCCTTACTGAAATTGAGATATGCTACATCCACAGCATTTCCTTCATCTATCAAACTAGTAACTCTATCATAAAAAGAGATAAGATTAGTCTAGCATGACTTATTTTTGAGAAATCCATGTTGACTTCTCGTGATTACTGCCTTGCTTTCTAAGTGATTAGAAACTGACTGCTCAATGATCTGCTCCAGGATCTTTCCGGGTACTGATATCAGGCTGATTGGGCGATAATTATTTGGGTCCTCTTTTTTCCCTTCTTGAAGATGGGGACAACATTCGCCCTCTTCCAGTCTGCTGGAACTTCTCCTGTCCTCCAAGATTTCTGAAAGATTATAGCAAGCAGTTCCACAATGACCTCTGCCAGTTCTTTTAATATCCTAGGATGCAATTCATCTGGCCCTGGAGACTTGAATTCATCCAGTGTGGCCACGTATTCCTATACCACCTCTCTACCTATTATGTGCTGCATTTTCCCTGCTTCCTCACCTGCTCCCCAACCGCCAGGTTGAGTGCTTGTATCCTTCTGGGAAAAAACTGAGACAAAGAAGGTGTTAAGTAGTTCTGCCTTTTCTCTTCCCCCTGTTAGTAATTCACCATCTTCTCTGCGCAGCGACCCTATCGTCTCCTTCTTTTTCCTTTTGCTGCGGACATATTTTAAAAAGCCCTTTTTATTGTTTTTAATGTCTCTGGCCAGCCTAAGTTCATTCTGTGCTTTAGCCTATCTGACCTCCTCCCTACATCTCCTGGCTACTTGCTTAAATTCTTCTTTGGTGGTTTCCCCCTTCTTCCATTTCCTATACATGTTTCTTTTAACACTTAGCTCAGCTGAGAGTTCTTTAGTCAATCATTCTGGTTTCTTCAGATGCCTTCCATTTTTCCTCCTTATTGGCACAGTTCTAGACTGCACCTTCAGTATCTCCTTTTTAAGGAACTCCCATGCCTCTTGAACTCCTTTCCCTTTCGCTATTCTTGACCACGGAATTCCAGCCAGCAGCTCCCTAAGCTTACAGCAGTCTGCTTTTTTAAAATCTAAGATGAGTGTCTGGCTACACTTATCTTCTCCTTCCCACTGAATGCCAAATTCCAATAGGGCATGGTCACTCCCCCCTAAAGATCCAACCACTTCTACCTCATTAACAAGGTCATCCCTGTTGGTCAGGATCAAATCTAGAATATTTGATCCCCTTGTGGCCTCTTCCACCTTCTGGACCATGAAATTGTCTGCAAGACTAGCAAGAAACTTGCTGGACCTTGCTGTCTTGGCAGAGTTTGACTGCCAACATATATCCAGGTAATTGAAATCTCCTATTATTACTGTATCTCTCCTTTTGAATGTGCAGTCATTTGGTTCAGGAAGTCCTCAAAGTCCTCAGTCTGGTCAGTCCATCAAAGTCCTCAGTCTGGTTTGGAGGTCTGTAGTAAACCCCCACCAGAATATCTCTATTGTTTCTCACTCCCTTAATTCTTACCCAGATGCTCTCGACTTGGCTTTCTGGGTTTAAGTCATGGATCTCTTCACAGGTGAAAACATCTTTGACATACAAGGCTACTCCTCCTCCTTTCTTGTTTGGTCTATTTTTACAAAACAGGCTATACCCCTCTATTCCTACACTCCAATCATGAGACTCATCCCACCAGGTCTCAGTGATGCCTATCAAATTGTTGTACTAGGAGTTCAAGTACATCTTGCTTGTTTCCCATACTCCGTGCATTAATGTAGAGACACTTAAGTCCCCGGGCCCTTCCTGCAAGTCCTGTACTATAATTTCCACTCCTCCCACCATTGGACACTTGTACTACTTGGCCAATATCATTTGGGCCTTTCCCCCCTGCACTTGCCGAGTCCTTGCCCTGAATAATATTGTCTCCCTCCCCAGCGGAACTTAGTTTAAAGACCTCTTAATCCTCCTTGCGAGACTGTTTGCAAAAACATTCCTGCCAAGTTTGTCCTCCCCGTCTCTATTCTGGAGGGCTGTCAAATTCTTGGGAGCATATTTGGGGGCATATAACAAGCAGCTGGTAGAGGATAAATCCTTTAAAACAGCCGTGTGTGTTCTGTTGGCATGTGGAGAGAGTTTAAGATAATTCCACAGTTAATACTGTATATGTATCTATTTATGGCCATTTCTGTCATCATGTGACATTAACCTGTATTGGTTCCTAAATGATGGGTCCCAAGGAAACAGACCTCACATATATTGGTTTGTTTTCTCTTAATTCTACTGCTAAGACAAAAATGTCAAAATGTTGATTAATAATTGATAGCCGCCAGTATTATTTATTTTCTGCTGGGGGGGAATTGCCTAAAATATTAATGACATTTGTATTGATGATCTTCTAAGGAATGTTTTATTATTGGAAAATTATTATCTGAAGGCTAACAAGTTGATAAATGAAGTCCCTACAGGTCCTCTAAATTCAAAAGATGGCTATTGTGAAAATGTCCCTAACAATTCACCATTACTGTCTTTACTTTTCAGTCCTAACCCTACTGCCAGTATTCAAGTTCTCCAGGAGGTATCCATGTCACGTTATATTCCTCATCCTTTCCTTGTAGTTTCTGTTACTTTGACCTCTGTGAGAACAGAGACAGGCATCAGCTTGAAAATGCCACAGCAGGTATGTAAAGAAACTGTATTTTAAGTCTACAGAGAACTGAATTACAAGCATTGCTGTGTAAACTGCTAATGCATTATTGCTGTCTCATAAGTCAATGGTTTCAGTTAAGTATGCAGTATAAAAGCTAAAAGTAGCTGTTCAGATTGAATGGTACAGCTCTGCCCGTTGTTACATTCTGAGCTGGAGGAATTAAATAGCATATGATTATGCTTTGTGCTGTGTATCTTGTAAATTTAGCCACACAGTGTTTATAAAATTTCTTGTTTACTAAATTTGGCCATGCAGATAATTATGCTAAAGAGGAGTTGATAGAGAAAGTAAGCAGCCAGTCTTCTATGAAAGCAGGGCTTTTATCAAGTAGCCTTTATCTACTAATACTAAATACAGGTCATGTGAAATGAATTGCCAGCTAGTAAAATATTTCTTAAGTTTTCTTTGATGATTTCAAAAAACAGGATGCTTGGGAAGTCTAGTGCCTTCAGGAAACATTGGTCCATCCAGTCTGTGTGGTAATTAATACATCTTTTAAACCATTGTGGGAACTGGTAGACTGGCAAAATTACTTGCTGCCTTCAGTTCTCCGTGTTGGGAAGAAAGTGCTCAAGAGATAAATGATCAGTCAGCTGTAGATACTTTTGGATGAAAATAGTTTTCTGGATCCAGTTCAGTCTAGTTTTCATTTTGCCTTTGGGTCTGATACTAATTGTATCCCCATCACTACCCAGCAACAAAGAAGCATATATGTAAATCACAGGTGCACATAAACACACTAAGTTAATTCTGTGTGCATAATTAACACTAATTCTCCTGCACATTTCATCGTGTTTTAAGACTACTGATCATAATATTTATATGGATTGTATTGTGACACTGGAGGATGGGGGAGAGCATTGCTTTATGGGCTTTGTCTTCTTCCTTGGAGGGTAGGCTCCAGAAGATGGCAATGGAGGAGTATTGCTATTCTCTATGCAAGTTATCTGGTGCATCTCCCTGGGATTTATCATTGTACTTCATGATATACTTCATGATGTTTTTTCCCATTTGGAAAAAAAAAATTGTAGGCCATATGCCTAGCATGCTCATGATAACCCAGCTCTGTTTCTCCTTTTCATCGAAAGTAGATGAGGCAGTAGGTTCTTTCTTTCTGATCAGCTGTGATCTGGATAAACGTACAGGAACATATATTTACATCTTAGATACTGTAGAGCTATTGGGAAAAAAGTAATATAACTCTTTTTTTTCCTTTAGGCTTGTGAAGCAGAGAGCATTATGTTAAACTTAGCAGGACAGTTAATTATGGTACAAAGGGATCGATCTGGCCCACAGATACGAGAAAAGGAAAGTAGTCCTAACCAAAGGAAGCTTGTGAGTTAACATGAAAATAACACTATATTTTTCTCTACTTTTCAAAAGTAGTAGTAATGTGCTGTGTGATTAAGAAGTGTTAGTTTAAGATGCTGATTGCTACTAGCCTTTCAAGCATTCTCTGTAGATAAATAACAGTACATTTTGCACTTCCTTGAATTATTTACAAGGCAGTTTTTTAAAATTGTTGGTTTAGGCTCAGATTATCACCATAATACATGTTAGGCATAGTGTGCATTTACCTAACTGCAACCACTTATACGTACCCTGAGTGACCAACTAGAGCTGACAAATTAACATACAATATACAATTCATTCACACATTGTTCAGTTGCATGTTACTGCTATGTAACATATGTAGTTATTTATGTGTTTTCATGAAATAGAAATAGGCCTAACCATGGGTTTTTGCTACCTGTACCAAATACTTGTAGACATGAGCTTTGTAGATCTTGACCTAATTAATTCTTCACCCCCTATCCTTATACAGCCAACATATATTAATGCTGGCAGTTAACAATCAGGTGAAGAGTGATAGATAATAGGCTATGCTGTTTATTGAATAACAGTATGGAAAATACTTTGAGGTCACAGAGTAGCAGTATGAAAGTTATTGTGGGAAGACTTCTGGTTATATGTAATAATGTAACACTTAATCACATTTCTGGAGAGGAAGAGAGAGTGAAGAATGTATGGTTTCTCTAGGGTTCATACAGAATTTTTTAGCGACTTGTATGAAAAGATAGAAGAAAACATTACAATTAATATGTTGTGTTTGCATTTTTAGCTGCCATTTTGTGCTCCAGTTGTACTTGCACAGTCAGTTGAAAATGTTTGGACTACATGCCGTTCTAATAAACAGAAGCGACACTTACTAGAGGCTCTGTGGCTCAGCTGTGGTGGATCAGGTATGAAAGTCTGGCTTCCTTTGTTCCCCAGGGACCACCGCAAACCGCATTCCTTTCTCTCAAGACGGATCATGCTGCCTTTCCACATTAACATATACCCCTTGGCTGTTCTGTTTGAAGATGCCTTGGTTCTTGGTGCTGTCAATGACACTGTGCCCTATGACTGTTTATACACTCACAGCAGCACCATGGACCACTTAGAGTTCCTGTTCCCTTTCTGTATTGTTGAGAGAACATCTCAGATCTACCTCCATCACATTTTACGCCAGCTTTTGGTGAGGAATCTAGGCGAACAAGCCTTGCTTTTGGCTCACTCCTGTGCCACGTTACCATATTTTCCTCACGTGCTAGAACTGATGCTTCATGAAGTGCTGGAAGAAGAAGCTACCTCGCGGGATCCCATTCCCGACCCTCTACTTCCCACTGTGGCTAAATTTATTACAGAGTTCCCCCTCTTCCTGCAGACAGTTGTTCATTGTGCTAGGAAGACAGAATATGCCCTATGGAATTATCTCTTTGCTGCTGTTGGAAATCCAAAAGACTTGTTTGAAGAGTGTTTAATGGCCCAGGATTTAGACACAGCTGCATCTTACCTTATCATTCTGCAGGTAATTGCATTTATTTTGTTCCAAAAGGGGTTTGGTGTAGTAAGCCTCTTACACAAAAGAAATGAAAGCATTTGACTTTGCTAATTTTTCTGGGACAATGGTGAGCAGCTGTGGCCTTCTAGAGATGTTTTTGTATTCCAGCTCCCCTGATTTTTTCCCATAGCAGTGCTGACTAGGGGAAAAAAGTCTGGAGGGCTGCGGTCTTCACCTTTTTCTTTTAAAAGGGTGCTTTTTTTACAGAAGGATTGAAGGAGAGATTTTTGAGATAGGTGAGAGAGCACTCCCAACATCAGTAATATTGTTCTCAGTTTGGTGTGAGGAGACCTTTGATGGGTTAGCATGCCTTCTTGCCCTGGAATGTAGGGATCATGTGATATAGAGTCTCTCTCTTTAGAATGGATGCTGCCAGCCCTTTCCCTACCCAGTTCTTCCCCTTGACTTTACTGAAGACAGAATTCCCCTTTCAGCTCCTTGATTTCCATGTTTTACTTTGTTAATTTTGTTCACTTATCTTCTTCTGATATTTTACTAGTATTATTGATACAAAAAGGTACCTCCAGCTTATTCCAGTTGGCCCACTAGTCACCAGTAGCCCTGTGCATTTCTATTGTCAGTCTCAGCTGTGGAACGCCTCAGTGGAGTTGTGGGCAATACAATTCCTGCAGTAAAGAGAGAGGCAAATACACTTTTGTCTGTTGTTCTCACCTTTTAAGTTCTCTTCAGAAGGAGTTTTATTTAAGAAATACATCAGCTAACTTCTGGCATCTTTCTAGAAGTGCATTTGTATTGTTTCTAGAACATGGAAGTTCCAGCAGTTAGCAGGCAGCATGCAACTTTGCTATTCAATACTGCTTTGGAGCAGGGGAAGTGGGATCTTTGTCGCCATATGATCAGATTTCTGAAAGCCATTGGCTCTGGAGAATCAGAGACACCTCCTCCAACACCAACTACTCAGGTTTGTTAAGAACATGACTAATCTGTCATGTATAGTTATCAAGAAGTAATTTCATATCTGGTTTTAAATAAAAATTGTATAACGATGTACAAATTACATAACAGTATTATGTACAATATTATACCACTGTTTATACTGTACAGTCTTAGGCTTTATTATCAATAAATAGGTATTGCATATAATATAAAAATATAAATAAGTGAGCACAAAGTGAGAGATTGTAGAGTACCTTCTGTGTGGGTTTGGACAGATCTGTGCCATTTTTCAGTGTGTTGAAGAAGTAAGTTACTTCCCATTTTCTGCTTTTAAAAAATGCACAACACAGTCTTCCCTCCACATTTGTGGGTTTGACCTTCTCGAAAGTAATTATTTGTGAGGCACATGCATGTGTTCCTGCCCCGTGCCTGGGCAAATGTAAAGGGTATTGCGGGGAGCATGGGGAGGGAATGCATGCACATACCTTCCTTTCCTGTGCCCGGGCAAAAGGGAAGGGAATGGGAGGGAGGAACAGGGGGATGGAAGGCACACACATGTATTCCTTCACTTGCTCAGTCAGGTGGAAGGGGGAAGATATTTGAGGTTTTTCAACTTTCGCAAGGGTCCTATACACTGAACCCTCATGAAAGTGGAAGGGCCACTGTAATTGTGTGTCATATGTTCTCCAACGTATTTATTTTTTGAACTATTTGTGGAGTCCAGAACTGTGTTATAAAGTCAAAATAAATATGCAGTCCAAAGGATAACTGCATTCCAGTCCATGTATTTAGTCTAAAGCAATATCGGATTGTACAGTTCAGTTAAACCTACAGGCCAGACTAAATTCTCCAGCATCCCTGCTTTGCTGTCAATTAGTCAGGAGAGCTTTCTTAAAATGTCCAGGTAAACTTGTAAGAGCTTATCTTGCCTCTTTTCAACTGAAGGAAATGTTGATCCTCGCTTTTCTTCTTCTTGTACCTCCCTGTAACAGTGCCTCATTTTCTATAGACCATAGGGACTAAATAAAATCATAACATACATACAAAGCAAGTGAGTTGGAAAGCTTTAGGTTTTGAGTTTATGAGATCATTTAGTACTACATTCTTTGGAGTGTGGAGAGGAGCAGTCCTCAGCTTCTTGGGGTAATATCTTAATGCACCAGCTTCCACGGCAGCAGTTGCATGTTTTTCATTATTTTTGATGATGCTCCTTCTCTCATCTCTGTTTTACTATGCTATCTTACCATCTAGATGTGTTCAGTGTTTTCTTCCTTCACTTCTTCCTATACTGCTTTACATTATTAACTCAGACTGCTAACTTTTGCAATGTATTTTCATTGAATATTGATGTGTATACTGACTCACTCTAGTAATCATCCGTGAGACACACATTTTTCACCTGTATATCAGAAGATGGCTAGAGAAAACATAGGTATAGATAATAAAAATAGTATGTGCTGATCTAAAAAAAAGTTTACTTTCCTACTGGACTATATTTCCTTATACAGTTGTGTATCAACTTTCTTGTTACTTTCTTTTATGTAGGAACCTAGTTCTAGTGGTGGCTTTGAATTCTTTAGACATCGCAGCATTAGTTTGTCCCAATCAGGAGACAGCCTTCCACCAGGCAAATTTAACTTGCAAAAAACATTGAGCATGCCATCTGGGCCATCTGGCAAAAGGTAATTTGATACCATAGTTTCTCCACTTTATTATGCTAGATTGTATTTTCATCATCTCTGGAATAGGAGATACAGTTGATCCTCTACTTCCAGTGGTTCACACTTATGGATTTGGTTATTTGCAGGGTTTTTATTTGATTTATTTTTTTTTAAAAAATTCTTATTTGACTTTGCCATGGAAAAAATTTGTCTTCCCTGGGAAACTCTGAAGTCCTCCAGCATGATTCTGTGGACAGCTTCCACCAGAAGTGGAGATAGAGCCACACTGGAGGATCTGGAGATTCCTGAGAGAACACTTCTCTAGGCATTGCTATGTCCTCCAGCTCTAATTGAAGCTGACCATAGAATCACACTGGGAGACCTAGTTATTCCTAGGAAAGTGTTCTCAGGTAAGAAAAACAATGTTTGTGATTTTTGTTCTATTTTCATTTGTGTTTTTTCCACTTTTATGGGGGTCTTGAGACCCTAATCTGCTCAGAAGTGGAGGGCTTGCTGTAGTCTCTAATTCATGTTTGAGCATTGTTATTAATACCAGTGTTTTTTGCAGTCAGAAACTTATTGTGGTTCAACATTATTCCTGGAAGGTAGGGCAATAGAAGTGGATCTTAAATTAATTTCACTATGACCATCCATCCTACGTTTTCATTCTTCATAGGTGGAGTAAGGACAGTGACTGTGCTGAGAACATGTATATTGATATGATGCTCTGGAGACATGCTCGGCGCCTGTTAGAAGAAGTCAGGCTTAAGGACCTTGGTTGCTTTGCCGCACAGCTGGGTTTTGAGCTCATAGGCTGGTTATGTAAGGAACGCACCAGAGCAGCCCGTGTAGATGATTTTGTAACTGCTTTGAAGAAACTGCACAATGACTTCCTCTGGCCATTTCCAGTTATACCAGTTTGCTCCATAAATTCGCCTCTCAAAAATGGAAAGTATAGAACAGGTATATTATCTCGCTTAAGTAAGAAGTGGGATAGCTATAGGCCTGACAGAAATTGGGAAAGGTCAGAAGTGCAGTGGCCTGCTATTTCCTTTTTTCTTTGCATCTCCAAGTTGGTTGCACAATTTGCTACCTCTGTATTTGTATTAAATCCAAAAAGCAGAGGCTGGTTTGCATTTGTCATATACTATTATCAAATAATTGCTTTACACATGTTTAATAGGTACTAACAGGGGGGTTATAAAAAATTTATGTGTTCAGGCAGCTAATTTGAAAATGTAGCAAATAGTCATTGGAAGAAGGTAGTATGTGGCTGATGAATGTTCCATAATTAATATGTGTTAGGAAGGAATTGGATGTGCTTGGTTTCTCATGGATACATGTGGCCTTACATATAAGGAGGCTGTAAATTCCAAAACACCTTTCTGACTGGGAGGGATGGTATAAATAAAATGAATAGTGATAGCAAAGACATTTGTTATTGTGTGCCTTCAAGTCATTTCCAGTTTATGGCGATGTTAAGGCAATCCTATCATGGGCTTTTCTTGGCAAGATTTGTTGAGAACGGCGTTGCCATTGCCTTACTATGAGGCTGAGAGTCACACTGTCTCTGTGCCTTTCCATGGCCAAGTGCAGATTTGAATGCTGGTCTTTCTCATTCATAGTCCAAACACACCAGCCACTACACCACACTTGCTCAGTAAAAATATACACTTATAATAATATAGTTTGATTTAAAGTTCTCTAGGATTCAGTATGTGCTGA
Organism: Iguana delicatissima; assembly: GCA_948472985.1. Classification (NCBI taxonomy): domain Eukaryota; kingdom Metazoa; phylum Chordata; class Lepidosauria; order Squamata; family Iguanidae; genus Iguana; species Iguana delicatissima. Next base: position 906,177 of record CAOKZL010001145.1, read on the forward strand.
GTTACACATGGTGTTTCCTGGTTATTGGATCTGTAAACTCTTCACATGCTTCACTTCTAGTAATAGGTGAGCAGCTTTTAAAGTCTCAGTCTGCTGACAGCTTTTTGAACATGGAATTGGATACAGGCATTCCAAACGTGCCAAGAAGTCATAGCTGGCTTGGTTCCGTTAGTTCCTCCCAAAGAGAGATGGATGCTGCATCGTCCCACGGACCTCACATGCAAGAGGCATTCCTCTCACCTTTGTTAAATAAAGGTATGTGATTTCTTCAGTCTCTACTTGGCTTTCTTTGAGTCATCATCTTCCTGTGTGGTTAAGTTCTGTACTTTACCTCCCAAAAGATACAATCTTACAGTTGCTTCCTTGATTTTTTAATCTTTCTTGGGAACCCGTGATACACAGAAGGAAGAGGATCAAATTTTAAAAGAAAATGATACAAATAATAATAAAATGCAAAGTTGGTCATTAGAAGTAGGATTAAGTCAGGATTTTTTTCAGAACCAGGAAACCTACTGAAAGCAGTGGGGAAATTACACAAAACAATTATTCTTTAGAATTGTGTTCTAAGTGTAGGAAATAGTAGGGTGAACCACGTCTATGCTTAGGAGGGAGAAAAAGCACTATTAAGAAAGTAATTTCCTGTCTTGTTTATTTTTAGGGTATTTTAGTCCAGTCCTAAAGTGAGAGAAATCCAAAGGAATATCTTTTAAAGTGTAGAGGACTGTATGTCTTATAGAACAAAGCAATGCTGTGTTTTACTGTTTCCTTAATGAAAGATTAATGATGTTCTTCTACAGTCTAGAAATTTGAATGGTTACCATTGTGCTACAGAGTATCAAGTGGCCAGTAACTGAGAAGCTAATGATCACAGTGCTCTTAATTTTCCATAAGAAAACAAGTTTATTGCTCTCATCTTGATAGGAAAACCTCTGAAAAAAATATGAGGCACTGCGGTTAACTATTCTGAAATTAGAGGGTGTTTCGATGGAATATCTGGTAATGAAGAGGGCAGTGTTGCGATTTTCTCTTAATAGCAGGTATGATCCAGTTCTGCCTCTCCACTGATGGAACTTGCTTCATTCAGTGAAACTGTGAGAGGGGCAGTTCTGTCTCCTTCAGCATCTCCTGTGAACCCTCAAAACCTGCCAGGTTTCCAGATGAGATGGAGGACTTGACAACATACTCTAAACAAATTGTGTACTTGAGTTATATATATTCTACATGAATGTTTCCAAGCTGCATAATTAAATCTCAACATTAGTCTCAAAATTAAGATTTTATGGGATTTATTGTTTAATAGAAGTAAAGTAGGTGGCATTGTCTTCACGCCACAGAAGAAGAGGTAGTGAACAGTGTTCACTTGTCCTTTTTTTTTTTTAATCAAACTGAATGTTTGAATTGCAGAGGGCACGTGGTGGTCTAGAAACCATGAGCTTATTCTTTTGTGCTTTAAAGATGTATGTCTCAACCACTCATTGACATACATCTGCTTTTAACTATTGCTTTTTCCATTTAGAGGTTTCTGTTCAGTCGTATATGTTTTGAATTGACATATATGAACGTGTGTAAAGTGATCCTTGCCTCCCAACCTTATTTTGTCTGGTTTCTTTTTCTTGAGACCACACTAAGACATCAGTATAAGTTTCCATCAACTTACAGGTGTGGCTTAGATCCATGCCTATTTTATTTCTCCAATTTGTGAGGCTGTGAATGGCTGAAGCCTTCAGGTTGTCAAAAAGAAAAAAAACATAGAGAAGACTAAATTAACAAAAGCTAATATTAAAATACCACTTTGGACTATATTTCTGCAGGATAACCAAAGAAGTAACAGATTGACTTGTACAAATAATTTCAAGCACGTAGTTTCAAAGGGAATACTCAAGATATTTTACCTCAATTTTTTAATTTTTATTTGTAATTTCTTTCATTATTATAAAGAAAAAAGAACAAAACAGAATAAAACAAGAACACCATGTGAATAACATAAATGTGAAAAAGAGAAAAATTTCAACACAAATAGCTTACATTACTATTTTTCTCCAGATCCTTTAGCATCTTATACTCATTCAACATATTATATATCATATTCATTATATATTTTTATTTCATGTATCTAAATCTCATTCTCAATATAATAATTTCATTCTTAAATCTATTCTTTCCAACTATATTTAACCCATTGCTAATACTATATATGATCAAGTTACTAACTATAAACTCTAACCCTAAATGTGAGCCCATTCCCAGAGCCGATTATATGTCAGCTTACTCTGCTTTCCAAAATTGTAATTCTTCTTGTGGGGGTGTGACACTTCCCTCTTTCATTAAAGCCTTTTCCACAAATATTTTCCATATTGGTTCAGAGTCATTCTTTTTCATTATTCCTTTTTTAACCTTAATTCGACATGTGAACTTATCATGGATTGCAATTTTCCACACTTCTTTATACCAATCCTTTATTTAAAGGTCTTCTTGAGTTTTCCATTTTCTCAATATAATTAGCCTTGTTGCAGTTAATAAATTTGTAATTAACTCCTTCATTGTCTAGGTACAATTAACCTTATCAAATATGGATAGTAATGCTATATTCAGACATATTTTGTAAATCAATTCCTGTTGTCTCTTTTATCTCTTTAAACACCATTTGCCAAAATTTCTGTATACCTTCACAATTTTGCCACATATGGATATATTCGCCAGTCTCTTGGCAACCCCTCCAACATAACCTTGAATGATTCTTGTCTATGTGGTTTAACTTTACTGGTGTTAGGTACCATCTCCAAACCAATTTATAATAATTCTCTTTTATCCTTATGGATAAATTTAAATGATGCTAATTCCAAATTTTCCTCCAGTCTTGAATATCTACTATTTATTTAACTTATATGTTAATGACATCTCAGGCTTCCTCTCTTCAACACCGGCTCATACACCCAAGATAGGCAACACATTCCTTAATGTCCTCCTCTATGCCGACGACATGGTTCTGATTGCCTGCTTGCAGGTCGGTTTGAGACAGCTTTTACAGAACCTAGCTAATTACTGTTCCCATAATGACCTAACCATTAACAAAGATAAATCTAAGGTGGTGGTATTCGGGAAACGGTCCAAAAAATATAACTGGTTCCTAGAAGGAATCCCAATTGAACAAGTCAGCTCTTACTTCTATCTAGGGTTGTCCTTTTCAAATACAGGGAAATGGACAAATCACCTTAGAAGAAATAAACAGAGAGCTATGACCAACTCCAATATACTTCATAAATTGATAAACTATAACCTCCCCTCCTGTATATCCCCTATTCTAAAAGTTTATAAGGCTAAAATCATGCCTATTCTGTCTTACGGGGCAGAACTGTGGGGTCAAATGAAAGTACCCCTTTTGGAGCAGGCGCAGAGCTGCTTCCTAAGGAAGATACTAGGAACAGATAAGAACACTCCGGCTCAAGCAGTGAGAGCAGAACTAGGGGCACATTCTGTTCTATGCCAGGTTTTGATAAAAGTTTTTAACTATTGGCGAAGGATCCTTAAAATGGACCCAAGGAGACTCCTTAAACTTTGCTTAGATCAGTGGTTCTCAACCTGTGGGTGCCCAGATGTTTGTAGACTTCAGCTCCCAGATGCCCCAGCTACTATGGTCAATGCTCAGGGCTTCTGGGAGCTGAAGTCCAAAAACATCTGGGGACCCACAGGTTGAGAACCACTGGCTTAGATGAACAGTTAGATCTCCAGCGTTCAAATTTTTGGATATGCCAGCTGTTTCAATTAATGCACCAGCTAGGCTTTTCCCCGTCTTATTTATTAATTTGTGGACACTCAGCTCAGGAAATATTAAAACAGAGAATTTTGGATATCAGTGCCCAAACAGATATAGCTCTGCTGGCTGGTTCTAAGTCTCTAAATTGGTTAGCCAAAAATAAAACTATATTTGGTCTAGAAAAGTATCTTAGGCTGAACCTAACACAGAGACAGAGAATAGCTTTCACCAGAGCTAGATCTGAACAACTTAATTCTATGGTAAGTATAGGACAGTTTCAAAAAATTCCATACCATGAAAGAACATGCATCTGTGGATCCAACTGTCAAATTGTCTTATTTTCTTTCTGGAGAGAATTTACACTCAGTCCACCGGATTGCAAAATTTATTACAAAAGCTGCTTACCTGAGAGATCTTTTTATCACACAAAATGGGGTCCCTTGTCAGGGCGATGAGCTTATTTAAATGTTATGATTGAATTCGTATACTTGTTGTTTTATTTTTGTTTATTATGTATTTTATTTTCTATATCAAACCCACTACTTACTAAGTTTAAGTTGATATGTTTTAATTATTTTACTTAATTTTATATGAATTGAGTCTATTTGTGTATGTAATTTTTGTATCTTTATCTTTGTATTATGTACTATGTATTTATTGTTAATATGGTCAGTTGACTAATCAATAAACGTTGATGATGATGATGATGATGAATATATTTTGTACTAATTCTTCCTCCCATATTTTTCTAAGATTTTCATCTTCATCTTTTGACAATATTTTATATTCTCTTGTGATACCCTTCCATATTTCATTTTCTTCCATATCATGTCTTTGCTTAATCATTTGTTCAAATCTAGTGTATTCTCTAAAATCTTTGTTATTGCTTTTCCAATTCCTTGTCCATTGCTCCAGCTGAATATAATTAAACCATGACATCTTAGTACCCTGCAATCTCTCCTTTATTCTATCTTTATTCGTCATTATATTCATCCATTCTTTTAACTCATATATTCCCTGCTTTTTTAATTCTTTCTCTAATTCATCCCTCAAATTTACTGGGAATTTTTCCATCCTCACTACTGGAGTTAATGGTGAGATAGCCGGCATTAGTTTTTCCTTGTTTTTGTTCCATATTTCTAATATATTCTTTAAGACAGGATTTTCTGTTTTTTTCTATTTCTCTCTTGACCAGATTAAAAAAAAAGATATTCTCTAGTCTCCTCGCAATTTCTGTTGTTTCCATCTCTAACCATTCTAAATCCCCTTTTCCTGAGACTCTGTCTATAATATGTCTCAATTGATTTGCATTATAATACCATTTTAAATTTGAGAGGCCCAATCCACCTTGTTTTTGGGATCTGTACCCAAATTTCTTATTAATCCTTGCTTTCTTATCCCCATTACAAAAATTGTTCAGTAATAACTGCCAGTTTTTCAATTCTGTTTCTGATACTTTTATTGGTAACATCCTAAATAAAAAATTAATGTTAGGTAATATTTTCATGTTTACTAATGCAGTTCTTCCAAACCAAGATAACTTAATTTTTTTATATTCCTTTAATTTCCATTTCACTTCTTGTCTTAATTTATTATAATTCTTTTCCTCTAATCTTTGTGAATTTTTTGTAGTGTTTATTCCTAAATATTTAATTATTTCTTTTATTTTAATATCTGTTTTTCTTTACTTTAAAAAGTCTTGCTCTTCTGTCTTAGTATAGTTAAACAACATTAGCTCTAATTTTGCCCAGCTTATTTGTAACCTTGTCATTTCCCCAAATTCTTTTAAATGTTCATTTACTCTATCCATTTTCTTTATCAGATCTTGGATTGTCAACAAGGTGTCAACAGCAAATGAACTCACTTTATTCTTTTCTATGGTCCCAATTCCTTCCAAATGTTCATCATTTCTAATAGATATTTTACCTCAATTAAAAGTCTGGAGTGGTGGAGTCTAAGATAGTTTCATTGGGATCTCTAGCTCCACCTAAATGTGTTACTCTTATCCTTTTGTGCTAATGTACTTGTCTTAATGCTTGTAGAGTGGGCAGGCAATAGTCTTGTGAACATATGGACCAAGCAACCTCAGTATTACTGGTGTAGAATTTTTGTATGCTATCATAGTTTCTAGGGTATTTTCTCAGGCAGGGGTGAGAATCATGCAACCCTCTGTACATGATTCATTCCTCATCATTGATTCTACTGACTAGGACTTGGACTTCAGCATCTGGAAAGCAGCACAGTGCTCAGACCTGTCCTGTGATATTCATTCAGTTCACTTGAGACATCAGACAGGCCTGCTGGGCCTTTTAACAGTCTACTGAGCAACCTGTGGCTGTCCAAACGTTGCCGGAATACAATACCAGCTGTCCCTGGTCTTTGGCTATCGGTGGCTGGGGCAAATGGGTATTCCCCATCATTGCTCTGAAATACATCTAATGCTGCTTTTGACTTTCATAATGGTAGGAAAATTTTATTTCAGGGAAGTTGTGTGCTGTTTCTGATCTCATTGAAGAAAGGGACAGAAAACTGCTAAGCTAGAGGATCTCATTAGGATTGGTTAGCTGTAAACGTGACTGATACTTTTTTTATACTTCTGTGTGTACTTTAATATATTTTGACAGGTGATGAATGCAGTATTGGCTCAGCCACAGACTTGACAGAAACAAGCTCTATAGTGGATGGAGACTGGACTATGGTGGATGAAAACTTTTCCACATTAAGTTTAACACAATCAGAGTTGGAACATATCTCCTTGGAGCTGGCTAGTAAAGGGCCTCATAAATCACAGGTTCAGCTGCGGTAGGTCATGCTAAAGTTTTGAGGGATAAGTACTTGAGATGTCCCTTCACCTGTCATATGGAATGGTCAAGGTTTCTCTTGTTTTAAAAAGTTGCTTTTTTTTTTTTAGTTACTTGCTTCATATTTTTATGGAAGCAGGATGTCTGGATTGGTGCATTATTATAGGCCTTATTCTCCGAGAATCTTCAGTAATCAGCCAGGTCTTTAGCCTCATGCAGTCCTCAGAGATTGATGGAGAGATGTTGCAGAATATTAAAACAGGATTGCAGGCAATAGATAGATGGGCTTCAACAGATTGGTAAGTTTTTTAAGTTTTACTGTCATTTCCAAATGTTTCTCTGCCAGCTAAATCTGCATGCCCTTCAAGATAGTGCTTAAGTATACTGGATTGTAAAGTAATTATTAAAAATTAACAATTTAATTTGAATCTCCTCAAGCCAGGCACTTGAAATACAGTGCCTGGAATAATAGTCTTATGAGGGATATTGTGTGGTAACCTTTAGCAACAGTTGATATATCGTAGATTTTTCTTGTTTCAAGTGCTGTAGATAATTTCTGACAGTAGAAATCTTTTCTCCACTGAATTTTCTTCTGAACATTTCTAAAAAAGTAAACAGTGATTTGAAAACAGAGTATTGTATTTATATATATATAATAGCCGGTATTACCCTGAATGTGTGTTAAGGATAGTGTGAAAGTACACTTCCAACTTTCACATTAATACAGGAAAATTGGGTACCATTGAGCAGTGTGAAAGATGTTGGTTGCCTGATAGTTTTCCACACGCTTTAATTTTTTGAGTGTAATGCTTGGGATGGCTTAGCGTATCATACTTTAAGTCCTGGACTGAAATGGTCAGGAAAGTCAAAGCCTGAACTGGCATTCAAAGACAACTAAAATGGCCTTTCTCCTTGTTTGGTGTTTTGTAGTCCTGGGTATAAGCCATTTTTAACCGTCATCAAGCCACAGCTTCAGAAATTGAGTGAGATAGCAGAAGAACAAGTGCAACCAGAAGCCTTTCAGCCTGTGAACCTTTCAAGAGTGGCAGAACAAGCCAGTCCAAGAGCAGAAGACAACAGAAGTTCAGCTAGTCACAGTGCCAGTCCTCAAAGTGACACTGGCAGCAGTACCACAGTGCGACATGATGAGGACATGCTTGGACTAGAGGAGGAAGAAGATCCACTCCAGGAAAATGGTTATGACTGCACTGTGTCCTAATGACATTGAAACTGTTGGCTGATATTATTAATAGGAGAGCACAGCTTCATCATAGTGGCATTTGAGAACATTGCTTTTGGAAAAAAGTAATCACAGTCTTCAACAACACTTCAACTACACTTGTTTTTATTGCCATTTTTAAAACTATACACTGACTAAAGAACCTCCTTAAATCTGTGAATGCTTCCCAATGAGCAGTCTTGCCTCTTTCCTTTATAAAGTGGTTACATGGAAAGCAACAATGTTATAGTTTGCATACAGAGATATTTTATTTTATAGATCTGGTTGAGATTTTCTCTTCTGTACCTCATATTTCCTCTTTATGTTTTTGGTACTTAATCATGCAGAAGGACAGCTATGCTATATCAATGCACAATATCATTGTTGGGTTCCTTTGGGATTCGAAATACAACCGTATGTTGCGGGAAAATTCCAATTAATCATTTGTCCCAGAAGAATACGGCAATATTTGGAGTGTGTTTAATTTTCAGATTGCCCATTTTTTGAACCCAAGTTTTAAGAATTTGACAATGAAGCTAGTTAGGATGAAAACGTGGTACATTCTGCCTAGTTTGCCTAAGGAAATCATGGCCGAATGGAGCTAGGCTGTATTTATTCTCTAGATTATGCTGTTTGATATCACTGAGCTTTTGTATGAATTAATTGTAAAATACATTGTATGTTTTGTGAATACGCTTGTATATTCTTAATGTTACTGTTCTGTGCTTTTGGTGCTTGTACAGCAGTGGAGAGTGCCGCTCTCTATCTTGCATGTCCATATCATTAACTTCAGAAAAACTAAAAGCAAAGTTGCACTTCCAACAGGATGTGGCGAACTTTGGGCAAATCTTCACAATAAGATCAGTCGTTTGGGGCTTCATTTGTCATTGGCCTATTCGGATGCATTCTAAAGAAAAAGAATTTAAACTACAGAAGGTTCTTATTTATTTTCCTTGTAAATTCTTTTCTGAAAACTGGTTTTTATGTAAATAGACCCACCTTATATCTTAGTACTACTACTACTATTAAGGGTTCATAATGACAGTGTACAGTGTATATACATAAACTGCGAACTTGCAAATATTTTATAATACATACACCTGTAACTAATTACAAATACTTATTTTAACTTTAATACAGCAAAGTTATGAAAAGCTGGCTGCAGCAGAATCTCATGGTTGCTTTGAGGTACCTTTTCCCCCTCTGCTGTTCCCAATATGTATAATATTAAATACCTGTAACAGTATTAAAATTTAAACATTGGTTGGTTTGTACTGTCCAGTTGGAGAAAAATGCAACACTTCTAGTTTTTTATACAAAAACTAACACTTATTTTTATAATGTGGGTGTAATGAACAGTGACACGGACCAAAATCATTTATCATATGGGAGTATAAACATCATTGTCTGTCATAGCTCCGGTACAGATTCAATTTGTTAATGCAGTTCCCTGTATGACTTTTGAATTGGTAATGTGTTCTGAACATTCGGAGGCAGGGGCAAAAAATTATTATTGGTCATAAATTTGTATTTCTCTAGAAGACATGATTAAATGTCTTTTAATGGATACATGTAACTAAATATGTTTTATTGCTGTTGCTTAACCTTACCATTGGTAAGACCATTAGTACTGGTACATGTGCAATAACTTTAAAATAAAATGACAAAGGTTGAAAATGAAGCCCTCTGAGCTTTTTATTAGTTTGACATGCTTCTTTGTGTAATATGAAGGGGATACGTACCAATTTTGGGAAGACATATCAAATCTTTAAATAAATGTCAGCTGTTGAAGAAGGAGCCATTCATGAATGGCTTAACTCCTGTAACTGCTCAGACTAGGCAGTGTGTCACACAATCTTGAACTGAAATCGTCTATGGAGCCCCATTCTCAGGAAGGCTGTCGTAGCAATCCACTACATGACGGGTTAACCGCTTGCGCCAGCTGAACGAGGCTAGAGAAGAACGTTCTATTCCATTGTAACCATTGAAACCCAGTCCCTCTCCTCAGTTTTTCTTCTTCTGCCTTGCCAGCTGGGCGAGTTAATTGGATTAGTGTAATTTGTTTGACAAAGCAATTGAGAGAATTACAATGAAGGGATCATCGGATGAGTCACAAAAGAGAAAGATTGATCAGGAAGTATTTGGCCATGAGGAATTTCCTTCTCAATTGGAGAAGTGGAGAAAAGAAAATACTGAGGCTAGTGTCGCTCAATTCTCGGTAGGTATGCCAGTGACAGAGCGTGGGAAGCTAGACCAGGATGCAGTCTCTGATCAAGTCAGCCTGGACAGGCGGATGGTTGATCAGTCTTTCAGTATGAGCGCTGTACTAAAAGATTTTTATGGCTTCCAGCGAGAGCAATTTGGAGGGGAGATCCCCATCCCACCACTCCAATACAAGTAACAAACCAGGAAAGGTAAAAAACAAACAAAAATAAGGAGTCTAAAAGTTCTAAAAAAAGACAAGGGAAAAAAGAAGGGGAAATTATCAGGTTTGCAGTCAAAGTCAGCACACAGTGTTAAGGGCGGAGAGGCGAGTTCAGCTGCTCTGCTTACTTTCGGTTGCTATATTGAAAAGAGGCGTTTGCAGCGGAAAAGTGAAGCTACTCAGGGAAGGAGCTGTGACCAATCTAAGCTCTCCTAGGAGTCAGCCAGTCATAAGAGTGGGGAGGGGGAGATCCAGCAGGCATGATGAATAAGTTTCAGACTGAAAGTTCTTCCCCACCCATGTTTGCTGCTGCCTCAACCCAGGATGATTTCACAGCACTATTAAATGCTTTCCTGTTACACAATCAGCGTATGTCATCAACTGATCTCAGAGAGACCAGATCTGTGGCTCCACAACCATTTGTTCCCAATCAGGGAGGGGCTCTAGGAATTCTCCAATAAATTCATATTTAAGGAGAGACAGCAAAGTGCTTTAAGAAATTGTTCCTCGATTGCTGAAAGTAATGTTGACAGGAGCCATTTACAAAAGGAATCCTCAGACTGCTCGTGTTAATGAATTGAGCATGTCAAAGAGGCATTCCAATAAATCTGGTAATAAGGGCTTGGAAAAGCCAAATAAATTGCATGCTCCTGATAGGAATTCTGGTTTGGAAGTTGATATGGATTCAGATGTAGCATCAATTCAAGAGGGGAAAAAATCTGAAGATTTCTTTTCAGAGGATGAGGATGCTGAAGATGAGGATAATAAATTGAGGCTGTTTTCAGTGGACACCTTTAAATCAATTCTTAAAAAGGTGTTGCTAACATTAGGCTTCTGTGAAGACGAAGAGCATGCAACAAAGGAAAGTAATAAAAGCAAATCTGTTGCTACAATTATAAGAAGTAAGAAAGTGAAATCCAATGTGATTCCTATGCCAGAATTATTTTTAGATCTCATTCAAGGAGAATGGAATGACACCAATTCTACTAAAAGGGTTAAGGGATATACTAAAAATTTATCTTCTTTTGATGACAAGGCTATGGAGCTTTTGGGCATGCCTCTCATCGACGCAGTGATCTCTGGTTTTTCTAGTATCAAGATAAACAGCAGTGGTGACAGCGGGCATCCCTGTCTTGTGCCTTTTTGTGTATAACAAAAATCAATTTTTTTCTCCATTCACCAAGATCTGCTTTGTCATAAGAGTAAATTGCTGAAACCTAAGTAAAAAAAAAAAGTTACCCTACATCCACTTCCTTCAAAACTTCAAATATAAAAGGCCAAGAAACATTTGTCAAAAGCCTTTTCTGCACAAAGAAAAATTAACATGCCTGGCTTTGCGTTGTGAGCCTCCAGATACTCCAATATGTCCAAAACACATCTTGTGTTGTCACTAAGTTGTCATTTTGTTAAGAATCCACATTGGTCCTTATATATCACACTATCTTTCTGCCAAAATCCATGTAAACATTTTTAGTCACTATTCAAAGTGAGATTGGTCTGTGATTCTTTGGGTCTCTCACATCTCAATCTTCCTTTGGTATTAACGTTATGTTTGCACTAGTCCAACTTTCTGGCACTCTACCAGAACCTAAGGTAGAATTTATCAGCTGTTGAAATGGTAAAAATAATTGATCTTCCATAGCTTCATAATATTGTGCAGGAAAACCATAACAACCTGGAACCTTCCTTATTTTTACATTTTTTAGAGCCTCTATCAATTATCCCACTCTTATTTTCTCATTAAGTTGATTTTTTTGAACTGCGGTAAAACCAGGTAAAAGCTGTAAATCTAAATATTATTTTAATTTTCTGCTGATTCTTTTTCCCCTTTGTATAGTGTAGTGAAGAACTTTAAAAGACTTTTTTTTTACCTTTTCATTGTCTAACCTTGTTCAGCTTCCATCCTTTATCTAAAGGATCACTTTCTTTCTTTTTTTCTCCTCAGCTTATAAGCTAACCACTTTCTTAGTTTATTTGCATGTTCAAAATGCTTTTGTTGAGCATATTTCATCTTTTTTTCCATTTCATAAATCATATACATTGATTGTTCCTTTTGCAATCTCTTAATTTCTTTCAGCAAGGTCAAGTCAAATGGTTTCTTTTTAAACTCCTCATTTGCTTTGATTTCATTCTGAATATCTTGTTGCAACTTTTGTCTTTACTTTTTTCAATTTCGTATTTATTTAATAAAAAAAAACCCTCATAACAGTTTTACTTGCATTCCAGATTGTTCCACTATTCATGCCTTTACTCAGATTGTTCTCAAAAAAGTTTCCTAAAGTCACTTTTGCTTTCTTCAGAATCTTTTCTTTTCTAAGCAGATCTTTATTCAGTCTCCAACTGCAATATTGTTTTCATCCTTTAATAGTCAATAGCACTGGATTATAGCCAAATATAATTTTCAAGAAAACTTCCATATCATTAATCAGAGAAATCAGTGACTTAGGCAACAAGAACATATCAATCCTAGAAAAAGGTTTATGACTATCTGAATGGAAGAGATATTCTTTTTTTTGACCATATTTCAGTCTCCAAGCATCTGATAACTCTAAATTATCCATCAATTTAAAAAAATGTTTTTGGCAATTTTCCTTGATCCTGAGTATTTTTCTTATTTGACAATCTGTCAATTGTGGAGTCTATCACACCATTAAAATCTCCCCAGAGTAGCTATTTATCATATTTAAATTCTAAAATCTTTTGCAAAATTTATTCTAAAAGAAGCTCACTTTATTTTCTGTCAGCACATAAATTCCCACTGCCAAGACCTTTTGTCCATGTAACTGTATTTCCACACCAACTGTTCAACCTTCCAAATATTGAGAAATTCTCTTTGGACATAGTTTAGCATTGGCATAGATCACTACACCTCTTATCTTATTCTCTAAAGATGGGGGAAATTCTTTTCCTAATTTAACATTTATCAGAAATTTGTTATCTTTTTTCTTAATATGAGTTTCTTGCAGGCATATAAGATCTAGCCTTAATTTCTGTACGTAATAAAAAATCTTTCTTTTTCCTGCCAAATTCAGACTTTTAAGATTCCATATTAAAAATTTCAAAGTCATTTTCAAATCTCTTCTTTCTATTCTACATCCACAATCACCTGGGCCAAGTCACTTTTCCCTTCATCATCAGTTTGAACCCTGGAGGTCTGTTTGGATGGCTTTGTAGATCCACTTCTACTTTCTTCTCTTCCTTTATCCACTTTTCCCTAAAGATCCTCTCTCATTAGATCTTTTTCAATTTTTCTGAAAAACTCTCTTGCTTTAAAGTATATCTTTTTTGTCTGTATCTTAGAATCTCACCCTCCAAATTTCCCCATCTGAGGGGGATTCCTTACTGCTTTAATTTGTTGGTCAGAAGGACATAACCCTCTGTTTCTTCAGAATTCTGGTAAGTAGGTCTTTAAAAGTGACTACATCTTTCCCATCTACTTGAAGTTTATTTGCAAAATGTGCTTGAAGCACTTGATTCTGTATACTACATCTCACAAAGTAAATTGTTATATTTTGTGGAAGATGCCTTTTTCTAGCAATTTCAGAGTCTAATCTGCCAACACTTCACATACTCTTTCTGTTTTTCAGGCAAACCTCTTATTCTCAAGCTCTTGTCATGTTTTGCCTTCCAGCAAGGCCATTGCATCTAATTTTTCTTGGTTATTCACTATTTGTTGGGTGGTCTCTTCCAATTTCTGTGTCTTTTCCCCATGGTGTCCATTCTATCATTCAGCTGTTTAATCTCCACAGTTACCTGGGCCAGTGAGGTTTGTATCTCTTTCATTATCATCATTAACATAACTTCTCAACTAGGCAAAATCTTCTCTCCTTTTCATCTCACCTAAAATTATTTGGACAGAATCCATTTTCTTAGGCCCTTTCCTCACGGGGGGCGAAACGGGGCCGCGCACGCAGGGGCGGAGCTTACCCGCGAGCGGGTTGCTCCATCCCTCTGAAGAGCGCGGATCCGCCGTTCCAAACGCTGCCGAATTTCGGCAGCGCCCGGCAGTGCTCCGTGGCTCCCGGCGGTGCCCAAAATGGTGGCTGGCGGCATCCAGCGGTGCTCCGCCAATTAGGACAGAGCGCCAGCTGGAAGCCCGCCCCCGGGCAGATCTGCAGGGGCGCGCTGCCGCATCTCTGCAGTTCTTGACCAGGGGCTGCTATGGGGCAGCGCGGGTAAGTTTTATAAAAACCACTTTTGAGGGTGGTTTTTATAAAACTCACAGCGCCACCCCCGGGTCTGCGCTAGAACAGTTTGAGGTTTAGAACCTTACTTTTTTTAACTGCTCTAGCGCAGACCCCGGTGAAGAAGACCTCCTGGAGAGGTCGCTCTAGCGTGGGCAATATGCCCATGTGGAAATGGCCTTAGATTCATCTATTGGAGGTCTTTGAGCCTGTGTAAATTTATCTGCTGCAACAGCTGGTTTAGCTGCTTCTGCTGCTTTTCTGTCCATATTAAATTTGCAGCTTGGTAGCTGTTCTTTTCAGTGGCAGCTGTCACTATCAGGGTAACTCAATGCAGTTCAATCTAATTCAATATAGCAAAAAACAACAACCAAAAATTCTCCTCTCCACCCCTAGATGTCAGTACTCAACTAGGTTGCCAGTGCTTTGATTCCCTCTTCCAGCCAGAAAAGCAGCTTTTTTTTTTAACAGTTCAGTAGTATAAGTTCACTTCTTGTTATTTTTCCTGGAGTGGGCTTGGAGCTTACCAAGTTCTCATCTTTTCAAAAAAGCTAACAATGTATTTTCCCTTTGTAAAAATAATCTCTTTATAGCGCTACTGTCTCTTTAAATTTTAAACACTTCACAGCCCTCACTGCCACTGCGGCCTCAGATTAGATTATTCATTGGTTTTAATTCAACTCACAGTTCTCAATAGAATATTTATATTGATGTGCAATTCTTATTCATCTCTGCAGATCTTCTGTTTACTTGAAGCTTCTCATGCCAATTTAAAAGGGTGGGTGGAAGAAGCTTGGCTGGCACTTGGTCAGCTGCATATGGGTGATGGGAACAATGATTCTTTGGGTCCTCTCGTACCAATCTGCTGTCTTGGAACTAGCTGCTATCTCCCCTAGGTACAGGATGAGACTGCAGACTGATAAGAAGACTCTGTCCCCAGAAAGTGACTCCAGCCAGATCCACTTGCCCCTGAACTGGTTCCGATGCCTGTAGTCACTGGGATTTGCTATCCTAGCACATGGATTCTGCTTTGATATTCCACCAGAAGTTCAATTGTTGCCTTTTCATCTAATGCAGCTCTAGAGGAAATCTACCAGGCAGCCACATGGGCAGCTCCGTCCATGTTCACAAAACACTAAACTAGACAATTTGTATCCACCAGGACCTCCTTTAGTAGGAGACTCCTACAAGTCAATCACATTGAAGCACCCTCTTGCCACCTTACCACCAGGATACAAATACCTACTTGAGTAGCCCTCTTTCATTGATGGCTCCTTCTCCACCATCTGGAAATTGGGTATTGGCCACTTACTGGGCAGTAGCTACTGCAATTGGTTGAGGGGTCTGTTCCCTTGTCAATTGGGAAGCCGTCCCACTCCCTCTTGTGAGTGATCCCTAGTGCAACAGGCAGAAGTAGGACCCTTGTTGTAATCCCCCCTCATGCAGGAAATCAGTAATCATGGGATGGGAGTCATTGGATAGCACCATGCTTAGGCCTTTGTTAACTCTCCAAAAGGAAAGGGGGGTGGTATTCTCCTTAGTCATAACTCCCTAATCAGATTAATATTGCAGCTTCAAGGCAAGCCATCCACCCCTCCTTCCTGATTGTTATTTACCTGCCAGGATATGGATACAGTGAGCAAAGTCCACTCTCTAATCTGTTTCTCCAAGGACATCCAAATAAATAGTTTTTTTTCCTTGAGTAGAAATGGTAAATGTACTTAATTTCTTTTACATGCTTTCCAGTCCTAAAATCAAGGAGTAACAGAGATGGCATAATGCTTTATCTTCCACTTCATTAAATGGATATGCTCACAGTTTGGTGCTCCTTTACCAAATCTCATAGTGGAATCCTTTGGCTTTAATGTGAGCACAGTGGCCAGTTTTCTTGCTACCAGAGGAATACTTGATTTTTCTAGATCATTTTCTTTTTGCCAAAGCAATACTACTACGATAGCCCACATCCTAACAGCCACAAAGGTCTGTCCCCGAACCTAACTAGCCTTTTGCTCATGCCCTACCTGCCATCTTTGATAAAAATGGTTAGTGTTCAAATTACTCTACTATATATCCTTGTCCCAACATATTTCTTGATGGTCTTCTGTCCATAGTTCATGGCTGCACAATTAGAAGCAAAATTATGTGTTTCTAACTCATGATTGCAATCTTCTTCTACCACCCTTTCAATCTAGTTGTATTCTTTGGCACTTTTCTCATCATATTTAAAGATGTCAAGAGCTTTCTCCCATCCTCAAAATACCTCAAAATACATCAGTGATGTAGATGTGAGTTGCTTGACTCATACTCTAGTCAGACTTAAGTCACTTCAGTGACTCAGTCTAGACTCGACTTGGCAATAAATGACACACTGACTTGATTTGTGGCTTGTATATTTTATAGTGACTGACTTGCTGTCTTTACACACCACATTAATCCAGAAACCTTACAACTTTGAACGTTTCCATCTCTTTTTGCCTACTGATCACCTGACGATCTGTCTCAAGCCCAAAGTATGGGCGCATTTCTTGGAGGGGAACAGCAAACGGGCTAAGCAACGGGCTTGAGACAGGGTTGAAGTCTTCTCAGCAGCCTGTCCTTGCTGCGTATCCGAGGAGCCTTCTAAAACTCTAAGAGCAGAAGGCAAGACTCATCTCCACGGCACAGGATGCATTTCTCAAAAGGGAACGGCAAATACATTAGAAAACAGGTTTGAGGAAGAAGGATCCTAAATCTTGTAAAGCTGTACTAATGGAGAGTAAGAAGGATCCTATCTCCCACTTTTCAAAAAGCCTCCAGCTTCAGAAATGAGAAATAAAAAGGATCCTATTCCCGGCTTCAGAAGCTGCAGCTCTTATATGCCCATTGACACAAATGCCTCCAGCTTCAGGAAGGGGGAGTAAGAAGGATCCTATTTCTCACTTACCAAGCTGCAGATGGCAAACTTGCAAATGTGAACTTTAAATACCAACTATTCAACTTTGTCCAGAAAGTCTAGAATATAGATTGGGGTATAAAGTTGGCTCCCAGACTTGAGACTTGACTTGAAAGTATCTTGCAAGGACTTGAGGCTTGAAGAGAGGGACTGCCTTTACATCTTTAAACTTCACTGAGGATGCTGTATATATATTCTAGTGTGAAGGTACAACTGCTTAAATGAAGCTGCTGACTATGAGTTATTTTTCTAATCACACCTAAATACAGCTCTGCTAGTATATTCAGGGCTCTGCTAGTAGTATGAATGGGTGTTCCATGGTAGAAAAGCAATTTGGTTGTAGATTATTGTTCCTGATTCTGGTTGTACTAAAATAAACCTAAATAGAGGACTTAATGAAAAGACAGTAATTTTTATTCAAAAAATCATTTTATTTAGCACTAGTTATCTTTTACATACATTCCATTTTCCTTTTGGCCTCTTTTGAGTTTCTTCCATAGTGGTTCTAACATACTTCTGTCAAATTATGGCCTAGTTCTCAAAACAGAAGATGTCAGTAAGCCTGATGTTTTTAAGATGTAATCCTATAGACACTTACCTGGGAATAAGCCCTACTGAACTCAAGGAGATTTACTTCTGAGTAGATATTTAGGACTACATTGCTAAAATAATACTTTAAACAGCAGCTGAGGACTCGCACCTGGAACTCCCATGCAAAAAATGTCTCTTGCACACAGAAGAATAGCATACCTGAGAGGCCTAAGCTGTCTCCCTTTGTTATGCTATCTATATTTCTTTTATAGAGCCTCTAAATGTAGTACGCAGTATTATAGCAGAAACACAGAACAATTAATCTTTTGCTTATAAAAAAAATCACAGTTAAGCTGAATTAAATCATGTAGCTTTGTAATAAATGGAAAAACTCAAAGACTTTCCCCACACAGACTTGTTTTGTTGATGAGAACTTTTAAACTGAATGACCCTGTACTAGGGCTTTCAGTGAAATGCTTAAACGAAGCAAGGCAGGACAAAATTGTCAATAAACAAATTAATGTGATGAACAATTAAGCATTTGTTTTAAAAGGCAGGAATTCACCAAAAAGGCATCCTACTTGGCATTCGGCTACTTAATAAAAGATGCATCCTGAGTTAGGCAAAGTTTTTCTTCCAAAGAACATAACAAATGATTGTTTGCCCTGATGTTCCTAGCATGCTCTGAGAAATTTAGATATTTCCCATTTTTCTGTATATATGTCATGCAGAGTCGGTTTAAAAACGTTACCCAAGTTTAGAGGCACAATGTAAATCAGTTTGGGAAAGGCTTTGTGCATTTCTGTTCTACAGATTTAGAAGCTCTCCAAGCTGGGTTTGCTGGAGAACTCAAGCTGCACAACACACTGCACTGAGATTTTAAACACACATTGCTAGACCAATATGTTACGATATGCAAACTATCTACAACACTGTTCATTTCCCACTAGGAAACATTTCTATGTTGAAAGAAAAATATTGCATGCAAGACCAGCTGCTTTGGAAACAAGGATCTCGTGCATATATTAATATAGGCTATATTTGGTCAGCTTTGTTTGAAATGTTTAGGGTTTAGTACCTAAACAGTGCCATTATTTAAGGCTAGATGACACATTGCACTAAACAGGAGGAGCTCTGTATTTGCATCCCTAGTCAGTAATACCAGGTATGACTGTTTCTATCATGATATCATAACAGGTTGTTTTTCTTTGCTACTGGCAGCCAGTGAAGTGGAGTTGAGGCAGTAAGCTGCACCATTCTGATGCCACAAAACAAAGAAAGATGGAGAGAGCTCAATGCCTGGAGACTGGGGCATTTAATGTAATGTCTATATTTGCATTTCTACAAACCTGCTTGGGAGTTGCAGTTGCAAGTTTCCAAGACAATGAAGCAGAGTAAGTCCATACTAATGCAATTTGGAATTATTAGCTTTTTTTGCCATCTTGAGAACTTATCTAAATAGAAAAAATATAGCCCATTTGACAGTCAAGCTAACGTACTATGGATTTGTACTACTGGCCTGTTCTAATTGCCTTATAATTGAAAAGACTGTAACTGTAACTTGCTTCCAGAGGATTGCTGTCTAAACATTAAAGTTCTAACCTTGTCCCTTCCATATGGATCTTTTCCCCAACAAAGCTCCTAAACAGTAAGAATCTTCTCCGTGAGCTCAGAGTAATCTTGTACCCTACTACTATGGTTTCCCAGCACTGCTCTACCAAAATATGCATAGTAGTTTCTTTATTTTAATATATGTGCAACATATGGAAGAACTTGTATATGAGTATTTTGGCAAGTGATGTTTTTACATCTTTCATTGTAGCAGGACAATCCAGCCTACATTACACATACAACATACAAGTTTCTCCCTCATTAAAAGTGGAAACCGGGTAGAAGAAGAATATTGAAAAGGCAAAAGGCTGCCCTGTTTGCCATTTGAAGTACTTTCTCTGTGCGTTAACTAAACATCTTACTCAAATATCCTGAAAAGCATTCTTTGACAGAATTTGACATGCCTATCTATCCCGTTTTGTCATCACACACAGATATTAGAGATCTGATTATAAACACACTGGCCAAGATCCTACTCAACACTGATAGAGTGTAGAGCTCCACCATCACCACCACACTTATGTGACAGTCCAGGAATATATGACAACAGTCAGCCAGATGACAGTGTAACAAAGGCCTCCTGGCACATACCTCTGGCCAATCAGTGGCTGTTTGGATTCTAGGAGGCAAAGCTGTAGGCAGGGAAAAACCACATGCAAGAAGATACTGCATGCCTTCTTGCTCAACATTAAAAAAAAACAACCCTCCCCTGGCCCCCCATTACGCTAGCCTAAATCATAGCAAGAGCATTCCAGCCCTTTTGTGCTTTTTTGTACCCTTTCCTAACAGCTTCTAATTAATGAGACTTCCCTGCAGCCATCTATCTGCTCCAGATAACTGAATGAAAAGGAGTTTTTTGTCAATGGCTTTGGAAATAATCTCTCCATGAACTGAAATATTTGGAATTTACTTTAGCACTACAAAACAGTTCTATGGTATCAGGCAGGGGAATCTTGAAAGCAAGGGAGGAGTGCCTCCCCCTGCCTTGCTCTTTTCATTTTGTTCTGTTGTCTGGTTTGCTTCCTTCCCCACTTTTTCCCCTTGTTTCAAAAGGAAAGGAAATTAAGTTTACCAACTTCTTGCTGTTAAAACAGGAGTGCTTCAGATCCTGCAGTTCCAAACCTCTACCTGGAATGATTCTCCCTCACAATATATCTTTCTGCCTATCTGAAGCACCAACAGTGGAGTAGGAAGGAGTGCAGAAGTTTTCTGACTAGCAACAAGAAAGCTTGTGTGAGTGTTCCTCCCTTTTGGAACTGAAAAGAGAGTGCTCTATTTCGATCTACAGACCCTGTGGTGCCTTCTCAGCGACCACAGGGCTACAGTTTTAGAATTCAAGAGAAGAGGTGAAACAATAGCAATTCTCATACCAGATACTCATACTTAACTTTCAAAGCCTCCCTCACTCAACAGCCCCTCAGCTGAACGTCTTTGATAAAACTACTTTCTACATCTTCCAACATAGGACTAAAGTACTAATGCAAAGACTTTTCCAAAACCAACCAAAGCTCACAACTTTTGAGTCTATGTGAAAACTCAAAGGAAATCAAATAAATAATACAAAGATTAGTTGTCAGTAATTCAACACATTACCCATGGCAAAATCACAAAACACACACATATGCGTACAGAAGGCCAGAGTGGTGGCTCAGTGCTTAGAAGTATACAAAACAGTGCTATGTGCTTGCATTGGACAACTCTTGTGTGACTAGCCTTCATGTTGATTGATTCCCACATAGAAGGGAGCAGAAGATGGATCTGACCCAACCCCTCCGTTATTCAAAAGACACTGCAGTAGAGTATTAGTACAAAGATCAAGAAGGGAGACACATACCGTTAAGGAATAAAAAAACAGTAAGGCTAGCACATGCAAAATCTGGAACCCACTCACCAAGTTCTCTGGCATTACAATTTAAAGAACTTTGCATACAAAATGGGCATCCGTACTGCCAAACTGTGATCAACTTTACTTCTTCCTCATCTTTCATGATGTACAGTGTTAAAAGTCTCTGAGCCACAGTCTTGATTAGAACAGAAGAAATTCTAATGCTAAAAGATGGCAGCATGTGTGTTATTTAAAGCCTGTGAAGTATTATATATTGTGCTTAGAGTTTCTGCACAAAGCCCCTCTTATTGCAAAATGCCCACCAGGAGGGCTATTCAAATGCCACTTCCGAAAAAGCAGTTTTCATGTTAAGCACAGAAGAGGTGAACTGGCCATTCAAGTGGGAGAAAAAGGGGGATATTTTGCATAAAAGACCCAGAGTTCCCTCCTTCCTGTCCAAGCAGGAAATACAGAAGCAGTTGTTTTTTTTTTTAAGGGATTTCAGCTGCCTTAGAAATACACTTGTGGTTGAATTATTTTTGTCAATAATACTACCTCATCCAACTTGCCCAAAGATCCTGTGAACAAAAATCGCATCCAACAATGTATGGACAACTGACTTTTGTGTTACTGCAGGATTAAAAAATATATTGGTCATAAGTAGAGACCCAGCCTGAGGGAAATGTCCAGTTGGGAAATCTGTCAATTAAGGCATGTAACTGAGGTGAATTCTGATCCTCCCCAAAGAAATAATGAGTAGCTATAGCAAAGGTGACCATTCCTTTAGTGGGCTCTTCCGACGCCTGAAAGACAGAAAAGAGCAGACTGGTTAGCTCAGCTTTCATTATTTCCAGGCGCAATCCATTTTAAAACCAGTATCAGCCATACAGCATTGCGTAGTCAAAATGTTACACTCAGAAGCCCTGGGCACAGCAAGCACTACAGAAGCCTATAAGCCTGCACAGAGACAAAAACCACAGGTTTCAGCAGGCCCAAAGCTTGCAAGCAATATAAAACCCAACATGGCACCAACTGGACAAGTAAAAATCAGATTGTGCACTAGCAAGCACACATCTGAGTTAAAGGGAAAATCCAACCTGCGCCTGATGAAAAAGCTCAAACAATAGCTGAGGTCCTTCATTGGGAAACACACATCTGCCACATAATGAAGGCCATGTCCGCACTACAGCGCCATCCTGCCATGGGGCCACGTTGAAGCTGGGCCATGAGGTATGCTACTGCACAAGGTCGTTACAGACCTGTTCCCGTCACATTCCCAGCCATTGCAATTGTTTGTTATATGCCCCTTTTGCATGATGACTGCATTGGCTGGGGCAACGCAGAAAGGGCAGAAGTACTATCTAGGCACTTCCTTCCTCACCGCAGCACAAGAAGAGGTAGCTCACTGTGGAAGGAAAGAGCGTGTCCCAAAAACTATCCACCCACAGCTGGCCAGGCGTGGAGGGGAGTGTTTGGGACACGCTCCTATCCTGGCAAAGGCACTGCTGGGATGACACCAGGACGTTGCGGGATGCAGGTAAGCTGCAGAAAGGGCCTAAATTTCCATAGCCACATTTCCCAATGCTACTCCCCTAAACCCACCTTGTAAGCAATGCAGCTCCTAGTCCCAACATGACCATTTCAGTGTTTTCAGAGTCGGGATCAGAAGAGATGCATTTAGTTATTTTCCTTTAGCCGGACACCCTGCAACACACATCAGCAGGGACCTTCAGGAGTCTTCAGAACATCCTTGTCAATGAATTCTTTGCAACAAGGCCAGCTAATAGAAACTACCAGGATGTGTTCCCAACAACATGTCATGTATGAGGATGGATGGGCTGCAATGCTTCAAAGATGGGTTTGTGGTGGATTTTGGTTGGCCTGAATAACCAAAAAAGTGAGTTGTGACCATTGCAATGTACTAACAGGATGCCAGCCATGGTGTTTGCAAAGAAATTATGAGTTTCAAGCTATTTCATGGATTCAGACAGAAGTGGCTTTAGACTGACAATCTGTTTCGAAAGTGTGCTGTTTAAATCTGTGGGAGATTGCAAGAGAGAATAAATAGGAATATACATGTGTAAAACTTGAGAAAATGTTTAAGCTCCTAGCATACGCTGAAGTGTGAAGAGAGACTGTCATTAAGTTATCACTGGCACACTGAATTCTCTTCTTCCCACTATAGACAGAAGACAGACTGCTATTGGTTTTATTTTGAAATCAAGAAAATATAACATCTTTCCACTGATGCTTTAATTTTACTTTCTTGTTTCTAATCTTGCTACCTTATATCAGGGGCCAACAGCCACATGCCCTCTGAATGTCTTGCAATACAACTCCCATCAGCCACAGCCAAAGAACTGTAATCCAAAGAGAGTTGTTATTCAAAGCATCAGAAGAGTCCTAGGATGCTCTTAATAGTTTATCTAACAAAAGGTGCAAATACTTTGAAAAATAAGGTACTAGGAATATGGTAGGAGTTTAAACCAAAATATACAAATGTGTATTCATGAGCAAAGAGGAAGGAAAACTAGAGATTTCTTCATTACTAAAAGAAGGACACTACTCCCTCATGCCACTGGTAATCAAACAGCTAAAAAAACCCTCTTAAAAAGTGTATGCTACTCAAGTGAATCTTGCTGCAAAGGCAAAGAAAATAACTTTAGACTCTGGCTTTTCACCAGACCTAATTTTTTACAGCAGAGGTGGGTACACTCCATGTCTCTGGGGGCATGTCTCATGGGGCTGCCTTATTGCCTCAATGTAAACGCAGAAGTGACTGGGAGCTGATTTCCAGATGCAGGGGAGGGACTTTCCAACAGAACAAGATGGGAGGGCACACCTTGCTGTGGAGGAGAACTGCTGCTTCTGGAGCAGGAGTGTGATGTTATTGACTTCTTATGGAAAAAGTTGTTTTATGTATTAGGAGGTGGTGGACGGGGGAAAGCGGGGGCAGGAAGAAGAGTAAGGAGTTGGTGGAAGGGGATGAACATATGGAATGCTGAGAGCAAGAGGTGACTGGTGGAAGGTTTGAAGGGATTTCCATAAAGCTGGTGAATGACAGTTTGTGAATGTCAAATGGGCACTGAGAATGGTGTGGGGTGAACGAGTGAGGATTAAGTCAGTCAGACTGAGAGTTTAACGAGTGGAGTTTAAGAGCCTGAGTTAGTTTACGTAGAGAAGCGAGTGAGTAGGAGTGAAATATTTAAATATATTAAATTATTAATGTGTTTTGTTTTGTCCATCTTTTGCTAAAGTATTGTTTTTGTGTATCATATGCTTTTGGGAACACTACATACATAAAGATTGGGTTCAAACACAGTGTTAATGATGGCAGCAAAGGATAAAGAGAGTTAGTGTCCAGTGAGGAGAGAGTTGCATAATACTCCACACAGGAACTCTGAGAGCGTCTAGTAAGTCCTCACAATAGTGACCACAGCAGTGGGACAGGAAGAAGTGGCAGGGGTGGGGATAGAGGAAAGTCCTCACTTTTGGTGGTAGCAATGAGATTGTGGAAGTCTTCACATCTGGTGGCAGAACCTCACATCTGGTGGCAGTCGAACAAGTGGCCAGAGCCACACAAGGAGTTCTCATTTTGGGGCAATGGGAGGGGGTGTTCTAGAGTGGTGAAAATGACCCCCCTCCTTTACAGGACACCAAAGTAAAACAGAGTAACAGAATAGAGTTATAGTGAAAGGCATTCACTCAAAAAAGTCTGGGCTGCTGCGACCAACTAGACACATTTTGGAAAAGGATCAAGGAGTCAATTACAAAGAGCATACTTGCAATCTCACGCATGGTTGAGAACTGACTGGAGTTTCCAGGCATAGAAACTGATGCACAGCAGATGTGCAGTTTTGCATCTTGCTGCTAGCTGAAAGTGGAAATTAGGATAAAGAAACAGACTGTACAGAATCTGAGTCATTACATGTAATGGAAGGATACAGAACAAAACCATTTTCCTGCTTTCAAATATTCGAATATAGCAGCAGGCTCTTGACAGGTATCAAATACCAGCCTGCTTTAGAAAATAATCTACCTATGTCTATAAAGATTGTACAACTGGCATCCAAGATCTCTCAGGATTCACAACCATGGACATGCTGGCTGGGGAATACTAGGAGCTGTAGTCTAAAAAGGTAACTTCCAGGTTCTGTAAATATGTTTACAGGAATCAGAGACAGAGTTCCAAAGCAGATGGCCCAGTGTTTTCACAGCCTCACCTTCAACTCTATCCAGAAGTGCCACGGCAAGGCCTGGAGCCCATGAGAATAATACACAAAGTAATCCCCGTCAACAGCATTAGCCACAGGAGTTCCATCTCCAAGAGACCACTGGGAAAGGGTTGACCCTTGACGCGGTCGAAGGTACAGCGACATGTGACTTGGACCTAAAGCATCAGGCAGACAGTGTAAAATTATTGTAAAATTATTTTTTACAAGAGAAAGGATGAAACCCTTTTGGATATACTGAGGGGATGCCATGCAGTTCTTTTCAGCCTGACACTAACTTTTTTGGTGTTCCAATGGCTTGTTTCAGCTCCCCTCCTATGTGTACAATTACCTTCTAAAAAGAGGCAAACCATGCAATCCTACACTCAAAAAATGAGCTCAAAGCGACTTAATCCCAGGAAAACTGAGTAAAGGATTACAATCATAACAATGAAACTAAGCATATGCTCACACTACCAACAAACTGGTTTGTTCATGCCAGGGACACATAGAAAGGGCATCACCTCTCTAAAGTGAACTGCCTTTCACCCTCTCTCAACTGCTGTTCATCAACAGCCATTCCAACAAGCCACCTGAACCACCTCCATCTAGTAAGTCATTAAAAGAATGGCCACTTGATCTTTCTTCCTATTTCCTCCCTCATCGTCCTTTGGTCCTTGTGTGTATCAGGTCTTAAATTCAGATTACAGATCTGAGGACAGAGAATGCCAGTTGTCAGCCAGTTGGGACATGAAATAAATACTTTAATTAACAGTAAATTAACAGTAAATTAACAGTTAATTAACAGTAAATAATAGAAACAGTTGTGTTGTGAAAAAACTGGAATTTTCCAGCAGATAATTCTCAGTAGTTTCACAATTATACTTTCTGAGTTTCCCTACCAAAAGCTGCAACGTCTTAAAGCATTCAGAAATATGTTTACATTCGCACGACCGGTACACTGCATGCTGTTTTTAAGTATGCAAGCTACTAAGCTCAGCAGTAAAATAAATAAATAAATAAATAATAGTCAAACCAAATAAAGAAGTCAATTTAAATATAATACATATTATGAAAATAATTGTACCATACCAAACAAGAAAATACCTAATAAGAAGATACTTTTTAAGACCCTCCTACAATTGTGCTGGTTTAGTATTTTTAGTATGCAACATGATTTGAAGGCTTCTAGATGGAAACATGACCTAGAAATATAAATAAGTAAACCTGATGGGAATGTGTTCCAAAGACCAAAAGTCTTTCAGCTTAACACTGTGCAGGCAAGAGCCTATTCCAGACAGACAATAGTCCTATCCACTCATTTAGGAAGTACACTGGATCAACACAGAAAGAACAGAGCATGCTAGCTCCATCCTGTCCATTACCAGTTCTGTCACCCTCCTTACATGGAAAGTAACAAATCTGAACAGGAGACTTCTGGCATGCATGGAGGCTCTCTACATAACTGGAAATACTTAACAATCAAGGTCCCATTTATGTTGAGATGCCCCACCTACAGCAGAAGCTGTCCTGTGCACACTGAGCACTCTCCATGTGAGGAGAGCAGTGGAACTGGAGAAGGTGGGCAGCGTGCTCTCCCATCCTGTGTTCACTCAACAAGTTTCCCAAACGAGTGAACGAGGCTGTTGTCATATGAATGTATGCTTCAAGCACTCATTCCTGATCTCTGGGAACCTGGAAGTATTACTCTAGATTTTATGTTCTGCACTCTGTCCTCAGAACCTGAAGTGAGGGGTGGGATAGGCCTGCAAGGTTAGAGCCATTTTCAATCCCCTAGAACTGCCACTGGTTACAAACTTGAAGTGACTGGAAAACAATTTCTGGTTTTCAAAACAACCACAACAAAATACAAGGTACCAGGGAAGAACAGTTGACCTTGTTTTACTGGAGAATTGCATTCCTAGAATCCAGAATATCTCCCACTGAAAAGTCACAAGGAAAGGAGTGCTCGTTATCATAACTCACCTGACACTTCAAAGGTTAACCTTGTTGAATCCCAGGGCATTTGTTCTTTGGAAAGAAGCTGAAAGTGGACAGGTTTCTTGGGCGTGGCTGCTGGAGCAGGAAGATACCAATTCTTTCTATGAGAAAAAGGTTGTGCTTTCAAAAAATCAGCATGACTCTTCAAAATTGCATTTTAAAGTGCCTCAAATTATTTATTGGTTTGATTTCTACCTCATCTTGTTCTCACGGGCAGGATAGAGGAGGACTTCCAACATAATTTTACAAGTTTCCAAAAAACACAAGGCATTACAAATGTTAAAATAAAATTTAGATTAATGGTATACTGAACCTATGACTTCAGATTAATTCTGCATGGTCTAAAAAGAAGGAGAAGATTCTTGGAGAAGTGAGACCCCCCCACACACACACATGTTCTAGATCTTCCCTTTTCCTAGCTTACTGGAACAGCCATATGGGGACTAGCCAAATGGGTAAAAGGAGTGGCCAATGACTTTACAGCAAGGCAGAGTTCCAACACACCTAAAGAAAACATTTGCTATTACAAATGCATATGATATCAACATGATATGAGCCTCAACCTACATTCAATTCAATCTGGTTTCAGATCTGGTTAGGGAATGGAGACAGTTTTGGTCAGACTGTGGTGGCAGGGATGCCCTACATGGGAAAGTCAACAAAGGAGAGTGGCTCCATGTTGATTTTGCTGGACCTCTCAACAGCATTTGATATCATCAGCAATGGTATTCTTTTGGGCTGCTTCTCTGGGATGGGCTTAGAGACAGGGTTTTACAGCGGTTCCATTCCTTTGTGGAGTTGCAAGCCCAGAAGGATGAGCTTTGTGGGGGTGCTTAACCCAATTGTCTGTGAGGTCCTTCAGCGCTTGGTTTTGTCCTTTATACACAAAAAATTTCTGGGAAATGTTGCCCAGAGCTTTGGGGTCTAGTCTCATTTGTATGCAGAGGACATCCTTTTCAATTCTCAAACCAGTAGCAGATAGTGGCTGCAGTCTACATGAAACTTAATTGAGACAGAACAATGGTGTTCCTGGTCAGTCAAAAAGCACATTAAGGAACTGAGATTCAGCCTGTGCTGGACAGGGTCACACGTCCCTTGAAGACAGAGTTTCACAGCTCAGGTATAACCCTAGACTGAGGCCTCAGTGAGGAAAATCAGACTTCTATAGTGGCTAGGACCATATCTGCACAATTAAACCTTGTGAGTCAGCTGAGATTATTCCTGCATACATCTGATGTGGCCACACTGGCCTTACTTACATCCTGTCTTGATTAATCTAACACACTCTACAGTAGGTTTGCCTTCAGGAATGTTCAGAAACTTCAGCTGGTCCTAAATTGCTGGCAGTAGCAATGTTAATCAAGGCTGGTTACAGGGAGCAAATGACCACCTTGTTTCAACAGCTCGAATGGCTATCAATCTGTTTATGAGAACAATTCAAGCTACTATTTATGACCTATAAGCCCCTATACAACTTGGGTCCAAACTACCTGTAGGACCAAGGTGTGCAAAGTGTACCCCCAGGGCTATTTTTGTGCTCTCCAGGAAGCTTATAGTTCCAAAATGACCCAAATGCATTCTATGGGGTGGGGAGGGCATTTCCATCACCTCTGGAGGCCCTGTGGCTGCACTTGGCGTCAAAAACAATTTTTGCAATTTTTTTAAACAAATTTTGTTCCAAGATGTCCACTGGGGGCATAGGGTGCATTTCCATCATATTCTGTGGGGATCCTAAACCAATTTAGGCCCAAGACAGCCTTTTTTGAAACCCAAAATATGGTGAAAATGTCCTATAGAGGCATTTGGGGGCAAATGTATGTATGTATTTATTGGAAAAACAGGTGTGACCCTCCAGGGTCTCCTAGGGTACTTAATGCAACATCCTGCCATTCCGCAGTTGCCCACCCATGCTTTTATGGGCATTTATGGGAAATTAGCCTGCTTGGGTTTTGATTTCTTCAGGGCAGGCCTTCGCTTGGTTAAAGTGGACTACACTAGACTAGACTGGTTCCTTGTTCTTCTATCAACAGGTAAAGACTTATTTTTTGTTTTTTGTTTTTGTTTTAAATTCCAACAAGATTTAGGGAATTGACTGATTATAAGTAAAGCACTTTTACTAATGTAGTGTGCTATTTTTATTCTTGCTTTTTAATTGATATATTTTAAATGGTCATATGAAACATTGATGGATTTAAAGATGTCAGCTTAAAGTCAACCACAAAGACAGAAAGAACTTCCAATAAAAACAAGAACAGAAAGAGCCTATACAAGTATATTATCATATTTTAGATCCCCAGGATTCCATCTTTATGGAAGAGAACGATCAAACCCCAAAGGCTGCCTGATCAAATAGGAAAAAGATTTTCAACAGTGAAATAGCAGGTTGAGGCAGAGCTGTGAAACTGGTGGCAATTAAGATATTGATGTTACTCCAATTATGTTAGGCAGAGGAATCTAACAGCAGCTGGAGCGCTGTAGGTATCCCCACCTTGTACTAAAGACTCTGCTTGCAAACTCTGCTATGTTGAAAATGTAATACTGAATTTAATTAATAACTAAGGACACTGCATGAAAAAAGAAGCAGGTTTTGACTATAAACTGGGACTGCATGCTTCAGTTAACTGGCATTAGATAACAGCAAAAAAACAATTGTGTCCAACTCCCATGGAATGGAATGTACTTACAAAGTGGATTCCTTTTCCACTCTAACTCCTTGTTGAGACAGGAACTGGATACGGGTTCATTTCCAGGCACAATTTAAAGTGGTGGTTATGTGCTGTAAACCCCTATATGGCTTAGGTCCAGTTTATCAGAAATATCCCATCTCCCTATGCAAACCTGCCAAAGTCCTAAGATCTTCGGGGAGTGCTTTCTCTAGGTCCCACTACCATCACAGGCTTGTCTGATGAGATGAGAGAGAGCTTCTTAGCGGTTGCTCCCAGCCACTATCTTCCCTTCCAAGGGAGGACTGGCTGGTACCCTCTTTGTTCTCCTTCGGCCAACATGCAAAGAACTTTTCATTCAAATATGCATTTAATAATTAATTGGTTGTAAGGAGACTTTTTATGGAAGGGGAGCTGTGTTTTTTAACTTAATAGTTATATTTTTATATATTTTATACTTCTAAAATGTAGTGCTGTTTTACTGTGACGATTTATTTGTGTTTATATCCCAAGACAAAGGTGGCTTACTAAACAAATAAGCAAATAAATTCCAAAGGGGGGGGCCTAAAGCTGATGTTAACGAGTGGTAAAGTAGGCCCTTTCCTCCCATCAAATATTTGAACAAACAAAACTAAACTAGAAATTATGCTTCTGAACATCTACGATTTTTTTTTGTAATTTTGGTGTATATCCAGGCTCTGATGAAGTCTGTGGTAGGTGAAGATTTGGCTCTTAGGTCCACCACACTTGTATGTGTGTATATGTGCTTTCAAGGTGCCTGTCAACTTATGAAGACCCCATGAATTTCATAGAGTTTTCGTAGGCAAGGAATACTCAGAGGTGGTTTTGCCTCATCCTTCCTCTGAAATATAGCCTACAGGAATTGGCATTTGTTAGCGCTCTCCCATCCAAGTACTAACCAGATCTGAGCCTCCTTCGGTTCCAAGATCAGATGGGATGTGGTGCCTTTAGATCAGTGGTTCTTAACCTCGGGTCTGGGGACCCCTGACAGACCTCAGAGCCCCCACAGAGGGTCTGTGACGCCCTGATGCTGCTGCAGCGATAGGGACTTTCCCAAGGTCACCCAGTGACAGAGTGGGGATTTGAATCCTAGTCTCCAGAAGCCTTCAGTAAAATAAATGAGTATTTGACTATTTAAATAAATATTTGAATATTTAAATCTAAATTTAGATATTTAAATCTTAAATTTAGTCTTGGGGGTCACTGGCAACAAATTATATTCAGACGGGGTCCCCAATAAGAAAAGGTTAAGAACCACTGCTTTAAACTATTTACGTCTCCTTATTGTTTTTTACATGCCTTCAAGTTATTTCAGACTAATGGTGACCCTAAGGTGAACCTATCACAAGGTTTTCTTTGCAAGATATGTTCAGAGCAGTTTTGCCTTTGCCTGCTTCTGAAGCTGAGAGAATGTGACTTGCTCAAGATCACCCAGCAGGTCTCTGTGGTGAAATAGACTTGAGCCATGGCCTCCAGAGTCTTAGTTCAATACACAAACCACTACATCATGCTGTCTCTCTATTTAGGCACTTTATACCAATTTAAATATAATTATTTAACTGCTTAGCTTTGAAGGCATCCATTGCTTTTTAGGAAGTCTTCCATCCATTTACAGTCCTACTAGCGTATTTACCCAGCGTTGCCCAGGATTTTTTTTTCTCCTAGGTAACACTTGTTAGAAATACCTTAGGAATTACCTTACTTTACCTTACCTTAGGAATTAGATGTGGTTGAAATACACAGATTTGAGATCCTGTGTCTGTCATTCCCCAAACTGTCTTGTCCAGTACCTGTAACTTTTACCCATATTTTCCAATGCAATCTGTATTCACAGTTATTTACATCCCCATTTGAGTTCATGAGGGAATACACTGTCCTTCTCCTTGCTGTTAGGCCTCATTTCCATAGCAACTGGCCTATTCCGGTACCTGTAACTTATCCCCATGTTCCCCAATCCAATCTGTATTCAGAGTTGTTAACATAACAGAGGTTTGGTTTCTGAGGGAATGCAGTGTCCTTCTCCTTGCTGCTAGGCCTTGTCTCCACAGCAACCAGCCTGAGGCCCAAGAACTCTCTGCCTGAGAATTCTAAAGGCCCCTTTCTTAAACTGCTAATCCCAAGATTCCATAGAATCTTCACAGCCAGCCAATAATATGAGGTCTTCTCGCCTCACACAGCCAATCGTAGGAGGTCTTCGCCTGCCTGACGTAGACAGACAAACTCACAAACTTTGACTTTTATATAGTAGATTAAAAAAACTCAGATGCGTTCCCTTAAGGAGAAGTTATTACCAACCTGAATAAATAGTCGACAGGAAGGATCCAAGGTAAGCCACAAAGAGGTGATTCTTCCTCACATTTTGTTCTAATGGAGTCGTTGAGTTCAGGTATATGAGGAGTAACATGAGACATTCCACCATAATCAAGCCCATTAATCCATATTCCAGAATCGCTTTTTTCCACGTTGCCATCAAGGCTATGAAACCTTCTGCTCACATGCTGGAAAAGTGACAAAAAATTACAAGTGACTGAACAGACTTTTGGTTGATAGCATTGTCTACAATATCACATGTTGTTGTTGTTTTCTTCAAAAAGGCACTTTAGGGAAGTTTAATTTGCTTTCTCCAAATGGGAACTTTTCAGATGTATACAAATCCCACAGTCTGGTTGCTGCCTGATGGTGGGGTTTGTAGTCCTATATATCCAAAAATTATCAGAAGAAGGAAGGCAAACAGGGAATCGAACAATGAGCAAAGTTACATTTCACCACTGATCTGCTGCATCTCCTCTTTGCTTTCCACCCCCACCTATCTCTGGCACAATGGATACTGTTCACTCACATTTCAAAAATATGGATTTGTAAAAGAAAACGGAATAAAAATTAGGAAAAAAATCCTTCGAACTATCTAAAAATACCCTTCAAAATGATTTTAAAAAACCAAACTAGAGCATACTGCTTATTACACTAAGATAAAGTCTATTTCTTACATTATATCTAAAATGTAACTTCAATACACCTTTATTAAACCCCCCCTCACCCAAAAGAGCAACTTGTTACAGGTAATGACATTACTTTTAACTCATTGCATTAATTCATCACTTCCGCACATACATAACACCACCTCACCCCCATATGTCATCAGCTAGAACACCAACCAGAGGACAAGGTAGGGAGCCTTAAGGTATAACAATTCCATCTCATTGGTCAGCTACTTTGTTCAAGAAAGAAGTCTGAATATCTCTGCAGCTGGTGTTAGGAACCCAAGAAAGGACTGGAATTATAGTTTACAATCAACCAGAATGTGAAGGAGCAACTTGCTGATATGCATGATTGGTTCACTCCTCCTTTGTCCCTCCCTTTACAAAACTGAACTACGTATCCCTCTGCAGTCATGAGGGATACATGCACAGAAGCCCTGCCAATGTCAAAAAATGCAAATAATGCCCCCTTCCCAGTGAGCATGCCCCCTCCTTCATTCCTTCCGCTGCTGCTGTCTGGGGGAAAGGCACAATAGTGCACGGGGAAAAAAACCTCCTGCCTGGAGCCCCTGCCTTGTTTTTGTGCTCTCGTGTGGGCCACAAGCAGGAGAGTGAAAGAGAAGGAAAGTTTTCCCCTGTGCTCTTCTACCTGCCACTCACGTTCTCTTCCTTTTTTCCATGTGTGAGCAGGTCGAAATCTCATACCCACCGCATCTGAACAGGTTGGACATGGAGCTGGGATGAGCTCTGAAACTGGGTAGGAAGTGAGGCAGCAACAAAGAATGCAAAGTATACAATACAATAAAACACAGAAAAGAGTTTCTTTGGCCTGTTGATAATCAGAACTGCATTCAGTCCAACCTACTAGCAGTAGTGATCCAGAAGGACAACTTTATTCCTCAAGCTTCACATTTTTATACTATTTTCTTGATTAGGAAAGCAGAATAAAACATAGATCAGCAAGATTAGAATTTCACTGAAGACTGACTATTTCTTATTTCTTATCTAACTCTTCCGTCAGCTGTCTGTATGACCACAACAGTGTGTAACTACCAAAACGTATGCAAACAAGGCTATTACTGATGTAACAAATCAGGTTATTGATGTAACATGTGTACTCCAGATTTCAGCAATAATACTTTCATACAGTACAGAACAAAGTCTACTTAAACAGAACGTCAAGAACAGCAGATGATCATTCTTTTTGTTAATTACATTAATAAGAGGGCAATTGGGAATCTTCTAACATCCCTCATGTGTATTTTTTAAGCCAACACATGTGCTCGGGCGAGGAGTGTGGGGAGACAGAAGAGTGTGGGGAGTGAAGATCTTCCTCTGTACCCTCCTGCCAGCCACTGCCAATGAGACTGTGGGCAATGGGTAGGACAGTGCAGGAGAGGCAAGATCTTCCTCTCTTTACTCTCCTACCAGCAGCTCCCAGCACAATCGTGTGGGCAACAGGAGAGGGAAGTACAGGAGAGGCAAGATCTTCCTCTGTGCACCCTCCTGCTGCCTGCTGCCAGTGTGATCACGCAGATGAAGGGTGAGACAGTGTAGTCTCCTGTTGGCTGCTGCCCGCAGGTCCACATGGAGGGTGGGTGGGGGAGAATGCAGAGAAGGGACGATCTCCTTGCCTGCACGCTGCTGCCGCCACTGCCAGCATGCCCCTGCCGGCAGGGGGGCAGGGTGAATGCCCCGGGCAGAAGCCCAGGGAATGGGATGGGCAAAAAACAAGGGAGGCAAGCAGGCACTGCAAATAATCAAATTCATAAAAGTGAAACATGCAAATGTGGAGGGCCTACTGTAATTAAGAAAGGGACCAGGATCATGGCTTGCTGCTCCCAAAGCAGTTTTCAGAAGAAAACAACCCAGATTTTGCTTTAAAGTGGGAGGGAAACACAGAAAGTTGCACAAGTTTGACTGTAAAGCACACCACCAGCAATCTCTAGTCAGGCTTTGTTTGGTTTTCCAGAACTAGGTTACCTTGGTTTAAATTTTGATTCTAATCCTGCTCTGTCCCTGCAGTGAGTACACAGTTCTGCCTCATTTAGGATGGGAAAACTCCTAACAATAATTCTGGGCTTTTAAATTATTTTATTCTGACCTGCAACAAGTTGCTGTTCTAGTTGTTGTTGTTGTGTGCTTTCAGGATATTTCCAACTTATTGCAACTCTAAGGTGAACCTATCACAGGGTTTTCTTGGTAAAATTTGTTCAGAGGAGGTTTGCAATTGCCCTCCTCTGAGGCTGAGAATGTGTGACTTGTCCAAGGTCACCCAGTGGGTTTCCATGGTCAAGCAGGAACTTGAACTCTGGTCTTCTAGAGTTCTAGTCCAGCATTCAAACCACTACACCATGCTGTTTCCAACACTGCCAAGATGTTACTATCCCCGTTTCATAGAGGCGAAAAAAAATGCTAAATTATTAAGTGTCTGGAAATCAGAAGCAGCGTCTTCAGTACTTGCATTCTCAGGCCAATCATCTCTTGTTAAGCTCTAAGGGAAGACATGTTGCACAGAAATTCACAAGTGGGTGATGTCAGAGTTCATGCAACTTTAGAGACACTCTTCTTCATATTCCTTCAGTATATCTGTGGCATCAGCATTCTTACTAGATATGTTAAAGTGACATAGGAACCAGGGCCTTTTCTGCACCTTATCTTATCCCATTGTTCTCCGGTTGCGATCCTAGCAGGGCCTTTGGTAGGAAGAGAGTGCAAGGGGAATGCTTCCCTCTGTGCCGGACCAGTTCCCTGCAGATGGGAGCGCAAGGGGCACGCCTCTTCCTTCCATGGTGCAACCGGGCTTTTTCCCATGCTGCTCTGGGGCAGGAAGTGCCTTCATTGTGTTTCCAGCCTTTCCACGTGGCAGGTAGGTAAGTGCAAGAGCACAGAGCAGCTCTGTCAATGATTATTAAGGTTAATAGCCCATATCTTTGAAAATGCTTTTTGACATAAACGGGGTCCTGATCATCTGTTAGCCATTTGTGGAGTGGGGTGGACAGATGGAAAAAGCCATTGTTAATTTCGTCTCACTTGTAATTTAGCCCACTATCGCGCTGGCTAGTGATGGGAGAAGGATGGGACTGTGACGACGTCATGCAGAAGCATTGTTGTGGTCCAGCTCCTCTCCCATCCCCATGCCAGGACACCATGTCCATGCAGAAATGATCCAGTATAAAAATCAGACCTTATAGTCCAGGGACCATGCAGTATGAATCCAAATGAGTTAAAAGTAAATCTGGCTTTAGTTAAGGACTGAACAAAATAAAACACGCATAGTGATTATAACCCCTAGGAGACTGGGGTCCCCTCTTATAAAAATTTCTGCTGTGAACAGATGAGATGGCCAAAACAAAACATTATTTAATGGTTAAAAACTCAGTTGCAAAATTTAAAAAAACCTCACTTGCTTACCTGAAGAAAGACTCTCTTTGGCCTTGGGTTGTCTGCATCTGAACTGTAAGGAAAGAAGATCCCATTGCAAACAAGCATGAATGTGACTGCAGAAACTGTTGTTAAAGTTATTATTGTTGTCTTTGTGCTTCTTGCCATGTAGATGAACTTAAGCTAGGGAGCAAGACACGAAAAAAGACAATCATAAGAATATTTTAATTATAAAAATCTATTTTGAAAACATGATGAACATGTACGCTGTTTTATTTTTAAAAGATTTAGGTTTCTTTACAATATTCCTGGGATGTCTTCTCCCAAACACAGCTCTATGTGCCACATGAGGCTGAGAGGCAGTGATCTGCCGCCTAGAAAATGTCATGGTCAAGCAGAGATGTGAGCCTGGACCATTCACATCTGTCCTTTGATGATTCTCATCTATCTGGACTGAGTGAGCAACACATGGTGCTTCCTACTGAATCTCGCATTTCGAACCTCTCAGTTTTTGTTAAAATTAAAAGGTTTTTAGACCTCTTAAAAGGCCTAAAAGATGCCTTGAAGACGCCTAGAGAAACTTCAGTAACCAGGAGGTGTGTGTGTTTGGGGCATCCGTGCAGCATTTCTAATGGTCAGAAGATGGGGCTTCAGTGCTTTGTAGAACTAAACAACTGTGGCTCAAAATTACTGCATGCAAACTCTGCTTTGCATTACTTTTTTGACCTTCTTAACCTAATGCCTTCCTCTTTACAGCACTGAAGAGCAGTTAAACACAGTTCATTCAGTAAGGCCATTTCCGCACTGGCTTGTTATAGCACTATTATTTCACTTTCAACATCCTATGGAAACCTCAGGATTCCACAGGATGTTGAAAGTGGAATAATAGCACTATAACAGACTAGTGTGGAAATGGCCTAAGTACTGACCCAAGTTTCTTCTGAAACATGGAAACAGGGGAGGGCGCTCAGGAAGGTTCTGCTCAGTGGAGGGAGGGCAGTTGCAAAAGGATACCTCCTGCAGCGGCTCTATTCAGCTCAAATGAAACTGGCACAGTGCCTCGGATTAATCCTTTGCTCCCAGGCTATTCCTTAGCATTTGATGGTAGTTGAAGCAAATCCCCTGGACTGGTCATTTGCAGGTGAATTTGATGGGATTTCACAGTCCAGCTGTAAGCATATGTACTCACAAGTAAGTCGCTTCAAAATCACAGAAGACACGTGTGGAACCACAAGGTTTGGAGAAAGGGGGAGAGAAAGCTGTCAATTAACCAGGTCCTGCCTGTTTATGTGGTTGGAACATAGCAAGAGGCACCCCCCAAAAAAGCACTAGATTTCCTAAAGGTGTCCGGTGCGTGTGTGTTCTTTTAATTGGCTAAAATTTTTCAGCAGAAAAGCAATGGTTTTGTAGCACTCTTCTATGTGGAAGCACCTATAGACCCTCTGACAGAATGAGAATTAAACTTACCATGAAGAGTCATTCTAGGAAGGCCGAAGGAGCAATCCACAACGTTTGGGTTATCCCCTTGAGCCAGCTGATTGAGGCAGGAGACAAACATTCCAAGATTGTTAAAAATTTGTCCTCTGACTCAGGTTCATTTTTGGGTTAAATACCCCTGCCTGCTGCATCTTTTTTTCCCCTTTCCCTTTTTCCTTTCGTTTTTAAAGCAGTCCGGGGCGGGGGGTGGATTGCCCCTTTCCCACCCTTTCCCTTTAAATGACTCTTCACAGTAAGTTTAACCTCTCATTCTCAGGAAGGCTTCAGGTGCAATCCATACTCAAGGGGGGGAAAAGGCTGCTTCCTCTCTGAGACACGACTTACAAAATATACCTCCCAAACGCAGCTTGACTGGGGGGAAAATTTTATCTAGCTTATAGTGCCTGATAAAGGTTGTGGGTTCCTTCCATCCTGCTGCCTTACAAGTTTTCCTCCAGCAAAGCAGTTGTTCTAAAAGCTGTTGAGGTGGCCATAGACCTGGTTGAATGAGCACAAACCTCCTGCTGTTTTTGGATTTTGCATAATATAGCAAAAAAAAAATGCAAACTTTTAAATTCCATTGAAAATAGAACTGGGGCCCTTTAAACTCCTAACTTCTTATTTTTATAAGACACAAACAATGCCTCCTTTTGGGTCATCATCTTAGTTCTGTTCAAGTACACTTTAACAGCCCCCCTTAACCCCAATGAACATCATCCTTCTCTACTTCCCCGCAAGGTAAAGGGCCCAAAAATGATGGCAATGTTACTGTGGGCAACATTGGAGAAGATGCCATACACTTGGGCATAAGCAAAGGGATCCACCGTCAAAACCCAAAGAATCCTCCATAAACTTACACAAATTAGGAGTTACTGAGGGGCCCCTTTTGACACTCTGAGCTGTTGTAATTGCCACCAGAAATACAATTTTCAAAGTCAATAATTTCAGAGATGCATCCTTTAAAGGTTCGAATGGTGGCATTGTCAATCTATCCAAAATAAATTCAGACCCCACAAAGGGAATTTATGCATATTTGGAAGTGCCTGTAAACTTGCACCTCTTAGAAATTGCTTTATATCCCAATTTCCTTTAATTACTGTATCAAAATCACTGTAGATAACCGCTACCTGCCTCCTTAAAGTATTAGGTCGCAAGACCATTCTGAAGGAATTGACTTCAGAAACATCCACTGAATTAAACACCATCTTTTGAACACCTCCCAGGTGTTTCCAAATATTTTTTGCATTGAATCCTTTCTAAATGCCAACATTGTTTTAATAACATTGTCTTGGAACTTTTTTCCCCTTAAGATGTCTCGCTCAATCTCCAAGCGGCTAAGTTCAGCCATTTTGGGTTTGGATGACAAATTGGACCCTGAGTCAACAAGTCTAACCTGTTTGGGAAGCCTCCAAGGATGATCTATTGACATGTCCAACAACGGGGGAAACCATGGTCTCCTTGGCCAATGGGGCCCTTTCAAGACCACTTGAGTTTTTCTGTAATTTCCCACTTTCGGGAGTACCTTCTGCAATAGTGGCAAAGGTGGAAAGAGGTACAATAGAGCTTCGGGCCCAAAACCCCACCTAAAAAACACCCCTTTGGACTTTCTGCATGCACACTTCCATCAATTGAAAAATATCTTGCTAACTTGTGATTTGCTGCCGAAGCGAAAAAAGTCCACTAAAAACCCACCAAATCTTTCTTGCAACATGGAGAATATCTCTTGTTTTAAACTCTATTCTCCGGGAAATTTTTTTTCCCTTTCCCTCTTAAAAATCTGCTTTCCAATTCAGTACACCTCGGAGGTAAACTGCTGCCAAAGAATTCACATTTCTTTCTGCCCACACTAGAATCTTCTTGACTTCTGACGTCAATTGCTTTGATCTTGTATCTCCTTGCTTGTTTAGGTATGTTTTTTGATACATTGCCCATGTATCCAACACATCTTTGCCCCTTATCACATTGGCAAACTCCAGCAATGCCAACTGCACTGCTCTCATTTCCAATACATTTATACTCAGTGTCTTCTCTACTCTGACCATTTCCCCTGGGCTGACTTCTGGAGACAATGTCCCCCCCCCCCCAGCCATGGAAACTTGCATCTGTTGTTACTGAAACTTTTTTAATTTTGAAAAAAAGATTTTCCCCTTTCTCCAGAATTTTTAAACTCACCCACCTTCAATTCCCTTTTCAAAGCCCCTGTCATTCTGATCATCAAATTCTTTTTCCTGATGACCGTCCTTGGAATGGCTTGAGGAACATTTGCAGAGGCCTCATATGAAAACTTCCCCAAGGAAAAAAATGGATAGTAGACACTAAAATTCCCAACAATTTGACTAGGCTCATCAACTGGGCCACCTTTCACTGTCAGAATAACGATATCTCATTTCTTAATTTTTTCAATATCCTCTTTTGGACAGAAACACACTCCCTATCCTGGAATCTATTTCTGCCCCTAAGTGAAGAATCCTCTGAACTAAAATTTAATTGACTCTTTTTGAAATTTTTTTAAAATTCCTTTTAATTCCTGAAGAGTTCGTATTGTCACTCTAAGATCCTGTTCTGCTTTGGTCATGTTTGTCCATTTTTAGCAATATATCATCCAAATAGGGGAAACAAATGTATCCCCTGCTCCCTTTAGATAGCAATTATAGGAACTAGAATTTTCGTGAACACTCTAGGTGCCAATGCCGGACCAAATAAGGGTTGAAATTGGTAATGGTTGTTGTTGAAATGAAATCTTAGGAATTCCCAAATTACATTCATAGGCACATGTAAATAAGCTTCTTGGAAATCTATAAAGAAATATTTTAAATTCCCAAATTTCTGGAGGAAATTAATGTAAAGTTTCCATTTTGAACCTTTTGTATTGAACAAATCAAAATTTTTGGTCCAAACCCGGGGAGACCCACCATTGTGTTTTGGTACCATAAAAAAAAGATTGAATAAATTCCCTGAAATTTTTGATTGACAGTAACTGTCTCTACTGCCTCAATTTGCAATAAATTTGTATTTCGTTTTGCACTCTGTTCTTTTTCATCTCGTTCTTTGGGGGCCCGGGGAGGGTAAATATCTTCCTTTTTAAATCTTGAGAAAAAAGATTTGATAACCTTGCTGTACATTCTTTAACACCCACTTGTCTGATGTAATTTATTCCCACAGATCAAAATAATTTTTTCTTCCCCCCACTGGCATGATTTTTGAATCAGAACCGTTGTTTATTACCTCTAACTGATTGAGAAGTATCTCTTTTTTGTTGCTGTTGGCCTTGATGTCTGGACTGAAATCTATTTCTTTTTCCATTGTTGTCTGAAACCTCTATTATCTCTTTGCCTCTGAAAAAAATTTTCCGATTCAAAAGGAGTAATTTTCCCATTTAAACCCTTTCCTTTCAACTCTTCTTCTCTGTATAAA
Organism: Iguana delicatissima; assembly: GCA_948472985.1. Taxonomy (NCBI): domain Eukaryota; kingdom Metazoa; phylum Chordata; class Lepidosauria; order Squamata; family Iguanidae; genus Iguana; species Iguana delicatissima. The sequence continues at coordinate 947,607 of CAOKZL010001145.1, forward strand.
AAGGAAGTACCTGTCTTTTATCATTACCCTACACTAACACTTTCTTCAAAGCTTCCTCACCAAACAGAAGTTTTCCTTGAAATGGAACATTAGCCAAAAATTTTCCTTTGATTTAGCAACTGGGGTTCCCAGTGTTTTAGCTATAGCGCCCTACGGCCTGCTAAGTAGCTGCTATCAACCTAGCTCAAAAAGCTGCTGCATCATAGCCGTGCTGGGAAATACTTTAAACCCGTTTAATTTTATTAAAATTTTTTAATTTTAGGGAACATTTTCAGTTTCCAAAACTTCCCCTTTCCCACATGAGGCCTGCCCTAGTAAACACTGACTTGCTACCGAAACCCTAATAGAAACTGCTGATGCCTCATGCAACCTTTTTTGGCCGAATCTATCTTTTTTTCATCTAAATCCTTCAACGTGTCTCCTTCCCTAAGAACCACAGCATTAGAAATCAGTGCAGAAATTGGAGCATCCACTAGGGGAGTGGCTAATAACTCCATTGAACTGTTATCGAAAGAATATACACTTTTACTATACCCTTTAAACTTCTTTGAAGAAGTTGTTTCTTTCCATTCAGCCTGAACCAAATCTAAAAAAAATTTAGGCATAGGGATAACGTTAATTTTACCCTTTTTCTTTTCTATAGCTTTCTAACTACTTCTTTTTATTTCCTTCTTTTAAATTCTCAACTCTATTTCTAACCCCAGTGTTAATAACATCTTTTTAAGAATTAATCTAAAATCTTCCTGCTCATATAACCTTTCTTTATTATCATCTTCCTCTTCCCCCCTCAAAGGATCTAACCTCCTCCTCCTCTGATTCAATATTTTCATTCTCTCCCCGTTGAATGTTTTTATGCCTTTAATTTAAATCAGACTGATTATCATGAGTTTATTGAAATCCTATAGATCTTCTCACTGTTTCCAATTTTTTTAACTTTCTACTGCATTTCTTTCCCCCCTAAAACTCTAAAATTTTTCAAAGCCACCCAGACTTTAAATTTCGTTGATCCAAACCCCCTTTCCCAAAAAAATTTTTATTTTAACCCGGAACTTTTTAAATAAATTTTTACTCTTGACCTAATGGTTGACTAAGTGTGAAAAATTCCATTGAATGGAAAGAATGTATAGACTGAAAAAAAATCCAGGAAAAAAAATTCATACTTTGGCTAGCTTGCATTAGGCTTTGACAAGCTAATTCCTCCACCACTAATTGTCTTAATACATTTCTACTGACTTGATTAATATGAGATGGTCCCGGTACAGAAGTCATAGGAATCTCCTGGGTTATAACGTTATTAAGCAGGGGAAATTTTCGTCCTGCCTCTGAGACAATACCTAAGCTGCTCTCAAAGCTGCTGCATTATCCAGGGGAAAATTTGAACCAACACTTAAAGGAGCCGTCGCTTCCTGACGCTTGGACTCTTTAACACTCTGCTAAATTTTCCCCCTTTTTCCCGGATTAACTGCAAATTTTCCCCAGCAAGCTGTGAGGGCCCTAACTTTGCCCAATCCTGTGTCCATTTCCTCTTCAGAATGCCCTTTTCCAATTTGGCGACCGGAAATTGCCGTTGTGCTCTGAGCTCGCACACTGCTTTTCTTTGCTGCGCTTTACTGTCCTGTAAGTTTGCAGTCCTGTTCTTAAGTTTTATTTTTACCAAGCTTCTTTGAATCACTACCTTTTACCTTAGTAGCTTTTGGCCCTTTAGAAAAATTTTTTTGTTGCTTTAGAGTGGTGGAGGACACCTCCCTTTTGCCTCGCTTTTTTACTTGACGCTAAAAATATTTTTTTTTAAAATTGCACCAACATTGTCCTGATTTACTGGGAAAACCCGTCCAGGTCCCACCTGATTATTTGAGATTTCTCTTAAAAATTTCCACTTACTCTTTTTTCCCAAAAGATCTGCTGGAATTTGAGCGGCATTTTTTCTTTAATTTCCTTTCTGTGTTTGTCCCGAAGTGATAGACTATCGCCGCCCTTGAAATTTCCCCAAAATTCTCTTTTTCTTCCCATTTTCCCAAAATACTCCCGCATTTTACACTCGAATTCCTAACTAAATTGCTATTAAATTCAGTACATAATCAGAGGGGTTATTTTTTCAACCGGCTGGCAAGACAGCAGAACAAAAACTGAACCTGAGTCAGAGGGGCAACATTATTAATGGTCTTGGAATTTGTCTCCTGCCTCAATCAGCTCCTGTGAGGGGATAACCCAATACATTGTGGATTGCTCCTGAAACCTTCCTGAGAATCTCTATCACCACACAGCAAACTTTTGCACATGGGAGATGGCATCCTTTTCTCAGTCCACAACATTATCTGATAGCACTCAGTGGCATTTGTTAAGCATACAATTTCGTTTCATTTTGCTTTTGCTCTTAAAGCATCCTTACCAAGTAGGAAGACAGGAGTATACACGTTAGAACAATAAAAGCAGCCACTATTATATCAGGTGGAATTTCTGAACCACTGCGCCCCATGATGGGAACAAACATTTCAAATATAATCCAGTTGAGGTATAATAAATAGAGGTATGGAATAAACATTCCCAGGAGGTAAATAGTAATGAATTTCATTGTGGCACCTTCAAGACAGAGAAAGAGGGAGGGAGAGAGAGAAAAAAGTCATCTGTAATATACAATTTTAAAACCTGGACATTATTTACTACACGACAATATCTGACACCACTGCAAGAGATTACATAATATATAAGCAAGGGCCTGTCTACAATATTTTTGAGTCATGATTGTATTAGACCAGGGTGGGCAGCTGCAGAAAGTCTGATAGCAACACCCACTCCACTTTCTGTGTCTCTTGACTCCCATGAGTACCCTGCCTCTCCCTCAAAACTAGAAGGAAGTCTGTTCCCTTCCTGATTTTATTTAAGGGGTTTGGAGTCTCCTTCTGGTGACTCCCCCACCACAACAGCATTGAATTGGATGTTCGTGCTTCCCCAAAGCCCTGGAAATTTAGGAAAGAGAGGGGGTGTCTGAAAGACTGAGGACTACACACATACACACACCTGGGCTGGATGTGGTTTGCAGGTCATACAGCTTTTAGCCTTGTGCCAGACAAAAAGAAGGTAAGCATATGTTTCCTGGCAGTGTAAATTGGCTAGGTGGTTTTAGCATTGCTTTGTGTATGTGTGTGTGTGTGTGTGTGCACACATGCATGTGTCTTAAAAATTAGGAATTTATGAAAGGCTGGAGAGCAGGGCTTCCCTACAGAAAAGAGAGGAAACCATAGGGCAAATGTTGAGATTTTATTTTCTTCAAGTGGCAAATGAGTGTATGTGGAAGGACTCATTTTCTGAAACAAGACAAGATGGCATTTCAAGCTTGTATACACTTTGTTTTACTTTAATTATTGATTAGGAGTTATTATTGATTGGGAGTTCACAATATCAGGCAAAACTCTCAGCAAGAGCGCTGAAGAACAGCATAGCAACCCAACAGGTCTTGAGCAGCCCATTTTGGCAGAAAGCAGGGGGGTTAAGAAAACAGGAATGTCCAAGAAGTCAGCTAAGATAACAGCAGTGAAACACCAGACACTTAGGCACAATACACACATGGAGAGACACCACTTGCAATCACATCACTAAGCATCTTGTAGCTGAGTTGTAGCTTAGCTGCTTCCACTAAGAGCAACTACTCTCCAAGTAGTTGGAGAGGCCAAACAATCATGTGTGGCGCTGGTTATTTCATACCTCCACATCATAGTGGTGTCTCTCTTTATTTAAAAGGTGGTTGAGAACAAAATAAAAAACAGACAGCAGACAGAGCCCTTACTGGCTGGCATCATGTTGGTGACATACATGTAAGTGTGGCTTACATATACATTTGTTTAATTTTGGAGGAGGTACAGGGGATTATGGTCTAGATCTTTGTGCCCCATTTCAAACCTTCCTGCAAGCAACCGTCAAGCCCTGGGAAGAGCTACTACTGGTGTCGCTTGCTGGTGGGGAAATGAGAGGAGGGAGAGGAAATTCAGAGGAGGAAGATGTGGCTGGGCTTGGTTCTGAGGGGAAGGGAAAAGAGAACACACTCCTAGTTAGGCTTTCACAATCCATCTGTTTGATGCAGGATCTCAGCCATTGTGCACACATGCCCTCCTACATAGGCAGAATGGTTTACTGGCATAATCTGAAATACTCACGTTGGCAGATTGCTTCCCATTGTGGATAAGCATAGCTATGATGCTGCTGCTGTTGCTTGAGGAAAGTTTCTGACACTGACTAAAAAGAATAAAGTATGGGGGAAATGCCAAGCAAATAAAAGGATATCTCTCTATATATCTGTGGGCATCTATAATAATAAAAGTGCATGCCTGTGTGCCTGTATGTGTGTCTGCATTTCCAACTATGCTCCAAAATTAAGGGTACCTAAGGCTGGGTACCTCAGAGTTTTTTTCCCTCTGAAATGAATTAAAGAAAGAAAGTGCAATGGGAAGAGCAGAGGGAGAGAGAAAGAGCACCAGGGTGGGGACTAAGAAGTGGAAGAATTTCTAACTCTTGTCAAGCTGGATACTTATGCAAATTTGATAGATGGGTGGTAGACAGATAGGCCTGAATGCAAATCAGCATTCTCAACTAAACTCAGATAATTAAATCACTCTGATTCAATATGTGTACAGGAAGCCCCCATCTTTTGATGCTTCCAAAATAGAGACAAGTTCCATTAATTTGACAGGGGTTCTGCTCTTTCATCAGTTCTCCTTGTTTACAGAGGCTCACCCGGAATTGCTTGCATGTGCGCACTACTTGCAAAGTGAGCTGAGAGGGGGGAAAAGGCACTAAGCTGGCTGAGAGACTTTGTAAACACTGCATGCAAGGTCTGTCCCAAGTGAGTCTCCATTAAGTCCTTCATGCTCCCTACAGTGCAGTACGCGAGTTCCACTTTTCAACCAGTTCTGTTTTCTGACAGTGCTCCAGCCCTTGGCCTGTTAGATAGGTGGGGAAAGCCTGTATTCTAGTTGAGACTAATAATGTGATTCAGACCATGGATAGTTGCTTTCTCAAACTCACACAGCAATCCAAATATGTGAAACAGAAATTAGCTTTGGCCCTTTACAAATAAGCATGTCATATGTGTGCTTTTAACAATAAAAGAGCAGGTGTTTCTGTGCATCTTTCACTGCCATTGTTCCAAGACTGTGAAACTCAGCAATGAAAATGTTCTTCATCTGAAGTAAAGAAAATGAAAATGTTCTTCCCTGTTGTTCAAAGTAGATATGCTCTTTTCTCAAGGGAAAAAAGTATGCTCTTAAAAAAAAAATATTCTCCAGCTACAAACATTTCCACTATGATTTCTGCCTAGGAAATCACATTACTTAGCATTTTGGTAGCAATTCAGCATGTTCTAAATTCTTCATATTCACTGGATGTCATCCAAGTAGTGTTATTCTACTGATGAAATGTCTTTTGATTCAGTGGGTATTTCTGTCAGCAGCATAGAGAAGAGGACAATTTCCTGTGATTCCTTCTGCCTCTCCAGAACCCCCGAGACCTGCTCCGGAGGGTTGAGAAATACACAAGCAGAGCATGGCCTCCAAGGAGGAGGTGGGAATAATCAAAATTCATCATTCCTCTCCTCTTCCCAATGGAAGACTTGGAAAGGCCAAAGAGTATTTCATCAGAAGAGGCACACCAGTTGGATGTGACACACTGTTTTACTGTTACCCTTACAACAATTCTGCAAGACAAATATCATTATCGTACCTTTTTCTTTCAACTCCTTATAGGTCATTAATTTTGTGAGTAGAGGAAATCCTACCCATATTGCACTGACAAATGCTGAGGACACTCCCAAGTAAGTAAGTAAAGCCAATGAAATTGACCAAAAAACCACTGGTACATCAAAAAAGATCTCTGCAAGGAACTGCTCATTTGTATGCTGGAAAAACAGAAAAACAAAATGCAAACATAAATCCCTATCCATTTACTTTGGGGACCAATCTTCCAATATTCTACAGGCAGACTAACAGTGCCATTATTTTTATCTTTATTATTACATTTTTAATAAATGCTTTTATATCTTTATAATTAGTGGCTTTTTAATATGTAAGCTTGTATCATTGAGTTTCAACTTTTCAGCTCTATGTTGCTTTAACCTGTTTGTAAGCCACCTTGGATCCCATGTTGGGAGAAAGGAGGGATATAAAATAAATGCATAAATAACTCTTATGCATGTCTACCCAAGAAGCAAGTCCTATTATGTTCAAAGGTAGACAGGTAGAAAGAGGATTCCAGTTATGCCTGAGACATGTTCTGCAGTCGTCATGCAGGCTGGAGAAATCTGATACCCCTGGATTTCAAGTGCATCAAACCACATTGATTATGTCAGCGGCCACTTATCTTCAGCTACCTCAGGACTAGATCTTATGGACTTAAGTTGCAGGACAGCAGAGTTTTGCTGTATATTGGGACAAACCTTTTGAACTCAATACTGAACAGTACTGCAGTTCATTGTGCTGTAATTTTTTACCCCTGAATACTGATTATTAAGTCTGTTTTTTAAAATAATTAGCTTTAAATGGCATTAGCAGTGCACTTTTTTTAACGTAGTAAAATTGCACTTGCATATTATAGTCCTCTCTTCAGAAGGACAGATCACTGAAAGTACATAAGATGCCCGGAGAACACATTTCCTGTGCTTACTGTCATCCCATCCACCCAAAATAGGAAGCACATCAGCCTGGAGCTTTTAGTCAATTATGATTAAGTTAATGACTACAGCTGTGTAGGGGAAGTTCTATAGCAGGGATGGTTGCCCAGATATTGCTGGACTGCAACTCTGCATAGCCCCAAGCCGACACAGCCAGTGGTGAGGAATGCTGAGAGACACAAGTCAGCAACCTTTGGAGGACTGCACAATTCCCACCCCTGTGCTAAAGAATCCTGGTCTTTCCTCACTGCCTCCTGAACAAGAGGAGAACTGAAAGTTGTCTCATGGACAATCAGTGAAACACAGCTATGAATTTTGTGCCATTAAACAGCTCAAGTTAAGTTGTTCAATGGTTCAGTGGTACAGTAGGTGCTATGCATGGAGAATACCCAATCAAACTCAGTTAAAAGGCTCAGGTAGCAACTGATGGGAAATACCTGTATCTAAGAGCCAGGAGAACAGCTGCCACTTGTTAGACAATAGCAGCTAGATGGACCAATAGGGTGACTCAGTTTAAGGCATATACAATGAAAAAATATATTTAAATATAATTAGAATCAATTATTTAAATAGAATTAGAAGATACAGAACTTACTTTGTAATAAAAGGTCTTGGCTAATGTATGTACAAGAATTAGTTTCGCCAACGCTCCAGATCCATAGAGAAAAACAGAGACATAGAAGTGAGTGTACCAGGAAAGAGAGCGTCCAATCAGAGAAATAAACACTGCCACAATAAGGACGCCAAGCAAGGTGGCAAGCCAACTAAGGATGGTGAAGCCAAAGGCAATGGCAAGTTCCTTTACATAACTGACTGCTGAAAGAGAAAGAAAAACACATAAAAGCCCAGATGTATGTATTTCTTCAGTTAAAATTCCACTAGCTGGAATAGGTAAGGTGATAGAATCCCAAATGATAACAGCTAATTTATGATGGATTCTTCCTTTCAGGATTGTGTGGAAATAAACAGATCAAAACTGAATTCAGATACTAATTCAGATACTTTTGAATTTTCATGAAGGTCTTTTGAGGTTAATGTTCCCCCAAAATAGAACCAATATTCTTGTCAGAACCAGTGTGGGGAAAACTTATGAAGATCTCTGGAAATGCAGGAGCACATGTTGTGAGCTGAAGCTATTTCACACCGGCTACTTTTAACCAAAGGCTGGTGCAGCAAATGGTGCAGCCAGCATTATGCTACCAGAAACTTTGCAGTACATTGCTAGCAGAGCATAAGCAGCACCTGCTTAAATAAAGTCAGTTCCACTGCCAAACAGTAAGAGTGGTTTGGCAATGGAATCAGCTGCAGAGAGGTTGTGAGGGTTTCCTTTTCTTGATGTCTTCAAAAAGAGGTTGGCCAGGGGATACTTTAGCAGAAGATCCTGCATTAAGCAGCTTGTTGGACTAGATGGACTATGAGGCCCCTTCCAACTCTGTGATTCCATGACTCTATTCTAAGTCACAATGCCTGACAAAATACCACTGGATATAACCCAATGGGTTTGTTTGAATATATGAATATCATTGTTCCACTTCTCAGACCTGTTGAAGTATTGTCAAGCAATTTACACACACACACACACACACACACACACTACAATCAGTTTGAAAGCAAACAACTGATGAAAAGCATCATCATCATATAATAAAGCTCTCTGGGGATTACAACATGTAAAAGTCATTTTTGAGGGGAAAAATGAACAAGCCTCCAAAAGGACGGTCTAAAAGAAAAATTGTTAAACCAGTGTTCCATAAATATGGCTTTCACACTGTCTAATCCCCAGAGAGCCTTGCAATGTTGATGAGCTGTTAGTGTAATGGTGAAGATAATTCACTCACTGTACTCATTTTTAATACAAAGTGGCCAAGTACAACAGCTGCTTGATACAAACCAAGAAGTACATGCAAATGTACAATGTGCAACCCACTGCAACATCTCTTGCCATGACTTTTTCTTATAGCCAGTGCTGGAAATCTCATCCACTGAGCATGCAGGAGCATATTTTACACATCTTCAATGCATACAAAAGAATCACATTACCAAGTTTAGTGACTATCATTTTTAGGATCAGCCCTAAGCAAATTTACTGAACTATAATTTCCCACCAAAAATAGTGGAACTAGTTTCCCAGGGTCTTTTTACACTACAGAATTATAACCCTATGATTCCACTTTAAAGGAAATCCAGGGATTTGTAGTTTGGCAAGGCAGTAGACATCTTTGGTTGAGAATTTTAAATATCCCTCCCTACACTGTAAATCCCAGGATTCCATAGGACAAAACCATAACACTTAAAGACGGATCAAAAGTGTTATAATTCTGTAGAGTGAAAGGGCCTTCAGTTCACAAGATTAAAATCCCAAAGCACTGTTCAGTGACTTCAGATTTCTTGTGAGTGGAAAAGATCTTGAAATTAACCCAAGATGCATAAGCTTGAAAACATTTTGAAAGTAAGAAGTCTGCAATTCCACTCTTTACTCTGCATATATGATCCCAAGAAATCAAACTGTTAAATATTTAAAATGGGAAAGTGCTATCAAGCAGTCTTTACTGTGTCATTTCCCCTATCTATCTATCTATCTATCTATCTATCTATCTATCTATCTATCTATCTATCTATCTATCTATCTATCTGAATAACCCTAATTTTAAAAGTTAGGTGGATCCTCCAGGGCCACTGTAATGTTATACAAGGCACTGCAATTGGATCAGGATATTCAAAAAGGCCCAGACCATGCAAGAGATCCCGTGGTGCTTACAGAAGCAACTCTTTCACACTATACAATGATATCACTATGATTCCACTTTAGCTGCCATGGCTGCATCTTATGGAATCCTTTGGTTTGTAGCCTGGTGAAGCACTAGTTGTGTCTGGCTGAAAGTTCTAAATATCCCTTCCTAAAGTCCCTGCTCAGTCATGGAAAGCAACTGAGTGACTTTGGGTAAGATGTACTCAGTCTCAGAGGAAGACAATGGCAAACCTCTTCTGTATAAATCTTACAGGATTTATGATGAGAGGTTCACCATAAGTTGGGAGTCAGCTGGAAGGCATGAAACAAAGAAAACATGGCAATTAAAGAGAAAGACAGCACTACATTTATGCAGTGTGAAAGGGCCCTAGATGTCTTTAAAAAAAAAAGGTACAGCCAAACGTAGCTTAAGCTCTTGCTGTCTCCATCCACTATGTTTAAAACAAGGCTGAGGGAGATGTCCCAGCAAAAAAAAAGATACAGCCTTGACTGTAGAAAGGACTCCTATCAGACCTCCATTGTCAGATGGCCCGAACAGAAGTGGACTTACCTCTTTTTCTTGGCTGCAGCATTTTTTTTCCTAGATAAAGAACGGCAAGTGCAGTGATGACATAGTTCATGATGGCACCAACACGAGCTGGGTAAGCCAGAACAAACATACCAAAGACATCAAAGAAAACAACATTTCCGTGTTGATACTCATGAGATCTGGCCAATTTATCTGATGTTGCCAAGTATTTGAGCACACCTAAAATATTGTCACCTTTCAGAAAAAAAATATAAGCGTATAGTTAATGATTTGCTTTTCCCCCAGAATTTTTAGCACATGTTTCCACAAGGTATATGACAGTGGAAAATACATATTAAGGGCAAAAAAACTAAGTGGATCATATTAGGAGTTTGAATATAACTATCAAAAGAAGTACAAAGATAAAACAAAGTGAACTATAACTGGCCCAAATATAGTTATTTTCACAAAAACCAACATTACAAAATAGAACTCTTAACACACTGAAGAGCTGTTTCACTTAAAGTATAATTATGGAAAATTAAAATGCAAAGACAAATAATTATTCATTCTTATGTTAATGTCAATGCCAAGACTAACAAAGACGTAATAAGATGTAGGCAGTGAAAAGTATGTGTGATTGTGTATACAGTCAGGGTGTGAAATCTATGAACTGCCTTCAGTAATCAAAATTAATTAACTTTACTGAGTCAACAGACGATGTGCTAATTTTCCTGTGTTATTTGGATTTCTTCCCAGAATTTTATTTTCTTGAGGATTTGCTGTAATTAAGACATAAAGTTTGTGCCTTAAGAGTTACAGTAATAACCAACACCAAAAGTAGTATTTAAGGCTTACATTGATATAAAATCCATACACAATTTTGAATACCAACCTGCTCTCTGAATAGAATCTGTCAGAATTCGGTCTGCTGTGTCATATTTTGTATGATAGATGTAACCATTTTCAATGAAAGCCAGGTCTATTCCTATCAATGAAATTCAATTGCATTACATTACAATACTGTCCAATTAAATATATTCCAAACATTAAACTACTTCAGTGTTAGGCAAAACTAACAAAAATAATATTAATAAATAATTTCTTACCTATTCTACTAAAAAGTCATATTTGCTCCAACCTAAAGAATTTTGGCCTCCTATCCCTTCCCATGCCACCATGAGCAGAGAGATCTGGCTAGCATTAAACCAAAATACCCAATTACATCCTATCCAGGGAATTAACACCTAATGTTGATTAACAACCCAAGATAGTAAGTTCTTCTGTGCATGCCAGTGTCTTTGTTCAAGCTTTAGTTATCCCTACCCTATTTCCTAGTTCTCTCATTGTAGCAGTGATAATGGACAAAGCATTTTTGAAGATTTAACACAGTGAAGAACCACACTCAAAGTACATTAAAGTGGAACCAGAAACTGTTTACCACGTTGCAACTGGTATTTTATGTTGGACAGATTTTCCTATGTAGATGGCAATTTATATTTCCTCCCAATGCTCAAGACATTCTTCTTCTCCTGTTTAGATTTAGAGAATACAATTTTTCATGACCAAATCAGGATTTGAACCTTTAAGTAGCTATACAGTTTAGGTAAAGTCTATCTGAATGAGCGTACCTCTCTGGATTAGCCAGCCTAAATTTTAAGGCCCTTGGGGAAAATGCCTTCTCTTGGAGCCTCTCTGCACTACACTGTTATAGTGCTGTTATTTCACTTTCAACTTCCTGTGGAATTCTGGGGTTTGTAGTTTAATAGGACCAAAGAGCTCTCTGGCTGAGAATTCTGAATGCCTCTCCCTAAACTGCAAACTCCAGGATTCCACAGGATGTTGAAAGTGGAATAATAGCACTGTAGCAGTGTAGTGTAGAAATGGCCTTGGTCTCAACACGACCACAGGCATAGTTAATGAGGACGCAGTAGACCGGCTTTTCAGAAACTGTTCTCAAGCTGTGGCATCCCTCCAATGGAAGGCTAGGTTGCCCCCTCTCCTCTTTCGGCTGGCTGGCAAACACCTTCTGACTGTTAACTCATTGTGGCAGAAGGATCTTTTAATGAGGAGCGTTGAACTTTTATCCTCATCACTTGCTTTAAATGCTTTTCAAACTCTTTAAAATTAGTGGTTTTAATTGGATTGCTTATTTGTTTTATCATCATCATCATCATCTTTATTTTCATCCCGCTTTTCTTCCAAAGGGGACTCAAAGCGGCTTACAGCCATTAAAAGAAACATAATTAAAAACTATGATATACAAAAGTTAAAACAAAATTAAACCACAATAATAATTAAAACATCTTAAAATACATATAAAAACAGCATTAAAATATCAATTAAATAACAATTTAAAATGACCAGCACCGATACAAATTACATATAAAATGCCTGCCGGAAGAGGACTCTGGTATCCTGGTACAATAAACGATTTTAGCTGTATTTAGTTTCAACTTTTTTTGTAAGCCACCTTGGATCCCATACTGGGATAAATACAGGTTATTAAATAAATAAGTATCTTGTCTGCAGAGTCCAGCATTCTAATCATTACACCACTCTGCCTCTATGCTGTTGTTTATACCAGTAGGAATCCTATTTCTTATATTTCACATGGAACACGGCTTCACTGAAATCCACGTCAAGTGAAGGAAAGAAAGCCAAGATTTCAACTGAGACATATACTTCCTTTGAATGTTCACTTTCATTTTAAGAGAGTTGCCAATGACTTCTGGGGAAATGTTTTACCTCCAAGCAGCAACACAGAGCTCTGTACACTACGACACCACAATAGTCACAACACCTCAAATCCCAGTATATTGTATAGTGTAGTGCATTGTATAGTGTAATGTACAGAACTTCCTGAAGGTCAGAGCTGTCTGGCAGTGGAATACGCTGCCTTTGAGTGTGGTAGAGTCTCCTCCTCTGGAGGTTTTTAAGCAGAGGCTGGATGGCCATCTGTTGGGAATGCTTTGATGTGTGTTCCTGCATAGCAGAGGGTTGGACTGGATGGCCCCTGTGGTCTCTTCCAGCTCTATGATTCTATGATCCTATGCTGCTGAACGGAAACCTATGCCACATATACATCTGAACCCTGAAGTTACTTCCAAGCTATGCTGACAGCAAAACTTCCAAACTAAATTTTTAGATCATAAGTTTTTACTTGCATTCTCATTGGGATGATCATTTTGCTGCTCACTTTCCACTGTCCTTCCCTGCCCATAAATATCCATGTCAAGTCTTCCAAATAGACCCCTATACTATACCTGTCTGGCAACATACCTGGAACATTGCCAAAATCTCGGTAAATACGGAAATCTGTTTCTGCAGGGATAACGCCACTTTGAAACACTTCTTGAGCCACAACACAACCAAAAGGGTGCTTTGCAGCAGAGATGTATGCTTGCACCAACCAAGGGTTTTCAGGCCCTGTAATAATTAAAAAATCATCACAAAAATAGTTTTTTAATTCTATCTATCTAATTGGCAGTTTACCTTATTCCAAAGCCATAGGCTTAGTTCTTGTAAGTTAACTTAAGAAGAAGTAGTTCCCGTTCTTATCACTGCAGTTTCCTGCAAGCTAACCCACATCGCACAGAGCAGTCCCTTGACTGTCTAAGGAAATTTTTCAGAGAGTGAAATTGGCCATATGGGGAGGAAACAGGAAACTTTGCCTTCATAAACTTCCTCAACTTATCTTATCTTGACTTATGTTAAGAACTGAGCCTTACAGTGGAAAGAAGAAATTATACAGAGCAAGAAAGCATGTTGGCGATGCCAGTGTTTTTAGTTTAAGTACAGTTTAAGGCTAATACATCATTGTTTTACGCCCAAATTCAATGGAACCAAGGGTGACAAATATCCCTGTGGGTTACATCTTATTCTCAAGAAGTTGTAAATGGGAGATGGTTTTTACTTTTATTATCCATGATGTTCTGTTTGATTGATTGAAGGTTAATACAGATACTACTGAAATTTGGATTACAGGAAACAATTCTTATCTTTCCAGTTGGATCCAAATATCGGTGAATGAAGAGCTGCTTGTAGAAAGCTTCAGCTCAAAAAAGGAGCAAGGGAGCAATTTTTGCCAATCTTCTCTCCCCACTGTAGCTTGTTTCCCTCAAACCTGCTTCAGAGAGTTGGAGGATGCTTGGCGACAATGTGAAGGGCAGCATGGGAGACTTCATGGAAAATGTCCAGCCTCCCATATAAGTAGAAATCATTCCCCTCCCACCGCCCTCAGAAGGTATCTACTGGATCTAGCCTTTCCAGGTTGCCTCCAAATCAGTTGTGAATCATGGCACTGGAACAGTGTGTAGTAAAAAATATTGGAAAACCAATTTTGATCTCATTTCATCTTGTTATTGCTTGAAGGTGTAGTCATACTTATCTCACAATGATTCACAAGGTGAGTTAAAACAATACTAATGATGTCAAGAATAATACTAATTCAATAAAACAGTCATACATTCAATGAACAATGTAATTAGTTCAATCAGTATAAAATAACCAAACAGCAGAAGAAAGCAAAACAAATTCCTGAAGAAGTTTAAAATGTCACTTGCCTCTTTTTTTTCTTTTTCTTTTTTTTTTACAATTCAATACATTAAAATGTCTCCAAGAATAAGAACACCTTGGGTATGACAACAGCGTATTTACTTGGAAAACCTCCCAGAGGAAGTAAGCTACAGAGGCAAAAATGCTCTTCCGTTTTCTTGTAATCAAAGTACTGTGGACTCCATGGCCTGAATCCTGTTCCTAGTCACAACTAAAGTAGAGCCATTGAACAAACTGGATTTACAGATGTGATGACTCAGCATTCAACAACTGATTCAATGGATCTGCTCTAGTTCAGACTAGATTCCTGGGATTCCTGCTCATGTCAGTGAAAGACACAGAGATTATTGTTTGGAAATACTTGCAAAAAGGCTGTTTCTCAGGTATTTCACTTTCAGTCAGCTGCCCCAAGATATCAGTGTACACTAAGGAAAGTCCTGACCTAGAAAGGCAGGTTTACTAACTATGTGGGACTAGATTCCTGATACACCTGTAAGCATCACAAGAACAAGGGATTTTCAGAACTACAGCAGATGTACTGAGCAATATCATAATGATTTTCTGGATTAAGCATTAGAATTTCCAAGAAGATGAATCAGAAAATCATGGTACAAAAAGCACATTTTCAGCGCTCTTAATGGTGCCATCCTGTTTCTATATCATCCATGAAGTTATTCTCCACATGGATTTTGAAACTCAATACTCTTATTTTTCCAGGCTCTGCTTATTCTCATGCTATGCTTTGTTTGAGCAACAAAACACAGCTGTAGAACACGGTTTTGCAGAAGCCATCTCTGGTCTTCCAAAGCCCATACTCCTGAAACCCCCAGCTTGTTAATGTTTTTCTGCGTAAAACATTATAGGCTGGCTGAAGGGTCTATAGTTCAAAAAATTAACATGACCAAAAAACCCAACCAACTAATTAACTACTGCTTTTGGAACCATTGCAGTCTCTCAGTTCCTTTTCATAAAGTAATGAACTTCCTCTCCACCAACAAGCTGATACTGTTGTTCTTCCCTTTTTACTAAGTCATCTTACCCAACACCTTTGCTACACCTCAATATATCAGGGGAAGTCTAAGGAAGCAGATGCACTCTACAAGCACCACTGTAGAACCATATTACCTTGCAAAATATTAAAAAATATAGCATTCAATTTACAACAGTTTACATAGGCCTTAAGCAACTCTGCACATCTTAACAGAAGTTTAATAAGGATGCTTCACATCCAAGGTTATCAAACCTGTATAATAGCTTAAATAGAATAATAGCAAGTTATCTTTTTTGGGAGACAATTCAAGACTTTACTCTTTGTGTCCCATTGTTTCTATATGAGCTAAAATAAATAGTTTGCAAGAACGAAAACAGAATTTGGGCATTTCTGATTTGTAGTTGTAACAATCACTGCTTTCTATCAAGATAAATGTACAGATTCTATGACTGCCAATAGTCTAATTCTGCATGGGAAAACATTTACAAAGACATCTACTATATTCAACTTACATTTGGTTAACACACCAGAAGCTTGTTTGAGGTTTTATCTGGGGCCTGACAATGTTTGAACTGGGCAATAATATGTATGATTGTCATTGTAAAGGGCAGAAACAGTACATACCAACAATCCCCAAACCATGGGGATTGTTGGTATGTATGTTCCTGACTCTGTAGTTCAGGTATAATTATCTGTCTCAGAGCTTGAACACATTACATTTTTTTACTACAACTCAAAGAAATCCCCCAACCAGCTTGGATCTAACTTTTAAAAGCCCTGATTTATCCACACGCATATCTGTTTGAGGGCACTGTGGGTCCAGCTCACATGAACAGAACAAACCTTGTGTGAACTGATGCTTAAATAATAAATTGATACCTTCATTGTAATGTATACTTTGCACGGGTGTGAATCAACAATACTTTTTACAAACACTGCATTTTATAAACTGTTTGCTGTTGTTGTAGATGCTGAGGGAGCTCTCTAACTGATGAAGAGTTAAATCAAAGAAGCACACAAATGAAAGACGTACTGCTTGTTAGAAACCTTATGCAGATCAAACTTTAAAAACTGGATTGTTGGTAGTCATGTTCAATCCTTAAACCAGCAGGAATAGAACTTTATGCAAGATATTAGTTGAAAATTTTGAAAACCAAAGATTACATAACCAGCTTGTTAAACAAATCATGAGAAAGTATTAAGACACTAGGTACATTTGAAAAAAAGCAATGTCGGAAAAACAACAAAAGAAGCTAAATAATAAAATCAATAATAATAAAATCAATAACAAATAAATAATAAAATAAAGTAAGATGAAATATTCCAGAAAGAAAATAAGCTGAAAATACATTTTAAGTAATCTAAATAGATTTATGACCTCTATGTCTTTTACAGAAAATTAAATTAACATTCTGATCCAGTGGTATATTATTCTTTTAAGGTTATTTAAAATCTACAAAAATTGTAAGGATGTTGGTTGGAACAGTAGGAAAGCAAGAGTACATTTAATACAATATTGGTGGAAATGCTTGGAGACAAAAAGAATGGCAGATTATTTTTAACCTTTAGATCACAGAATTTACTTCCCATTCTGCACAAAAATGCAGTACCAATAATTTTAATATATTTAATAATTTGAATAATGAATAATTGTAATAATATTAATAGAATGCTATGCCAGGCACTAGAAAAGAAAGCAAATGTTCCAGTTCAACTGTAAATGTTATATAACAGTGCTTAGGGACTTTTTTTAATCAAGTACGAAACTCTACCCTAATCTTCAACAAAGTTGTATTCAATTTTTCTTTTCTTTCTTTTTTTTTATAACTAGAACCCTTTCCTGGGATATATAGAAGTCTAAGCATCTTACCTGTCTGAAAAACAAGCTCTTTCCCTCCTACTCCAGCAGCCTCCAGATTAATAAATGCTCTAACTGACTTAGCCCAATGGTGCTGTGTAATGAAGCCATGGCTAGCCTGCACGTAAACCAAAGATAAAAGATGTCACACACAGAGCAGTACTGTCTTAACAAGCAAATATCATGTTGGTTTTGACAAAATATTAACTAAGAGAAACAGAGTGCACGCAATCTGTGAACAGCAAGTTAAACTACAAATACAACACACAGAATCAAGGAGATAATTATGGCCCCATTCAGCGGAGGCTTGTCACAGAAAATTCACATTTTTAATTCTTTTCTCCTTCTCAGCCACCATCTCTAAACAGACTTGCCATCCTAGCAGTAGAATATAGTAAGATAGTAACCTTCTGTTTAAGATTTGTTGTTTCAGACTATCTGCTAAGAAAGCAAATGAAAAAAAAAACATAAGAAAGCAAATGAAAAAAAAAACAGATCTATCTCTGGTTTTGAAAAAAAGACTGTTGCATCTCTCCAAACCCTGGAAGTTCTCCATCCCTGATTTAGAGTTTTAAGAAATGTCATATGGAAAGCACATTCCATTATGTGAGCATCACTTACAATTTTAAGCGATACACTACAGTCAGAAATTTGCACTCTCGATGAGAACTAGGTCACAATTAACCAGAGTAGAATGAGGAAAGCCTCTTCTACAAGTATATCCACTGTTTATCACTGCTGTCATTTCAAGTGTCTACTCAGTGAAGATACCCGTTAATGTCCCTAGCCTGTATTCGTCATTTCAAGAGATAATGAAACTTCCTTTTCACAGCCATTTAGAGATATCTAGGTACTACAAGCAAAATCTGATTTCACCCACCCATCAAATTTAGACATTTTCCTCATGCCTCTCTTTTGTTTCCCTGAATGCCAGACTGAAGTCATTTCCAATGTACAGCAATCCTATCATAACGTTTCTTTGGCAAGATTGATTCAGAGGCGATTTGCCATTGCCTTCCTCTGAGGCTGAGAGAATATGACTTGCCCAAGGTTACCCAGTAAGTTCCCATGATTCAGTGAGGATTCTAAGTCCTGGTCTTCTGGAGCCTTACCCCAGCAAGTAAGAGTCTTAGGCACACACAAATGGCCAATTTTCCTATTCATATGACAGCCCCCATTTTTCCAGGATGGCAGCTGCTGTCAAGTAAAATTGTTTGGGATTTTTAGGTATTGTTTTTGTTTTATGCATAGGCTTTTAGCAAGTATTTAAACTTTGTAAATTTTTCTTCCAAATCAAACTGTAGTGTTCCAGCACTATTTTCATACTTTAAGCCTCAGAGAGTTGAGACCAGACTATCTGAACAACTACTCCTTTTTCACAGATCTGGGTCACACTGTAGTCAGCTTAGCACTATCTGCAATGACTGCTGGCACCATTAAGGAGTTTCAGACAGAAGTCAATCCCATTGTTTTCATATATGTTATTAGCCACCTTGAGGATCCTTTTTCAGTTATGAAGATGCAAGATAAAAGCAAGCTTATAAATTAAATAAAATCATTCTTTGCAGTGTCAACTAGGCCTTTCATGGTATGAAAAATTTAAGTCTGCCACTTGTATCCTTACCTGCAAGAGACTTTCTTCTGCACCGTTAAACAGAAATATAACCGCATGTTTTAAGGGTTCAGATGACTTTGAAAGAGTCTGCAGTATCTCAAGCATCACAGAACAGCTGACAGCATCATCACTGGCACCTTAAAATTATAAGATACTTAGCATAGTGAACTCTTCAGCCTTGAAACACAATTCCTTTTATAATTTTTTATTCATTTATCCCTATGGTTAAATAAGTATACTTAAAAAAAAAGATTTTTTCCAATCTTATATTATCACATGAAATATTCAAGTGTATTATGGAAATGTTCATTCCAAGACGGAACTTCCTCCTCCTCAGCCAGGCTTGAGCATTTCAAAGCACTTGGCACAAGCTGTTTCACTACTTCGGCCATTTCCACACTAGACTGTTATGGCTCTATGATTCCACTTGCAACATCCTATGGAATCCTGGGGTCTGCAGTTTCGGGAGGGGCTGGGTAGCCCCTTCCAAAACTGCAAACCTCAGGATTCCACAGGATGTTGCAAGTGGAATCATAGCGCTATAACAGTCTAGTGCGGAAGTGGCCTTCCTTCTGTAGTTTAGCATTTCAAAAAGCAATTGGGAAAGAATGTATGCATGAAAGCACAAAACTATTATAATTTGGACCAGTATGATCTATAACTAATCACTGGGTATGTCAGTAAATGAATAAAATTGTTTCAAATGCCAATATTATCATAAACCAGTATGAAGAACTGATTAAATTGTAGAGTATATCTGTAGAGACATTTGACAGGTAAAACATAGTAGGTCACTTTCTATGACTACTGAATTGATTTATCAGGCATCCAAACCGTAAGCACAACCACTGCCTGAAAGTGAGTTCCCTTTTCATGGTTGGATTTGCTTCCACGTGACAGCCAAGATTCACGCAAATGTAATTTGTTCCATGTGCCAAAGGTAGATTTTTCTTTCTCATCCTCCTGCCATGAACCTCTGTGGTGTGATCAGGCATGGCGGGAATGATGTGCATGTTCAAAATCAAAAATCTCACAGGGAATTTGCAGCCCTACAGACTCCCTTTACAACTGCTCTCCTTTACTCTCTACCGTGGCACTGCTTCTGGCTTTTTTGAACATCTGGGTAGGAAAACAGTGGTGGCAGCTCTTTGGCACTTTCCCTCAAAGGAGCACCAAGAGAGTAGAGGGGCCGGTCTTTTTTTAAGTTCTCCCTGGACAGACTAAGATCTTGCCTTTCGCCACTCTGCTCAGAAAAGGGGATGGTTCATTTTCGGCTAAGAGTTAATACTGTACCTTAACTTTTATTAAAAAAAAATAAATCTCTGAGCAGAGTGGTGAAAGGCGTCTTTGAATGTTTGGGTAGGAAAACAGAGGCGCTGGTAGCCAAGGACAGCTGGACCCATGAGGCAGCACTAGTGCGTTTCCCTCTCTGCAGAATGATCCTTGACTGATTCATGGGTCATATCAAAATCTTTAATTTTAGCCCCGCAACCTGCCCTCGACTTACATATGTGGTCAACTTATACATGAGTATATGCAGTAAATAGTAATCTTGTAAAATGTATAAGCCACAATGGCTTGTTCTCAACAAGCATCCTCTATAAGCCACTAACAATAAAATATGTACTTATTCAGCAAGAAAAAGTGATACTGGTTACTTCTTCTAGAGCAAATGATTCATTGCCTTAAGTATTAATTTTGAGAGAAAGACAGGATACATATCAAATAAATAATATTGCCTTTAAATGTCTTAGATTACATTTGATCAACTTTTAAGATTTTATTAAATAAGCAAGGAATAAGTATTGATTATGTGGGAATACATACTATCTTTTCCACAAAGGACAGAGTATATGGTTTAATATGAAATGAAATAAAACAAGCAAAACTTTTACATTTTGTATTGCAGATACCAAACTTTTGATTTATTGTCAGGGATGCAAACAATTATACCACTAACAACTATGGGCAAAATCCAACATTAGTCTTACCTAGACTTAGATCTACTGGAATCAGTCGGACTTAAGTTAGTTGTGAATAACAAGTCTAACTGCTCTAACAAGTGCACATAATTATTGTCTGTGTTGCAATTAAACCACAATCATTTCAGACATCATTGATATTAAAATAAAATATACCCTATTTGCTAACATATAAGACTCACATCCCCCCCCCTGAAAAATACTGTTTGAAAATGGGGTGCGTCTTATACGCCAGCGCGTCTCATACACCAGCAAATAGTATTTGCTGACATATAAATAGGGCGCGTCTTATATGCTGGTGCGTCTTATACTCCATTAAGACACAGGCATTGAACAGCAAAATTTTCTCAGTACTGAGTGGTATAGATTTGCGAATAATTCAAACAAGAGTATTCAATAATCATATTAGACTTTGAAATATATATTTGTATAGTAATTAGAACTGGGATATTTATCCAAATTCTAATTGTAATTCTGATGATATCTTGGGAACTTGCATTAATAAGGAATTGATCTAAAATATCCTAAAATTCTTCCACTAAAGTCGAGGAGATAAGCTCCAAATCTTATTATTTCTAGACTTTGTTGGGAAAAAAAATAAGGTTATTTTTGAGTAATTCCTCATTAATGTAGCTTTCCAAAACGGAGCACCATTACAATTACTTGGATAGAGAGATGTAAATCTATTCAACATACAAGCTAGCAAAAATTTCTTATTATATTGTGTTTTCCTTCTCCCTCCAATTACACAAAATTTTCTTATCTACCTACCTAAGGTATTTGGTACAGAGTCAAAGTGGCAGTTGGACAGTACTGCATGTTCAGCTCCACTTCTGGGTTCCAGTTTAACCACAACATTAGTAATATTGTCATAGTAACTGGTGAACCCTCCAAGAAAGTCAATACTGAAGGTGCCTGTTGGTCTCTGTACATCTACAGAGATTCTGTGGACATGACTCCTTTCTCTTTCAATAGCTTTGACTTGTTCCAAGAGGTAGTTTACTGTGAAGATTTCATTTTCT
The DNA here is from genome assembly GCA_948472985.1 of Iguana delicatissima. Lineage (NCBI taxonomy): Eukaryota > Metazoa > Chordata > Lepidosauria > Squamata > Iguanidae > Iguana > Iguana delicatissima. Next base: position 969,547 of record CAOKZL010001145.1, read on the forward strand.
GGGCTTCCAACTGCTCTTGGGCCAATTGCAGTAATATTTTCTAGATATGCCCTGTAGGAGACAATATTAAGTATGAGAAGTTTTATCCTGACATATATGTAGGCAGATCTGAGTGCAATGTGCAGCTCTTCCAAGTAAATTCTTAGCCAAGGAAGAAGGGGTTAAATCTGTTGACATAAGCCTAATGACATTCTTTCTTGTATTAGGGTCATGGAGCAGAGGTCTACTGCTTAACATTCCACTGACAACAAGAAGCAAGGGAAAAAAGTTACAGAACAAGTTCTCAATAAAGCCTCTTATTGCTCTCATACGTGTATACACACCAATGATTTCTGTATTTCAAAATTACAGTGTTTACAGGAAAGATGCCTAAAGAATCAGAAAACCTACATCGCTGCATGTGGTATTAATCACAGGAATTCATCACCTTTCCTTCAGTTTGCTACTTACTACATATACAAGGTTACTGTTTAGTCTCTGTTTATTCTCACAACCGTCTTTAAATGTATTCACACAGAGCCACAGAGATTTTCTTCAGAACTGATGGGAATACAATCAGTATTGTATTATTGCAGGTGCTGAATCTGTACCTTTTCATGATGGTCCAAATTGCAACTACCATCAGCATTGAGCTGATGGGAACTGGAGCCCAACAACATCTCAAGGTCCACAAGATCCTTACCTCTGGGACCTTCTTCAGACCACGTAACATAACACTATGTTCCACTGTAAGTGCCATGACAACATCTTATAAAACCCTCTTGGATCCATTTATTGTTCTTTTTAGTAACCCAGGATATCTGTAGAAATCTCTTCCAGCACATTTTGAATGAGCTTATTTTCTTCCTATCAGCCTTCTTCACTGTCCAGCTTTCATAACCATACACAAAAATCTGAAAGATGATAGCACAGACAATCCTAACTTTTGTATTCAATGATGTATCTTGACACTTGAGGATCTTGCCAAGTTCTGTCGTAGCTACCATTTCAAGTCCTAGTCTTCTGATTTCTTGACTACAGTTTCCACTTTGATTAATGACTAAGCCATAGTATAGGAAACCTTTGCCTACTTCAATGTCATTGTTTGCTTTAAATCAGTGGTTTTCAACCTGTGGGTCCCCAGATGTTTGTGTACTTCAGCTCCCAGAAGCCCTGAGCATTGACCATAGTGGCTGGGGCTTCTGGGAGCTGAAGTCCACAAACATCTGGGGACCCACAGGTTGAGAACCACTGCTTTAAATCATTTCTGGTTGTTATTTTTGTTTTCTTAATGTTCAACTGTAAACCTGCCTTTGCAGTTTCTGCTTTGACTTTCTTCAGTAATAAGTCTTTGCTGTTTTCTGCTAGTAGTATGGTGTCATCTGCATATCTTAAACTGTTGATATTCTTTCCTCCAATTTTCATGCCTCCTTCCTCCAAGTCGAACTCAACTGTATATATGATACATTCAGCATATAAATTTAGCACACATAGTGATAAAATGCAGCCTTGCCTGACCCACTGACAACTGGAAACCATTAAGTTTCTCTATATTCTGTCTTGATGGTGGCCTCTGGTCTCAAGTACAGTTTACACACATCAGGACAATCAAATGTTCTGGAGCACCCATTTCTTTAACAGTGATCCATAGTTTTTTCACAGTTCACATAACAAAGGCTTTGCTATAACCTATAAAGCACAGGTAATTTTCTTCTGAAATTTATATACTTGGCTTACGGTTCCTAATGCTTCTTCCTTTTCTGAGCCCAGCTGGGACATCTGGCATTTCTTGCTCAACATACAGAAAAATTCTTTGTTGTAAAATTTTGAGCATCACTTTGCTTTCATAGGAGATTAATGTAATGGTCCAGTAGTTACTGCAATCCCTAGTGTCCCCTTTGTTGGGGACTGGAATGTATTTGAATGTTTCCAGTCTGGGGGCTACTATTTTATTTTCCATATTTGTTGGCAGATTTTGGTTAGAATTTGGGTGAGTTCTGTCTCTGTAGCTTGAAACAGCTTGAAACCCCTGCTGTAATTGTAATTGTAACAGAAATGTAATATAACTGTAATAGAAAAGATATTTGCCTAGGTGTACAATGTAAAGCAATATGTGATGTGTTCAAACAGGAACAGTGTGAAAGGGCCTCTGCTTAAATATATCATATATTATCTTACATAATACACCAAAGCAAATGTCTTTCCTATTACAGTTTGATTTAGGTCTGAAAACATCCAAACCAATAACTTTGATGCATCAATGCTAACTCTGGTTAGTGACTGGACTCAAGATTGCCTAGGAGTTTCATACAGGCCACCTGACTTCTAAGACAGAAATAATGCAGAACATGAATACAATAAATAATATTTTACACTTCACCTTCTCAGACATTTGCTTCAGATATTGGCCCAAATTCTTTTAAGGACCTATTCACAGCCTTTATATGTGTAGATGTCCTTTTTTGGGGTGCTGCATGGTTTGGAATTCCCTCCCTCCCTACCCCTTACTATCGTGCCTCTGAAGCCTCTCTGCACAGCCTTTCCGCACTTCCCAGCCAGCAGGCAGGTTCGTATAAGTACATCCTCATAGCCAGACGCAAAATGACGACTTCGGTACTGAAACCCACCAGGTCCTCAGTGGTTCCAGCACTCCTGTAATAATTTTGCATCTGGCTACTGGGAAGTAGCCAGATGCTTCTCTGATACTGCCTCCTTGCCACAAATCCCAGAATGGCTGTGCAAGCTAACTTCAGAGGCTTTACATGAAGCTGGGGGGGGGGTTACATGGCTCTGCACAGTGTAGGTTCACATATGGATATTTACATTACATTGAGGGAATCTTGGGTTGAGGCCACTGTCTGTCAAATGCCGATAGCACACAAGTTGTATAAGTTTCTACCACCCATAGTGCATACTGGTGTATTTTGGTCTGTGGCCCTTCAGAGGTTTTTTCTTTTTTCAGTGGCTCCCATAATCTCTCACCACAGGCTAGGCTGGCTAAGACTGCTGGGAGCTGTAGGCCAAAAACATGAGAAGGCACAGCTGCACTCCCCTGATTAAATTCCACTGCCTTTCCCCTGTAAGTGGCAATCTTTCACGCATGTGCTTGAAAGTAAGTCCCACTGAAACCAGTACGACTGGGGCAACATGAAGACCTCTGGCTTTGCTTCTACACATATGGACTCAAAATTAAGTTATGTTCGCTGGCTGTGTTTCTACACACATGGACTCAAGATTAAGTTACATACGAACTAATTTCTGAATAATGGGAGAATCTCTGCTTGAGTTGAGATTCCACAGCCAGAGATGCTGCTGACAACTAACAAGGTTAAAAGGTTTCCACTGCAAAAATCCAGGAAGAGAAAGAGGAACTTGTAGAAAAGTCTAGCTTTAAATCAGGGGGAAATAAGCAAATTAACAGCTAAGGCCACAAAACCCTTTCACTGAGTGAAAGTGATAAGGAAAAGAATTATGATGAATGTTCTCCATCATGGAGCATTTTATTAATGAGAGCACTGGAACACATTTGAATTAGTTTTAATTTTCACCTTAGTGCTAAGTGAACTTTCCCAAAATAACTCCCCCCCCCCCGCCAAAAGTAACAGCAGAGTCTGGAATCTGCAATATTTTTTTCACACAGATACTGGTGTAGGATTGAAGCAGAATATTAATGCAACACCTTAGGTGTTATGGGTTTCAATGCACAAACTGGACAGGAAGAAAGGAAATACATATAGTAGGAGGAGGTATAAAAAGAAGAGAGACCTGCTTCATCCCTTCTACTCCGCAAGACATTGTCATGAGCTCCACACAAAACACTGGAACTGTCTATTGAAATCATGCTGTTTTCTGCAGGCATTTACTTATCTAAGCTAATACTGACTTGCCAGAATTGGCTTATGGGGTTGCTTTATCAAAATGAGTTTGTACAACTTTAGTTGAGAGTTTCAATTAAACTGCACACTACAAATATCTGGAAAAACAAACTAAAAACCTGCCTTCAGGGTTAGTGATTAACACCTTCTCCACATCTAACAAGACAAGGAAAGCTTTGGCAGAAGAATGCTGAATCCCCCACTACTAACCAACCTGGATGCACTTTGAATCTGAACTGTTTGCCAAGGGGGAAGTGGTGAGAGGGACTTGAGCTGCTTGTTTTCTCCTCTGAAAAGCGAGAGAAAAGGCTCTCCACCCTTCAAGTCTTCCGCACATGAAAGATTCTTGCTAGGTCTGCCTTTTGCAAAAATCCCAAGCAAATTGAAATAGTTGGACCCTTCTTTCCCTTACTTCTTCTGGCACATGCAGCAGACTTGGAAACAGGTCAATGACGAGTTCTCAGATAATTGCTGTCTAATGAGCCAAGCGACTATTTGTGAGCATTTGATCAGTGCTGGGTTGGCACTGCATTCATCTCTAGTATCTCTGTGAGTCCCATGATGACTTAAAAAGCAGATTCTGAGGTTCAGCCCACACTCAAGTCAAGATACAACTGTCCTGAGTTGCAAATGCAGCTATGAATGTCCCCTCCACCATCCACTCCTCAATGAAAGTCCTGCAACAATGGAAAAACCATGTCTGCATATAGAGATGACTAGACTTGATATAGGAAAGGTACTAGCCCTTTTTGCAGAGCCATTCTCAGGAGTAAAAGTGCAAGTGGGTGAGCTTAATAACAACTGTAATTCACATCTTGTAGAGGCCATATACCCTATTTGCTGGCAAATAAGACTCACTTTTTTTCTTGAAAAACACTGTTTGAAAATGGGGTGCGTCTTATACGCCAGTGTGGCAAACAGTATTTGCAGATGTATAAATGTGCTACATCTTATACGCCGGCAAATACGCCAGCACTTGTAATTCTGCTTGGATCACAGTGCACTGTGGCAACAACGCCAAAGCTGAATCACCAGCGAGCATCATCGTCTTTTAGAGAAAGCTATACAAGCCAAAGAGATTGCAGAACAGGGCCCTTAATTAGAAGGTGCACATTTAATTGCAGGGTTTAAAAAGAGGCGCATCTGCCGAGCCTTATCCTCCCCAGAGAGATCTAGTGTTAGGAGCAGTCTGGACAGGCCGATTAAAAACCAACAAACCTAATGCTAGCTTTGATCTGGAAAACACAACAACTAAAGAACAGAACATTTTCGACATAGCAAAACACCCCGCAGTCTTGATGACTAATGTGCTGTAGAGAAACTACCATCCTCTTGTTTCAGACTCACAAGTGCAAAGAAGGCAAATTAACAGAACCTCTAATTACTACAAAAGAGCATAGCACAGAACAGAGGACAGGTGATACACCAACCACAGATAACACGGTGGTGGCTGGTTAATAAACTGATGGGTCAAGATGCGAAAGAGGCTCACAGATCATGTACAGAAGCGGCACTACTGTGCTTGAGGGGCACTGCTCAGTAGCCCTAACATCCAACACCTACTGTTACTCCCAGACCCCTAAAAAATAACGAGTTCCGAAGAGCAACGCCTTCCCTCCTATTTCCATCTGAAGCAACTCTAGACCAGGACTACTCAAAGGGAGGGTCCCTGCGTCGCTGTCGGGCCCTGAGCTACGGGGAGGTTTCCAGAAAGAGCGAGCCAGCCGCAGCCAACGGGCACAAATGCAACGCCGGCCCCTAACGCGACGGAGGGGGCGGGGCGGAACTGTCAGTTCTTTATATCAGACATCCTGAGTTTCAGCTGATAAACTGAGGGAAACAACTGCCTGCCCCTGATCAGGCACCTTGGCCATTTCGCCACTAGACTGTTACAGCGCTATGATTCCACCTTCAACATCCTATGGAATCCTGGGGTTTGCAGTTTAGGGAGGGGTCGCCCCTCCCTAAACCGAAAACTCCAGGATTCCATAGGATGTTGACAGTGGAATCATAGCGCTATGATACTCTAGTGCGGACAGGAGACTTGAGAAGCGTGGAACTTCCCAGCCCGGCGCCCCGGACGTGCAAGCCCAGCAGACAGAGGGAAAGGCGGAACCCGGGTCCCCCCGCCCCGCCCCGCCCCGCCCCGCCCCGCCCGGTCCAGCAGGAAGGAGGCGGGGCGGGTCCTGCCCGCCGCCCGTTACCTGGCGCGCGGGGCGCTGAACTCCTCCCGGTCGCGCGCCGGCTGGACCAGCTGCTGCAAAGAGACGTGCACGAGCCCGCGGAGCGCGAGCAAGTAAAGCAGCAGCACCAGCGCCGCGCGCGACTCCGGCAAGAGCAGCAGCCTTCCGTCTCCCCCGCCAGCCTTCTTCCAGTCCTGTCCATCCTCTTCCTCCTTCTCCGGCCGCCGCCGCCGCTTCTGCTGCTGCTGCTGCTGCTGCTGGGGTTGATGCGACGGCTGTGGCGGCTGGGTCCGAAGGCGCCTCACGGCACCGACCGCCGCCGCCGAGCTCCGCTCCATGAAAGCGCGGCGCTTGCCCTTGCCCGAGGAGCCGAAGGCAGCACCAGTGCCGCAGACGGGCGCTCAAAAGTACGGCAGCGGCCGAGGGCCAAAACTGCCTCGGAGCCGGGACCAGCCTACCTTTTCGTTCGCGAGGGGAGAGAGGAAGGGAGGGGCGCGCGGCTCCTCGCGAGGTCACGTGGGGAGAGAATGTCACAGGCCCCGCCTCCCCCTCGTCCTCCTCCTCTCTCGGCTCGCCAGTCGACGGGGTCGCGGTGACTTTGGAAGGGTGGCTTGGGAGGCGGAGGTGGGCTCCTGGCGGTCCGCCGTCTACCGGGCGGGGGTCGGGTCTGTGCATTCGCAGCCAGGGTTGATTGGTGCCCCTTATTTCAAGAGATGCCTTTTAGGGTCAGAAAGCTTTGCCGTTTCCCCACTAGACTGTTATAGCGCTATTATTCCACTTTCAACATCCTGTGGAATCCTGGGATTTGCAGTTTAGGGAGGGCCCGAAAAGGGCAATAACTGCAAACCCCAGGATTCCAATAAGGGCTCTCCTTAAACTGTCAAATATTCATTATATATTTTTATTTCATGTATCTAAATCTCAGTCTCCTTGTACTTATTATTGCTATAATAATTTCATTCTTAAATCTATTCTTTTCAACTGTATTTCAACTATTGCTAATACTATATATGATCCAATTATTAACCATAAACTCTAACCCTAAATGTGAGCCCATTCCCAGAGCCAATTATACTTCAATTTACTCTGTTTTCCAAAATTGTAATTCTTCTTGTGGAGGTGTGACACTTCCCTCTTTTATTAAAGCCTTTTCCACAAATATTTTCCATATTGCTTCAGAGTCATTCCTTTTCATTATCCCTTTTCTAACCTTAATTCAACATGTTAACTTATCATTAATTGCAATTTTCCACACTTCTTTATACCAATCCTATATTTGAAAATCTTCTTGAGTTTTCCATTTTCTCAATATAATTAGCCTTGCTGCAGTTAATAAATTTGTAATTAACTTCTTCATTGTCTAGGTACAATTAACCTTATCAAATATGGATAATAATGCTACACTTGGACATGTTTGTAAATCAATTCCTGTTATCTCTTTTATCTGTAAACACTAATGAGACCTATGTAGAAGTCTGCCACCCGCTGCCACCACTCTTGTCACAACGCCAAAACGCGAGTGCGAAAGGCGCACCCAAGCCTTGCACTCAAGGCCTGCCCAGCCTGACACTGCTTTGTGTTTAGGTCTGAACAGCCCAGGGAGATCTCTGAATCAAGCCAGGGCCAGGACAAATGGGTCTGCCTCAGTTCTCCCTCTCTGAGAACGCGGTCCCTTCCTCACTCTTTCCCCCGCTTCGCTTCTTCCTTTCAGGACTTTCCTCCTTTACTGCCTTCCCTAAATCTGCCCTTCTCCCAGATGTGATTTATATTTTCCAAGACTGTGGTACTGTTGGCACTAAGGTCAAGATGTTATTATTGGTAGCGTGTATATTCCAGGATTCAAAATAAGACTCTGTGACGCTGTTTTAAGGAACACAGAACTTCAAACATTTATTGTAACACTGTCGCTTTAAATGTGTCTTGTATCTAAATGTTTATAAACAGCACACCATTCCTCTCCTTCTCTCTCTTTCAATTCATTCATCACTATTTCTCATACACCCAATTTCTCAGTCCTCTCTCCCACAGAGCTCTTCAAATCTCCAACCTCTCCAAACACACCACAAATCACACTCGTCTTCAAACACACACCAGACAGTTAAAATCCGTTATTTTCCTCTTTCCACCAGCCCTTCCCCCGGGCTATCCAAGGTTCCCTTTCACCAGCCAATCAGCTTAAACACTCTCAGTTGCTGAGGAGGCTCTGTTGTCAGGACCCCCTCCCCTCAGGTTCGTCACAAACACCATTTGCCAAAATTTCTGTACACCTTCACAATTCCACCACATATGGATATATGTGCCAATCTCTGGGCAACCCCTCCAACATAACCTTGAATGATTCTTGTCTATGTGGTTTAACCTTACTGGTGTTAGGTACCATCTCCAAACCAATTTATAATAATTCTCTTTTATCCTTACAGATAAATGTTTTAAATGATGCTGATTCGACATTTTCTCCCAGCCTTGAATATCTATTTTTTGTACTAATTCTTCCTCCCACATTTTTCTAAGATATTCATCTTCATCTTTTGACAATATTTTATATATTTCTCTTGTTCTACGCTTCAATATTTCATTTTCTTCCATATCAACTCTTTGCTTCATCATTTGTTCAGATCTAGTGTATTGTCTAAAATCTTTATTATTGCTTTTCCAATTCCTTGTCCGCTGCTCCAGCTGAATATAATTAAACCATGACATCTTATTACCTTGCAGTCTCTTCTTTATTTTATCTTTATTCGTCATTATATTCCTCCATTCTTTTAACTTATATATTCCCTGCTTTTTTAATTCTTTCTCTAATTCAGCCCTCAAATTTATTGGGAATTTTTCCATCATCATTACTGGAGTTAATGGTGAGATAGCTGGCATCAGTTTTTCCTTGTTTTTGTTCCATATTTCTAATATATTCTTTAAAACAGGATTTTCTGTGTTTTTCTATTTCTGTCTTGACCAGATTAAAAAAAAAGATATTCTCTAGTCTCCTCTCAATTTCTGTTGTTTCCATCTCTAACCATTCGAAATCCCCTTTTCCTGAGACTCCATCTATAATATGTCTCAATTGATTTGCATTATAATACTGTTTTAAATTTGGGAGGCCCAATCCACCTTGTTTTTGGGATCTGTACCAAAATTTCTTATTAATCCTTGCTTTCTCATCCCCATTACAAAAATTATTCAATAATAACTGCCAGTTTTTCAGTTCTATTTCTGATACTTTTGTTGGTATAAGACGCACCCAATTTTCTAACAGTATTTTTCGGGGGGGGGAGTGAATCTTACATGCCAGCAAATAACAGTATTTAATTATAGACAAAAAGGAATGGACTCGCTAACAAAAGACTTTGGGGTCAGGACTCCTCTGTGGAGAATTCTTTAGTTAAATTGCAGTCAGGGGAATTACAGTCAAGAGAACTGGTGTGTATATATATGGTGTGCGAAGGAGTCAGTCTCTGCTCATGCTTTTGTTAATGGATTGGAATTTGTGAGTATATCTCAGCTGTTTTTCTTTTCAATCTTCCTTCATTTTTTTCCCCTGAGAACTGCTTGTTAGTCAGAAGTTGTATGTCCTGTTCAGCTACTTGAAAGACCTGTATCACAATTTGCATCTTTCTGTATCATGTTATAATCTGCTCCCGTTCCAAAAACTGTGTAACTGCACTTAAGTAGCTGGACTATAATATTGTATTCCACCAGCGCATCTGAAAAAGTGAATATCTGTGAAAGCTCATTCTGACATAAATCAGTTAGTCTCAAAGATGCCACTAAATTCCTTCTTCCCACCAACTTCATTACTTTTGTATCTTGTATATGTTAGTGTGTGATTCTGAGTGTGCCAAAGCTGATGGAAGGCTGTTCTTTATTTCTTATGTATTATTTTGGCTATTATTTGCATATTGTGCCATTCCTGACAGTGGCCAAGTATGAATTAGGAGTTGCCCAAATCTCACTGATGTACAGCACTAGTTCCTTAATCATATTAAGATGGAATGAACCCAGAAGACAATTACTAGTTCCTTCTGGGTTCATTGCATCTTAATACGATTTGGACAGCACTGACAATTTTGAATGCCGAGAATTAGTCTGTTTTGAAAGGGACAGGCTCTGGATCTCAGAGATCTATGACACAGGATATCCCAAAGCTTAGACTGAGATGAAGGGGCACATATACCTCCGGTCCTTACTCAGCTTACAGACTGAGCTCTCTTTTGAAGTGATGCCCATATGAACTGGGAACTACTGATCATGTTCAGCATGATTAGAAAATGTGCACTTTGAGTCATTTGAAATAAGCAACATTAGTTGTTGCAGAGAGGCATTCTGGGAAACCATTCCATTCAAAGGGAGTAGTAAAGTAGAAAGGAGTGAGACATTGAAGGAACAAAGAAAAAGTTTGCCTCTCCCACAAAAACATGAGGTGCTTTGGAAATCCGACCTCCAACATGACATGCACGTAATTATACAAGCAGAAAGACTGCCAGCAGGGTAATACTAGTCTCTACTTCACACCCTGATATAAAGTATCGCTTTTGTAAAACATCCTTGCATTAGCCCTCCAGAACTGGTTTGTTAATGAAGAAGAGAACAGGAACCGACAAGTCTTCTTCTCAAGTACGTATTTCCACGCCACCAAATGAGAAACAGCAGATGACAAAACTCTGGTTCTACCTGCCAGAACAAATTCTTTCCAAAGGGGTGAGATTAAAAGTGCATCGTGAATGGAGTTTCAGCCACCTCATGCTTCCTATGGCTCCCAAATGCTTCTGTCAGGTCATTTTTCTTCCCATGTTCTAGCTCAGGACTAAAAGGCAGTGGACCCTTCCACACTACACAGTTACAACACCATGATTACACTAGTTGAACTGCCATGGCAGCACCCTCTGGATCCTGAGGCTTCTTGTCTGGTGAGGTGCTAAAGGAGTCTTCTGGCTGAGAATTGAAAATTCCTATCTCTGAAATGCAAATTGCAGGATTCCATAGTATGGAACCAAGGCACTCAAAGTGGAATCATAGCACTATAATTGTGTGGTGTGAAAAGACCCATGGATGCAGGACATGTAAACTTCCTCTTATCTGGACTGAAAAAACAAATGCCCTGTGTAAGGGCTGGAAGGGGGAAAAAAAGAAAGAAAATATTTCACTGATATCAAAAGAGTTTTCTTTTTCCATTTTTAGGTACACACAGGTTGAGATGGCTGTTTTGAATCAGAAACCCACTGGGGAAAGTTTTCAACCTCCCACAGTCCCAATCAAGAGTAGGTTGGCCTGTGTTTGCTTGTGTTGTTACTAAACTACCTATTTCAAGTGTTTAAATAAGCAAGCATGTTTTAATTAGAGATAAATACAGAAGAACATCAACACCAAGCTTTACGGAAAGGGTGTTTTTAAGGAAGGAGTTGAAGTTAAACAGGTGGCATCACTCATGTACTGTGGGATGTAATTAAATATAAGAAGCAGCAAGGGAAAAAAGACCTAATGTTCTATGAAACAATGGGAGACCTTGGGAGACCCGTGGGTGGTGAAGCTGGAAAAGGGTTTCTGTAATCTTGTAAATGAAAAGCCAAACTTCCAAGTGGGGGCAGAGGAACGATAGGTTTTATCAAGAAGGATTGGGCTGTTACCGCAGTTTCTAGCCAGACTGGGGGGCACCAGATATCATTTTGATATCAATAATTTGGCCTTCCTTACCCATTCCTTCCCACGTGCTTGCGAGGCCCCCGGACAAGCACACAAACAGGCTCGGTCGCTAACCGCTGGAATATTCCCAACAATACAGGCAGGCCAGAAATAGCCAAACTGCCGCTTCAGGAGACCTCACGGCAAGTACCCTCATTATGTATGCACACTACTTACAAAGAACTCCCTGCCCCGAGCAGGCAGCTTGATGAGCCGAATACTCAAGCGTCAAGCACTCCACGTTTGTATACTGGCTACTCTATTGACAATTCGGACCTAACTCAATCATGCTAAATTCTGACCTTTTGGAGGCTTTGTCTCCAGCCCAAAACTCATTGTTTTCCCCAAGAATGGACTAGCCTACAGCCGCAATTTCCCCTATAAGAACCCCTGACTTGGAGCACTTCTTTGGATTGCTCGAATTGCTGGGATTGCTCCCGACTGCCAGACCGCCTTGCTGCCACTTTGCTTGGCGAGCCTTCCTCTCAGTCCCTCGTACTGAGAACCTTCATATCCACGAACTCTATCTTCAGACTTTCCAGACTTCAGGACAGGCGCAGTATTTCCCATACCAAAAACCTCTCAAAATCCCTCTATCCAACTCCAACCTTTATTTCTATAGTTATCTGTGTGAGTGTGTTGCATACACGTTTGACTGTATTTTTAATAAAATACCAATTATTATTTCACATCTGTTTGCTCCTTGACTCAGTCTGACCCCGTAGATGCTGGGTAAAAGATCTCGCTATGTTACCCTGCCTCTCGCATTGCTAACTTGTGCTCTGTGACTAATTTCCCCAACTTATAATTTGAAGAGCATTTAGGTGTCCCTCACGGGACCCCCAGAAAACAAGGTAACAGGGCATCTCTGCTGCAATCACCATTATTATTAGGAAAAACTGAGAATAAACTACAATATGTATGGAGTTCCCAGGTGTTCTGTATTATAAGGAATATGCCTTAGTGAGACTGGCAAGTTTCTCCAATATGAACATTAAATAAGATGCCACAGATCTCATATTCTGGAGTATCGGTTGAACACACAGCCCTCAGATTACACATCAAATGCTGGAGGGGGGGGTCCTGTGGTGAATACAGTTGGCATCTGTTGTTGCTGCTCCAGATCAAACAATACACTTGGCTTGACAGAGACAAAATTCCCCCCTTTGCGATAGCTGTTAGCTTGCTAGCATAAGACTTCTTGTGGTTTGAGGATTTACATGGGACCTGAGATCTCACAGGAGCCCAGATCTCTCCTGCTGCGTTCTCTCTGCTTCTGCTTTCTCTCTGCTTCTGCTTCTGTAGTATGCCTCCGTTAACGAAGCATATGTTCTCCTGAGTATTACTTCTTTAACAGAAACTTTGGTACCAGGGGCAGAAATAACATGGAAAGAATAGAGATAAGTTCCTATACCATAAAAAAGAAGAGCATTTCAACATGTTTCAGCAAACACTTTATTCAAAGTTAACAATATGCACATGTGAAAGGTCAGGTAAGCCTTGCATAACTAAGCAAAAACATTTGGAACCTTTTAGAGACCACTTGAAAGTTTCCCCTAAAATGAATCCAAGGATGATTTTTTTTCCTTTTCCAAGTCTCCAATTTCCTTCTGATTTCCATTTTGGTGATAAAAGTAACAGATCTCTGTTTTTTGTTTGTTTGTTTGTTTTTTGGACATGCTGGCTGTAGCTCATGAGGAAGGCTTATCTGCTCTCTCCTTTCCTTTGTTATGCTGTTCATGGATGCTTAGCAAGAGATCTGGAGGCATCTGTTGTTTACCTTGACCATTTCAGGAAGGCCCACACAAGGACAGTAGGATTGACAAAGTAGAATCCCATTCTTTCCCAGCTCAAGCTTTACTGCATTGTTTGCTGCTGACATGCAGCTACAACATGACTTGAAGGTCTGGGTTTATCTAGCTTGCTTTCACCATCTTCCCAGTGCCGATGTTGCTAAAAAAGCTTCCAGCGATACAGAGGATAAGAAGAAAAGAGGGGATGGGCAAGTGTAAACGAGACTTTTCAAAAGGAGTTGCTTTCTCCGAGGCTTTGTTAACTAAAGTATGCTTATGTGACACTGTAGGTTTATTTCCAGTCTCTTAAGAGACTTCTAGCCTTGCAAGACTGGAAATTCCCTCCCAGTGTTTTTACTAGGGTTCTTGCCAGCCTTCCAAGCTGACTTCCACGCATGGAACGCCTGGCAATCTCCCCAATTCTCTCAAGTATGCTGCCACCACCCCCCTGAATTAAGAATTACTTAGGCAGAACAGGAGGGACTCTGCCTAATCTCTAAGCGTAAGGAACTTCCACCTCCCCCCTCCCCTGAGTGAGAGGTCCTATGTAGCGTGTGCCAACCCTGGCGTGGAAATGGAGAGAAACGGAGGTTTATAAAAGTGTTTTAATCAAGGCATGCAAATAAACAATATCACACTTGGAAGACCCCCCTCTCCCAGGTACACTTAGTTACAAGAATTTACAAAACAGATATAACAGCACAGATACATTCTTAAGATCAGCCAATTTCCCAAAATAACAACATTAGCCCTAACGCGGCTAACTACTTTATTCTAGTACTCACAGATGTTCTTAGAAGAAAGAAGCCAGGAGACCAGGCATGCCTGCCTGCCTACAACTGGCATAGATCTCATCTCTGTGTGTGTCTCTGTCTCTCTCTGGCCACATGGCCTCTCAGAAGTTTTATTTTCCTCCTTGGAAGGATCTGGAAGCCTCTCCAAGATGCCCGCCTCTTTCCTTTTTGGTTGATCAATTCTCACCTTGTGACCTGTGATGCTGACTCTTTCCTTTTGGTTGGTCAACTCTCACCCTGTGACCCTTGATGTAATCCTAACATCTCATTAACCCTTGGTTTACCTGAAGAGGGAAGTATCTCCCTTTGATAAGCCTAGATAATGGGAAGCCCCATTATCGCAGCTTATACAAGCTGTCTTCTTTTAACAGCTCCTTGACTATTAACACTTGTAAGCTGATTTTCAATGGGCCACTTCATCACACAGGAAACATTTAGGAACTATACTTCCACAGCAGTGGCAGCCTCTCCAGACTATAGTACTGAAGATCAGTCAATCAGACAATAATAGCCAGATTTTTGACACCAGGGTTCTTTGTACATGCTGAAAGGGTCTGCTTTAGACTGTACACCTGCTAAAATTCTCTCTCCTATGGCACTGCCAATGATACAGGAATCCTAATGTCAAAACATTAGCCTTTATTAAATCTAGTTGTAATATTTTATTAGGCTTTTTTTTTAGTGACACAGTGCAAACTTTGATAGGCAAAAACTGCTTCTCAGCCAGCTGATTGTGAAAATGAGCATGAGAGGAAGACATGAAGGACCCAGAATCCAGGTAAAATTGTGGTAACCAGTTAATATGCAAACTCAGAGCAAGGACAATGTTTTTGCAGGAGGCAACTACACTAGTTGCTACATCTGCTGAGTATTGCACCCTTTCTGGCTACAACACCCGTAAGGCGGGAAGCTTTCCCTTGCTCTACATAGCTGCTGGGATTTGTGAAAGACTTATCTCCAACCCACAGGGTGTTTTCGCCCAGAATGTATGCTGCTGTAGATGCAGCCAGGGCTTGTGAAACAAGGCAGTTCATGAGTCATACTATTGACATTCCACTCCCTTGTTTCAAACAGCACAATGGGCCCAAGTGCGCCAACTTTTTTTTTTTTGAAGCCTCTTTACTCTTGCTTCTGGCTTTTTAGTGTACCAAAGTTGCACAGACAAAGATCTTTGTGCTGAGTCATGGCATCAGCTGGGAATGAACAGAAATGGGTGCCCAGTTTAATTCTGCCTTCACCTACTAAATCAATCAGTCAATCAATCAATCAAAGGTTCTCCAGCACTGCTCACCCTCAAATTTGCTTTCTTTCCTGAAGCTCCAGAAATTTTTTGAGACTACAGCCAGTGTCCTGAGACCTGACAAACTTGAACATGCATAAGGATGCCCTGTAAATATTTTATAAATTTAGCAGGAGTTTGCCCCTCGGAATGTATTATTATTTTCATTATTTTCACTCTGAAAAGTAGAACCATACTTTAAAATAGCTGGGTAACACAATAACTAAGGTATGCTTTTAGCAAAAGCCAGCCATTGTCCTGTATGCACTTCTTTGTAATAACTGATGGCAAAAGCTTACTGTATTCTAAAAGCTTATTGGGAAGTTATTGTATTTATTGATTTCCTGTGAAAGAAAAAAAAATGAGTTCATTAGCACTGCACTGGTAATAATCTGCTTACCTTCAGTGCCTTTCAGCTTGTATACTATTCCCCCTGCCCTCCTTTTGGAATGTTCAGTGGACAAATGGGGTTTAATAAATATTCGGGCTGAGAAAACCATTTATCAAAGGAGAATTTGCCTAATAATAGCAACAGCATTTTTTATTTTCTTCCTTCAAGTGTGACGTGACATGACTGCCTAACAACCCCTTAACTAAGCTGTTATGTTGTCTTGCACAATTCTCCTCTTTGCAGTTTCTCTCTGTTTGTTGCATACCATAAACTCGCTTGCCCGGCCAAAGCATTTTCTTGTTATACCGCCTAATCACTCGCTCAGGGATGAGTATGAAAAATCCTTTGTTTATGGATGAAACTACATTTTTTTTCCAAGCCCCTTTATAGCTCAGTGATACTAGAAATCTCTCTTCCTTTCTGGTTTTGTCACATGTGGTTCACTAAAATTAGAGCATCAGTGAGATGTGGTTTGAGTGTTGGACTATGACTTGTGACCAGGGGAAAAAATCTTGGTCTGCATGAGTCAGAAATTACTTGAAGATACACAACCATACACTTTATGCAACCTAAAGTAGTCTACACTGAGGTTAGGTACTTCAAGAACAATGTGGCATAGGAGACAAGCCAGTACTGTTCCCTTGCAACAATAATGTTCCTTTACAACCATATTCTGTTTCTTTAGCCGTTGAGTTGATAACTGATAAGAGTCACATATGGAAAACTGAGAGGTGTCTAAAGAAACCAGGGTGGATGCATAAGGAGTTTTTAAAGAAGCTGAGATTTAAAAGGGACTTGTATAAGAAATGGAAGAAGGATGAAATCAACAAGGAAGAGTACGAGCCAGTAGCTGGAACGCAAATGGAGAAACTCAGAAGGGACAAAGCCCAGAATGAGCTCAAACTCACAAGAAAGGTTAAAAAAAATTAAACATGGTTTGGGACCATCCTGGGAGCAAGACGAAGAACAAAGAAGTGGTAGGTCCATATTGTGGAGAAGATGCAGTTCTATAATGCTCATGGATGATAGAGGGAAAGCAAAATTGTTCAACATTTACTTTGCCCCTGCTTCTCCCAAAGGGAAAATGTATTCGGTTGATGAAAAAAGGAGGACTATATTGGTTGCAAATGACAGAAGTTGTGCACCAACAAATGAGATCTGAAGTGCATTAGTTTGGGGAAAATTGGAATAGCCAAATGTTTAGAAAGTACTGAGGAGAAAGCAGGGACACCACCACCTGTCCTAATCTATTATGTGTAACATTGTGCCATTGGTTTACTCCAGTGGTTTTCAAACTGTGGGGCAGGATCCTTGGCGGTGTGTGTGTGTGATAATGCCTCAAGGGGCGTGCAAGAACTTTTTTGGACATTAATTTAGTACAGTCAGCCCTTGCTAACTCACTTGGGTGGGTGGAGGGAATGGGATGGGACAGGGGAGTGGGAGGAGGGAGGGAAACTTAGGGAAAGGGAGGGGTGGCAAAGGAGAGGAAGCTGTTCTCCATTGATTATTCCACAACTGGATCCAGGTTTCCAGTGCCAGCCCTGCAATCATGAGGGGGCTATCCTCATTTCCTTTCTCCCCCAACCGCCACTTCACAAGCATGCATGCTGGAGAGAAAAAAAAGAACTCTAAGCATGCCCAGAAGGATAGCTGTATTCACCATCTTCTTGCCTCCCTCCTTCCCCCCATCACCCACCACTTGCAAAGCTTCCCTCCTTCCACAATGCAATGCAGACCATGCAATCACAGCCTCACTAGGGAGGAAGGATGGCAAAGATTCCTTTTTGGACAGTTCTTTGTGATTTCCATCCCCCCCCCCGTTCCTGGGGAGCAGAGTTATTGACTTCCATGTGCACAAGTCCCTTTTTGGACAGTGCTTGTGATCCTCCGCTTCCAAGGATTCTGTTGTTAGGTATATATATGGAGAAAAATATTTTTATTCATATACTACATCAAGTGCAGGGAGCAACATCCACAAGCTGATGTAAAGGGGGCCATAAGAGTAAAAATTTGAGAACCATGGTTTACATGTTACATATACTCTCTGGCAAGAAAGTGAAGCAAATGAAAAACGTAGTTGGAATGTTTTTGATTGGTTATATGCAAGATCCTACAATCTCATGCTATTTACTGTCAGTTATAATTATTATTCAGGAAGAAAGCTCACACTAAAGAACTTCTGTGAAGTGTCTGCAGTCTTATTAACACGGGGACAATGTTCAATAAATGTCAAGCATAGTAGAGTGATATGTTACTGGAGCTCCCTCTAGAGAGTAGAAGAAATAATATGTCTGTGTCAATAAAACTAAGCTCAATGCAAAAATTAAAAGGAGATAAATCTTGTCTGTTCTTCATGTATGAGTACAGACAGGCAGTGAGGAAGGAGAAGAATTAAACAAATGAAAAGAAACAAAAGCATAGAGCTGGCTCTCACATAATGCAACCTGGTTCCTTCTAGATGTTTTAGATTACAACTTCCATCAGGCCATTAACATAACTAATGGCCAGAAGTTACAAGGGTTCTAGTGCAAAACATTTGGAGAGCACTGCATTGGAGAAGGTGGGTTTAGTGCTACAGCAATAATCTACATGAGGCCTGGGAATCTCCCCCTCTCTCTTCTGGAGGAAAGAAGAAATGAGCAGGAGTTTAGAAAAGTCCATTTCATAATTGTGTTATTTTTAATCTGTGAAATATAGTTAATCTTAATGATGATTTGTTGAAGCAACCAAGGCATGACAGATTCCCTCTTTAGGTTGGCCCTATGGTTCCAAACCCCTGGGCTCCTGTCACTCACCTTGTCCTCTTTCCCCTCAAGATCCCTACGTGGATCAGGTACTTGGGCCTCAAGGTGATCCCTATGCGGACCAGTGAATGCGTTGTTCTGTGAGCTCACTGGTGTAAGTGTGACAAGGCTCTCGAGCAAAACAGGAACAGTCAAGACAGTCATGAAAAAGAATAAACAAGAAGTTATTAGTACACAGTGAGATCATACATTAACTGCTGAACTATTTAATCATTCACAGTTCCCTCAAGCACTATTCAGTTCTTTCCCCCGCTGACTGTTCAATCTCTATTACAGATTTCTCCTATTGGCCTTCCATCAGAGACAAGCCTCAGTTTTGTATCTTCTCTTCCCCTCGGCCTCTCTTCACAGCTTTTCCTGAGCTATGATTGCTGGCCCCAGCTCCACTTGCACAGCTCCTCCCTTCAGACAAGGCACCTACAATGGTTTGTGAAACTGGTTTGTTTGAACAAATCACCATTAAGATTATCCACAGTTACGTGTGGTGTCCAAGTGAAGCCTAAGCTGCAGTTCATCTAACATGAACCATACTTTCTCTGTTGGACTGCACTTCCCTGCTTCCTCAGAATTGGCTGTATCAGGAATCGGAACTAACTGGTTAAAATTAATTAGCTTGGAAATCTTCTTTAAAAAGGAGCAACTTAATTAAATTTATTTAATTCAAGCAACTTAGCTGGTTGATTTAAGTTGGAATTCCAGAATTAAATTATTAATCAAATTGTTCATTAAATGAGAGACATTGCCAAAGAGCCAACTAATTTTACATTTGCCAGTTGCTTTTTTTAAACCCCAAACCTAGTTTTCTTGGATTTCTGCAGTTTTTCCTTTTCTTTTTTGTTAGTCTCTCAGAGGTGGGATTATAGTTGCAACATCCAAACCCACTGCTTTAGTTAATGATTAGAGTATGGTTAGAGTATAAGGATTTAATTAATTCCAAGGTTAGAAGATGTTAAATCTATAAGTGGTATGAGCAGCTTGGAAAAGGTTGTTCTTTGTATCCTCATGGAATTAATAAGCTAAAGAAAGGGCAGCAATAAGCAAGTGAGAGTATAAGGGAAGGAGAAAGGGAAAGCAAGATAAATGGTTTTGGTGGGGTGGATGGGAAATGGGGTTTTCAAAAAAGACTGTGACGAACCTGATGGGAGGGGGCCTTGACAACAGTGTCTCCTTGGCAACTGAGAGTGTTTAAGCTGATTGGCTGGTGAAAGGGAACCTTGGATAGCCCAGGGGAGGGGCTGGTGGAAAGAGGAAAATAACGGATTTTAACCATCTGGTGTGTGTTTGAAGAGGCGTGTGATTTGTGGTGTGTTTGGAGATTTGAAGAGCTCTGTGGGAGAGAGAACTGAGAAATTGGGTGTACGAAAGATAGTGAGAGAGAGAAGAATGGTGTGCCGTTCATAAACGTTTAAATACAAAACAAATTTAAAGCAACAGTGTTACAATAAATGTTTGAAGTTCTGATAACAGTCTCCCAGAATCTTATTTTGAATCCTGGAATATACACGCCACCAATAATATCATCTTGACCTTAGTGCCAAGAGTACCACAATCTTGGAAAATATAAATCACTGCTGATCCTTACATCTGGGAGAAGGGCAGATTTAGGGAAGGCAGTAAAGGGGGAGAGTCCTGAAAGGAAGAAGCCAAGGGGAGGACAAGAGTAAGGAAGGGACTGCGTTCTCAGAGAGGGAGAACTCAGGCAGACCCGTTTGTCCTGGCCCTGGCTTGATTCAGAGATCTCCCGGGCTGTTCAGTTCTGAGCACAAAGAGGTGTCAGGCTAGGCAGGCCTTGAGTGTGAGGCTTGGGTGTGCCTTTTGCACTCGTGTTTCCGCATTGTGACAAAGACATACAGGTGTTTTCTCTCAAGCTCAAAACAGAGACAAGTGGGAACAGGGATGATAAAACCTTTTCCAGGTCCATTCTGTAAAGTTTCAGTGCAGCCATTTAACCTACATTTAAATGGCAGTTTAACATGGACATAATAGACAAATTCCACTTTCCTAATAGAAATATAATTGAATTAAAATTTAAAGATTTGTGATTATCTAAAGACATTAACACCTTTCTTCTAACTTTTCTGTTGATGAAGCTGATGGGGCTTGCAATCCAACAAAACCCAGTGGGTCCCAAAATTTAATCCCTAAACTAGAACATAACTTGAAGCTTCTAGTTTCCTCACGGCCATGCCAGAATAATGTGGGTCAGTCTAGATGACCTCAGGGTATGAGGGAAAAGCAGTTAATTTTCTCTGCAATTGAAGTCTCTCTGTGTTTGAAAGGAATACAATAGAACTCTCTGAGACAGAATGTTAGGGAGGATGGAATGTGCCTCACTATGCTTTGCAACATTTGTAAGATTACGCTGCAGAATGGTGAGAACCATTCTTTGTGTCAGTTTCCTTTCTTGGACATGTGATGTCTTGCACTGGGAAATGTATAAATTTCTGCGTATGTAAAGGGGCGGGGCTCAGACTTTGGGAATGATCCCACTGAGCCATTGTGCACAATAAACAATTTTCCTTAACCGTGGGTCTCTATCTCTGATTCTGCAACAAGAAGAGCAGTAAAATGTCTTGGGCCAGCCCTGTTTGTAGGGTTGTCAGATTGAAAACTGAAGAGAGCTCCTCTAACTTTAATGGTTATCTAGCAGAGGAAATTTTAGCAGGTATTTCTTGTAATGTAGCCAGGTAAAAAGTAACACCTGCTTAAAATTCCCTCTTCTACGCAACCATTAAAAAAAGGCGCTGTCTCCAGTTTTCACTCTGGTGATTATATGAGGGTTTCGGGACACAAGGAAACTGTTTAAAAGAACTTTGGAGAACTGTATTGGCTTCACTCTGTATATGAACTCCAATTCTTTGTTCTGTTTTTTTAAATTTTAATAGCTTATTTTTATAAATTTGGACTCAGCTGACTAATATAAAGTATTTAACACCCGAACAGAAAACATGCTACCATAAAACTCTACAGGGGTTCTAAATAACCATTGAAACATCTCACTCTTTACTCAGAAAATTTTTAAAGTGGAAAGCAGAAGTGTGTGTGTGAAGTGACAGGGCACTTTATCAGACCTGGGGAGCTGCCCTACCCATATGAGAGAGAAGAAGCAGGCCCGGTCACAATTACCATTAGGAATATATGCATAGTAGGTTTTTCCCTCAGGCTTTGGCTCAGTCCTCTCTAGCAGTTGTATTTCTGGCCATTTCAAACCACATATATAAGATCGCAAAAGTGCCTGCATCTCCACAAATCAAACCAAACCCCTCATGTAGAAAACTAGGACGATAAAGAAGAAAGCTAGACTAGAAGTCTTCTACCATTTATTTTTCCCCGTCAAGTGCTTTCCTTTTCTGAAAGGAAAAGGCATGTCACTCCACCTTATGCACATCGTACAGGACTAACAGTATTTCCAATCCAGCCGACAATTGATAATGCAACTTTTAGATGGCATGAGTTGCTGTCATGGTCAGTGAGAGAAATAATATACATTTTAGTTTCTGCAGTATTATTAACATATATGTATTAGCTTATAAATGTGATACATTTTAGATATGCTTACACATATATTTTGGTATATTTTATATTTAAGCTCCAGTAATACAATAAGTCTAAGGGAAGATTTTAGATAGCAGTGTCAGTAGAGTTTAATTGGGGTGAACAGCCTAATTTTGTTCAGTTAAAGGGTTAACATACTTTTTAAATAAACAGATTTTTAGAACTGGCAGCAGAGCAGGGGGGGGCCCCCAAAAGGTCTTGACTTTTCAGGTGCAGGGAAAGAAATAGATAAAGATGAGGTCCTCCTGTCTTGGGAGGCAAGTCTGAAGGACAAGGCTGTGAGGAGTAAAAGGGGGCCCGGGTTTCCAGGGAAAAATAAAAAGGCCTTTTTATTGTTAACAATTACTTGCGCAAGGACGAAAAATTTGGGAAAAAATTTGATCCCGGGTTAATTTGAGGAAAGTCACTATATCCCTTTTGGTCTTCTGTGTCAGCAATCAATCATTCATTTAGCCAGCCCAATCACAGAAAAAAAAAGATTTTTGGTTAACTTTCCCATTACATCATTAATTTAGCATACACATGTACAAAAAGAGAACAAAGAGTTAGTTAGAAAATGATACAAAATGATGCATGTAGCCAAAATGAGGGAGTATGCTTACCCCCCCTTTGTTCCCGGACGCCTGAGTGAGTGTTGCAAGGCCATTCCTAAAATTTGAGATAAGACAAAGACATCTGCTGTTTCACTCAAAGACACAATTCAATTCGCTTATTTTTCCTATTCAAGTGGCATTGGATTTAACCCCTTCATTCCTCCCTTCATGCTAAATTCAAAACTTTGCAATTTCAAGCGTGTACTATTTCCTACTTCCTTATAGCACAAGTAATATATAACAGCAAACTACACAGCAGCATTAGGATTCACTAATCACACATTACACACTTTTCCCCAATAACGGAGGGGGTCTGATTTGTGCGTAGAGAGGTTAGCTTCCTGGTGTAACCCCAGCAGAAATCTAGCCCCAATCTTCTATTCCTCAGCAGTTGCTGGGTCTGATGTACGACCCCTGGCAGCCTCCGGAGTGCCAGGTATCATTTTACCCCAAGTTCTTCTGCCCCCCCTTTTCTGCAACCACCAGTTAGGCATATACAATAGCTTTGACTTGAGCATTACAGATTAGGAAACACTTTAACATGTAGAGTAAAGACAGGCAGATTTAGGAAAGCCATTATGTTAGTACAAAGTACTTCTGCATCCCGTGCCTTTACCCATACTTTCTTAGGGAACCAGATAATCATGTCCACATCCCTGTAGACTTCAAGAATGATTTTCTAATATTGTATACTTAAAATGCATTTTCCCTTTTTTGCATTCAACTCATTTACATAATGACAACAAGTTGTTTTTAACCAAAATACTGAGTACCCCTTCACAACTGAAGAGATAGTCTAAACCTATTTCATGCTGGGCTGACAGCCAACAACACATCTGCCTTACATGAAAACCAATTCCCTCCTGTTGCCTTTATTGTGAATCCTTTTCATTCTTGGCCAGCCAAACTATATCAATTTGTGCACCGAGTGAAAAGTGATTCCCCCCCAGCGGCCAAATCAATTCACCCCCAGAAGATGAACCATATACCTATTTACCATTGTAAAAACTGGTTGTTTTTCCAGAACTGACTATGGAGGACCAACCCCCTTTTTCTCACACAACTCAATAAAACCAATGCTGTAACTGAAAAGAAGTTAACATTGAGACATTTCCCTGGGCATGCCTATTTGCCATATACACATACCTTCCAATCCCTAGCGATAAAATAGGTAAACCAGACTTCCTGTCCCTCCTATACCTGCATCAATCTTTTTTTTTTCCACATTCAAGATCTGATCATGCATAGAATGATGCATGTTTTTGGGATTTTAGCATCCTGGCCCCCCCAAGTGGGGGTTGTCACTACTACCTGATAGGTCTCCCCCCACCCATGTCCAGGTTCCCCCAATCCTTCACCCATGTCTCCTGGTTTGAGGGGGTGTGCCCTGTGTTGTGGGGAAAAAAACCCCCTATTTTAACATTTTCTCCCTTGTCGTACTCAGAGCTTTCCCTAACGCACTAACCCTTTCCTGTAGAGTTATGTTCCCTTAATCCATCCAAAAGGGCTTTTGCTGAAAGGTGACAACTTTATGACTCTGTGAGGTGTGTACTGCATCTTCTTTCCCCCTCATGATGGGGCTCTAGGAAAAAACAAAAACACTCCTGGTTTCTCTGTTGTGGGCTGCACATGGAATAGAGTGAGAGGTTTCTATAAAATGGGCTAAGAAGATGAATTGTGATATCATGCCACTTGCCCTGTGCTGGCATCCCCGTAAAAAACATAGCCAGGGCTGTTATCTGGGCCATACACGTTGAACTACTGTGTCTTAGGACTTTGACCCCATCTCCTCCACTTCTCCTGAGTTCTGAGGACTGCAGGTGCGCGGTTGTTTTTGAGCCTGTATGATGTGTGGGCTTTTTCAGGGCTGTTGTCGGTCTTTAGCTGTCTCACAGCTTGCATCTCTCTTTTCCTTCTCCTCTGCCTTCTTCAGCCAGAGTCCCTTAACTGCAATTCCACTTCCAAACTGGAGAGGCGCTCTATCGCCTCTCAGAAATGCTCCCCCTTTTTTTCTCCCTCCCCCAAATCAAATGCGCCGTCACCTCTTCTCCCAGCTTGCTTGTGGGGTGCTCCATCACCTCCTCCATCCTGCTGGGACTGCGCCCCGGGAGCCTTTCCCCGTTTTCCCCCTTATTGGGAACTGGTGAGGGGGCGCTACTTTGCAGTTCTGACTCGGCCCTTTCCCGTATTCTCCATACTTCTGCTCCAACGTTTCTCACCAGAATGTCACAACTCCAAGCCCTGTGCTGTTTATGGGGTGAGGAACAAAACTTTTCCTCAACTGCTGACCACTGACATTATTCATGGAGTTCTGCTGTCGTCTTCCCCCAAAAGGATTCTCACCATACATCACCTCTCACTTGGTCCCTGCATATGCCAGTTGGACCATCTATTTGGCTGCCTCTTCCACATCCACCACATATCCACATCCATATCCACATTCTTCTCTGACTGTCTTCACCATCTGTCCAGATTTTCCTCGCCTATGCCTCTTCTGCCCACACTGGGCACATTGGCACACTCCCAGAGACCCTCTTCCTCTTCTGGGGTCTCCTACCACCTCTCCCTCTTCTGACCTCTACCTTATTTTGGATTTTACAAAAACTCACAGCTCCCAGTATTCACAGGCGGTCTCCCATCCAAGTACCAACCAGGCCCGACCCTGCTTAGCTTCCGAATCAGGGCAAATCGGGCATGTTAGGGGGGGTATGGCCATAGGGTCTGAGCCGCCCCCTCTTTTCCCTCTTCAGCCCCTTTTCAGCTCCTGGACTTCTGGCTGCCCTGCTAGCTTTTTCTGTCAGCCACTTGGCTCTGCTGCATTTTATTTCCTCTTTTTGCCCGGTTCTAAAAATTTCCCAAAAATCAAACAAACTAAGGAAAGGGAGGGGGGTATTCCCCCTCTGTCTCTGCCAGCCTTGGCTGCATCCCTCTCAGCCTCTGCTGCTCACATCCCTCGGGCAGCCTTTGCGTCTGCCGCCACTTCCATTCTTCCCCCCCTCACCTGCCTGGCCTCCTTGGCCGGCGCCTGAGGGGGGGGGAGGGCTCTGCCATGGCCATCGCTTCTCCTCCAGGGAGCCTCTTCTCCCTTCTCCCTATCTGCCACACATACTAATGCTGGCAGCGGCTCTCACTCCTTATTGCTGGTATTATTTTCTCCCCTCCCCCTCTGTCTCTTCAGGGGAAGGACAGGCAAACAGGCATGCAGGCACCTGAATAAAAGGGAAACCCGGGGGGGTGAAGGTGGCTGTCTCCTAACAAACTGCCGCTGCAGCTTCAAAGCCTCTGTGGGGGCTCTCTTCTCTGTTCTTTTGCATTGGAATTCCCAAGGGTCCTTGGGGGAAATTTTTTTCAGGTACTACAATTCCCATGTGTTCAAGATTCCTATGTCAACTGCTTTTCCAAAAACTCATTGTCAGATAGAGTGTTGCAACTTTTAAGTCCATCATTCCTGAACTTCCCCCTTCTCCTCCTCCTTTCTATTTGTTGGATTAGAAAGGGCTGGCCTCCCCAAACTGGGCTTTTTCTTTTCTTTTTTTTTTTACAAAGTCAAAAACAACTATTGACAATCAATAAAGTACCTATGAGGCCGTGATACTGGAGCAAAGTTCTATTTTTTTCTTGTGGCTTTTCCGTATAAGTTGCACAGTGTGTCTTCCAATTTAGTAGGTCTGATGTGATGAAGGGCGTATATTAATAACTCTGAACCCGCTGGTAGCCCCCTGACTGCTGAGCATCAACTACCAGCTGATCTGTCTGAGTGGGGCCACTACCTCTTCTTCTTGATTCTTGGGGAACCTGCATATTTATCTCAGAAGGGGAGGAAGTACCGGGAGAGGGCCTTGTGTTTCCCCCAGACTGTTGATTGATGAAGGGATTTGTTGAGCTTCCCAGTAATATCTTTTTCCCCCGGGGTCATTAGTGTTGGCTGGTTGCATAGGTGGAGGTCCAGCACTTGAACTTCTGCTGCTGGCACTGCTAGAACCTCTTCCAAATTCCTTCTGAGTCTTGTCCACCACTGCATACACAGCCTTAAGTGATGGTGAATGGATGGGAATTTGAAACTGACAGCTCATTAAATTTAGTGAAGTTTCCTTTCTCCCTTTTCTGAGACATGAGAGAATTTACTATGAAACCAGACTTTGCTTCTATCATTAAAGGGGGAGAAACTGCCTGTCCCCCCTTTTGGTGTTGGAATCATGAGTTTCCAAACTTTCCTGCTGCCAGTCTGGGCATTAAAATTGCAAAATCAGGCTCCTCGCTTCAAGAGGTCCCAAAAAAGGGGTGTCAGGTTTTCTTTTTTTCTTTCAAGAGGGAGGGGCGAGGGGGGAAATTTCCCGGTGAGTGCAGAGTTCCTTTTTTTCCCTTTTTTTTTCAGATGCAGCTTTTAAACAACAGGAGCTGAGCCCCGTTGCAGGAAATCCCCAGAGGAGAATCTTTTCCAACTCCTGGCATGACTCTCATTATTCAAAATCAACCTTCCCCTTTTCCTACTCTGAGTCGGCAACCATTTATAAAAGGGTAGCCTTTTTCCCCGCTCTTCCTTGAAACCCTTTAACTGTTAATTGCCAGCCCATTAAATCTCCATTAAAGGGGTCAGACTTGGTCCTGGAAAACGCCTTACTTTCTGTCAGGGTGAAACGAGGGCCCCCCCTGCCTGAATTGCAAAATCCCGGCTTTTTTTTTCTTTCCTCTTACACTTAGAGAAGACAATGAGATTCTGCATTGCTTCCTTACTATTTCTCATTAACTCCTGAGGTTTTGCACTGACTTAATTTCTGCCAAATTTCCCCGCCTCTGGCTAGTTAACTTCTGGTTTAAAACAACAGAAAGCCCAAAGGAGGGGCTTAGGAAATGGCTTCAAACGCCGGGGAGACAACTAGAGAGGAAACAAACCATTTTTTCCCCCCCCACTACAACAGCAATAGTAAAGTTTCCACTAAATCCTCCTTTAAATTCTTTAACATACAGCCCAGAGGAGTCTGCCGGCTCTCTCCCCCCCCCATTTCCTCCCAAGTTCTAGACAAGACACAATGGGAATGGGGGTTGCGCACGGGTGAAATTGCCCCCTCCCCCCCCACACCCAAAAGGGGGTTTTTACTCCAGTCACTCTAATATTGACCTAGCCATCTGGACTATCAACAGCATGGATGTAGGAACTGCAATATTCACTCAAATCATACTCGCTTCTTTCATTTAGACAAACAACTTCCCCCCAGGCCCATTAAACCACAACTGAGACGTCTCATTTATTATTCCGCCTTACCAAGAGTTTTCGGGGTTTCGCTCTCCACTGCAGAGAGGTACTCGGCCGAAACTTGGGGAGTGATCATTTCCCCCCTTCCCCCTCCCAAACATGAGGGGGGTCTACTCACCAGAGGGCCATGGGAGGCTTGGTTTCCAGCTGTAACCCGAGGTCCGTTGACTGGATCATTGTCGCCAGGGACACCACCACTCCCCAAACCAAACCTCTTCGACAAAAGGTCGAGGGCGCCCTGGGTTTTGTCAGGGGGGCCGCAATCCCCGATGTCCAAACGTCCGTCAAGGGGACAGAATAGCCCCTTCCCCCGTTTCCCGGCCAATGCACCAGAAATGTTGTGGCCAGAAAGAGACGAAGACCAGGTTTCCAGGGAAAAATCAAAAAGCCTTTTTATTGTTAACAATTACTTGCGCAAGGACAACAAATATTCAGGAATTGTCATGCAGATTAACTGAGGTAGCATCACTATATACCTTTGGTCTTCTATGTCAGCAATCAATCATTCATTTAGCCAGCCCAATCACAGAAGAAAAAGATCTTTGGTTAACTTTCCCATTACATCATTAATTTAGCATACACGTGTACAGAAGAGAACAAAGAGTTAGTTAGAAAATGATACAAAATGATGCATGTAGCCAAAATGAGGGAGTATGCTTACTCCCCCTTTGTTCCCGGACGCCTGAGTGAGTGTTGCAAGGCCATTCCTAAAATTTGAGATAAGACAAAGACATCTGCTGTTTCACTCAGAGACACAATTCAATTTGCTTATTTTTCCTATTCAAGTGGCATTGGATTTAACCCCTTCAACACTACATTGTTATAGTGCTATTATTCCACTTTCAACATCCTGTGGAATCCTGAGGTTTGCAGTTTAGGGAGATGCATTTAGAATTCTCAGCCAGAGAGCTCTTTGACCTCAATAAACTACAAACCCCAGAATTCCACAGATTGTTGAAAGTGGAATAATAGCACTATGGCAGTGCAGTGTGGTAATGGCAATTGTCTCCAGAACTGGAGTATCAGAGCCATGGATGGACCTATGTTCCTTGAACGTAAATCCTATACTAAATTTAAATAAAAAATGTTTCTGAGTAAGCAAGCTATCATTTTACTCCTGGCTTCATGCCTTTTGTAAAGGTAGACTCATCTTGATGTACTTCAAAATGGAAGTTTCCTAGCAGAACCAATTGAAAGGCAGTGTATAGTTATTCCATCTCATTAGCAGATGTTTTTCTGGAAGGAAGGAAGGAAGGAAGGAAGGAAGGAAGGAAGGAAGGAAGGAAAAGTCAGTAAGTAGGTGAGAAATCTCAGGAAAGTTACAGATAAAAGAGACTGTCATCTTGTCCCACCCTAGAATACCATTAGTAAGGTAAGGGTGATTGTACAATGAAAGCCTTGGGGAAAAAGAGAATCTTGCGTGCTACTCCAATTTTTTAAAAATGAAGCAAGAAATAGATCCACATATAGAGAGGAATGGTCCTGTAAAATGGGATGTAAATCAGTAGAGCACATCTGAAACATTTATAGGGGAATGAATGAAGTTCCAAGCTTCTATAACCTAGCACAGCCATAAAGCACATGTTGTCTTAGAAATTGTTCACTGATCAGTATTTCTTATCTGCCACAGTCTGTTCTGAAGATATTTAAGGCTGAGAGTGATTTTCTTCATTTCTTGCAATAGTAACAACAACCTTTGACATCTGGCCTTCTAAGTCATCTGAATGTTTAATCAAGCACATGCAAAGCAAATGGAGAGGCTTTATCATCATGTGGGTTATTTGTGACTGCTGGGCTGCTGGCACTGACAAAGAACCTCTTTATTGAGCTCCCTATTGCTTTCTCTAAGCAGTGACGGCTTCTATTCTGAGAGAGAAAAAAATACACAGAAATTGGTTTTAACCCTAAGAATGCGAGAAAACGTTCTGCTCACTTTGATTGTGTATTATTCTCTAGCTGCCCTTTCAGGTCCTTTACTTCTTTACAGAATGGGAGAAATGTTATGCACTTTCTCAGCTTACATGTTGTTTAATAGAGTACAATCATATGCCTATTTGCACATATTTCTATTCAACTCATAACATCGGCATAAAACTGCAGTACTATGTGTGGCTGCTCAATAGAAATAAGACCTGTTGAATTCCTGCCAGAGAGAGCAATCTCATAGAGGTGCACAGAACAGTAGGTCCCATTGAGTTTTATAACACTTACAGGCCAGGGATATAGGTTTGCAGCATAAAGCACATGCATATAATACATCCCTATACCCATGAGCACACATACAGCAGTGGAAAGGATGCTCTTGCTGGTCTCGGAGGAAAGAAAACCAGTGATACACTGCCTAGTACAACATACCAGGTCAGAGGTGTGAGGGCAGAGCATGGAGCCTTATAAGGTGGGTTATCATGGGGGTTTCTTGGAAAGATTTGTTCAGAGGGGGTTTGCCTTTGCCTTCCTTTGAGGTTGAAAGTCTATGACTTGCCCAAGGTCACCCATTGACATTATATGGCCAAGGAGAAATTTGAACCCTGGTCTCCACAGTTAGGCCATTTCTGTACTAGACAGTTATAGTGCTGTTATTGCACTTTCAACATCCTGTGGAATTCTGGGGTTTATAGTTTACTGAGGCTAAAGAGCTCTCTATCTGATAATTCTAAATATCTCTCCTTAAACTGCAAACCCCAGGATTCCATAGGCTGTTGGAAGTGGAATAATAGCACTACAACTGTCTAGTGTGGAAATGGCCTTATAGTCCAGTGCTCAAACCACTATACCATACCGGCTGTGAATACCAGTCTTGATTATTCCCATTATTAAAATTTTTGTATACAATTTTAATTAATTTTTAAAATTTTGTTTAGTACTGGGGTAGTCAAATAGTATTTTTTTAAATACTATCTAATTTTTTACTTCAATTTTCAAATATTACCAGTATGCCTTCCTATCTAAATAATTTTTAAGTTCTATTTGATTATCCCTAGTATTTTTTTTAAATAGACATATTAACTCTGCTCGTTTAACATAATGTCTAGTTTGGTCCAGAGCTGGGAAGAATTTCTGTTGGAGGGCTCCAAGTCTCAGAACGTCCCCAACCGCCATGGCTGTGCCGGCTGGAGGATTTTGAAACTTTTATCCTAAGAAACCATAATGTTTCTAAGCTCTGATTAGGCTATCAGTCTGCTTACCTATGTAAATATTTAGGAGAGGTGTAAGATAAGATAATTAGAGATCATGAGTATAGACTTTGGAGCGAAGGAGAAAGAAAACAAAGATTCCATAAACTGAGCTTTCTTCCATAAGGAAAGGTCCATAGGTTAAATGGACCTTTCTTTTAGGAAAGATTACATTACATTACATACTCTAAGAAATTTTTAGATTGCACACAATAACAGAACAATATGTCCTCTGTATTGTTCACATACATCAGTCAGAAAGGCCCCTTACTGGTGAAGCCTACCTTTTCTCCAGGAGTACCTAGACATTCAATGCTAAACTGTTCAAGCTACTAAGGGAGGTGATGGGGCAGTGGGGATGGTGGAAACCGAAAGAACAGAAGCCATTCCTTTGCCTTTAGCATTTCACGCTAATTAGCCTGTTCAAAAGCTGAACTGCCAGGAATTCAGACTCGTGATAGTCATGAGAGCTTGCTGTCCTACAGGGGATATGTGAAAAAAAAGTTTACAAAAAGGATTGGGAGGAAAAAAAAATCTTGTGATACTTTTAGCACTCAGCCACAGTCTACATCTGTGTAAGCAGGTAAGTCGTATAACTTCTTGCTCCTGATTTCTGCATTAAGTTTTTGCTTTGCTGGAGTTTCTCTGACTCTGAAAGCTGTATTTGATACAGAAATGCATTGTTTCACTTGTGGTATCTTTAAAACAGGGCTTGCTTATTGTCCATAGCAAAGGTTGTGTGCTGCTTAGCTAAAATGGAAGATTGTGACTCTGCACACAGGCTGTTTAAATCTCATGGCATTTAATCAGATTTAAATCATGTAACTGTGCAAGATTGCAATGAATGTGTTTGTCTGTCTGTCTTTCTGAAAGTGAAATCTTAGAAATCAGATTAAACTATTCAGTTTGATTTGATAAGGATGGTTAATTTTCTTTGCCTATTTATATAAATGACAAGCAGACAAATCAGTTAGAAAGTTTTCATTGTGGAATTAGGAGAACCACAGAAAATTGCAGAGCAAGAGGAACTCAAGGCTGTGTTGATTGAATAGATATAGTTTATGCTGCTTGCAGAGCTGAATTCATCACACATCCTACCAAAAACAGTAAGGTTTTTAAAAAATATGTTATGTTACAGTGCTTTTCTTTTTCTAGATTACAGATAACAAACTTTTGTATTTGAGAACTAGATAGTTTATTTCCAGATAGTTATTTAGGAACTGCAATTTTATTTTAACATGTGTACGTGTGTGTGTGTGTGCGTGCATGGAATTGTTCTGTACAAATGCACTTCCCACTCCCAGAGCAATGTGGGTAACCAAGTTCCATTAAAATGCTTGAAACCTAGCTGTAAGACTAATCTGAGATGGAGGAATGCTTTTTGAAGAGGTTTTGTTGGGCAACCGTACTTATCTGAAAGATGACTTTTCTTAAGGGGTCCAGGTAGTGTTTTCTGACTACTTGTGTCCTATTTTTACGACTTAAAAAATTCTGTAAAGGAGTGCTAGTGAGACTAGCTGCATAATAATGTTCGATGGGTAGTGATAGGGACAATCTGTCTGGAAGTATGGCCCAGGCTTAGCTGGCCACATGGCCCAGACCTAGCTGAGCATACTACACAAATTTAAAGCAAAGGTGTGGCATTAAAATACATTGCCTGACAGATGAACAATACATGGTCCATGGATTGCATACATAGTCCCATCCCTTTTGAAACCCACACAGGAGCTGCTTACTGCTGAATTTGCCACATTAGTGATGGCAAAAAGTGTGACATCCCCTGTGGAACAAGACTTAGACCCTTTCCGCAGCTTACCTTTTTCGGCGCTGGGGTGCGGGAATTGCGCAAGCAGCTTCCAGTGAGAGGCTCTCGCATCCCCGCTACTTCAGCTCCACATGAGGTGCCTGCTCTTGAGCAGGTAGCACTAGAGTCCCGCCTCTTCCTTCTGCAGTGCAGCCTGGGACTTTCCCAGGCAGCGCTGGGGCAGGAAACGTGACCGCCGTGGCTCCGGAGGTTCTGCACACACGGCAAGTGTGCATGGGGCCCTGGAGCAATGCATGATTGCGCACCATGTTTGGCAGAAAGCCGAAAATGAAAAAGTGCATGAGCGGCGCCTGCCCTACCCTACAGCGTCACGCGGTTGTGAGTGCATTGTGCAGATTGCTCCTCACAATCGTGCAACGCTCCAGGCGCCCTTTTGCATGGCAAATGCTTCTGCTTCAGTCTCGTTTCCGCGGGGGGGCAGTGTGGGAAAAGTTTCCAGAGTGTCGACCCTGACCGGGGGGCGGAATCCCAGCACCTTTGTCTTCTGCGCCAGGCGCAGCTCGCCCTCCCAAAAAAACACTGCCTTGTGGCCCCCCAGCCCTTCTGCAGCACCCCCCTCTGTGGCGAGTGGGGCAGGGGCTGTGGCGAGGAGGGGGCCTGTCCCCCATGCTGCCACTGCCCCCCCAAGCTGGTCCATCAGATGGGAGGTTCTCCCAGTAGCGGAGAAGGGGAGTGATTTCAGTTATTTCTGAACAGGGGGCAGGAGGACACGAGCATGTGGCTCGCACTTGCGCACCAGCACTCCTGGGCCTTTTCCGCATGTTACCTTATTGCAGAGGTGGGGGGGTGCCGTTTGCGCAAGCAGGTTCTTGCACAAGGCGCTCTCTTCGCTGCTCCTTTGTCCCGCAGCTGGCTTCCTGGTCATGCGACCGCCCCGCCCCTTCCTCCCCCAGCGCAGCCTACAGCTCCCAGGCTGCACTGTGGAAGGAAGGGGTGGGGCGGTCGCACAACCAGGAAGCCAGCTGTGGGACGAAGGAGCAGCGAAGAGAGGGCACCCCCCAATTCCACGATAAGGTAACATGCGGAAAAGGCCCAGGAGTGGTGGTGCACAGGAGCAAGCCATGCGCTCGTCTCCTCCTGCCCCCTTTGGCAGGAGCGCGTGCGGCTGCATGCGCTCCCACCAAAGGGGGCAGGAGGATGCGAGCGCATGGCTTGTGCTTGCACACCACCACTGAGGAGGGAATGGAGCCTAAGACCATTGGAAATACAACCCACAGGTTGAGAACCGCTGACCTAGTGGGTTTCCATGGCTGAGCAGGGAATCGAACGCTGGCCTCCAGGGTCATAGTCCAACATTCAAACCACTACACCATGCTGACTCTTCCTAATGGAATGCTCCTGGGCTTAAAAACAAGGTCTGTGCACCTTTTTTTTTTAAGGAAAAGGAAAAATGCATGGGGTTGCCATCACCCTATCAAATTCAATATTGGGTCCGCTGCTTAAAATGCATCCTCTAGTTCAGTCAGGGAGAGTTCTTCAATTTTGCTATGCTTCTCCAAACTAAAATATTTTCTTTTCCTAAAATAATATAAGCACAGTCATTTTAACTACAGCATATAAAAATGAGAATGTACTTTACACTGAAATTTCACAGCCAGATTTTCCTTTCAAACCAGTAGCTTGCGCTGTACCAGAATCCTGTTGTTGACCTATGCTGATATAATCTGCAGTTACATAGGAACTATAGCCTAAATTTCAGGAGGAGGAACTGGCAAAACCATCTCTGAGTATTCCTTGCCTAGGAAAACCCTATGGAATTCATGAGGTCACTGTAAACCAACAGGTGACTTAAAGGCACACATGCATACACACAAGTTCTTCAATGGGAATTGTGTAAGGAGGCATCAAATACCGTATTTTCCGGCGTATAAGACGACTGGGCGTATAAGACGACCCCCAACTTTTCCAGTTAAAATATAGAGTTTGGGATATACTCGCCGTATAAGACTACCCCTCTTCCAACGCCCTCCTCGGCTCTCGCCCGCTTTCCCCTCGTTGGCCACCTCCGCTGGGGCTGGGAAGGAAACAAAATGTTTGCCTGAGCCGCCGCAGCTGCTTCCACCAAGGGAAGCAGAGGAGAAGAGGGAAGAGGGCAGCACCCCGCGCCCGGCTCTTTGGGGCTGGGGGGCCTGGGGGGTGGGTGCCCAGAGGGGAGGAGGGCGGGGGAGGCCGGCGTCGGCCCTTGCCCTCCACTTGACCCACCAGCCTGGAGGGAAGCCCTCCTTTCCCCCCTCTCTGCCAACTTGGCCGGACTCTTCCCCACCTCTGTCCTCGCCCAAAACGCCGCCGCTCCCCCTCGCCTCAGCGCTCCCTGGCCTGGGAGCTGTAGGCGGGGGTGGGGGTGGAAGCGGGGAGGCAGCGCAACCGGCGCTCGCGCGAGGGGGAAGAGCGGCGAGTGCAAGGAGCCTCGCCCAAAACGCCGCCGCTCTCCCCCCGCCTCAGCGCTCCCGGGCCTGGGAGCTGTAGGCGGGGGTGGGGGTGGAAGCGGGGAGGCAGCGCGACTGGCGCTCGCGCGAGGGGGAAGAGCGGCGAGCGCAAGCCGCTCCCCCCCCCGCATCTTCAGGTAAGTGCACAGCACCACCCTGGGTGGTTTCATACGGTGGCCGCCTACTGTGGGGATGCGGCCGCGGCCATTTTTGAGCTGCCCCCACCGTATGCGGCGACCGCAAAGATGACACCCGGCGTATAAGACGACCCCCAACTTTTGAGAAGTTTTTCTTGGGTTAAAAAGTCGTCTTATACGCTGGAAAATACGGTACCTACTTATGCAATGCCTTTCCCCAGATGCATAAGGGCAAACCAGAAAGCTCCTGAGCGTGCAGGTGCTACTGACCACTAATTGACCAGAAGGGTGTACTTGTGAGACTGTCTGGTTGCCCTTGCACATCACTAAAGAAAGGTTGTCCGGGGGGAGGATGAAGACTGTTTCACAACCAATTAATGGTTGGGGGCAGAACTGTGCCTGGGAGAATTTGGAAGGCCTTTTCTCCTGCTTTTCTGCCCCATAGGTCCATTGGGAGTGGTCCACTAGGATCTTGGTTCATGAACTTATCATAGGGTTTTCTTGACAAGGATTATTCAGAGGAGGTTGGACATTTTCTCCTTTGAGAACAAGAGAAAAAAATATAGTATGTGGGACAATGAGCTAATTTCTATTTCCTGAAATCGTCACATGCTTAGAGGTATCTTAAGCTGAAAAAGACAAAAACATAAACATTTAATTATAAATATTTCTCCTTAATGGTCAACACACTAACATTTTCTTGGGGTTAAGGGGCTAACATCAACGTCTTCATCATCATCTTAGTTTATGTCCCTCCTTTTCCTCAAGACTGGGACTCAAGGTGGCTTACCCATTTTTTTTAAATGTGTTTTTATTGTAGGAAGGTCAATGAAACATTCCCATACAGAAACATTCCAATACAGAAAAAGAAATATGAAACTACAAAGAGAATAATTCATATAACTTGAAATATTACCAGGTGCTAATAATTGATATGTTGAACTAGAGGATCTAAATATTATTGCTTTACTTTTTTTCCTTTCTTATTTTTTAAAAAATATCCAGAAAAGAATATATATATATATATATATATATATATATATATATGTAATAAAATAAAAAATATAAAAAGTGAAGGGAAAAAAGAAAAGGAAGTGGGGGAGTAAAGGAGGGGGGAGGGGGGAGATGGGGGATAACATTGGCACATCATAATTGTTGATTACATAATTTTCTTGTAGGATCTGTTTATTTCAATATATTTGTAGGATTCTAACTATTCATAGCTGAAAAATTTTTCTGTCTAATTCTTGCACTTTTGTCACATTTTATCCAGCTATATTTTTCTCTTCTCAGTCTAAAAAGTTAGCTATTGCTAATTGACCCCTGTTATTTTTCAAATGATTAATAACAGGTGACCAGTCCTTAACATACGATTCCATTGGTTTTTGTCTTAATAAAGTTGTGAGTTTATCCATAGTTGCCATTTCTATCAATTTAAATGTCCATTCATCGACATTTGGTAATTTAGTTGTTTTCCAATATTTGGCAAATATAAGGCGTGTGGCTGCGGTCATATAAAACATAAGTTTCCCGTGTTTTTTTCCCATTTTCTCTTCTGTCATTCCCAATAAGTATGTTTCAGGTGTCATCTTAAATTAATTGTCTAATATTTTTTCAATATTTTGGTGGATTTTTTCCAGTATTTTATTGTTGCGTGGCATGTCCACCACACATGATATAAAGTACCTGTGTCTTTATTACATTTCCAACACTTCGAATCATGATTCTTGAACATCTTAGAAAGCTTTATTGGGATGATATGCCATCTGTGATGCATTTTATATATATTTTCTTTTATATTTTGGTTGGCTGTATATTTCACTCTTTTATTCCATGTTATTTTCCATTGTTCTAAATCTATTACATGGCCTATATTTTGGGCCCATTTTATCATAGAATTTTTAATAGTCTCGTGTTCTGTTTCCCATTTCAAAAGTATCTTATATATTTTCACTATTGACTTTGGTTGGTTCTTTGTTAATATTAGACTTAGTTCTGATTTGTCTTTTTGAAATTCGTTGATTTTTTATTCTATTTTCCATTTCTCCTGCAGTTGCCTGTATAACAATCAATGGCAATTTATACCGTCTTCTTTTAGTTCTTCTTGTGTTTTTATAAGTATGTTGTCCTTTTGGATTTTGGATACATTTTTAAAAGTAATCCACTTCCCATGCAGTATGTTTTCTTTTTTATAGTATGCCTTATGCGGTGAAAGCCATAATTGTGTATGTGGAAAAATTCTAGGTTTTAATTTTTTCCAGATCTTTAGCAAAGGATTTCGTATATAGTGGTTGTGATAATGTTTGTGGGCTTTATCCAAATTAAACCAAAGATAAGTGTGGCATCCTAACGGTAGGTCTTCTCCTTCTATTGTTTGTAAATTGTACCCATTCTTTAACCCAATCAAGACATGAGGCATAATAGTATATTTTCAAATTGGGAAGTCCAAAACCTCCTTTTTCTTTAGTATCATATAAAATTTTTAATTTTATTCTCATTTTTTTTGCCTTCCCATATAAAATGAGAAATATCTTGTTGCCAGGGTTTGAATACTGATTCATTGGTAATAATCGGGATTGTTTGAAATAGGAAAAGAAGCTTTAGTAAAATATTCATCTTGATGGATGCAATCCTATCTAAAAAAGATAATTTCATGTTGTTCCAATTTCTCAAGTCTGTCCTAATTTCCTTCCATACTTTATCATAGTTGTTTCTGAACAAATCTGAATTCCTTTTAGCCAGCTGGATGCCTAGATATTTTACCTTATTGGTGACATTATAACCTGAAATCATATTCAACTGCTTCTCTTCATCCTTGCTCATATTTTTAGTTACAGTATTAGTTTTTGATTCATTAATTTTGAGGCCAGTAGCCCTTTTGAATTCTTTTAGATGGTATTTAAATTCTTCAATTGATTCTTTTGGATCTTCTAGTAACACTACTATGTCGTCAGCAAATGCTCTAACTTTTAATTCTTTATTTCGTATTTTCACACCTTGAATTTTCTTATTAGTTTTTATATTTGTTATCAACACTTCTATAGCCAATAGAAATAGTAGCGGGGACAGGGAGCATCCTTGTCTTGTTCCTCGTTGAATATTGATCTTTTTCGTTTTTTCTTTATTTATTATAATTTGCACTGTTTGATTGTCATAAATAGTTTTTATTCCTCTCAAAAAAATTTCTCCAATTTTCTTTAGATTTAATATCTCAAATATGAAATTCCAACTTATGGTGTCAAAAGCTTTTCCTATATCAAGAAAGATTAGAGCCATTTTCTTGTGGATTGTCTTTCAAAATATTCTAATATATTTATAATTATCCTCAAATTATCTTTCAAATACCTATTTGGTGAGAAACCTGCCTGTTCCATTTGAATTGAGTCTTTTAAGATTTTTTTTAATTGAGTAGCAAGGATCAAAGTGAAGATTTTATAATCGATGTTCAATAGAGATATTGGCCTATAATTTTTAGTTAGCAGAGAATCTCTGTCCTCCTTATGAATTAATGGAATATTGGCTTCTCTCCATGTTCCCAGAATTTTCCCTTCCAAAGTTGTATTCATAGTGGTTTGAAGTGGAAAAATTAATCCATCTTGAAATATTTTATAATATAGATTAGGGAAACCATCTGGACCTGGTGATTTACCCTTTTTACTTTTACGAATTTCTTCTGTTATTTCCATAATGGTTATTGGTAGGTTTAACTGAGATCTTTGTTCTTCATTTATCTCTGTTATTTTCAAGTCCTTTAGGTATTCTTGTATATTTTCAATATTAGTCCTTTTTGCTTTATACAAATTTGAATAGTAATGATAGAAGACTTTCTTGATTTTTCCAACATCTGTTATAATCCCTTCTCCAGATTTTATTTTGGTAATTAACGCTCTATCTTTTTCCCCTCCTCAGTTTTGTTGCTGACCATTTTCCAGGTTTATATGCTCATTCAAACTGGTTTTGTTTCAGATACAACATTTTTAACTAATTTCTGTTGTTAAATCTATATCTAGCTGAGCTTGTAGAGCTTTTATTTCTTTTTGGAGGGTCTTATCTGCTGCTTTTCTTACTAATTCCTTCTCTTTTACTTTAGTTTAGTCAGTAATATTCTCTAGTTTTTCATTTCTCTTCTTTTTCAACTCAGCATTTTTTTGCATAAAAAAGCCACACGACTGCTTTACTTGCATCCCAGATAACATCTATGCTTGTATCTGGCTTATAATTTTCAAGAAAATAAAGTTTTAAATTTTCTTTGGATTTTGCAACTATCTTTTCATCTTGCAAGATTCTTTCGTTCAGGCGCCATCTATATTCTTCTTTTTTTAATGATAGAGTTATTGCATTATGGTCAGATAGGGTTCTGGAGAGAACATCCATTTTAGCTACATTCTTACAAAGTGCTGTTGAGATCAAGAACAAATCAATTCTTGTCTGAGAAGAACGTAAATTCTTTAACATCACCATACAAGTATCTCCATACGTCTAACAAAGTAAAGTTCTTCACCATTTTATCAAACGATATGGTGGCTTACCCATTTAAAAGATTATAATTAAAACATTTTAAAAATCAGCATTAAAACTGAATAAAATTCTTAACCATGTTAAAACCATTCTCTTTTTAAAAAATACAATTTAAAACAATATAGTTCTTACTGCCTTTTCTTTAAAGGCATTCAATTCTAAAAGCCTGTGTATATAAATAAATCTTTGCCTGCTGATGGAAGGACAGCAAGGGGAGTATTCTAGCCTTCCTAGGGTGAGAGCTATAAACCATATATGCCATGAATCTGTCAGCCATTCATGATTGTCAAGGATTACTTCTTACTTTGAATCCTCATCCAATATTTGAGACGACGATACCGTAGAAATACAGTACAATTCCTTATTTTTATTTTTTAAAAAGAATGTACTTTTGGAACACCATAGTCATAGAACAGAAGCACAGAGCCTTTGCTCTTCAGGTGTGTTGACAAGCAATTTCTATCAGCCACATCAAGAACAGTCAATAGTAAAAGACTGTGGGAGCTGTTGTCTCTAAAATAGGGAAGACCAAGCATTCCCTACCACTGTTTTACTGCATCCCTGTTATTTCAGTGGTGAGGGAGCAATACTGTCTGCTCTGCTACATTGGCAGCACTGAGGACTTTAGCAGAGTTGTCTTCTGCAACTGTGGGACTTGACAGAGGAGCATTTTCGCCTCTATGAGACTATATATGCTGCTGGAGAGTTCGCTTTCTGCCTTGCATATGAAGACTATTATGGGATTGTATTGTACGCATTGGTTAATCTCTTTGTTCACTTCGTAGGTGTGACTTCTGCCAAACAAGATGCCCAGGGGAGATCGTTATTTAGATGGCAGCTTTGGCCGAGGAAAGAGATACACTTCTCTTTCTACAGAAGAGTAAGCAGAGCACCCAATTTAAACATAAAAGATTTCAATTCAGTTTCAAATATGATTTTCTCCCTCTTAATCCATGCTGACTCCTTAGTACAGGTATATCTCAGAAGTAAATGTTTTCCTGGGCATTACTTCTTTAAGAGAAGTACTTCTTTAGGAGAAAATCATTACTTTAACAGAACACGTTTCTTCTTTAACAATCTGGTACCAGAGGTAGAAATAACATGGAAACATGGATAGGTCCTGTGTGTGTATGTGCCTTCAAGTTGCCTGTCGACTTATGGCAACCTCATGAATTTCATAGGGTTTTCTTAGGCAAGGAATACTCAAAGGTGGTTTTGCTGGTTCCTTCTTTTGAAATATAGCCTATAGAACCTGGTTTTCATGAGAATCTCCCATCCAAGTACTAACTAGGGCTGACCCTTCTTCCCTTCCAACATCAGACAGGCTCTGGTGCCTTTAGGACAGTGGTTCTCAACCTGTGGGTCCCCAGATGTTCATGGACTTCAGCTCCCAGAAGCCCTGAGCATTGACCATAGTGGCTGGGGCTTCTGGGAGCTGAAGTCCACGAACATCTGGGGACCCACAGGTTGAGAACCACTGCTTTAGGATGTTTAAACCACAGAATAAAATAGTTCAATATGTTTCAGAAAATCTTTTATTCAAAACTAATTATACGCACATGCAAAATGAAACAACCAGGTCTCTGTATGTTTAAAATTCTAGTTCATATTTAATCTTGTATGTAAGACAAGTGTTTGCCTGTAAGAAGACAGAAGACACCAAGATCCTCCTTAAACCATCCTCATTTACTAATTAAAATAAAATGTAGCAAATCTGGGTGAGGCTTTGGCTGTCCTGAAAATTATGTAATGGGAGGTCATAACTTCTGGAGTGTGAGAAATGAGACGGACATGAAATATAAAAATCAACTACTTTTTTGCAGTATCAAGGAGAATGTAACAGCTTGTTAGACAACATGGAGAATCAACAAATCTCAAAGGCCTTAGGGATTTGGCACCGCAGTCTTGCCAGTCATATTCTTTAGGCCTCTCAAAAAATAGAAAGTGTGGAAATATGCTGTTAACACTTGCTTCTTCCCAGGTGAAAAAGTGTCAGGAATCTTCGTGCTAAGAGAGCTCTGGTAAGGGGAGGGAGTAATGTTATATCCCCATATAAGGGGATTCTTGTTTTAGGTACTTATCAATTTTGTATTTTGTATTACAAGGTAATTACCGAACAGGAGGCACCAGGTATTCATTAATGCTTGTTATCATATCATGTGTCCTGTTTAATAAAAAATTCCTTACACTTGTACTTTGGTGAGAACTAAGCTCCATCATATGTGGAGCTAGTGTATAAGAGGTTGTATACTATATTGTATGCAGTCAGCCCTCCACATTTTGTGGGTTTCACTTTTGCGGATTTGATTATTCATGGATTATTTGCTGTCACCTCTGCTGCCTCCCTATGTCATTCGTAATAGGGAATGCAAGCTCCTGAGACTGAGAAACTGCAAATGAGGCTTGTAAGTCCCAATTAAAAATGTGTGGGGCAGCAGTGCAGGTGGCAGTAAGCCCCACCAGCCACCCCCTTCTGCCTTGGGAAGGAACCCTGATGCCTCAAAGGAATCCTGGGTGAGTTGAATGTGGTGATGATACCTTTTGTGTGTGAAATATGGTTTTGGAAGACCTAGAGTTATTCTCGGTTTTTCCACTTTCATGGGGTCTTGTGCCCCTAACTCTAGAGCACGTGGAGGGATGACTATGCTCATGTCTAGCCTAGTGTTGGCAAAGACAGAAGGCATCAACTGAAAGCTATGTCTATCATAATGATTTCCTTTTTTTTTTTTAACAGGGCTGCAGGTATTGGACTTCTTGTTGTGGTTCTTGCAGCTTTAGTGATCATTGGCTGTTGGTATTACAGAAAGCGCAGGGGTTATAAAAACCTTTTGGTAAGGATAAACTGGCTTTCTACTGCCCTGTTTAAGATTGCATTTATTGCTCTAGTTGGCCCATTAGACCCACCAGATTTAGACAGTGCTTAATTTCTAGGAAAATGTGTTGTGATTCAAGTCTTATAATCCCTACTTTCTGATCCAGAAGTCCTTAATCACTGATGCATAAGGACACTTAATAATTAATTAATCCATGAGACAAACACACCCTACTCAAGGGGACTTCCATACGCTCCCATTGCCTATATTCAAGTGTTAAACCTAGACATATGAAACAGATGCTAGAGCTGAGTCCTGGCAAATTTTAAACCTTTGGCTGAGTTGTGAGAATGCACATGACAACCTAAAAATGTTCTGTATGAATATAGCGGATGGTGTCACATAAAATGGTTTCTTGGTTCGATAAATTTATTTCCTGCCTTTCCTCCATCATGGAGTCAAGGAGTTCTACATGAGGGTCAAAGTGGTCTCCCATTCAGATATACACGAACCTATTTAGTTTCAGGATAGGCATGTACCACCATATCAGAACAAGGAAATCCTCACTTTCATAAGTAATATTAAGAGGACATTTATATATGCACTTCACCTGTTTGCAAATGATAACGCAGGATAGACTGTAGAAGATAAATGGAAGGAACATTCTAGCCAG
The DNA here is from genome assembly GCA_948472985.1 of Iguana delicatissima. NCBI lineage: Eukaryota > Metazoa > Chordata > Lepidosauria > Squamata > Iguanidae > Iguana > Iguana delicatissima. The sequence continues at coordinate 1,013,288 of CAOKZL010001145.1, forward strand.
TGTCATTTTTAAATTGTTTTTATAGACAGAGATAAGCCATAAGGACAGATGCAAGTTGTCATTTGCCAGCAAGGCCATTTCTACTTGCGGCAGCCTTGTGAATGAGAGGCTTCTAAGAGCCCTGGTTGTCAACTGCCCAGCTCAGGTCTTGCAAATGCAGGGCCATGGCTTCTTTGATTGAAACAACCCATCTAGCCTATAGGGTAGGCTTTCTCTTTTCCTATAGCTGCCCACTTTACCAAGCATTGTCATATTTTCTATGAGCAAGGCTCATGTGCAAAACCAATCAAACTAGCCCTCGTTTGTCTTTGTCTCTTTTCCTTTGGGTCTTCCCTTCTGCCCTTTCTGCCTGTGTTGCAGAGTAAGAACTTCAGAATGGCCACTATAAAGACATCAGAAGGCAAAAGTGCTTTACTGGGCTCCAAGTTGGCTTTGCAGGAATACAACAGCAACTGTGACCATGTGGTAAGAGGACTACTTCTTTCTAGTAAACCTGTTTTGTTTTTTACGACAGCTGGAGAGTGCAGCTCTCCGGAAAGCTGCATGCTCTGCTCTTACAGAGAGGCAGACAGAACTTTACAGTTAGAGTGAATGACCTTTTCTAGAGTGCAGCCCTTCTGAAAGGTAAAACAATACATCACGAGGTCAACATAATTTATCTTACCCTCTAGGAAATGTGCTACACAAAATTTGTCTTATAATTAAATTACAGGAAAAAAAAATTCTTAGAAAGTGTAGCTGAGTTAAACTGCTTTTAAAAGTTTGCACTGGAGGACCAGGCAATCTTTCTCTGTGTGCTCTCCCAGAACAGACATTATGTCAAAAATTCAAGTAAAGGACTGCTTTTAAATATGGTAAAAACCTATGAAGCATTTCAAATGATGTGAGACTTCAAAATTCCTTTTCAAAAATCATTCACTTTAAGTAAAGGTGAGTAGTAGTTCTTGTTATCTGTATGCCAGACAAACAGACTGCCCTGATAGGCTCTTTTCCCTGAAAAAAAAAGGCTATTGTTGGAATTCATGAACGGGAGGTAGCACTGCATATTTTTAGGAAGACTAGCTGCTACATCTATATATGTTTGTGTGTGTGGTGTGATGTTGTGCTAATTTGTTTGTGTTCCTGCATGTTGCTAGCTACGTTTTTACATAAACCACCATTGCATCTATCATTTATGATGTGCTGCTCCACATCAGTGTACCTGATGTCCATGCATATGTTAGCCTGGTGTTATTCCACCAGTATACCATTTTTTCTTTAATTCTACTCATCCTAAAGTTAACTTGGCATTTAAATAAAAAGTTCTGTTCCTTCAGTTCCTGCCCAACAGTTGCGATATGTAATACTGATGGGAATTAACACTGAGCACCAGGTATTGCAGACGCAACTGGGCTAGTGGAAGCAGGGCTAGTTGTCCTTTCCTTCCAGTCCCCTGAACATGCTTCCTGACATGGAGGGTCAAGATATGCTGCTCAATGAGATAGGTTGTGGTGGATTTCCTTACAACTGGATAGAAATCACTGAAAACGCTCAATGGGTTGCCATCAACTTTTTGTGAGCAGAGCTCTTCCATCTACTGGTAGCAAATCCTGGACTCAACCACAGTTAATTTAGAAAGAAAATGTAAGGTTTGGATTCTAACTTTGTCCTCCTGAGCAAACATCTGGTCCCACCAGTGTAATTAATCAATTAGATCTCATCCAAGTTATTTATGTGTATTATTTATGCATAGGGGCCAACATACTCTTTGGTAAACAGGCATCTGGTGTCAAACACAAAATCCTTTTTAGGATTAAAGATATATTTCCTAACTATTTTTAAAAGACAGTTTCACTATATAGTAGTGACAGGAAATCTTTAAGGAACCAATTATGAATTAATGTAGATAATTAAAGTATGTTAATATTTCTGTGATACAACTATTTTTTTCCTCACCTGATTTCCATTAACACAGGTGCCTGACGCTCCACCAGCCTATGACAAGATCTCTGCCAGTCCATTGCCACCACCTTATGCACCATAAAGCAGGAATGGAGATCTCGTCCCTGCTTGATTACATATATTATCTTTAATTTGTAGCAGAACCTGAGAGCAGGAAATGCATACACTTATTAATGGTTCCAGAAACCATTGCTGCAGTTGTTCTTTATTGTATGAGGTGCTTAAGATACTGATGTCACAGCCTTTGCATCTTTGTTCTACTTGTATGGAATTATTTAACCTAAGATATACAGTGGGAAATTATGTACCAAGAAAACTAGTAAGAATAATAAATATTGAATAATAAGAGCCAGTCCTGAAATCAATGATGTTTTAAAGAAAAGGTATCACATGGACTCCACTATTTCTCTGCACATTTTACTAAAACACGCAGGGCCATTTTCTCCATATTCAAGACTTGTCTGCCATCAGATAGTGAGCCTAGAAATTAGCTTCTTGCACTTCAGTTTTTCAGTTTTTGCTTTCACTGACAAAAGAGTCCCACCCTTTCTTTGCCTAGTCCAGAACTGCAAATCAAACTAGATATGAAAACAGCAAGACTAATCACAGATTCTGTTCACTGTGTATGCATGTGTCCATTGAGTGCATGTTGGTGGATCAGCGACAGATGCTAAACTCCTTCTCTGTCTTTGCATTCCAGTCCCAAAGCATTTTATCCAAGTCTCCCCATCCACCCAGTCCTGTTTTTTGTTGTGTTTTGCTGTCAAGTAGCCTTTTACTTGTGGCATGATGCCCGCCCCCCACCTTATTTAGGAGGAAAGACAGCTACTCAGGAGTTTCAGAATGATAAGCTGGGTTGATGAAATTAAGTAGCTTATTATGAATATCCTCTTCTTTTAAAGCTACACTCATGACTGATTTATAACAAGTTTGAAATATTCTTAAAATAACTGATCACAGTAAAATTGAAAAAAAAAATTGGAGTACAAATTAGAATAAGTAGCTAAAAGAAATCAAGATATTTCACATTATCTACCAGACTTTAATGAAAAAAATGGGTTTTTAATTTTTTGTCAAAGGGAGCTTAGAGTACATGAATGAAACACAACACAGTGGGAAATATCATCAGAGCTTAATGCTTTTATGAAGTCAACCTTACCCCTCTTTCTTTTCCAGGGTTTGTTGATGATCTGGTTCTGTTCAGGGTTTGATGTTCAGGGTCACAATTCTAGTATGATTTTGACCTTACAGTGCTTTTGAAAATAGATTCCACTTACCTAGGTGGCTTTGTTCATCATGTGGTCAGAGGTAATCAGGCAGCACTGAGAACAGAAATGGAAACATCTAACACTCTGTCACATCTTTGGGACTTGAGAGGACTAAATCAACGCATCCCTACTCTCCCTAACTTCTTTAATCTTGTTCATCTGGTAGTGTAATTTACAAGGGAGAAAAAATCTATCCTTGCATGTGAAGCTGGTAATTCCAATAACAAAGCTCAAGTTGCAGTCCCATACACACAAACTGCAATCTCATGCACACAAACAAAACTCAACTTGTTAGTTCTGAATATTCCTCCAATTTGGTTTTCACTCCTGACATCTATACTGAAGGTCTTTGTGGGTTCAAAACACACTTAGCCTGTGAAAAATGCTATCAAACATGAGAACTATTGTTAGATTATATTTTTGAATTGATGATATTGCTTTTTACTTACTCAGGTCCTAAGGAATCTTTGCAGATTACCTTTGAACATGCCTCCTGGTTTTTTTAAAAAAAGGAAATGAAGTTGTATCAAGTGGAAGACCTTAAACAATCAAACCATACCATGTACATCAAGGATGAACAACTGTGGAAGGCCAGGGGGTCGCATCAACCGTCATGAGACCTTGCAGAGTTGCATCTACTTCTGCTTCCCCCCAAATTGCCCCGAAATGCTTCTTGGGGGCATGGGGACATTTTCACATTTTTGGTTTAAAAAAAGGCCTCTCCTGGGCCTGAATTGACCTGGGGAGGCCAACATGTGGTGGAAATACACCTGTGCCCCTTTGTGGACATTTTGTATCATTTTGGGCCAAAAAATTTTTTTTTAAGTTTTTTTTAAAAAATGTTTTTGATCCCTGGGAAGCTCAGGGGTCCTCTAAGCACACTGGAAATGTTATTCAGACCCCCTAGAGTGGATTTGGGGGCATTCTAGAGCATTTTCTGGGCTGGACTTTGCCTCCCTCGATATACATAATAAAATTCATACTGGTGCAGTTGAACTGAATTCCATAGCTGTTTGATCACAATGGGCATCAAGACAAGATGAGCTAATGCACAACTAATACAAATGGATGAGCTGATGTAGGACAAGAAATAATTATTCTAAAATATTTTGATCTCTGCAAGTCACAACCTTCTTTTTTTTAACAGAATTCAGCTTGAGTGCCCTGAGAATTGTTTCCTCTTTTCTTGTTATTCAGTGTGGGTAATGAGTGGACTTCATTTACCCACAACAATATAATTATGTAGCCCATAGGACTGTGCACCTACCACAAGACCTCATATTGACCTAGTGTTTTGGAAAACAGCTTATTGTGCACCCAATCTGTCAACTCTGAATCTCAATGCAGAGATTGGCACCTTTGAGCAAGCCAGTAACCATCACTGGAAATCAGTAATGAGCTGTAACTTTTTTCTGCTAGAACTGGATCAAGTTTGCAGGCATCACAGTCCTTTAAGGAGGAAAATTTACCGGACAGACATGCAAGCACATGGACATGCAAGCACATCTCGTGCTATGCACCTTTAGTTTTTTTTTTTTTTTAAGGGAGTCAATAAATTCTTTATTTCTTGACAGGATTTGATAAAATTTTCATGGGCAACTGCCCTTTAGTTGCCCCTTCAAAAGAAACCAAGCCTGTCAAGTTTCAGAATGGTGGAAAGTTTTTCTTGCAGGGAATATTGCATAAGACCAGCCTTCAGAGTTTTCAGTTTATAGTTTGTTTTTTCAAAAGAAGCATCCACTTATCTCCCTAGATTTTCACAAGAATTTTAATTAAAATGACATTTGGAACAGAGATAATTCTGATAAAAAAAATCAGAAGGATTTGCAGAGTTCTGTGTAGATTGGGAACATTCAAATTTAGCATTGCACATCATTTGCTTACTCTTCCTTCCTTCCACAGGGTTTTTTTTTTGGGGGGGGCAGTAATCTGTATGAAAATGGCACACACTATTCAGATATTGCTGGGAAAGAAACTTGCTAATTTTCAGGACAGAGCATTTATAATGAAGGAAGAAGAGTTTCATTTTTGTCTTCTGCAAGATTAGCACCAAAGTCACAGAAAGATGGTGGGGGAGGGTGTATGTAGAGCACACTGTGGTAGAGACCGAAGAGTCGAATATTCAGCCTTTTCGCAGCAAACACCCAATGAACCCTCCCAACTCTCACAGATTCCACCAAGTTTCCATATTTCCGCTCTTGGGAGGGACAACTACAAAATGCAATGAACGCGGAATTAGTCCTGTGACGAACCCTGGGGGGTGGGAATAGCAATAGAGCTGCCCTAGCAACCAAGAGGATTTAAATTAATTGAATGTTGACTATGGAGCCCTAGGTAGCTAGAGGGAGGGGGCTAGGTGGGGGGCTGGGAGTGAGCCTAACTGAAAAAATAACTGAAACAGAATTTTGGAGGGGAGTTCGATGAGCGAGGGAGAGTGTGTGAGAGAGAATGAAAGAGCTTGGGAAGTGTTGGCTGGGAAAGAGATACAAGCGTTTGCTGTTTGCTCATTTTTAATTTGCCAACTACCCTTTCCTTTGTCAGTTTATTCAATGAAGATTTTGTTCTATTTTTGTAAGGAGCAGTCTCCATAAAGTGCCCCTTTGATCTGGATTGGTTATACACTCTGCCACCAGTGACACAGTCATTGGGATAAATATGCTTTGCCCTATATTTACAAGGGTGTGTGGATTTAAGGAAAGCAGTAGAGAGATATAAATGTGAAGAGGGAGCCAGTGTGTGGGAAAAATATAGACGGATGCTGCTTCTCTAGGAAGGGAGAATTCAAACCAGACCTGAATTGTCACAGAGCCTGGCTAGCCCAGATCTCCATGTTTTGACAAATCCTGCAAAATATTGTTTCAACTTCCCTTCCCCCAAAACACTGAGGTTGGAATACACTGGTTAAAAAAAAAAATCACCATGATTGGAATAAGGGTAAGAATCATGCCACCCTCCATATGTTGTTGATTTGCAGCTGGCAGTATTTTTCACTGTTGGCTGTGTTGGCTACAGCTACTGAAAGCTGTAATTCAACTATATCCGAGGGGCTGTACAGCCTTGGATCAGAAGTGAAATTTACTGGTCACTGTTGTAGTCATCTCTCCCTCCCTCCCACCTGTTTTCATTATTGCAGGGTGGAGAACTCCTACTATCCCTAGGCAGCTTATCCAAGGGTGAAGAAAGAGGGAAGTTGCAATTCAGCAATATCTGAAGGGCCACACATTTCCTGCTTTATTTAGAAAACTTGGGAAGAACTGGAGACATAACTGCCTGTCTCTAAATCCAAATTCCTAATGTGATATCAGGAATATTCAGATCTGGTTAGTTTTTGAGGCTTCTCATTTTGATACAGACAACCACCTGAATTTGCCTTGAATCAACACAACACAAATCACATCCCTAGTAGACAAATCTAATAGTTTTCATGACATAGTAATTATAATTACTATTATGTCATGGTTTTCTGAAAACAAGCAAAAGCAAAGCAGCAGCAGACAGGGAATGGATGTAAGCAGAGGTGAAAAGTATGTCATAGTCAGCATTAAGGGCCTTCTAATGCAGTCCTATTCAAAATGGCGGTCCACGGACCAGTGCTGGCCCTTGAACTAATGGCTGCTGATGAGTTTCCAGGAAAGAGAGAAACAGTTGTAGCCAATGTGCACAAGTATGGTACCAGTCCCTGGCATTTTGGGGGAAAAAAGCTGTTGCTCCCCTACCCCACAACAGTAAACTTGAGATGCACTGTTTCTAATGGATTCTCTCAATACATCTACAAAGAGAAAGTGTAACATAAAAAATAGAAACCAGTGATAGATTTTTTTTGGATGTGGACATATATCCACCTTTGTTAGTAGTTATTTCTGGGAAGGAAGGAACACTGGGGCTGATATCAGTGACATTCTCAGTGATATTTAAGGTGGTCTAAATGTCAAGGTAAGATGGGAGGCACCATTTAACTTCTACACCAGCTACTGGAGGGTTGAGAGCAAGTAGAGTTAATCCATGAAACATTTCTTGAGTTCACGTTCATCTATGAATGGGGGCTTTACAGCTCAGTTCCCTATCTGAAAAAGGACAGTTTTGAAGGTTTACCACATTCTTTATATCTCTATTCTGGGGACAAATCACTGTAAAATCCTAAATATTCTCCAAAGCTATTTATCTTTAATAACATTCAACAAAAGAAAATATTTATCAAGTCATCTAACATAACATAAATATTCTACTGCTCATCATTTAGTATGAAATGTGAGGTGTATAAGAATCAGTTTTTTTTAAAAAAATAATTCTTTAGATCAGCCCAATTGAACCTCCTAGCCAAATACAGTCTGAAAATATGACCTTTCCAAAAATCCAAGTTAATTGTGAACAAATATTGTTTACAATTGTATCTCTTCTAAACAATTTTAAGACTTTCATTCATATATTGCAGTCTTCTATGAAGACTATGGTTAACTGAGATTATGAAGAAGCATTCTGAAACTTCACATAGGGCCAACTATCTAATTCTTCTGTCTCAGAACCTACTCTGTCCTGTTTACTGTTTTTGTTAGAATGGCTTCATTTTTCAGAGTTTTTGTTCTGTGTCATTAGCAAAGACCAGAAGGAAAAAAAAAGGCACCCCTCAAATCCTGATCTTTTCATGAATTCAATGATATGTTTCACTCAATGAAAAGCTGTTTAATCAAATAGGATAAAAAACTTCCTAATGGAAGTAATTTATCCCATATCTTCTGATAATGGTTGAACAACTTAAAGTTTTTAGCTTTGACAGCCATAATTCTAGAAGTTGGGGGAAAGTGGGGATAATTTAAAGAAAATGCTAGATAGGAAAATTTTAACTGTAGGTTCCTTTGCTTCACAGCAAATCCCACTAGTTTTTATTGAACTTGTCTCCAAATATGTGTGTTTAGGCCCATAATCTTTTTGAAAACCCCAATACCTTAAATTTATTAATACACATACATAAACAACCTTGGCCTATCAAGTTTCATGTCTCCACAGTGACACTGATACAGTATTATCAAGCAGAAATACAGCAACTTTGTTTATTATTACATGCAGATTCTTCTGCATTATTGCTAAACAGTACACTTGTCCAAAATTACTAAAATACTTAAAAAACTATACATTATGTAAACAAAACATAAATAAGACAGAGTAGTTCTTTTTACACATAGTTTAGTACATACTGGTAAGGAATCAGGGATATTTACAATTTTACAGAATAGACTGCATTTTTACAATGCATAAATATGCTTTAAAAAAAACAAGAATAAAGTAAAGTCTGCAAAATAACTGCACTATTTATAAACAAGAAGGAAAAATGTCTGAATTGTGAGAAGAAACATATTCCTGTAAATGCAGTAACCAAGGATCAAACATTACTTTCTGCAACATGTTTCAACAGATGGCCTTTTTGACCACTTTCATTACCCTAAAAAACAAATTCACCTTTGAAAGCATAGGTGTGAAAATTATTTATAGAGGTGTTTTCTTAACCATATTTTTAAAAAGGAAAGCTAAAAGAAATTGCAATCTAATATGAAACAATTTTTAAAAATCAACTATAGCCTTAAGCACAAAAACCTTTGGGCATGTGGTAAATGCTCTGAAATCTGAGCGTGTAGAACTTTCCAGTTAATGGCAACCTGGGCAAGTAATACATGTGCAGGATCCTGACTCCATTCAACCCATGACTTCTGAGTGGCATGCAAAACAGTCCAATTCCCTTTCTGCCATATTCCACCTGCACAAAATTGCCATCAGATGCCTTGGGCTCATATACATGAGCCCCATGTGTGGTATGTGATATATATATAAAAAATAAATTAAAAGTGTACACAAAAAAATGCCCCAACATTTTAACGGCTCATTTACTTTAAGTTCAAGATGCAGCTGTGTCAGGTACATCTATGCTAGAGTTCAAAAAATCAGGGAAGACAGCAGCAGGACTCTTGCTTGTGGAAACTACGTCAGTAGAGAAAGATGAAGTTTTTGATGTTGGAGTTTTTATAGCATTCAAAATAGCTCCTTCTGGGCTCACCATAAGTTTTTTGATAGACGTATCAAGATGCAGTACAGATGCATTACCTTGCAGTTGTGAATTACCAGTGTGAATTACATCAACTGAAGATGTTTTAGCTACAGAAGTAGATGGGGTGACTGTTACCAAAGATGTAGACAGTGTTGTTGCAAAAGATGGCGTGCTTGGCTTTATAGCACTGTTCATTATCTGCGGTGTTGGATGTACAACAGGCAGTGCATTTGTAGTCCCAAGAGAATTTACAATTTTGGTAAAACTTTTCAAAGGCTGCTTTGATTGCTGCCAACTTAAAGTATTACTAGACACTTGTGTAGTTCTCTGGGGGTAGGGAGCAGCGTGGCTTTGAAACCCATGGCCATTACTAACCGTTAAAAGAGGCCCAAGTTTTGGATTTGTAGAGATGAGAAGAACATGGCTGCCAGCTCCAAGCCCTTGAGGTGGAACAATAAATCGAGTACCACTGATCATTATCTGAGTTCCAGGTGCCAAAGGTGTACAAGTGTTAATAATTATTTTCTGCTGAATAAAAGACTCATTCAACTGTCCTCCTATAGATGGTGAAACTGGAACAGTTTGAGTGGTACAGGCAACAGGGGTACACGTGAAAACAGGAACTGGCTTTACAAAATTAGGAGGCAGCAGTTGGCAAGAGAGAGGAACGACATTAGAAACACTAATTACTTTACCTGTATTTGGTGTACTGGAGGGCAACACAGTTGGAGGTTTTTGAGCACCTCCGTTCATTGGCACTGCAGCTGGAATTCCTGGTGACTGAAACTGGACCAATGTAGACTGCTGACCTTTTGTAAAGGGCATACACTGTGCAGCAGATGGCATTGCTGGCAACTGAGGGACAGTGTGCATCATTTGAGGGGCACCATTCACAGGTGCAGGCAAGGCAACTGTAACTGGCAATTGAAAACTAGATGTTAAATTTGGATGACATGCTGCTGGTTGAGTAGTAGAAATCAGAACAGATGAAGCAAGGTGTCCTGTTTTCACAGTTGATATAGCCATAGTATTTCCAGCATTAGAGGCACGCAATCGAGTATTTACAGCTGGTGTTATTTTTGTTGAAGCATCTAATCCACCAGCCACGACAGTAGGCTGTGATCCAGTAGTAGGTCCACTCGGTGCCACAGAAGCAGGTTCTAAACATATATTTGTTGTTACTGTGGATACATTTGCTGCTCTTGTTACAGTATTTGGAGACTCCTTGACAGACGTAATACTCTGACATGTCAAAGTGGAGCATACAGGAACCAAAGCACCACATGCTGGCAATGGCAAAATTAAACCCTGGCTACTTTTCTCTTCTGCATCTTTTGAAGCTGCAGGCTGCATGATGTTGATTGGTGGCACACTCTGAACATTACCTGTGTTATTTACAATGGCCTGACCAATGTTAAGTCCTATTTTCACATCTTTTATCTGAGAAACAGTTGGCGACGTATTCACTTTTATTGAGGTCCCCAAAGTAGATGGAATGAGAACTAACTGAGGCTGCTCTGTGCTTTTTACATATGTTTTGCCGATGGAAGAAGGAAAGGTCTGTTTAAACGATTCTGCAGTTAAAGTGGTGTTTGACTGCATATTGGCAAGTGGAGCATTAATGAAAACCACTTTCTGTGCAGTTGTACCAGTGCATGTTGAAGCAGGGATCAAATTGACTCCTGCAGTTCCACAGGCAGGAAGGAGGGGAGGATTCGTGACCAACATAAGTTTTTGAATCTGAGCACCACTCACCACATTTCCACTGGTTATGGGCATGGACTCAGGCTGTGTCACAGAATATTTTGTGCAATTTATACTGACTTGTTGATTAATCAAAGGAGCCTGAGTAGTGCAGGTTGTATTCTGCCCAATGTTTCCGGGAGAAATGCTAACAGCATTAGCAGAGCTGTTTTGTGATGGTGGTGGTGGTTGCATGACAATTTTAGAAGACACTGGAGACAGGAAGCTTGGGGAGGATACATGCACAGTTTTTTGCAAACCATGACCCACAGTACCACTATTAAGAGGCTGCCCAAATGCAACGGTCATGTTTTTCCCTACTGCCTGATTTACACTAGCAGGAAGAGATGTAATGGAAGCAGGAGTTGTTGGAGAGGATTGAATGAGTGCTGGAAAATTAGGTACAGCTGTTGTTACAGCTGAAGGGTTTGACATCTGTGTAGATTTTGGCACTAAAAATGCCTGAAGCTGAGGTGCATATGTAAAAACAGAATTTGGGGCTAAGTTATTTGGGGAAATCTGGTCTGAATTTGTCTGTACCTTAACAATTCCTGTGTTCCCACCTCGCGTTGTAACAAGGATTGACTGTGAATCTCTGATACAGATTGTTTTCAGTTCTTGTTTAGCTTCACCACCGTCAGCACTTTTTTGTGGAGATGCTAATTTTGAGGAGGAATTGCTGGTGCAAGCAGAAACAGTCTGTGGTACCGTAGTTGCCAAAGTCTGAACTGTTGAGGAAACAGTGGGTGGAGCAACAGGAGAGGAGGCAGCTGAAATTACAGTCTTAGTTTTAGTAGCCTCACTTTGGCTCATTTTCACTACAGAAGCTAACATATTACCTGTGGAGGTTATAGAAGGCAATGCTGAAAATCTGTTGCCTGGATTAGCTCCTTGTGTTGAATGTGTAGTATTCTTTTTAAAGTTTGTGCTGGGCAGAAATGTGGCAGCAGAATTGATAGATGAAACTGGAAGGACAGGTGCTAAAGTAGTGTTGATAGGTGTTGGCTGGGGAAGAGAGATGCAGTGCTGTTCAGTAGTCTTTTGTTGTAATGATGAGATTTCTTTTGCCCCACTTTTACTGTCTCTGTGATGGATAAGAAAGTTTTTAGGCAAAATAAGGACTTGCTGCATTATTTTCTCTCCTGTGCTCTTCTCTCCTGGTTTACCATCAGCTGTGGGCTGCACCTGAATCTTCACTGAATTGTTATGAAGGTCTATTGGTAGACAGTGCCCTCCTGGCATTTTGTACAATACTTGTAAAGGGTTTTTTGAACTGGTCTGGCAGGGCAACACTGGTTTAACTGGAGAGGTACCTATAGTTGACGTAATGAGTTTTTCAGAAGTAGAAATGCTTCTGCCTACAGTGGGCGGCAGCTGACTTGTTAAGGTCACTTTGTTCCCAATGTTCTTAGCAAGCAAGGCCTGTATGGGTTTGGTCCCTTTTATTAAGTTTGCGATTGAGGTTGGAGAATCTGCCGTGTCCATTGATTCTGAAAATGAGGATTCTATTTGTTTACTCAAACAACCATCTACTGATAGGTCATTTTCTATACTATGGGCTGTAGTATCACTTGTGCCTAATTTAAGCCGTTTCCTTGGTGAAAACTCACATGTGCTATCATCTAGGCAACTGTTTTGCTTAGATTGGCGTTTAACAGATTTAGGCACGGTCTTCTGTACTTCTTTACAAGTTAGTTCTTTTCTTAGTGGCCTGGATTTTCCTGCAGCCAGATTCATCTCTGATAGTTTCATATCATCTAGAAGAAATAGCAAAAAAGAAGTGTTTTTAAAGTGTTTTTAAAAAGCTAAATTTAAACATTTCTTGATCTACTACTGCTTTAAGTTCAAAGGATACTTTTGATGCAGCTAGAAGAAGTTCTGATAGTACTACTAAAGTTTTCAATACAGTAGCCTAATTTACATCCAATTTCATTTTCAAACATTTCCTGACCAGCAAATAAAATTGGGTTTGTCTAAAGGGTAAAATTGATAAATTATATATTTTAATATTTCTGCAGGATAAGATCAAATTGTTTTAGCAACAAAATCTTCTAACCTACTGGAATAGCGATATACGAACATCTTATCATGTATCCTGAAAGGGTGAAAAATTTTGACAAGAATCCCAGTGAAACACCTGAGAAAGAATCTAGCATATCTTCTTTTTTATAAAGAATGCACACACTGTTATCTTGATTTTATGCATTGTTTTATGTTGAATGTTTCATTATTGTTGCATATAACTATTAAATCTATGTATACGAGCACTTTATAAATGAAATGAAAGTATTTGCATACAGTGCCACTGTCTTCCCTAATTCCAAATCCAAAAATTCACTTTTGGAAAGGTAAAGGAGAAGGGAACAGGTGCTACTAGAGGTCCAGCTGAGCATCTTTTGGCATTGAGCATTAGAACTGTATCTTCCACATACTACTGACACAAAGCTAAATTAAAGCTAAATTATTTAATTTGGGAGAAGCACAGCTAGTTGCAGTGGCTCCTCCTCACATGGTTGAAATGACAAACAGAATGCGAGTAGAATTATGCTACAGGAGAACTATCTCCTGCTCAAAGTATAGAAATAAGAAGAACCCACCTGAATGAGCTCAAAGGAAGATCTAGTCCAGCATTCTGTTTCCATGGTGGCCAAACAACTGCCTACAGGAAGCCCACTAGCAAGATAAGTGTGCAACAGTACTCTCCTGCTTGTGTTTCCCAGAAACTTAGAGAGGCATACTGCCTCTGTTAATGGACAGAATATATATTTATCATGACTAGTAGCCACTGATAGTCACATTGTTTATGAATTTGCCATGCTTTTTTAGAAGTGTCCAAGTTGGCAGCCATCATTGCAACTTGTAAGAACAAATTTAATATTTGACTACAGTGTGCCCTCCATATATGCAAGAGTTCCATTCCAGGAAACCACGGGGTAAAACAAAAAATGCGAAGTCCGTTATAGTAAATGGACATGTCCGGTGCACACCTGTGGCAGTGCAGACATAGGCCCACTGCATTCACTGAGGTTAATGGGATGAGATGCTTTGTGTGACTGTGCATTTGTAGGTGTGGAGATCATGGCAAGGAAGGGGCCACTGTATGTGCTGTGTAAATAAGTACTTCTTTTCATCCACCCTGAATATCCCACTAGGTTGAGTGGACAACCCTGGATTCTGGTAAAATGAAAAAACTTTTCTACATTCATTTTCTCAACACAATGAGTAATTTTATACATCTTTGTCACATCTGTACAGCTATATTAGTCTCAAAACATCCCAAAACAAGAGAAATTAGTATTTCCAAAACAACTACACTTCTACTAGTCAAACTCTTTTGTTGATTAAAATAGGAACCCACATATAATCATTGCAGTAACACTTCTCAGCATTTTTCACAATGACTAGCAAAAGTACCTACCTGAATCTGTGTAATCCTTTTTCAGAAACTCAGTGTGCTCTGGAGAGTCACTGGTTAATACAGTGGAAATGTCTTTGCCAGTATTTACTTCACTATCCTCGTTAGTCCACTGTTCTCTTGTAAATTTATCATGATCTGGCTGCCTTTTGAAGTCATCGTAGTCCTTCTTTAATCGAGACCTTCAACAGAACATCAGAGATAAGAATAAAATCAGCAGCTTTGAATAATTTTTACTGGAAAAAGATCTAGTCACACTTTTATCTACAGTCTTCACCGGCTAAAAGTCGGAGGAATCAGGCCTTCCTCCATACCATATAGCAATTACAAATAGGCTAACTGGTGCTGACTTCTTATTTCACATTATTCAAAAGGACTCAACTAATTACCTGTTTCTTTGAAAAGCCTTCATTAGTTTTGGTTCCCATGGTAACAATTCATTTAGCAGTCGTATCAGAGTACAGTGCAGTTCCTTTACAGCTTGTTTTCGATGATACCATCTTCCCTGCATATATGAAAATACCATTATTATTGTAGTATCTCTGCATATATGAAAATACCATTAGTAATGTAGTATTATTGTAGTATTATTATTGCAAGTATTCTTGCACTAAATGTGTACACAAAGGCAGCACAATATGTTTATTTATATGCTTTGTCTTACAGTAACACTGGACAAGCCCATATTAATTAATAGGTTTTTTAAAGTTTTCCCACTAAAAATTAAAACAGGAGAAAAATATCCAATAGGTGATGGCTGTGAAATTATTCACTTTTTCAGTTAAGAATGCATACAACTGACGCTGCATACAACTGACCTGTTTAAAGAAAAGGATACAATGAATCATGCATTACAAGCTAAAATGAAAACAATTTTTTATTTATTTATTTATTTATTTATGCATGAAGTTAAATAACTGAGAAACTTTGGCCTGCTATTAACTACTATCATAACTTCCTAGGACAAAACAGACTTTGAGGCTGTCCACATGTCTGATGACTAATTTTAAGACATAATCCTTTGGTCTTGGGAGTACATCTCAGACAAGAAAAAGTACCCTGGGTCACCATTTCCTGTAGGTAGAGAGGACAGATCCACAGGCAGAAAAAGAGGTTTGTCCCAGAAGCCTCTTTGCTGCAGTGGTACAAATCTCTGTTACTGTCCCTCCTTCCCCAGTGGTGGTGAAGGGCAAGAAAAGGACATGGGTCTGTGAGCAACAGACTGAGGTAAGCTTTGAGAATACAAGATCCAAAACACCCGTCACATGCCCCCCGCAACAAAATAATAAATATATACCACAGCCCTGACGATGGTATAACTATTTCGCTGTTCTTATTGTTATCTGGCTTCAAGACATCTCCAATTATGACAACTTCACCATAGATGTTTTTTGGGAACATTTATTGAAAGGAGGTTTGCCCTTGTCTTCCTCTGAGGATGAGAGAATGTGATTTGCCTGGGTTACCAAGTGGATTTCCATGGCTGGATGGGGATTTGAACCCTGATCATGTAGAATCCTAGTCTATCACCATGCTGACTCTAATGGATTTTATCTCCAGCCATCAATTGTTAACCTGCCCAACTCAAACCAAAGTGATCCAAAGTGGCAGCCCCTTACTTTAGTGGCTTGCTTCTTAACCTCTGCAGGACTGCTTCGTAAATCTCTTTAATTCATATACTTTCCTTGCCCATCACAGATCCCCTTTTGTCAATTTAATTACAAAACGCCCCATCCATAATCTTAATATTTCTAACAGCTATATTTTACCAATAGTTTTTTATATACATTTTTATACACATTTTATACACATTATACACCCTCCACATTTGTGAGTTTCACTTTCATGGATTATTTGTGACTGTCTCTAACCCCTGCCGCCCCCACCGCACATCTTTTCTCGGGGAAGCTTCGTTCTCAGTCACTCTGATCAGGCTGTGCAGCCCTTTAAAAATCTGCCTTTGGCCCTCCTCGTCCTCCTTCTCCATCAGTCACTGCCTGGCCAGCTACAGATGGATTGAATCCTGATTTCTCAGCATCACAAACCCTCACCAGATGCCCTCCTCCACCCAAAGGAGGTGATCAGCAAAACAGAGAAAGTCTAGGGCCACCATGCCAACCTACCCTTTTTCCCCCTCTTCTTTCCCTTACCAGTTTGGACCCTGGATGCCCACTCTGCCCTTCATGCCTCAGCCTCCTTCCCATAGACAGACACGCACACATTTTGAAATCTGCATTTTTTTCCACTTTGGCAGGGCTCCTGAGTGTCTAATCCCAGTGAATGTGAAGGCCTGATTGTATATTCTTTGGTCATTTAATATTCATCAAGGTTTCTATTGTTCTTATTCTTATTTATTGCTACCAAGAATTAAAGGAAATGAAGTAAATCAGAAGATTCTATACATTGGAGGTCATCCTGAGAAACACGTTAACTGCACCAATAATGATTTCTGAGTGCAATTATTATCCTCCAGCTCCCTCAAATTTAAGAACAATATTATTAAGTTACAGCAAGGTATGAAAATGATCATGCTGAAGAACAAAAACTAAGTGGGAAGCAAAAAGGCTGAAGGAATCTAGATACTGCAATTTGAAAAACTTGTTGCTTGCTACTGGTTGTCAGCAAGTCAGTTTATGGTGAACCAATGAATAAGAGATCACGAAGTCACCTTGTTGTCAACAGCCCTGCTGAGTTGTCGTAAAATTTGCAAATTAGCATATGTTTACTTCTGATTTCCACCACACTCCTCAGTCATCCAAAATCTTTCCTAAAGTATCTGTCTATGGAAGATCTGCAGATGGGTTCCATGAGAAATATGGACCTGAAAGGGGTTTCATTATTATTTTCTCGACATACTGAAGTTATCCAGGTGGGGGTTTATCTGCTTGCTACTCTGAAGAACTGATGATCAGTAAACCCACCTAACTGAAACAGCTGCTACTTCAATGTAGACACGATTACAACTGTGAACTCCAAATTCTTTTAAAATGAAATTGTCTCTGTAAAGTCTCAGGATGTCTTATAATACGTTAGAAAAATTCCTGCATCCTGAAAAGTGAGGAATTACCAAAGGAAAATTATCTAAAAATAGCTATTTACAGCCTGCTTAATTATTTGCTAGTATTGTCTGTATTTTGAGACTGCCAAACAGGAACTTCCAGTAGCAAAATGCCCTCTGCCCCCTCCTGTTCTCCCTCCACACACTGCAAGCTCCTCCACTGTCTATATGAACAGGTAGGTCTATAGTGGGGTGTGCAAAATGTGGCCCTCCAGATGTTGTTGGACTGCCATTCACAGCATTCTTCTCCATGTCTTTGCTGGCTAGGTTGATTCTGAACAGCAGTTCAATGATACACGGGGGGCAACTATTTGCCTACCCCAGCTATAGACCCACATATTCTGTAGGGTCTACAGCATATTATCAAAGGAAAAGACAACTGCTCATAAAGATTAAAGCAAAAAAGGAAGAAAAAAGTAAAGAAAAAAAGAAAAAACCAAACCCAGCCCCCACCCACTTCAAGAAAACACAGAAAGAATTTAAAAATATGGTAGTATATTTGAAAAGAACACACAATTCAACATTGCTTCTCTTTGGTGGCTTTGGCCTGTCAGTTCTTTCATGCTACTTTAAATGATGCATTTTATAAAAGTTGATACTATACTTATTTCTTCTATTGTGACTTGGTAAGTATTCATTTTGAATCATACTTTTTGTCTTTTTTACTATTAAGGATATAAATTTTGTTCAATTATTCAATTGTTCAATAGTATATGTATCAGTTCATTAGGATTTGCGAAAAAAAGTTTGTTTTTTTCCTTATCTTAAAAGAATATTACAATAATCTTGTGGACATATTCCTCATCTACAACAGACCTGGCAAAAAATTGGATCCACATGCAGTCATTGAACACAAATCAGCACAGAGATCAGTGTGGCAGTGACCTACTTGCCAAAAATCCCTACATTTAGGTTT
Organism: Iguana delicatissima; assembly: GCA_948472985.1. NCBI lineage: Eukaryota > Metazoa > Chordata > Lepidosauria > Squamata > Iguanidae > Iguana > Iguana delicatissima. Next base: position 1,031,666 of record CAOKZL010001145.1, read on the forward strand.
AAATATCATGTTTATTATTTACATCCCACCCTTCTTTCAGGACCCAAAGTGGCTTTCAACATAAATTTAGAAAATACACCTAAAACTCATTAAGTCATGGCACTAAGCAGCTTTTTTAAAAAAGCAAGCAACTGAAAAAACAACAACAACAAATATTAAAGCCAGGCACTGAATTAAAACAGTTAAAATATTTTAAAATATTAAATTAAATATTAAAATATTTAAAAACTTATTTCATATCTTATGACAACTGCCAGCTACTTAGTGGAAACAGTTCTTTTGTGGGTTGCATTCAACTGACTTTGAACAGTTCTTTCCCACTGAACTATATGACACACACTCTAAATTATACACAACACAGAATCAATTTAATACTTAATAACAAATTGGTTCGGACACTAGTTCTGTCACAGGTATATAGCTCTGCCCCATTCAACACGTTTTCTCAATATTAACAGATTTAAATGCTACTGAAGCAGTAGCAGGAACGTCTCTCAAGCTGTAACTCTTTAAAAAAAAGGCTTTACATATAAATCACTGCTTGCAACATGACTTACATTAGCCGCAATGTTAAAATTCAATTTTAGCTGTAGATAGCTACTTACCTTTGAACCAAACTTTCTGACTCTGACTCTGATCATTCTAACAATATTATGCCACTTCTTCTAATCCAATTGGATGCTATGTTGATTACTTATCTCATTGTTTGTTGGGTAAGAATGTGTCTTCTCCTACTTACTATAGATCCACATCAGACATCTCTAGGTCCCTTTGGGATGATGAAATCAACCCTTTTGCTGTTATAAAATCAGATGACAGATTGTTTCCCTTCAGTTTGGAGTGAGAATTAAACTTGTAAAATTTGTAGAGTACCTAAAGTGCGGGAGACACCATAGAGAAGTAGTCCCTGACGCAAGTTTATAAATTCCATGGACTGGAAAAAACCAGGAGAAAAGGGCAACACCTGATAAAGCAGCAGTGAGAAATAGAATGGGAGGGACAAACTATGTTTGTCTATGCTGTCACAAGTTAAATTTTATTTGACTAAAAAAGCCCTAGAGGTAAAGCCTAAACACTGATATGCAATTGTTTTCCTTCCCAGAAGTCAAGAACTGAAAACCAATATAGGGACTGAATGGAAATTTTTTAAAAATTTCCATGATTCAGACTGAGAAAGCACAGATTAAGATTACCAACAGACAACCCACAGAAAACAGTTTGAAAATATCAGTTTGAAGAAAAGAAAGACAGAATTTAAATACATACCGATTTCTTTTTAATATTCTCCACATCTTTGAGTTCATTCTCAATTTTTCCAATTAATTCCCTGAGTTCATCAAGATTAGTGCAAATAAGCTGAAATCAGAGTCAAAAAGACAACATCAGATAGAGAGGTCTTTCTTTTAGAAAACAGGCATGTAGAGCACACCCAGAATGTGTTTACTCAGAAGTAAGTATTATTAGGTTCACTGGTGTTTTCTTTATTTAGAATTGCAGCCTAACCAGCCTTTCCACCGTTCTTTAACGCTGGCAGTATACTTCCTATAACAGTTCACAAGAAGAATCAGTATTTTCTCTACCAAAACTGGATTCTTTCATACACATTTCCTGCCCAGTAATTCCAACATATCTTCAGAGAAGCTGATCGTAACAGTTGAAGTGAACAGAACTATAAACTATTACATTAGATCAGTAAACAGATAAAATGACTGAGAAAAGAATGCACGGATTTTATTTGTGATGAATGAAATTGAAATGATGAAATTGAAAATGACACTTCTAGAACTTTGTTCAACACTTGCATTCTCGGTTATGCGAAAACTATTTCTTATTTTTGCACTGAAAGCACTGAGAACAATCATTCAGAATTTAAAAAGCAAACAAAGAGAAGATAATAAATATGTAACTGTCTATTATCTCACATTTTTTCAGCTCCCAAGGTTTCATCATTAAATTTCTCATCAGTTCTAATCAGATCAGTTGGGCTAGTCACAGTGTATGAATATATATATATATATATATATATATATATATATATATATTCTCATTCCAAATTTTAAACTGTTTTATTCAAACTCCAGACAATTTTAACCACTTTTAATTCTACTAAGATAATTTTATATTTCTATCCTTAAGGCAAAATTCAAAGGTGCTTATGGTTATGGAAGCTGCTTCCAACAGTGAAAATGGGAGGGGACAACCCCCCTTCTTCTTGCAGCTACTTGAGAAGTTTAAAAACCTGCTCCTAAGGCATGTGGACCCTTCTCGCAGGTTTTCAGTGCCACTGAGGGCTGCAAGAGGAGTTGTTACCCTGTGAATTGGGGGGTCCCTGGAGGGGCGCCCAAATAACCAAACAAACCAAGTAAGATCGGGAAAATTAGCTGGAGCACTCTCTTGGCTAATGAGAGGCAGGGTAACGCAGCAGGATCTTTTACCCTATGTTTACAGCATCAGGTCAGTGAGGAGGCAAATAGTTCAAACAGCAATTAAGATTTATTACACAGTTATTAAAGAAAAGCACAAACACACTCCTAACTAGAAAAGGAAAATAGAGTTCAAGGGGAATGGGTGATAAGCCACCTGTCCTGCAGTCCTGGGGAAGCCAATTGAAGAAGAGGAGACCCGGCGTGGCGGCCGAGGGGAATCTGCTGAACCGAGCGGCAGCAAGGCAGAATAGAAGTTCAAGCGATCCGGCGAGAGTTCCGAAGAGCTCTCAGAGCGGGGGATATTTGTAGGGGAAAGAACGACCGTAGGCTAGGCTCGTCTTGGGCAAAAACAGTAAGTTTTGGGTTGGAGACAAAGCCTCCGAAAGGTCAGAATTTGCATGATTGAGTTAAAGTCCGAGTTGACAATGGTATGGCCGGTATGCAGATGTGGCTGGCTCGGCAGTTAAGTACCTAGCTCGCCAGGGTGCCCTCTCAGGGCAGAGGATCTCTTTGTGGTAGCGTGCACTTGTAATGAAGGTGTTTGTTTCGGGAGGTCCCCTAAAGCAGATCTGGCAATATCTGGCTTGGTTTGGTGGGAGCAGCAACTAGTAGCCATGTCTAGCTTCGTGCTTGTTTGGCAGGCCTCACAAACACTTCGCTGGTGGCAGAGTAGGGCCAAATTACGATATAAAAATGATATCTTTGGTTCACCAAAGGCCAGGCCAGGACACAGTGGTAACAGAGCGAACATAGTCTCAGTGCCAACACAGTGTTGAATGTTGGCCTTTGCCTTCCAAAATGATCACCATGGCACTATCTTTCTGTGGTGGTAGGATAGTGTGCTCCTGTGAGGCAAGAGGCCATCTGGATGGTAGCAGTGCTGCTAGTAGGGTCTTCCATGACAGACAGGCTTTTGCTGAGGAGTCAGACTAAATCTGCCAAACAGCTACTCAGCAGCAGCAGTAGTGGAGGTAACACTGGCAGAAGATCTTTCAGAGACAATGTCAGTGGCATCATAGTTTATACTTGTTAGTACTGAACAGATGGAGGCATGGCAAAATCCTTTTGAATGTCTTTTACTATAGAAACCCTGTGATGAGACAATCCAAATGAAACAAAAGATAATATCAAAAGACGACACTCCTGGGTCAGATAGCGTACAGCAGATGATCACTATTAAGTAGCACTGCGGCTAATGACACATTTGGACTCAAGCTAAAAGGACATTCAGCTGTCGACGTGCTCAGAGGTGAAAGGAACGTCTGAAGCTACACAACACATATTACAGAAATAGGGAATATGAGAAGCATGAATTAAAGGAAGCTAAACATAGTAAAAGAAGAAATGGAAAGCATAAATATTGCAATATTTGAGGTGAACAAGCTAAAGTGGGGAGGAATGGGACATTCTGAATCAGATAATTACACAGTGTTTTATTCAGGAAATAAAAATCTAAGACGAAACAAGGTGGCATTAATAGTTCAGACAGATGCAGCAAAAGCAGTCAAAGGATATAATGCAAAATCTGACTGAATCACATCAATAAAATATCAGGGAAAACCCATCCATATAACCATAATCCGAGTGTATGCTCCAACTACCGAGGCAGAAGAAGAAGAAATTGAAAGATTCTACACTGGATTCCAGAAGGAAATTGATCACACATCAAAACAGGACGTGATGTTAATCATAGTTGACTGGAATGTAAAAGCAGGAAACATAGAATCATAGAATCATAGAATCACAGAAATGTAGAGTTGGAAGAGACCACAAGGGCCATCCAGTCCAACCCCCTGCCATGCAGGAAAACCCTCAAAGCACTCCCGACAAGTGGCCATCCAGCCTCCGCTTAAAAACCTTCAACGAAGGAGACTCCACCACACTCCATGGCAGCACATTCCACTGCCGGACAGCCCTGACCATCAGGAAATTCTTCCTGAGGTTCAGGTGGAATCTCCCCTCCTGTAGCTTGTATCCGTTGCTCCTTGTCCTGGTCTCAAGAGCAGGAGAAAACAAGCCCACTCCCTCTGCCACATGACATCCCTTCAAATATTTAAACATGGCTATCATGTCCCCTCTCAGCCTTCTCTTCTGCAGACTAAACATAACCAGCTCTCTAAGTCTGTCGTCATAGGGCATGGCTTCCAGGTCCCTCACCATTTTGGTTGCCCTCCTCTGGACCTGCTCCAGCTTATCCATATCCTTCTTGAATTGGGGTGCCCAGAATTGGACGCGGTATTCAAGATGAGGTCTAACCAAAGCAGAATAAAGTGATACCAATACCCCCTCGATCTAGACACCATACTCCTATTGATGCAACCAAGAATTGCATTGGCTTTCTTGGCTGCCGCATCACACTGCTGACTCATGTTCAGCTTGTAGTCTATTAAGACTCCTAGATCCCTTTCACACATACTGCTATCCAGCCACGTGTCCCCCATCCTATATTTCTGCATACCATTTTTTCTGCCTAAGTGTAGGACCTTACATTTCTCTCTGTTGAAATTCATTTTGTTAGCCTTGGCCCAGCTCTCCATCTGTCCAGGTCCTTTTGAATATTGATCCTGTCCTCTGGCGTATTAGCAACCCCTCCCAATTTGGTGTCATCTGCAAATTTGATGAGCATGCCCTCTATTCCTTCATCCAAGTCATTAATGAAGATATTGAACAGCACCGGGCCCAGGACAGAACCCTGTGGCACCCCGCTGGTCACTTCTCTCCAGGATGAAAATCTGCCATTGGTGACCACCCTTTGGGTACGGTCAGTCAACCAGTTACAAATCCACCTGACAGTAGCCCTGTCCAGCCCACATCTTACTAGCTTCTTTGCAAGAATGTCATGGGGAACTTTGTCAAAGGCCTTACTGAAATCAAGATATAATATATCCACGGCATTCCCTTCATCTATCAAGCAAGTAACTCTATCATAAAAAGAGATAAGATTAGTCTGGCATGACTTATTTTTGAGAAATCCATGTTGACTTTTCATAATTACGGCATTGTTTTCTAAGTGATTAGAAACTGACTGTTTGATGATCTGCTCCAGGATCTTTCCAGGTACTGATGTCAGGCTGACTGGGCGATAATTATTTGGGTCCTCTTTTTTCCCTTCTTGAAATGGGGACATTTGCCCTCCTCCAGTCTGCTGGAACTTCTCCTGTCCGCCAAGAGTTTTCAAAGATTATAGCAAGAGGTTCCGCAATGACCTCTGCTAGTTCTTTTAAAATCCTAGGATGCTATTCATCTGGCCCTGGAGACTTGAATTCATCCAGTGTGGCCACGTATTCCTGTACTACTTCTCTACCTATTATGTGCTGCATTTCCCCCACTTCCTCATCTGCTCCCCAACCGCCAGGTTGAGTGTTTTTATCCTTTTGGGAAAAAACTGAGGCGAAGAAGGTGTTGAGGAGTTCTGCCTTTTCTCTTCGTCCTATTATTAATTCACCATCTTCCCTGCGCAGTGACCCTATCGTCTCCTTCTTTTTCCTTTTGCTGCGGACGTATTTAAAAAAGCCCTTTTTATTGTTTTTAATGTCTCTGGCCAGCCTAAGTTAGTTCTGTGCTTTAGCCTTTCTGACCTTCTCCCTACATCTCCTGGCTACTTGCTTAAATTCTTCTTTGGTGGTTTCCCCCTTTTTCCATTTCCTGTACATGTTTTTCTTAACACTTAGCTCAGCTGAGAGTTCTTTAGTCAACCATTCCGGTTTCTTCAGATGCCTTCCATTTTTCCTCCTTAATGGCACAGTTTTAGCCTGTGCCTTCAGTATCTCCCTTTTAAAGAACTCCCATGCATCCTGAACTCCTTTCTCATTGACTATTCTTGACCATGGGATTTCAGCCAGCAGCTCCTTCAGTTTACAGAAGTCTGCTTTTTTAAAATCTAAGACGAGTGCCTGGCTACACTTGTCTTCTCTTCCCCACTGAATGCCAAATTCTAATAGGGCGTGGTCACTCTCTCCTAAAGATCCAACCAGTTCTACATCATTAACAAGGTCTTCCCTGTTGGTCAGGATCAGATCCAGAATATTTGATCCCCTCGTCGCCTCTTCCACCTTCTGGACCATGAAACTGTCTGCAAGACAAGCAAGAAACTTGCTGGACCTTGCCGCCTTTGCAGAACTTGACTGCCAACATATATCCGGGTAGTTGAAATCTCCCATTATTACTGTATCTCTCCTTTTTGAATGTGCAATCATTTGGTCTATGAAAGTGCCATCGAGGTCCTCAGTCTGGCTTGGAGGTCTGCAGTAAACCCCCACTATAATATCCCTATTGTTTCTCGCTCCCTTAATTCTTACCCAGATGCTCTCGACCTGGCTTCCGGTGTTCAAGTCGTGGATCTCTTCACAGGTGAAAACATCCTTGACATATAAGGCTACTCCTCCTCCTTTCTTATTTGGTCTATTTCTACAAAATAGGCTATACCCCTCTATTCCTACATTCCAATCGTGAGACTCATCCCACCAGGTCTCAGTGATGCCTATCAAATTGTATTTATTTTGTTGTACTAGGAGTTCAAATTCATCTTGTTTGTTTCCCATACTCCGTGCATTAGTGTAGAGACACTTAAGTCCCTGTGCCCTTCCTGCAAGTCCCATAGCATTGTTTCCACGCCTCCCACGATTGGATGCTATTCCTACTTGGCCAGTATCATTTGGGTCTTTTTTCCCTGCACTTGCTGAGTCCTTGTCCTGGATAATCTTGTCTCCCTCCCCAGCTGTACTTAGTTTAAAGACCTCCTAATCCTCCTTGTGAGACTGTTTGCAAAAACGTTCCTGCCAAGTTTCGTGAGTGCAGCCCATCCCTTGCCAGAAGCCCATGTTCCTGGAATTTCAAGCCATGATCCAAAAAGCCAAACTGTTGCTGGTGGCAAAATGTGCGGAGCCAGTTGTTGACCTCTACTATTGTCCTTTCCCTTCGTGCACCATATCCTTGAACAGGGAGGATTGATGAAATGACCACCTGCGCACCAAGGTCCTTAAGCTTTCTCCCCATAAGCTCATAGTCCTTTGTGATGTGGTGAAAGCTGCGCTTCACCGTGTCGTTGGTCCCAACGTGAACCAAAACGAGGGGCTTACAGTCAGTGGGCTTGACCAGCCTGGCTAGCCTCTCTGTTATGTGGTTTATCTTGGCCCCAGGAAGACAGCAGACCTCTCGATTGAGTTTGTCCGGTTTGCAAACTGCTGGTTCGGTTCCTCTGAGCAAGGAGTCCCCAACCACCAGAACTCGCCTCCTCTGAGGCCTGTCTGGGGTTCTTCGACAAGCAGATTCTTCCAGGATTGCCGGGGCATTGTGTTGAGGCTGGGAGTGCTGGTCTTCCCGATGTTGAATGCTGTCCTGTTGGTGTTCAAGTTCCTGTTGCCGAAGTTGGATTCCTTCTTGCTGATGTTCTGTTCCCTCCTTTTGGTGTTCCTCATCTTTCATAGCACCAAGAACGTTGAAGCGATTCTGTAGTTTGAGAGTCTCTGTTTCCTTCCTGGCCCTTCTACTTCTCCGTGTGACTTTCCTCCAAGCATCGCTTTCCTGGCTCACGGAACTGATTTCCTCATCTGGCAGCTCCTCCGCATATCCGGTCTTCAGGAAGGTCCTCTCTGCCCTATCCAAGAAGTCCTCACCTTCCCTAATAAGACGAAGATTAGAAACCTGTGCCTCCAGCTGCCGAACCTTGTCCTCCAAGAAGGTGACCAGCTTGCACTTGCTGCAGGTGTACCCGACAACATCTTGTGGCAAGAAAAGGAACATGCCACAAGTGCTACAGGTGACAGCAGCGGCTCCCTCACCTTCCATACTTGATCATACAGAGAATAGTTGTTAAAACAACAACAACAACAACTGGGCCTTCTTTCTCAAATTGAGTTGTATAAGCTATGTGTGCTCAGCTAACTGCCAAGCTCGGTTGAACTGTTATTAAATTTGTTCAGTTGCTATAAGGATTGGTTATTCCTAAACTTGAATGGTTGAACTTGAAGGAGTGAAGCAGATGAATGAAAGTGTGCGCGCCGCTGGGAGTTCCTAATAAAGCCTCCTTCCCCTAGCTGGCTCCTCCCCCTAGCTTGATTAACTCTCCTTAGTTTGATTGACAGTTAACTGACTAACTAACAAACAATAGCTGACAATTAGGCTGTGAGCTCAGGGAGAGCACACGGCCAGCAATTGAGCAGAATCAAAGACTGTAGGCAAATTTGGCCTAGGATCAAGGAATGAAGAGTGACTGACTGACTTTTGTGATAGCAACAGTTTGTTCACTGCAAACACATTCTTCAAGTAACCAAAGAGGCAACTGTATATATGGACATAACCTCATGACCAACATAGCAATGGAATAGACCACATAATTGGAAGCAGAAGATGGAGAAGCTCCATTCTCTCTGCAAAAACAAGACCGGGAGGAGATTATCGTACTGACCATGAACTACTTACATCAAAAATTAGAGTAAAGCTGAAGAAGAATACTAAACCAATCATCATGCCAAAATGCAACCTGAAGAACATCCCTGTAGAATTTAAAGATTTTGTACAAAATAGATTTGCACTATTAAGCATAACTGACCATAAGACAGAAGAATTCGGAGCTGAAGCCACAGACATTGTCAGAGAGGATTGCAAAAAAGACATTATCTGCAGTCAAAAAGACAGAGAAGCCTCAATGGATGACAGATGAAACTCTTCAAGCAGTTCAGAAAATACAAGAAGCAAAAATGAAAGGTGAGAGGAATGGGGCCAGAACCCTGAATGCAACTGTTCAGCAACTTGTGCCCAAGGACAAACAGAGCTACTATAGTAATCAGTGCAGATGATAATAAAGGAAGGACCTCTTCCACAAGATACAAGAAATCAAACGAAAATTTAAATCAAGAATGGAGATGCTTTATGACCAGCAGGGGAACACATTACATAACCAAGTAGAAATAAAGCGATGATGGAAACAATACGCAGAACAATTATATAAAAGATACATAATTATGGCCCACAGATTGGAAACACACAATATACATATCAATCCCCAAGAAAGGAGACAACAGGGATCACAGTAACCACAGGACTATTGTATTAATCTCCCATGCAAGCAAAGTAGCGCTCACAATTCTGCAACAAAGACTTTTACCATGTATGGAGTGAAAAATGCCAGATGTCCAAGCTGCGTTCAGGTAAGAAGGAGGCACTAGGGATTTTATTGCAAACATACGTTGGATAATGGAGTGCACCAAAGAATTCCACAGGAAAAATAGGCTTTGCTTTATAGAGCGCAGTAAAGCCTTTGATTGTGTAAATCATGAAAAACTTTGGATCGTCCTTAAAGAAATGGGTGTGACACAACATCTGATTATCCTGATGTGTAACCTCTGCACAGGACAAGAGGCTCCTGTCAGCAACGAATACAGAGAAATGGAATGGTTTCCAATTATCAAGAGGGCCAGGCGAGTCTGCATTATATCACCCTATCTACTTAACTTGTGTACTGAAGCAGGACATAAAGCAGGATTAGACTCAGAGAAAGAAGGCACAAAAACTGGAGGAAAGAACATCAACAGTTTAAGATATGCAGATACCATACTACTATCAGAAAATAGCAAAGACTTGGAATGATTACTGAAGAAAGTCAAGCCATAAAGTGAAAAGGCAGGTTTCCAACTGAACATGAAGAAAACAAAAATAATGACCACAGACAATTTACATAGCTTTAAAGCAGATGATGAAGATATTGAAATAGTTCAAGATTTTCTACATCTTGGCTCAGTCATTAATCAGAGTGGAGACTGCAGTCAAGGACTCAGTAGACTAGGACTTGGAAGGGCAGCTATGGAGCCATTTGACAAGATCCACAAGTGTAAAGGTATATCACAGAATACTAAAGTTAGGATTGTCCATGACCCTGTATTTCTAATTTTTATGTATGGCTATGAAAGCTGGACAATGAAGAAAGCTGTTAGGAAGATCAACTCATTTGAAATGAGGTGCTAGGGAAGAGTTCTACAGATAATGCAGACTGCTAAAGGGATCAATAAATGGGTCCTATAGCAAATCAAACCTGAACTCTCCCTAGAAGCCAAGGTGACTAAACTGAGACTGCTGTACTTTGGACATACCATGAGAAGACATGACTCACTAGAGAGTAATGCCTGGTAAAATAGAAGGCAGTCGGAAAAGAGGAAGACCATATTACAAATGGACAGATACAATCAAGGAAGCCATGGCTCTGAGTCTGCAAGACCTGAGGAGGGCTGATGACAGGGTGACTTGGGGGGGTCTCTCATTCATAGGGTTGCCATAAGGTGATATCGCCCTGGCAGGAGTTAACAACAACAACTCCCAGAATATCAGTTTAGCAGGACAGAAAACCAGCAGAGCTTAATTTCCAGTTGAATTAGACTAACGCTTTTTGAAGCTAAGGCTTCAGATTTCAGATCCTCATATACAGTATTTTCCTGAACTGTTATTCTCAGTTACATCTAAGTTAGCAAGATGTTTTTATGAAAACTGGAGCTTGGAAAGTTACTTCTTAAATGTAATTCATTCTCTTTACCCTTTATAGTGTTTGAAAAGTAGCCTGTTGTTGTATTAATAGGAGGAAGGGGTCATTGTGTTAACCTGTGTTACTTATTGCTTTTCTACTACTTTTCACTACTTTTTTGAGGGGGGAAATTAATATGTGTAAGAGAATGAAATCAAACTTGAACTTTGCCTGTCAAAACATCTCTAAAGCATCCTTAAAAGACAATGTTCAAAAATAAATAGAAAACATTACTCACTGTACCAGTAACGTAACTTTGTTCCTCCTTATCACACTGGGCATATTCTGGAGGTCCAGGGGCCAACTGTCCCGTCCAGGACTCTATCATGTGACTGTATAAGGCTCAGAGGCTGCCTGATGCCCCCCTTGACTTACAGTGTGGAGTGTTCTTGATGAGAAGTCCAGCCATGCTGTTTACCAGGCCACTGTTCCTTCCAACCCATATGGTTTTTTATTCCCAAACTCTTAAGTGAGCATGCTTAGTCTTCACTGGTCTGCTCTGGGATTTGGCTATTGTTTGGTTATGCTGTTATATTTCCCTAAAGAACAGACATATTTCTGCAAACTGCAGGCTCCTGCAAGCACAGTAATACCTTCTCTCTTGTTGCCACCATTTTGTTTTCATAAGGATCTAAGAAGGAAACTGTTTCTTTGTATACAGAATACAGCTACTCTATACGGGCTTAATTATTACTTAATTTTTTTAATAGTAAAACCAACAGAGATATAAGATTGATTTATGAGTCCAGTGTCCTGAATTCATATATGTGCTTCCCCACAGCCATCCTCTGATAGCAAAAGCTAGACCGGCCCTTGCATCTCTCTCTCTCTCTCTCTCATTTTCTTTTTCTTTCTCTCTATAATGTTGCTTTCATTATAATGTGCCTTTATCTTTTCAATCAGTTTGTTTTTTCCCTTTTCTCCTGAAAAGTCAAGATTTTCAAATAGCTTCACATTGCAGTAAGACAAACATGCCAGAACATCTTTACACATTGAGTCTCTAATACAGTAGCCTATATCCAATTGCTTGTTCCTACTAGATAAACCCACTGAATCAATGGTTGCCATTCAACGACTGAGTCAATGGGTCTACTCTAATTACAATTAACAATCAGATTTAGGCTAGTAGTTCAGTTTTCCTGTTACTTTCTTCTTCTGCTGCTGCTGGAATTTACTGGAAAAGCAGGGCATAACAGTCCTATTACTGTTACCTACCTCCCGTTACCTTCATTATACTCAAAGTCCTAATTAAGAGCCAAGCATTTACTGAACAAAAATGAAAGCATGGTTCTGAGCAATAACATGTGCTTGTGACTATCATGGCAGAGTTTCTACAGTCTTTGGGCTGAAAATCCATTACTGATGGCTGAATGCCAATTCAATTGATATTATTGGATTTACAAAGTTTTGAAGAACAGGCATATTTTAATAGTTAACCTAAAAGACATGACTGCAAATAGTGCCCAAATTATCTATAGCTGTTGGACCACGTTCACCTATCTCGTAGTTTCCAGATATTTTGGGAAACTATACCCACCACCCCCTACCAGCACATTCTACAGCCATGGATCATGTGAGCTGTCCTTCAAACAACTGGAGATAATAACATTGAGGAAGACTGTGCCAGCTGTAAGCTCTGAAAACAATACTTATACCACTTCCTTCAAGCAATATAGACGCTTATTTTAGAAAACAAGCAAGATTCATTATTTATTCTTTGAGAATTGATCCTATGAGAATTTATTTGTCCATTTATTGTCCATAGACAATACCCTAGCTAACTACAATCCAAAGAGTATGCAGAAACCAGGTTTCTTCCTTGTATGCTTCTCTGCATATAGATTGCACACAAATTACAAGTGGTTTTGGGGGTAAGGCTGGATTCTAGTGAGAAAGGGGACCAAAAAGACTCTGGTTTATGTGCGTATCATGTGCTTCTAATTCCATTCATTATCAGTCTAGGTAAAATCAGCTGTATCAATAGTGCTTATTACATGATGTTATGCTATTATAGTGGCAGATTAGTCTTGCCTTTTCCTCAGTCTTATCACACAACACTGTGGCTCTCCTGGCATTATGCTATGGAGTTGATGGGAATTTGATTTTTTTTCTGTTGGAAATAATCGGTTAATGGTTTGGGCATGAATATCTCATTCTGCTTCACTGCAAGCATCATTGAATAGTGGATGTGGTGTGGGTATGGTCTGGTTGTCCTCCATTAGGAATTTCTAAGGAAACTTCAAGCAGGGGAACGATGGACTATTTCCAGTCTCTGGGTGAGGAGAACAAAACTTCCAAAGATAATAGCTATTTTTCCTGTTCTGTTTTCTTTTCAGTCAGTTTGACTGAACTTTTTTTTTTATAAAATGGGTTGTTGTTACAGAGTAGTAACAGCGCAATCCTGCGCTGTTAACCTTTGGAAGTCACTATTCAAGATACTTTTAATGCATTGGGGTGTTTTCCTCTGTTTTGCTATAGCACCATGCACCACAGAGTTACTGCAACATTGCTACTTTTTGAACAAAAAGTATTATTAATTTTGTAATAGCAGTAATGTAATAGCTCTGTGATGGCATCATACAACAGTATTATTACAGTTTAATTAAAATACATACATACATACATACAGAAAGAAAGAAAGGGAAACCAAACATGACATGGGAGGCAGGGCAAACAGCCCAGTGCAAAGCGCACTCTCAGAACTAAGGAATTTATGGTGGGGAAAAGAAAACAGAGGAAGTTATGCTGTCAAAGAGCAAATGTAATGAGGCTGAGATAAATATTTTTCAGCTGCATAGACAGCTTTGTGAGTACAAGTGAAGTGGCTTTAGAAGGGGCTCTGAAACAACTGACTACTGTGATAAGCATCAACAACTCAGTATATGGCCTCATTAAATTTACTCATTTATTCCATGTGAGAAAAACAAAAAGCTTCCACTATCCCTTTTCTGCTTTCAACCTACAACATGAGATACAAGTTATTAAACCATTTAGTATTAAAAATATTGAAACCAAAACAGTATTTACCTGAAATTCTGGAACAGCAGGCTTTGTAATGGATTTCCTTTTCTTTGTAATTGTTTTTTTAGATATGGATTTCTTTCCTTGAAGGGAAAAAGATTTTATATGTAAAAATAAATACTAATACATTTATCAAATCAAACTACAAACAGATTTGAAAACTATAAACTATAACAAATAAGTTGTAGCAGGCAAGGGCTATCTTTTAGAGAAGATATTAATTATGTCTCTATACTTTTTAAGCACAAACTACAGCATGGCTGGTATTCAATATTGCAGTTACAGATTTGCAATTTAAAGTTACAGTTTTGCAACTGATCTGTATTGAGTAAGACTACACAGTCTTACTGTTAACCTAGGTAAAGGCCACCAACATCCATCTTAAGAGCTAGCTGCTGTATGAAGCGAAGGAGGTCCATTCAACTGGCAAGTGGGGTGCTGCAAGTGGTTCTATCCCCCCGCACCAGTGAGCAGACTGCAGTCATCAGAAGAAGGATCCTATCAGGACCCCAGTCACTGTTGCACATAACAAGTCCTTGTCACTGCCTTGCTTGCTGGTAGGAGGGTGGAGTATCTTCTTCCTTGTGCCTCCAATTGCCTGGTGAATGGACTTACTTTTCTTGATACAGTGGCTGGCTCTTAAACTGGAGAGGGGAGACGTCTGGCTAGGAGACATTTCTTAGTTGCATCTCCTTAACTAAGTGGGCGATATAGGATTCTTGTGATCATGTTTATTTGTTTAAAACGAGATCTGTAACAAGTTTTTAATAATATTTTTATAAATCTTTTCACTGAAATCCCAGATGGTAGATCAATAATTCTTTTGATAGGCTCTACATTTTTAATATCTCCTAGAGAACCACACTCAGCCCAAATAGTTGATTGTATCAACTTCCTAGACACTCTTAAAAACAAATTTGTTTTAAGGCACCCTACACATATACATATATAATACTAATGCCCCATCATAGGCTGTGTCTCTTCTATCAGCATGAAGCTAGACAGTTTACTTGGTCAAAGCCTAAAGCCCTAAAGAAGGGAAACATCCTCTGCTCCTTACATTTGCACCAGTAGTGGCAGAAAATCCTTATTAATGCCAAAAGTAAACATTTACAGGAAGCCCCTGCCTTTTGACACTCTGTTATGTGACAACTTGTGCTTTCAAGCTTCCAAATTAAGGACAAGTTCCATTAATTCAACATGGGATCCACTCTTCTTGCCTACGGAGGCTTGTTTGGGACAGCATGCATGTATGCAGTCCCAAGTCTTGCCTACGGAAAGAATGGATCCTCTAGCCAAATTAATGGAACTTGTCAGTATTGCAAACATCTAAACAGCAGGCTGCCGTCAGTTCTTCTTACCTGTGGAAGCTTGCTTGGCATCATGCCTGCACTAAAAGCAGTCCCAAGCAAGCCTCCCTAAGTCCTTCACCTTCCCTATAGCAGATGGATTCTGTTTTTCAACCATTTCCACTTTCTAACAGTGTTCCAGTCCCTAACGTCAGATAAGCAGGGGAAGCCTGTATTTTGAGTCACTTACTTTTAAAATAGCAAATGGGAAGCATATAAGGAAAAAAAAAACAGTCACAGAGTTGTAGAGAGATAGCAGGCTCCACCAAAAGAACAACAAGAAAACACTTCCTTCCATTTAGACTGTTACGGTTATAGCTTCAACTGATCTGTATCTGAATAAAATATGGGGTTGTGAACAAAGATAATCTTTCACTGATTGACTGACTGAATTTATACCCCATCATTCTCCCAGGATGGGATCCAAGGTATTTTTTGCCCACCTGTATCTCAGGTGAGCTATCTGCCTTATTATCTAGACACCAAGACCATATTCCTTCAGGACTTATTTGTAAGCGGGCACCTACTGCATGGAACCAGAAATTAATAACACTACCCTTTCCCTTTTTCTGCCTCCTCTTACAGCTAATTCTCTGTCTTCCTCTCCCTTTTGTCTATGGAACCTGAAATATCTTAGCACGCATAGGCAAACCTGGGGCACCTTGAGGTTATGTTAAATTGTTAAGAACTACGGGAGAAAGGAACATCATCCATAGATAACTATTTCTGCAAAACTTGTAGCAGAACCCTCCAGTCCCAAACACAGGACAATATTCTTTAAACTACTATTACTGTATATATACTTAAAGCAAACTCAGTTATCTGAATGCAAGTCCTTATATAGCCAGAACACAACAGGTATGCCTGAGGGAATCCTAAGCTTTGAAGATGTAAAAAAAACATGTAGGAAAAAAATAGGCTCTACACTTAAGATGGAGCATTTCTTTTGCGTATGCGCCAGCCTGCTTGCTTTGCAAAATAGTTAATCATCACAAATGCAGTTTGGAATTTATGTCCCAGCCATAAATTTTGTCTGTAGAAAAAGACCTATATATAGCAGGTTGTTAAACCTTGGAAACTACTGACAACTCTGCAAGTCACAAAAATATAACATGCCTACCTCTACTTTCAGTTCTAAAGGGGATTTATATGATTTCCAAAACCTTTCCGCCTAGTGGTGTGAGAGCTGTGCAGAAAAACATAACTGAATAATGTCTCATATGCCTAGACAACAGTTAAATGAATCCCTCCCCAATACTTCTTCAAGTATTTTACAAGAATGGTACAAATCTGATCACAAAAATGTTCCATTTACAACTCTGTAAAGCAGTCTACAAAAGCAGTTCTTAACCTTTTCTTTACCATGGACCCTTTTAAATATCTTTTGTTACCATGGACCACCGAGACTTAGTTCAACATTTAAAACCCTAAAGTGCATCATTTTTTTTAAAGTTGTTCATCAAGGGTCTTCAGATTTCGAGAAAAGGTAGAAACAAGTCTTCCTTCCTTCCATTTATTCTTTCTATTGTAACTGTAAAGGCTCATAACATTTCTTCAAGCCTTCATGCACCCCCTGTGAGGACATTGCAGACCCATGGATCAATGGATGTATTCTAGACAGTACTAACAATTAAACTAAGGCTATAATTTATTAAAATAAAGTTTTAATTTGCACAAATGTTTCACATTTGCTATTACTTCACTGTTGGCTGAAGGCTACCCTTAAAATGTACACATCCATAGAGTATCCAACTGCCCACCCATCAATATTTAATTTAATTCAAGAAAGCATAAAGTTGTCATAGTATTCTTCCTGCAGCACAACCATACAAAGAACTCTGCATACTCTTATCCCATGAAGATTATGAGAAGTCTTTCAGCGAATTATTCTGCACAGAATTACACATAGTTTTTATTGCAAAAAAAAAAAAAAAGCAGCATTTTGTGAAGGAAACTGTTTTTGTTTTTTCCACAAACAACCCTGTTTCCCACACAGAAAACATGGTTTATCATGCTATTGTTGTTTCTTTTCACAGGAAAAAAAAAGTGTTTATTTCCTTGAAAGATTTTGCAAACTGTAAAAAAACTTTATTTGTAAACTATTATTTTTGCACTACTCTATGTTTGTCAAGTGTCAACAAATCTATTATTCTGCAGGAAACAAACAATAACAAATATTCTTTCCATCCCTAATCTAGATACTCCATGTAGGTATTACACATGTGCTACACCCCCCCGAGGAAAACAGTGGAGAACAGACACAAAAAGCGCTAGAGAGTCGAAGGGATGCAGATCACGGTGAATTTTGAACTGGGCACTCAAGGGCCAAAGCTTAGATCATTTGGCCACCACACCTGCTTTTAGCTTTTTTAAAAACTTGCATTTTTAACCACAACAGTAAATAAATTACACTGACTTAAAACATCAACAACTGGAATTCATCTTCCACACTTCTGCTGTCATTTTTATTCATAAGACTGAAACAAAAATACAAGTCATGCTAATGTGAAACTCTTATTTAACTTGCCACGGTCCAAAGATTAATGCAGTAAATGTTCTACTAGTATTGAAATCCACGTTTTCCTATGTTTTTATGCTTTATTGTAGGTAACAGAATGTGTTTGAGTGTGAGCCATTAATTTGTTTTTTATGAGACTAACTATAGGTTTAGCTAAAATATTTGCAATAAGATCTATTTTAAAAATGACATCTATAAATGAGGGTCAGCAGAGAAATATAGTATTTTAGTTAGGATGTTTTGAAAAGAAACTGATTTAAATAAAAAATACATTTTGTGAACTCATCCATTTCTATCTACTGTATCTTTAAATAAAGATAGCATATTTTATTTGGCATTTGAGGAACATGAGTTCTCGAAACAGAACATTTGGGAATTTCTAGGTTTCTTCCAACTATGTGATTTATTGGGTGAGCATCTATCTAAACTACTGCTTTATATTTATTCAGGGTGTCTAAGAATAATTTTCTTTAAAATTATATAAACCTCCTCAGCATAAAAACAAAGCAAACAAACAAAAAATCCCCAAAGATATTTAAATAAATTGCAGAGGGTTAAAAAGGGAAAGCTGTATATTTTCGACATATATAAGCCAATCACAAAAGAATATCTTAACAAATGAATCTGTGTCACTGGTGCACAGCATATGAGTTAAAAAAACCCAAAGTAATATTTTCAAAGAAACAGATTATTATGATACATATTACTTGCTAGCTGTCAATATCCTTTCAGTGGCCCCTATTAATTTATGCTGCTAAAACCTAAATAACAGCCTTATATCAAATCTGTATAGAATTGTTACATTCTGACAAAATACTTAAGGAAGAACAGAGACGTAAGAATTAAATGCCACTCCTACACTGACAGCAGGCACGAAAAATAGAACATACAGAAGTTTCTGAAGTGCCTTATCTTAAAATGTTTGTAATTTTCTGATTTTTCTAACCATGTTACGGTAACTTAAAATCAATCTTCTACGCAAATGAATTTAATAAGATATTGATGTAGTATTTTAGAGCCTGGGAAAGTTGTTTCTTGGACTAGTTTCCAGAATCGCCTACCAGCAAGACTGGTGACTGGAGGATTCTGGGAATTATAGTCAAAAAGTAATTTTTCCAAGCTCTGTTTACAGTGGCCCAAAGTGCCAGCAGAAATGCAAGGATGATTAAAGCTTCATGCATACCTTCAGGCAAAAGGTACCAGAGGAAAATAGTAAGAGTGGGCTATGCTTACATTTAGCAAGGTGGGCTGAGTTTATTTAACACATCATAGGCTCTGAGACAAAGAGAAATCTACAACAGAGAAAGATGAGGAAAAATTAATGTTCTACACAATACCTAGCACACTTTGTGCTTAAGGCTCATAGTAGATGGGAAACTGGCAGGTTTGCCACTAAATTTCCCACACTATTCATGTTTTTAATTCCAGTAGTTGTGGCAGTTGGTGAATTGAATTAGACAAGGGCAAAAGGGAATGCGGTGATTGTATCTTCCCCTTTTTTACACCAGTTCCCACTCTAAATAATGTATACCCCAAGAATTGTTATTTGTAAAGTAAAAGAAATCACATTATACTAATTAAGTAATACTGTGCCGCCTCAAGTTAAAAAACTATCCAATGACTCCCAGTTTTATTTTATTCTTCTACGTCTTAATTTTTTGTTCTGCGAGCAGTGAGATGAATAGGTTGCTTACCTGTAATTGTGGTTTATTGAGTGGTCATCTTTGCCCTCACACAAATTGGTTTTCAACCTGTGCAGAGACCCCATTCAGAATGTTCTAGAGCTGAGTAGGTTGGCAGAAATCCTCGCCCTCACTCCACTACTGCACATGTCCCAGTCCACCAAGCTACTATCCCCTTAGTTTTGAAGTCTGTCGTTAAGTCTACAGGGACCTAAAAGAGTAGGAAGATGTGAGTGCACAAGTGACCACTTGAAGAATCACTGTTACAGGTAAACAACCTCTTATTCTTCTTGGTCTTTGTGCCTCACACAAATGCGTGACTGTGAAGCTTACCAAAGTTTGGTGAGCCAGGTAACTGAAGAACCATAGATAGAACAGCATACCAGAACTGAACAAGAGCCCTCACTCTACACTCAAGGCCATAGTGCTCTATGAACATAGATGGCTGGAAACACATTACAGCTCTACACAGGTCAGGTAACAGTGATGAGGATGGTACTCATTTCATAAAATGGGCTTGCAAAGATGGTGACATAGATTGTTTAGCTAGTTCATAACCAAGCAACAACCCACTTGGAGAAGCGCTGGATGGAAACTTGATGACCCTTCTTTGGAATCACCATAACACATAAACAGTCTATTGAAATATTGGTAAGTCAATGTATGTTGTATATAGTAAGCCTGTGGTCAACAAATATTGAGGCAGTTTAGGGATTTTTCAAGTGGTGGGGTAGGGTTTATACAGAAAGAAGGGATGGACTTGTGACACTATATTGGGAAGGAAGGATGTGTCCAGTCTCAGGACCACTCTGTTGTGATGAAACACCAGATAAGTAGTCTTTCATTGAGGAAGGTAAATAGTCTTTCATTGACAGTCCCCAGAGATTTCAAAGGGCTTGCTTATAAGCTGAGACAGTACCAGAGAAAGTGACCACGATGCTGTAGGCAAAGTCACAGGAAGATACAGGATGGCTGGTCCCATCATGAATTGTTTAACCTTTGGGTCCAAGAACAGAAATGCAGAAGTAGGTGAAGCTGTCTGATGGGCTACAATTACAGCCAAATACACCTTCAAAGACAAAAATGCGAGGCCTTGTTCTTGTAGGCCTAAGAGAAAATGTAAGACAGTGGTTACGGATACAGAGGAAGAGCACTCAGCTCTTGGCTCAGCGAAGGTACAGAATTTGGCCCACTTATATTGGTGGTAATATTTGGTAGAATCTTTCCTGGCAGCAAACAGTTTGAAGTTAAGATGACATCACAATGATATCTGCCACACTGAGAGTCGGAATATCTGAATGCTTGGATGACAAACTTTCCCCTGAGAGTGAGTCAGGAGTTCTGGCAGCTGAGAGAGTTGCATGACTTGACCCTGAGAGGTGAAGACGTGGGGCAAACCAAAGTTGCCTGGGTCAATATGGAGGAATTAGAATTATGTTGGCTGTGTCTCTCACAAGATAGCGTCCCCGGCAAGCTTGACAAGTCTTCCGTGCATCTGAGAGATTGGAAAACCTGTACAAGATGCAACCTGCAGTCTTCAGCCACCCAATTCCCAAATCCACTGTTCCCAACTCCATTGATTTCAGACCAAGTAGCAGGGTGCACACTTCTCCTGCTAACAGGAAAGGTAAAGGACTCAACATCTTTAGATGCTGTTTCTACTCCTCTGCTGCTCTCATCTTCAAGGTAGGCAACATGCAGGCTTACATGGCTGCCTATCAGAAATTCTTACGGTATAAAATGATGACCTTTATACCTCATTTTCCCAAAGAAGACAGGAATCCAGCATTGATCTTTCACCAGGAGGCATGGGCTCAACGAATTCAGTTTTCCAGCAAGTTGTGGATTGTGCAGCCAAGTCCACATCAGGAGCTGCTGCCTTATGTAGGTACGCATAACTTCGCTCCACTGGTTTCTCAGAGGACACTAGACACAAAATTGAAGACCTTCCTTTTGATGGGGAGGGCCCCTTCAACTCTAAAATAGATGAGGCCTTGGAGAACTTATGCAAGGTCCACCTTACTGCTGAGAAAATGGGCATAAATGCGCAGAATCAACAATGCCAGTCTCAGTCCTCATGGTGCTGACAGGTTTCTTTGTCTTTGCAATCCAAATCACTCTCTGGATCCTCCAGGACATTTTCTCAACCATCCTTAGGACAGCAGAGATGTCAGTATAGATCCCAGAAATACAAGACTTCAACTTTGAAGACTCTTTTTGACTCTTCAGTTGTAAAGGTTGTGATGGCCATTGGCTATACAACAATAAAGTATGATGATGATGACTCTTCAGTAAGGACAACACCTCAGCTGTCTTTCTGCCTGTTCAGCCCATGCCCAGTTCCATCAGGCACCCAGGCTATTCCACTGTTATTCCATCTGGTGGAATATCAACATATCTTCCTGGGTCTTTGCCATACTGAGGACCACATCAAGAAATAGCTTTGTGTTTTCAGATGGAGATGGAGGACCTGAACACTCAATTCCCCAGATGGAAAGGAAGCCAAAGGCAAGAGTGAAGCAGGAGAGGAAATGTCACTATTGCAATCTTCTGAGTCTTTTGGAGAAGACTGCTGCTGATGTTGTTGTTGTTGTTGAGTGGGTTGTAATGGAGCAGATGTCGAAATAGTGATAGTAGATACAGCACTCATATATGTACGTGATGAGGTCGAGATCATAGAAGCTACAGAGTATATTGAGCTCACTGGAGGTACTGATGACATTGAAGGTAAAGATAGTATAGCTAGTACCAGAGGCACAGTAGGTATCAAGGCCAGAATTGGCAGAGAAGTCAAGATTAGTCTGGCATGGCAGAGACATTGCTAAAGACGCCAACAGAGTGTGTGTAGCAACTGTTTGTCCAATGGAAGTGCTAGATGCTGGTGGAGGAGGAGGTTGTGTTATTGTGGGCATGATTCTCAGTGGTTGAGAAACAGGCCTAACTTGAGGGGATGGAGTAGTGTGGCACTGATACCATGGAGACAGTGAATGACACTGAGGTGATCAAGACTGACAGGATGGCCTAGATCAACTATGGTAACAGCACAGTGGATGATGGAAAAGACAATTCTCTCTGATGGTATCCGTCTTTCTAAGAAGGAGAGCAGCATCGATAAGATCCAGGATACTTCTTCAATAAATGCTCACGACAGTAACTATCAATATAGGAGACAGACGTAAATGGTGAATCTTCCCTATACTAATTGTCTCAGTATGATGATCTGGAAGACGAACAGGATTATTCACAAGAAAACAGAAATCATGTTCTTTTCTCAGTGAAGCAGGAAAAGGGCAACGATGGGAAGACCTGTGATGTTGCCCAAGCAGTAATTCTGGTGGACAAAACTCCAAAGATGGAACCAATGTCAGTATCAAGGAGGCCACTGAAACAGGAGTGCTGGTCATAGGAGCAAGCATCAGTACTGGTATCTGTATCAACAAAGAATCAACAGTAGGAGCTGGAGGCAGTGGAACCACTGGTTACTTGGAGGCTGCAATCTTGGATGGCATTGGTATCAATACTGAAGGAACCTCTGCAACTGGGGAAAGGTGTGACTGGGATGGAGTACCAAAGACTCTGTCAGTACAATTGCTGGTACAATTGATAGTACTGTCAGTACAATCGCTGGTACCAAAAATTCTGTCAGTAGAATCGCTGCTTCTTCCAATGCCTGGTCTCATTCTTCTCCTTCAAGTGAGACTGATCCTTAAGGGGAGGCATGTCTCTTCCAGACAGAGTTGGAATGGTCAGTCTTCCCCAGTGTATCATTACAGGTCTTTGCAACCATCTTTGCTGCCGTTTTTGCAACTGTTTTTTGACAGTCTGAGGGGTAAAAGCCGTATAGTGCACTTCTGTACAATGGACCCCTCAACCTAACAATAAAGAAAATGAGAACGTCAGAGAGGTTTTTCAACCAGACATCGAGCAGACTTTGAAGAGAGAGGTAGAGACAGAAGAAGTTTGGTCAGAAAAGACAAGAAAGGAGGGTGAAGGAAAAATGGCAAAAGCATAAGTTTTTTTTTATAGCAGTAGAAAGAAATATAAAAAAGAAATACAATAAACAAAGGTTAGAGAGCAATGATATACAATGAGGAGAGGAGATGAATTACTCAACAGGAGAACACACAAAAAGTAGCATATCTATTGGCACATGGAAAGAAACTGAGGGGACAGTTGCTTGGTGGCCTGGGACATGCACAGTAGTGAGGAGGGGTGAGGCTTCCCACAAAGCTACTCAGCTCTAGAATATTCTGATTAGGACCCCTATACAGGTGCAAAACACATTTGTGTTAGGCACAGAGACCACAAAGAAGAATTTTTTCACTGTCTACTGCTGCAACATATAATCAGGGCTAAAAAAAGTACTCTTAATATTGAGGCATCAGAAGAGCTTTTTAAAAAGTCACTGTGAAATATATGACATACTAGATATAGAGATTTATAGTGTGCTGGATTACAAGTTGAGAGGTCTCGGTTCAAGTCTCTGTCTGTCCACAAACATAAAACCTCCTGGGTGACCTGGAGCCAGCTAGCCTCTCTCCCTCTCTCTCTGTGTCTCTCCAGCCTAAGGATAAAGTAGAAAATAGGAAAGCTACTGCCATTATCTAGCACCCCTGAAGGAAAGGCAAGATATAAGTATTACAAATATATAAAATCTTCAAATACAAGGCAATCATTTCTAGTGATTTTTTAGATCTGCAAACAAACATATGCATTGTTCAAATTATCTTTTCATCAAATCACCTTACCAGATTTGTGCTTCTTGTGTTTTGCTTTCTTTTTCATCAGGAGTAACTTATTCTGTATCTCAGGTTTATAAGATTTCAGGGATTGGAGGTGAATCTCACGTTTTCTCTGAAGATTTTCATTCAAAATATCTTTCAATTTCTTTTTCTTCTTTTTCTTCTTCTTTGCTCGTACTTTACTAAACTTTAGTGTTTTGTTTTCTACAGAGAGCTCTGAAGAAAGTTCTTTAGAAACTTTGTGGCAATTCATGTCTGGATTGTCACAGTGGTTCCCATTCACATGCAACTGGCAGGTTTTAAGAGTGTTCTCTTTTAATGGAGTAGTCTCTGTTTTCACAATTAAAGATTCAACACATTTTTCACCATTTTCTACAATCCGAATTTCTCCTGGGCTGAGAGGCCCCACAAATCCAACATTGTCACCTGGAGCAATGGCCCTATCTCTATTTTCTTTACAGCAGTCTGTTGTAAAGTCACAGTCTTTATGAATTTTCTCTTCACAGCTGGGTTTCAATTCTTTTTCTGGCATGACATTCAAGAGATCCAAGTGGGTTTTTGCTGAACAAATATTTTTTCCAGGCGCTGCCTTTCCTTGAAATAACAGCTCCTTAGCACCAACTTCCCCATTGCTTTTGATAATATTTTCATACTTCACTTTCTCTAGTTTAATCCGTGGTACTCTTTTTACTTTAATGGGAGGAAATGGAAACTGCGGGGCATGAAAAGGCTTCTGTTTGTAAATACGTACATCTGCACCACAGAACTGTGGGAAATGAACATAGGCATGTTCTAAATAATCATAGCCTAGAATCACTTCCCTGCACTCATGAATAGGTTGGCCAAGTACTGCATCTTGAACATCCTTTTGGGTCTCGTATACAAAGTCACAAAGGCCTTTTAGCAGCCATACTTTTTGACAAAATGGGAGCTCGTGAAATGGTTTTTCCTCCAGAGGATTAGTTTCCCCAAGGACTTTAAAAAATTGAGGACAAAGACCAAGTTTTTCTGCACAACTATCAGGATTATCAGTTTGCCCCACAACTGTATACCACTGCTGTACTTTCTGCCTAAGTGCTGCTTCCCAAGTCCTGTAAGAGAGGGTTGGCCTTCGATGCAAGGTAGATCTTCGGTGTGCAGGACTTAACAAAGAAGTCATTATTTTAGACAAAAAAGCACTACACTGGGGCATCAAAAGGCAGCGTTCTAATTCATAGAAGACTATTTCAGGCAAGTTTAAAATATGCTGCGCTAAACAAAGGAAATGGCCAATTGCTGGAATTTCCCACATATTTTCCATCCGGGTAGGTGCTGCTTGAGATAAGAGGGACTTCTCCCATTCCTCAATTTCTTTTTGACTAGCTTCTTCAGCCTCTTTTCTTTCTTGTTCTCGAAGCCTAAGAAAATAAAAACAAAAACAATTCCTATTTAATATAAAAAACAGAAACAAGAAGTAAATGAAAATGTTACCTAAAAACAAAAAGGAATGCATAAATAATATTCAACAATATTGATATACAAAACTCTAACGGCTAATGGCTAAAATGGTGAAGACTGACATGTATGTCGTCCCTTTGTCTCTGAGCACTGCAATTATCCATCAATAAGATGGAGTCAGCAACACATAACGAACACAAATGCCAGTGGAACCCGCCTCAATACTTTCTTTGGTAGTTGCGCCCCTGAGTAATGTTATTTTTTTTAATAGCAAAAATAGTTATGGAAGTTTAGATTACATGAAAACCAAAGTTCTGGGCCTGTCACCTCAATTTCTATCATTACAAAACGAAAATGGGGTGGGGATGTTATGGCATCAAGAAATTAGAAAGAAAAATATATCCCTATCTGGTAAACTAGATATGAGCTTCAGGAGTTTAGACAGGGTAGGAAGGAGCTAGCAAGGAAACGGGGGAAGCTATTTGGGGAAGTATGGACACAGGCTGGATCTTTTTTTTTTTAAATGCGTTTAGTTCCTTCTTATATGGAATGGTGGGGTTTTAGGTTATTGACCTCTCAGCCTCACTAGTTTGCACTTCTGTGAAAAGCATGTTTAGATCCCTGTGAAGTGGCAATGGTTGTACCCATTAAAGCAGACATTTTATAATAGAAATCCCCCATGACTGCTATTTTCTGATGGCACTCACAATACCTTCTCAATACTCAGAATGTGCTTATTTGCATGATTTAATTCAGATATCCACGACTAATACAAAAATTCATATCAGATACACTTGTTTTCTCCTTTAGTATTCATTTAACGTACAATCAGCCTTTCGCATCTGTAGGCTTAACACTTGCAAATTTGATTATTCACAGATCATTTGTTGCAGCCTCTGCTATCACCCAATGCTATTTTTAACAGGGACATGTAAGTCTAACTTTGCATTTGCAGTCTCTCTGCAAGCCTTGCGAGACTGAAAGAGATTGCAAACACAAGGTGAGGCTTGCAAATCCCTATTAAAAATAGTGTAGGGCAGCGGTAGAGGCAGTGGCAAGCTCCACCAGCCACCCACTTCTGCTTTGCAAAGGAACTTTCCATCCTCAAAGGCAGAACTGGGCAGTAGGCAAGTTCTCCATCACAGATTCAAATCTATTTGAATTCACAGTGGGTTGAATCTGTACATTTTTGTGTGTATTAAATATGGTTGGGGGGGTCTACACATATTCATGGTTTTTCCATTTTCCTATTCCCAACCCCCGCGAATATGGAGGGACAAGTATAGTATATTTCATGCAAATGCAGCAATTCATTTTCCCCAATAGTTCATCTATATGTCTACGTTCTTCCACATAATTAACTTACATCAAGAACAAGTGAGATCTGCAACAAAATTTTCCAATATACCTTCTTTCCTAATCAGAACGTTATCATTCAGGGTTAAAGCCAGTGACTGCCTCTAAGTAGAGCATTCAAACTTCTGCTCTCCACTCCCAATTTTCTCACTTACACAACAAAATCAAGAAGGACATGTTCAGTATTCAAGGGGTAGAGTCTGGGGCTCCCCCACTTAAGCTTGTGGTTTTGCAAATTTTAGTACAATTCTTGTAATTCTGCAAACCTCGGGATTCTTCCAGCATGAAAACTTCTTTTACTTACTGATGGCTCTCTTTCTGCCACAATTCTGCTACTTGAATATGTTACTGTGTTAAGGGAAATGGAACAAGGTTTTATTAGTTTTATTACTCCCTCAAACTGTATCATTGCTCAATTTTGTTTCAGGTTTTAATTTGTTAACCTTCCTTTGCCATGAGCCTTAATTTAGCCTGCTAAATGTATACGCTATCAGGCCTTCTGCAAATTAACTGATTAGCCAACCTAGCTGGCTGGAATCCCAGGAAATATAAAAGAATTCAAAACTTCTTAATTGGATGCTATCAAAGTGAAAAAGAACTGTTTTAGGACAACATTTGGTGTTGTGATTTACCTCATTAGTAGAGCTGTTGGAATAAGCTCGGTGGAAAGAGAACTGCATTCAGAGCTTCCTGGAGAAGGCAAGAGACCATGGCTCAGAGAAGGCAGGGGAGAGTTACAGAATGCACCTCTTCATCCACACAAATGACTATTTTAGACTTCTGCCAGCAAAGGGGAACTAGAGAAACATTTATGGAGAAGACCAAATGCAAGGATAGATCCACCTCTGCTTTTTGTGCAACAGAAGCTCTGAACTCTATTCTTTCAGGGGATAACAACATCGATAAAAGACTTTTTGGAATTCTCAGCAGTGCTATGTTAAGGGAAATGGTGTCAAAAGACAAATGCATATAACAAAGGGAGTAAATTGTAGAAAATAGATGTTTGTCCTTAAAGATATATTAAGATCTAAACACTATCTCTTCTCCAACATTTCACAAAAAGGATGGACAGTTTATAAGCTGTCCACAAAACACTTTTAAAGTTACTGTTTGGTATAGTTAAGAAAAATCAGGGTGACATAATCAGGGACTTGATTGTTCCGAAATGCTAAAAGCTTTCTCAAATAACACATAAAAATTGAATGAGAAGAGGATAAAGAATTTCTTTTTAATAGCAAGATGTTATTTGAAATGAAATTTTCTACATAACACCAGCAAGGATAATACTGGTGTAAAAACACTATAATTTTTGGCATATTCTACTTAAAATAATATGCTGTTTGGCAATGCAAGGTAGCAGTCATAAAGACAGCTTGTCAGCTTGGGCTAATGTAAAAAATGTTTCCCTTCATATCACACTTTTGATTCAAGCAATCAAAAGTGAAGATTTAATTCCCTCCATTCGATACTTGGCATAGCATTCTTATTCTATTTCCTCTTAATTTCTGGCTTTCCATTTTTTCTTAATTAGCCTACAGTAGCACAGCAAGACTTAACAGCAGGTTCAGCTGCAAGTGTTGGGCAAGCTGCCCTTTTTGGCCCTCACCCACTATCTCTGAGGCTTCTGCTGATTCCAGCTGCTCAGTTCCAACTAACTAGTGAACTGTACAATGGACTGCCTACCATCTTAAAGTGTCAGTGACGTGCAAAAAAGCACTATAGCTGCTACCATTTCTTAGTCTACAGCCCCATGTGAACATGCATTCAAGCAGCAGCTACATCAAGTCTAGATGTGCACACCTAGAGAGCCATATACTAGCAGGTAGGGCTTTTGGTAGCTAAAAATGGGGTGACGTGCCAAGTCCACACACCTAGATCTGCTGTACTGGCATTTAAACCCTGCCAACCACTCTGGAGTGAAGCCAGCATAACGACATTCATTGCCACTACCTGGTAACTTCTTCAGTTCTTATAACAGCAGTATCAGCAGCTGCAACCACAAAGGGGAAGTAGCATACTGTAGTTGGGCATACTGTAGAGGTCCAAGAATGTACTATGCTGTTTCCAGTACGAAATTCAGAGGATTTTAGGACTGTTTTAGGGGTGGGACCATAGGTCAATGGTGGAGTACATATCTTGTAGGCAGAAAGTACTAGGCTTAATTTGTTCAGATCGAAGAGCAGGTAATGAAAAATCCTTTGCCCGAAATCCTAGATAACTGCTGCCAATCAAACTTGACAATACTGGAATTGATGGTTACATAGTATAACCTAGCATCAGAAATTTCCCATGTTCCTAAACTAAATTATACATTCGGTACCTCTTCCAATTATGTTAGGTATAGGATGGATTGATTTAAGTTAAAGCAATCTCAATCAATGATTTAAGTAATATTTAAGTCATCAAGAACAAACGATGATTGAAATCAAGTCTGTCAAAGATAGTTTTTAATTTTTTTAATTTAATGGGAAAACCTAATCACCAAGACATATTAATTTAAAGCTCAGTAAAATATTTTACAACACCAAGAAGGCTATATTTAGTATAATCTTTTAGGTAACTTCATCTTTATCATTCAAAGCTAGAGCAGTATGCAAAATGATCTTGTAGCACCTTTGAGACTAACTGAGAAAAAGAAGTCGGTAGCATAAGCTTTCATAGATCAAGTCTACTTCATCAGATGTCTGATGGTACCAATTTTTTCCTCTCAGTTGATCCTTATTAATTCATGAAATAGCATATAATGTCAACTTTCAGATACAGCAGTAATATATTAGGGATGGTTATGAACGAAATCAGACATAAACAATGGGCTAAACTCAGGTGGACAACATGTCAGCCGCTCTGGGACATTGGCAGCCCAACCCTCAGGACCCCAACCCAATTTTTTTGGCCAAAAATGGATCAATCATACTTTGCCTACCTCAACTTAAATCCAACATTAGTCCTACTTACTACAGACTCTGAAATGTTTAGGACTGATTAGTTTTAACTACTTCCATTCATATCAGCAGGATTACTCTGAGTAGGACCAAACTGAATTTAGCCAGATAGCAATTACATTTTATTGAATTAAATCTTCAACAGTTCTATTCTGCTAGTGTCTTTGCACATGTTAACTGCAGTGGGAGAAACAGAAGATGAAAGCCCAGAATTTTCAAGAAGCAGAAGCTGGTAGTTAGGCTTCAAAGAGACACTTTCATGAAATGGAAAAAAAAAAAAGGAATATACATATTTGATTGGTAGGCCATTCTATGTGCACATGAGAGAACAATTAATTGTTATGAGTCTGTAAGGGTGGATGTAACATGCTTTGCAGGAGCGAGTGAAAAGCTTCCTTGAAGAATTCTTTGGATCACAGCCTATTTTTCACCCTGATTGTGATCTATTCACCATCATACAGCAGCTCACATGATTATGTTTGAAGAATGTTATCCAAGTTTCTTCTCAAAGCTGGTGTTTACCAAATGTACAACAAATACAAACAGCTTTCCATGCTTGTAATGAAAGGATAACTATGTAAATTGATCATGAATTGCACATGTGCAGGAAAATAGGAACAAAAATCCTTAAGTGTTTTCCTGAAACATAAAATTAACAGTACAGTCCTCTTAAGTATGTGCACTGATGATTCCTCAAATTAGTCCAGCCTTCCAGAAGAGGTGCCCTCTAGATGTGTGGGGCTACATCTTCTATCACTTCTAATCACTAAAAATTATTAAAACAACATTTGTAAATGAACTAGTGTATATACCTGGCTTTGCCTGGGATTTTATTTTCTCATAGGTAATATTTGTTAGAAAGATTGAAGTTCCTGTGTCTCTAATTCCGCAAACTGTCTTGTCCAGTACCTGTAACTTTTCCCCATATTCCACAATCTAAACTCTATTCAGAGTTATTAACATACAGAGGTTGAGTTCCTGAAGGAATACACTGCCCTTCTCCTTGCTGCTAGGCCTCATCTCCACAACAACCGGCCTGGCCCAAGAGCTCTCTGGCTGAGAATTCTAAAGGCCCCTCCCTAAACTGCAAACCCCAGGATTCCATAGAATCTTCTCAGGCAGCCAATCATATGAGGTCTTCGCCTCACACAGCCAATCATTTAAAGTCTTCATCTGCCTGACACAGACAAACAAACTTTGACTTTTATATATTAGTAGATGAAGATTTCCCATATCATGGCTCAGTTATAAATCAGAATGGAGACTGTAGTCAAGAAATCAGAAGACAACTAGAACTTGGAAAGCAACTATGAAGGAACTAGACAAGATTTGAAGTGTAATAACACCTAATTGAATGTTAAAGGCAAAATTGCCCATGACATTGTACTTCTGACCTCTATGCAAGGTTGTAAAAGCTGGACAGTAAAGAAAGCTGATAGGAAGAAAATCAACTCATCTGAAATTTGTGATGCTGGAGGCAAAGCTATACATACTATGGACTGCCAAAAAGACAAATGAATGGATACATGAGTTTATCAAGTCCGAATTCTCCCTAGAAGCCAAGATGTCTAAGCTGAGACTGTTGTAGTTTGGATATATCATGAGTAGACATGACTGATTAGAAGAGACACTAATGCTTAGTAAGGGAGAATGGAGTAGGAAAAGAGGGAGACCGCACTGCAGATGGAGAGACTCAATCAAGGAAGCCACGGGCCTGAGTATACGTGACCTGAGCACGGCTGCTAATAACGGGAGGAGCTGGAGGTCTCTCATTCATAAGGTCACCATAAGCCAAAGTTGATTTGATGGCAATTAAGGACAACAAAAATATTTCCAACATAGAAAACAACTGACACTGAATGCCTATCACATCCTCCTCAAAATACCCTACTCAGCAAAAATTGGAGCCAGCTTATAACCCTGCCCACACTCATGAACTGACAAGGAGAGAAAAAGTTTGGAGCTGACGACATAGGATTGATACTTCTTTCTCATACAATGCAAGTAAGGCGACTAATGAAAAGATAAGGTACAATAAAACTGATGCAAATTTAGCATTAAAACAGCTTTAGAATTTACTGAAGTCTGAATATTAGTAACATATATCAATATTCACCTGTGTGTAATTGTAAATTTCAAGATCGGTAGTGGGATTTTACTACTTCATATGGCTAACATACACAATCTACTTGCTCTACTGCTAATGCACTGAAAACTAAGAAATATACAGACAAAATTTTTAAAAATCTTACAGTTATATTGTCCAAGTTTGTACTTATTATTAAATGATGATTTAATGCTACATGGACAAGTCTCTGGAACCCAAGCAAAGGCTCTAACTCTGTTTTTTAATTCATATCCACACTGCTCCTCTAAAATTGGAAATAAGACTTAACCAGAATTCAGTTTCTATGACCCCTAGCTTGTCATTAAACACAAACCATTAATTTTTATATTATCCAGATAAACAACTTATGGTTGAAAGATGGTTTCTTTAACAACTAATTAAATTATTCCCAGTCCATGACATGTAATGAAAAACCAGAAACAGCAGAAACTTAAATCTTGCTAAACTTTCTTCCTGCATGCATGGGAGAAAGAAGAAAGAGAGTGTCTGAGTCCAAAATTTCCTTTCACCTAGCAGAGGCCCATCCACATAGCCTGAAATCATGTTTCATTGTTATACAAGAATCCAGACATGAAGGGCTTTTATCACTTTTCAATATAACACCAAAGAAAGAAACACACCAAGCACAGAAAGTATGCCTGCTTACTTATCTTCTCCCCTTAACATTCCTTTCAGTTTATTACATTCAGCTTTACTGTAAAAACATTAGTGCTGGCATGTTAAAATATATTTTAATGTATAATCGTTAACTCTGGAATTCATTACAACTGTTTTGGACAAGCTCTGATCTGATGTAACACTGCCATGTGAAATGCTTTGTCTTTGTGCAACCTGAATTGTTGCTATACAACTGCAATTCCAGAAAGCAGAATAAAGCCTAACCTGCTTTGAGGACACCATAACAAGCTACTTGCTTCATTGCATCAACAGCATATCATGTTTACAATCCTTAACTATACTACAAACATGACAAGTTCACACAAGAAACATTTGTACAACTTTCAAGCACCTAAGCACACAACAATGAATCATCCCATAAAATATTAAGATTAACTCTCTTACACATGACTGAATACATTTTTTTAAAAACTCACTCTCAATATTTGAACATTTGTGTTTCCATCACAATTTAAGCGTCAATTTAACGTACACAGATAGCCATTGGGGATTACTGTGGCTGGGAGGAAATGTGTGAGCCAGAGCTTTTCTAATCAGACACATGGTCCAGGGATACATTTTTGACATGATTCTATACATGGTGTGTGATTCAGTAACAATGCTGGAAGCTTTCCAAAGCAAGTTAGACTATCAGATCAGTAAATTCACCTGTTTTAGACCCTCTTTTTGCCTTCCCACCTATTATCAATTGATGCAACACCTCTTGTATATCAGTAATATCAAAAACTTAACTGAATAACTATTCACGACATTCAGCATGCTAATAGGAAGAAAATAAATTTGACTGTGGACTGATATCTGAATCAGTAACCACTCAATTCATTTGGTACTGAGATATCAAATACTCTCCCTGCAATATGAAATGCTTTGTTATTAAACTGAAACTTTAATTTATATGAAAAGACAATATGTTACAAACTATTTAGGAATGTGATAATGAAATGTAATCTAAATCATGAATATGCAGGCACAGAAGAACAGAAGCATCAGACTTTTTCTAGCCTAAACTATAAATGCTATAACTAAACCCTGAAGTGTTACTATTAACACATTATTGCAGTGTTTCGCTATAAAATAAGGAAAAATAAATTAACAATATGTGTGATACAATTGCATGAATACTAGACTACCTAGAAGACTGTAGAAACTCAAGGTTGAAATTCTTTTAAATCAGAAATTATGGACAAGGGACATGCTTGATCTTCCAGAGGGGCAAAGCTTGGGGGGAAAAGAGGAAAAAAATAGCTGAAGACAATCCACTTTTGCCTTTTACCTCTTTTCTTCTTTTGCTCTCAGTTGTTCTTCCTGTCTCAGAACCTGAACCATTATGGATTCAAACACGCCTGTGGTCAAGCCTGCTAAACTGCGTGGTGTAGAACGACGCCTTGTTGAAGTACAAGCTGTTCCCTTCTCATCTTCCAGCCCATAGAACCCTTTAGATGTTACTGCTATTGCTGTCTTCTCTCTCAAATGCCTTGAAAGAAAAATCAAATCAATGCATAATAATACTTTTGCTGACCAGCAGCAATCCAGTAGCTACATTTTTTTTAGAAAATTATGGGCTACTCTTGAAGTGCTATTGTTGTATGTATTCTTCACAGAACAACATATTCATCACTTGAAAAAAAGCCTAGGTTTATGCTGTCTTTTGATATATGAAAGTAGATTCTTTCTTTATAATTGAACAGTTTTCTTTTGAAAAAGTAATTTAAATTTATAAAGCCATTTTTCAATTATATCTTCTGAACATTAATAAGTGCATGCTTTTAGAAAAAAATACACAAAACACCGGTCTGAAACAAAAGAAATATTGCAATTATAATGCAATACCACTTGATCACATTTACGTATTTTAATTGTAACTATGAAACACCTCACTGAAACAACGCTTAAGACTGCAATCCAATGCAAAAGTAATTTCCACTATATTTAAGGAGACTTTGTCCAAACGAATGTATGTAGAATTGTCCCTTAAGTATAACTACATTTATAGATATTTCATCCTTACTATCAGTAATTATCTTGGACAAGCATTAGTTTTTTTAATGACACTTTGTAAAGCACAATGTACACGAAAATATTAAACAAGACAGTGTTAAAAAAAAGTGACTGCCTGATTCCTGATACAGCGGCTACTGTAGCATGAACATTTGTAACAAACATTTATTTGTAATTTCATCCAACAGTACACCAGTTTTAATTTTAGATGATCTTTAAAAAAGTTACATGTCACTTCCTTATACTGAACTGCATCAGCTTATTATTTTTTTTAACCCAGCACCACTATTATGGACTGTCACTTCCAATTCTGATTTAATAGCAAATTATATTTACAATAGCTGTGGTTTGTCAATTGGTACATTATGGTAAATACTTCTATGCAAAGCAGAAAGTGAGATGGGAATCAGAGTGTAGGTGGAGAGACTGTCCAAGTTAATTCATATCAACCAACACATGCTCTGATTGTGATGACTAACCCAAGCCTTTACTTACAACATACCATTAATTACTAAAGCCACCTTAATAATGGCTAAATAATTTTAATTCATAATAGTTAAGCCTTTACAATTCACAAGTAACTACTATTCCTATTCTTTTTACCAGAATGTTTGCATTAATTTTAACATTGAATAAGAATGCCACCCCAGGCCTCAGTCATCCATAGATGAGTATGATTCCAGTTTTATGGATTAGCGCAGTGGTTCTCAACCTGTGGGTCCCCAGATGTTTCTAGACTTCAGCTCCTAGAAGCCCTGAGCATTGACCATAGTGGCTGGGGCTTCTGGGAGCTGAAGTCCACAAACATCTGGGGACCCACAGGTTGAGAACCACTGGATTAGCGCAATGATTACTTATTGCATAGCGTTACAACACTGCCGTTCTTTTGTATTTTCTGTAGAACTTAAGTAACAAACTAGTGCTTTGCAGAATTCTGCACTAAAACCATCTGAACTTGAACTCTTCTCTTGCAACAGGGATGGGCAATTCACAACAGTCCTAACCAGCACAGCTAGTGATGAGGAACCATTGGAGCTGTAATTGATAACATGTGGAAGATCACTCCTGCCAGAAAGGAAAACTATTCACTATCTTTCTCATATCACTAGGAGATAGTGGCTTTGGAGAGAGGTGTGCTTTTCCCCATTGTGCTAGAACCATGAATGTGGATCGCTTTCAGTTAGCTCTGCGTTTGAAGGATGCACAGAATCATGAAGAGCATCGGCTTTTATAGTACTTTTCAATTTTGAAATTCTTTCCAAATCCATTGTAAGTTTAGAGTTCATCAAGTACACAGACTGATTTTAGAGTCATTCACAGGCAACGAGACAAAGCCAAGAGAAAAACACATTTTCAAAGGACATTTCCACACTATGCTGTTACCGTGCTATTATTCCACTTTCAACATCCTATGGAATCCTGGGGTTTGCAGCTTAGGGAGGGGCATTTACAATTCTCAGCCAGAGAGCTCTTCGGCCTCAGTGTGGAAATGACCAAAGTGTTTATATTTATTAAAATGTACAACAATTTTGAACAAGTCTGTACAGTACTTCCTTTGCCAACGTTGGACTAAGGAAAAGTTTGTGTGCTCTAGAATCAAGTTCTCTGCCATCTCCAGAGTACACAAACTTTTTAGCAGTATACTCCTGATAAAGCCATTACAGAGTTTTCTTAAAAGTACTGGCCACTTTAGTTAATATAGGCACTTTGGCAACTTGCTTCTCTCATCTTTGATTGTGAGCTACCAAGAATTAAATTTAGCTATCAAGAATTTTTTTAAAATGAAAACTGCTCTTTCTTCTTCAATGAAGAAAACATTTATCTGGGCAATTTAAATGTTTCCAGATTTTCCTACACTGACATAACTGTGTTATCTTTCTCATGTAAGTGTGGCAGTAACAGCTTGCTTTGCTTCCCCCCACCCCCGAAGGAAGGAAGGAAGGAAGGAAGGGGGGAGTAATAATATCTAGAAAGGGTAACTCACTTACTCCACAACTAGTCTCATACAGTTTCTACCATGCAACAGCCAAAGATTTCACAAAACTTTTCATATACAAATTAATGACATTTTGTGGTCGTAGGAAAAAATCTTCCTTCTATGAATGACCACTCTCCTTTCTTTTCCTTATTAAAAGACATAGAAATGCCTTTGCCTTTCCATTTCCCTTCCTTCAAATAAGAAAATCTATTACATGCATACAATTTGTGGTTTTAGCTCAGTGGTCTCAACCTGTGGGTCCCCAGATGTTCATGGACTTCAGCTCCCAGAAGCCCTGAGCATTGACCATAGTGGTGGGGCTTCTGGGAGCTGAAGTCCATGAATATCTGGGGACCCACAGGTTGAGAACCACTGTTTTAGCTTCTTATATCCATTGACTGCCATTTCTGTATTTATTTGCATCTTTTCAAAATTCTGTCTGTCTTGAATATTGAAATTTATTGATTTTTTTGTGGTTATTTGCCGTCGAATTGGCTTCAATTTATGATACTTCTATAAACAAGTGCTATAATAATCAACAACCCTGCTAAGGTCTTGCAAACTCAAGGCAATGGCTTCCCTTATCTCCTGTAAGGTAAGAGGCTATACTGATGGTAGCATTGTTACAGAAATTACTGTGTACAATATAACACCCTTATGGAGACAACAATCTATGCCCTTACATAGATAACATTTTTGAAAGAAACGTTTATTGAAAATTCTTATTTCTATGCCTGCATACCAGTAGTCCATTACTGTGTTGGCAAGAATTACTGATGAAAGACTGCTCATCTTCTAGGCTGGTAGACAAGGAATCTCTATGGTTTTTTTCAAAGAATTCTTTGTATTCTGGGGTGTTAAATGTATGCTTACATTTATCATTAACTTTAGCTGTGCTCAATAAAGAAAGGCAAACCAAACTTTTAAGTTCTCAATCTTCTTAAAAGTGGGAAAAAAACATTCTAAGACGGTTAAGAATTCAGGTCAGATATCTTATTGTGTATTGTTCTTGTGTGTCTTCAAGTCATTTCCAGTCTAAGGCAAACCACGATGTAGTGGTTTGAGCGTTGGACTATGACCTTGGAGCCTAGAGTTCATTCTCCGCTTGGCCATGGAAACCTACTGGGTGACCTTGGGTGTGCCATACACTCTCAGCCCCCAGAAAACTCCATGATAGGTCTGCCTTAGGGTTGTTATAGTCAGAAATGACTTGAAAGCAGACAATAACAAGATCTCATTGTATATTAATTTTATCATTCGTACGTTTCTTGCCAACAATGAGATTTAGTATTTCTACCTGAGAAACTTTACAACTAGAACCTGAATGAATTTCTACAGACCACCTTGGCACAGAGTTCTAAATGCTCCATTAGTCTGAAATGGATCATGTGGAGCCAAAATGTCTTGGAATGAATATCTCTGATTTGTGTTCCCATCCAGTGCACTATACTGATCAGAATCTATTCCCAAAGTTTCTCTAAATTCTGGAAGCAGCACGATTATCAGAGTAGGGAGCACAGCCTGATAAGGAAAGCTTCAACAAAACATTTTCAATTTTCAACAAAACAACAAAACATCAACAAAAACAAAACAATTCAACAAAACATTTTCAAAATTCAATTCAGTGACAAATAGATCATTCATGTCTAGAACTGGAGAACAATCCTGTCAGTTTATCATATACTAGTAGATACCCAACGTCTTGTGAGCAGATTTCCAGTTATGCAATTGGACTTCATCTTCCTCTTTTCAACAGAGCTTGTTTATACAAGATCCATTCAAAATGTCCAGAATAGTTTTAGGACCACACATGGGACAAGGAAAGCTTCAGTAGGATGCAGAAATCTGTTCAGCCAGTGGTCTCCATTCCAGTGGAAGACAGATATAGCTGGATACAAACAAATATCTTTTACATTTTCTTATCCAGTAACATAACACCTTTCTGCACTTTGCTATTATAGTCATATTATTCTACTTTCAACATGCTGTGGAATTCTGAGGTTTTGTCAGTAAAGGTTGGACCAAACCTGTAGAAAATACTTTGTGATGTGGGTTGTTAAGTGCACCTGTGGAGAGCCATGTGACTTTAGCTGAGCCATGCTGATGAGCAACCAGGGGAGAAGGTTGCATCAGGTGTAGAGAGAATGCAAAGGCTGGCAGGATTGCATCAGCTAGTGTTAGTATAAATGTAGCTGAGAGCTAGCCAGCAAGTTGCACATGGTGCCTGATGTGTCTGCTGGAGGCTCTGTCAGAAAGAGCAAGCAAGGGGATGCTGGAATGCTTTCTGGAGATTCTTGTAAATATGTACACATCGTAACTGAAGAATAAATTGCCTCCTTGATGGAAGAGAACAATTGGTGTGGGTGACTTTTTCATGGCTACAGTGCATTGCTGCTAAGTTATTCTCTGCTGCTGGGCTTCCAAAGCTGTGGGAGCAATCTCTACTATATTTTGGGTCTAACAGGTTTGTAGTTTACTGAGGCCAAAATGCTCTCTGGCTGAGAATTCCAAATGCCCCTCCCTAAACTTACAAACTCCAGGATTTTACAAGATGTTGAAAGTGGAATAATAGCACTTTAACAGTGTAGTACAGAAAGGCCCTTAATTCATGAATGCAAACTTCTGAGATAATTTCTTCTGTTTTTACAGTAGCTGAGATCACTGATACTCACAGACTTTGTGGTACTGCACGTGGTAAGATTATGTACAAGCCAAATGTTTCTTTAAACCATAACTAGTATGAGCTTGTATTTAAATCTTTTTTGGCAACTGCTTGCTTAGATGGCATTATATGATGATTTTGCTACCTGAAGATTGTTAGTCATCACTTGTTTCTCATCACTTTTTTGTGTCTATGTGTAACTTTCTCTGTGTACTTATTTTTATATCTAGAACCCCAGCAAGGCTTTATTTGGTATCCAATACATCTGTCTGTACAGTATTTCACTTTGGAATCATTTGTCAGCTTCCTGCTTAGCATTTTTGCGGGGCTAACAATAGGGCTCTTGACCTAGGGTTTCTTTTCAGTGCTTATACAGCATGTTTTAACTACCTCAGCTTTTAACTCCAATGTTAGCTATTAAATCATTTGAGATGTTTCTTTAATATTACTACCATTTTGTCATCTTCACTGTGAAACACTAAACACTTTCAGCTGACTTCTCATACAAAAACTTGCCTTGGTTGGGACACGGTGAGCCAAAAATCTTTCACTGGCCTTCTCACCAACAATATGGCAGGAGTGGTAAAAGTGCAGCTTGTGGGCTGCATACAGCCCTTGAGGTTCCAAAGTGTGGTCTGTGACATGCCCCCCAAACCCATATCCCCTAAGAATAAAAAACCCAGATGATTTGTAGCCACCACCCCAAAAGAAAAAAAAGCTGCAAGACCCAATGGGTTTGTTCCCAACTTCTCTCATACCTCAAAAACCTGCTAGAATCTTCCCCAAAATTGGCTGAAAAC
Source organism: Iguana delicatissima (assembly GCA_948472985.1). Classification (NCBI taxonomy): domain Eukaryota; kingdom Metazoa; phylum Chordata; class Lepidosauria; order Squamata; family Iguanidae; genus Iguana; species Iguana delicatissima. Next base: position 1,071,895 of record CAOKZL010001145.1, read on the forward strand.
AATATCAGGAGTGATGTGGCTTCCTTCTTGATTCCATTTCAGCTGATATTTGGCCAACTGAGGGAGGTTTGCAAGGTTTTTTAAGTCTGTGATGGGCTAGGGTACAAACATCTGCATTTTGGGGTGTCTGAAGGCTTTGGTGTGCCTTGCCAGGGGCGGTATCCAGGTGAAAATCGGCCCCATCCCCCTCTGCAGTTGCCCACCCTGCCATATAGGAATTACATGATAATATTCTGCATATAAGGGGTAGCCTGTTTCAAAGGTTTTCCTGCCTTAGCAATTATTCCCTGAAGATTTTTGCATATCTGCATATCGTGGAGTTCCTCCAAACCTGTTGATTTTTTGTTTCATAAGGCATAACATTCAATAACAAGGTCACTGTTAATATATAAATTTATATATTTAATATATAAAATATCACATATTTGTGCGTGCATGTGCATTCATGTGTTTTCAGTGAAGAGTTTTTCCGCTACACATAAATGATTGGACAAACGCTGCTATGCTTTTGAGACTTAACCCATCAGTAAAAATTACAGCAAAATCATTATTGGGCAAGCAATGTTTACATAATACAACTGCTTGCAGTTGGTGGCAACTAGGCAGATAAAAGACAAAAATCCCCAGAGTTGTTCTGCCCCACAGTGGAGAGAGGGCATTACTAAACAAAGACTATTCAGTGAAATAATTAAGTCTCTTCTGCAACAACTAGAACAAAGTGCAAATGTTGGAATCAAAGATCTCTGAGCAGTAAACAACTTTTTAGCCTGTGATGTGAATGCACTGTCCGAAGTGAGGCAGTCAGGTGAAGTCTGCAATTCAGCAGTATACTGTAGATGTACATGACGTATACTTGGCAGTTATTCAAACGATTCAGCACAATGATGAACAAATTTCCCTCTGTTCAGTTTAGGACTGTCTTGGTAATAATTATAGCTTGTCTCAGAAGAACTGTTCTTGTTGTGAGGTCTCATCCAACTTATAACATTAATAACCTTATTGTATGGCTTTATCATATTCAAACCAGAAGTTTTTTTTTCTGTGAGAACTACAGCGAATACAAGGAAACAAGGCATTAAACTTATGTTAAATGTGATGACCGTTTTCTCTAATCTTTCACTGCAAAAGCCCATGTAAAATGCAAATTAGATGCTTTAACAATCAAGTGTAAACACATTTAATCTACATTTAACATTAAGGCTTTAGGGAGGAAAAATTTTGGATTTTTTTAAAGTTAAGAAAATAACAGCAGTTGGGGAAGGACTCAGATGCTACACGCAGAATTCGGCCTACAGCTGCAATTTATTCTGGTCAGGGATTTTCTCAATATGTAGACAAGTTCAGGGATTGCTCAGCTCCTTTGTTTACAAGGCTCATAAGCTTACTCACTGTTTCCTACAGTCTTAAAAGTCACTCTTTGGAAGTATTTGTTATTAGTGTCTGGACTTGGGCAACATGCTGCCCATACAACAGAAAGCTGTAAAGAATTGACATTCATATTCCATGTGGTAGCATAAGCTGAGCAAATTTGTGTATTGTATCAAGTGACTATGCAAATAAAAATACTTCTCCACCTGCAGAGGCAAAGTAAAATATGTAGGAAGGCACAACCTGCTTTACAGATGATGGATTGGTCTCAGCTTTCAGAAAAATAGCCCTTCAGAATTTTAGACTACAGAGCTGTAATTCAGTCTGCTGTAAAAATAAAATGCTGCAGCCTGGTTTTATAGTCTGTTTCCAAAAGTTGGAGGAAAGCCCTTCAAACATGTAATATATTTGTGCCTTTCCTATTTAGCAGTCATAGACACCTACTTGCCCCAGCATCATTCTCAGGAAGTTAAGATGTTTGCAACTTTCAAGATATCCCCTTGAATTAATTTCAGTTCCAAACCAAGAATTAAGCTGGAAGTGGGGAGAGGAATATGGTCTTACTTCAAAATATAATAATTTACTACAGCGGGTCAGCATGCAAGGTCAAGGGCTTGGTTATTTTTTTAAAAAAACCTGCATACTAGACAAGTCATCTACATATAGGCAATTTTGGAAAGTAAGAGGCAGTGAGGCAAAGCCATTAATCATACAGAGAAGAGCATTCTGTTGAGAAGAGTGCCTCAGGGGACACCCTCCTCCTGCTCAAAATATGTGTATAAGTAGAGCCAAAGCAAACCTGGATTGTATGGTTCTTCAGGAAGTTCTGTATGAAGATGGGTAGACAGCCTCTTAATCCAAAATTACAGAAGTCTTACAAGGATTCCACATTTCCAAGAGGTATCATAAGCCTTCAAGGTAAAACAAAAACAACAGATGGTCTTATCTTTGGAAGGCTTTGTAAGCCAGTGTTTTCCAACCAAACAGGCAATCAGTATCTACAGACCTTCCACCAGGTATTTACCCACTCTGATAGCAATAGTGGATAAAGAAGGCCAGGTGGACCGAGACAAAAGAAGAGCCAGATACAAATTGCCAGATGCTCCACCTTGCCCACAGTAGAAATGGACCTCCTCCCACACACAACAGGCATCTTGAAATGGGACAGTGTTTATGCAGCAAATGCCAACAATGTCAAGTCAAAGTACCCCTCACAGAGAGGAAAGTAACCACATGCAAGTTTCTCTGTATCCTCTGTTACGTTGAACTGTAATTGTTATACAATATCTGTATTAGCATGAAATAACGACATACAATACTTCACGTAGCACTAGTCAAAGTATTGGTCCATGGACCAGTGCCAGTTCATGAGCCATTGGCTGCCAGTTACTGGCAAGTGTTCAGCAAATAAATAAAGTTATAACCAAGGAGCACAAATACGGTACAGATCCACAGTCTGTTGGGGGGGGGAAATGCCAGTCTTGAGACTAATTAACTTAAAATATAAGGGCTGGTAAACAGTCAAGTCCTAATCTTTGTTAGAATCGAGACTATGAAATGAAGAGCACAAAAATTCATCATGGTGTTGGCTAGAGGTGCGTCTGAAAAAATTCAGAGAAATATAGGGAAAAAATGGGTTGGTAGTTTGAAGAGACAGTTAACCCCTGCCCTGCCCCGCCCCCCTAAATGTGAGGGAGAGCAGTGGGGAAAGGCAATAAAATATTCTTGGATAACACTAGAATCATATCTTCACTGGTCAGAAGAGTTTTTCAGATAAAAAAAGCAGACTCAAGCTTAGATAATTTAAAGCAATAGGTGAAGCATCCATGTCTCCCAGCTTAATTTGACAGACTGATACATTAGCAGGGCTCAGTTTAGGTACAGCAGGCTGAAAACAGTGTTTTCAGTACATCCTCAGCTGCATTGTTAACGCCAATGAAACCTATTTGTAAGTTAAGCTGCTGTGATGGTACAGGCAACAATGCTATCAGGGTCCCTGCTTTGAGAACTCTGGCATGATACAGTTCTTAAGTACAAAATCACTTACCTCAGTGACATCACTTCTCAATGCCACGTTTTTTGAAGGTCTTTTTCACGATCTCATAGTTGATTGTGACAATTGCAATACCCTCGGATGTCTTTTACCGAAATTGAGAATTCTCAGAGATAATATCAAGAAGGTAATAGATGAATGGGATGTAAACTATAAAAGGGACTGACTTAAACTACCCAGTATGATCAAAGAAGGCTAGTGCTTAAAGACACTCTCCAGTCAAACTGGGGTGCTGATTTATTTGCCAAATCATGTATCATGTACATGATATCTAACTCACAATCCACAAAATGCTGGTTAAACTTTTTGTAGGGCGCTCAGTACAGATAGCAGTCTCATCCTGAAAGTGGTTGTACACTACCTCTTTCTTACCTCACCTCTTGATCTAATATTTTGTATATTTTGTGGGGACTGAACAAACCATAATGTGCCCATTCTTTCAGCAGCAGAATGATAAGACAATGGAAGAAACAGATCAGATTGAAAATATTTTGAATATTTGAACAAAATTTCTAAATGCATTAGGGTAACCTGTATTTTTTTGGCAGCATAAAGGTTACTTTTCCTTTTCCTATTGTGTTCTTGAGTTCACCAACAAGTTACAAGTTAAGTTTCAAAAATTCACCCAGGATTTTTATATTGTCTTTTATAGCATAACCCATGGAAGAGCCAATTTGGACAGCTGTGAATAATTTGTTCAACATTTGCAAATAAAATTGCTTGGGTTCTCTATGAATAAGACACTATAGTTAATACATGCCCAGTAATGAAAACCCTGGCTCACGCTCATCCACTCTTCAGATATTTTTCTAATTGTGCAGCCTGAATGCAGTTGGGTTTCTTGAAGAGGTAAGAACCACTGTGAGTTTTCTTGATCCTTGCCTTCTCAGATTCATTAACAAGATCCAAGGGGTAGTGGCAGGGTTTGTAAATGCCTCCCTTCAGCAAGGTAGGGTTCCAACATATGTAAATAAGGCAATTGCAGGACCCCACTGAAAAAGCCCTCCATGGATCTAAAGACCAGCCAGTCCCCAATATTCCATTTCTGGGTAAGGCACTAGAGTTTATGGTGGCCTCCCAGCCCCTGGAATTCCTGGATGTGATGGATTATCTGGATCGATTACAATATGGCTTCAGGTTTCTTTACTATATCTTCTTCTTTTTTTTAATAGATACATTTCAAATTGTTTTTAATTCTATAGATAGTTCAATAGAATTTTCAATGTAACTTTCTGTACATTTTTATCTATATGCTTGCACCTCTTTTTATTTTGTAATCACCTTGAATGCCAGCTTTCAGAAAAGAGCAAGCTATAAATAAACGAATACAACAGAACACATAACAAAGTGTACTCCAGAAAAGAGTTTTTAGAGCAGAACTGGAAGCTGCACAGTACCCTACATGTTGTTGAGCTACGAACAGGCCTAGGCAGCATAGGCAATGGTGAGGAACACCAGGAGTTACAATCCAAACATATCTACAGGGTGTGCAATTTGCATGTTTGCTTTAGAGATTTAATGAGTAAAACTGCTAAGGGAAATATTAGTGATGACTTCAATACATTAGACTTCTAGCTACTAGTAGCCAAAGTAAAATTAAGATGGATGGATAAAATGCAGTTGTAAAAGTATATGTGATCCTGAGCATTAGTTTAACAGAAAACTTGGTGCCAGAGACACAAATAACACAGAAAAATGGGGATGAAAAGAAGAGCACTTCAACTTATTTCTGTGAACTTTTGGTTCGAAACTAAGCATATGCACATGTGAAATGAAACCACCCACACAAGAAAGCTTTACATAAGTAAACAAAAATATTGCGAACCTTCTACAGACCACCCTACTTACTACGACATTACTTTTCCATGGTGACAGGTCTGTGTGCTCCTGCGAGGCAAGAGGCTATCCTGATGGCAGCAGCACTGCTACTAGGGGCTCCTACGTCAGATAGGCTTTTGCTGAGGAGTCACACAAAATATGCCAAACAGCTACTGGGAAGCAGCACTAATGGAGGGGGGTAACACTGGAGGAGGATCTCTCAGAGACAATGGCAGTGGCACTATAGCCAACGCTTGTTGGTATTGCACAGAAGGTGGCACTGGTAAACCTCCTTTGAATGCCTTCCACCATGAAAACCCTACAATGAGACAATCCAAAATGAAGCAAGAGATAGTGCCAGAAGATGACACTCTCAAGTCAGAAAGTACTCAACAAGCTACTGGGGAAGAGCAGAGGACAAAGATGATTAGTGCTGTGGCTAATTATACAAATGAACTCATGCAGAAAGAACATTCAGCTGTTAAGGTGCTCAGAAGTGAAAGGAAATTCTGAAGAAGTAGAAAATGGCAATAATAAAAGAAAAACAAGAAACCTTTTCCACAAATCTGGGAAATCAAAGGGAAATGTAAGTCAAGAATGGGGATGCTATAATACCAGTAGAGGAACATATTGCATCATCAAGTAGAAACAAAAAGATGATGGAAATAATATAGTGAACAACTATATAAAAGATGAAAGGATGACAGATTCATTCAAGGAAGATGAACCTATGATTTTAGAAAGTGAAGCAGAAGCAGTACCCAGAGTACTTGAGAGAAATAAATCACCAGGAATAGATGCCATAACAGCAGGGCTGCTTCAATGTACAGAAGCTACTCCAGTTCTAACCGAACTCTCTCAATAATACAGAAAATAAAACCATCGGTCCCAGACTGGAAACACTCAATACACATTCCAATTCCCAAGAAAGGAGACACCAGGAATTGCAGTAACCACATGACCACTGCACTAAAAATATTACAACAATGAACTTTACCATATATGGAGCAAGAAATACCAGATATCCATGGTGTATTCAGAAAAGAAAGATGCACTAGGGATTATATTGCAAATATATGTTGGATAATGGAACGCAGCAAAGAATTTCAGAAAATCAGCCTGTGCTTTATAGATCACAGCAAAGCCTTTTATTATGTAGACTGTGAAAAACTTTGGATAGTTCTTAAAGAAATTGTTTTGTCACAACAATTAATTGTCCTTATGCGCAACCTATACTTAGGAAAAGAGGCTGTCACAAGACAAAATACAGAGAAATGGAACGGTTTCTAATTGGCAATGGAGGTCAGGCAAGACTGCATTTTATCACCCTATCTGTTTAACTTGTATGCTGAACATATCATATGTAAAGCAGGATTAGACGTGGAGGCATAAAATTGGAGGAAGGAACATCAACAATTTCAAAAGACAGATGACACCATACTTCTGGCAGAAAACAGCAAAGATTTGGAACAATTACTGAAGGAAGTCAAGGAAGAAAATGCAAAGGCAGATTTACAGCTGAACATTATGAAAAGAAAAATAACGACCACAGATGATTTATATAACTTTAAAGCAGATGATGAAGACATTGAAATAATTTCAAGACTTTCCATACCTTGGTTCAATCATCAATGAGAATGCAGTCAAGAAATCAGAAGAAGATTAGGACTTGGAAGGGCAGCTATGAAGGAACTAGACAAGATCCTGAAGTGTAAAGATATATCATTGAATATTAAAATTAGTATTATTCATGCAACTGTGCTTCCAGTTTCTATGTATGGCTGTGAAGGCTGGACAGAGAAAAAAGCTCATAGGAAGAATATCAACGGAATTGAAACGTGATGCTGGGGAAGAGTTTAATGCATACCGTGAACTGCCAAAAATGGGTCCAAAAGCAAATCAAGCCTGAACTATCCCTAAAAGCCCCAATGAATAAACTGAGACCGTTTTATTTTGGACATATCATGAGAAGACATGTTGTTGATGTTGCATGCCTTCATGTCATTTCTGATTTATGGCAACCGTAAGGTGAACCTATCATGCCGTTTTCTGCGGATTAGAGTGTGTGACGCACCCCCGGTCACCCACTAGTTTTCATGGCTGAGTTGAGAATCAAATCCTGGTATTCAGGGTCATAGTCCAACACTCAACTCACTGGAAAAGAGAGTAATGCCTGGTAAAACAGAAGGCAGTAGGAAAGAAGACGACCACATTACAAATGGACAAATACAATCAAGGAAGCCACAGCCCTGAGTCTGCAAGACCTGTTAACGACAGGGTGACTTGGGGGTGTGTGTCTCCCATTCATAGGGTTGCCATAAGGTAATGTCACCTGACAGGAGTTAACAACAACTCCCAGAATGCCAGTTTAGCAGCACATAAAACCAGCAGAGCTTAATTTCCAGTTGAATTAGACCAATGCTTTTCGAAGCTGAGGTTTCAGATTTCAGATCCTCACATACAGTAGTTTGCTCAACTGTTATTTTCAGTTACATCTAGCCGAGCAAGATGTTTTTATGAAAACCAGCACATGGAAAATTACTTCTTAAATGTAATTTATAGTGTTTGAAAAGTAGCCTGTTGCTGTATTAATGGGAGGAAGGGGTCATTATGTTAACCTATTTTGTTTCTTTTCACTACTTTTGAGGGGAAAAATGAGTATGAGTAAAAGAACGGAATAAGACTGGAAAATTCCTGTCAAAATGCCTCTAAATGCAGCCTCAAAAGACAACATTCAAAAATAAATAGAAAGCATTAATCTGCAAGACCTGTTCAGGGCTGTTGATGACAGGGTAACATGGAGGTCTTTCATTTATAGGGTCACCATAAGTCAAAGTTGACTTGACAGCAATTAACAACAGATCACTTGAGAAATTTTTCCAAAATGCATCCTGAGATAGTTTTTTTTCTTTTTCTTTTACCAGCTTCCACTTTTATCTGATTTCCATTTTGCTGGCCAGACCTACAGATCTATGCATATGTTAGGGGTAAACTTTGACTCCTTTCCTCTTTTCTGTTTTTGCTGTCTGCACTCAGTAAGGATTTCTCAAGGCAACTCCTTTTCACCTAGCCTGTGGTAGTCGGGTACATGTAGCTACAATACAATTGGTTAGAACAATCCCTTTCTTTTCCAGCTCAAGTTTTATTGCATTGTTTACTTCAGACATGCTTCTGCAACCTGACACCAAATGCCTGGTTTCTCCAGCTTTCTTCTAGTAGTAATGCTGCTAAAAATGACCCCTTCTAGACAGAGGAAAAGGAAGAAAAGCAAGCGGTTTCAGCATGTGTAAAAAGGAGCTTCTTTCTCAGAGACCTTATTAACTGAGGTTAACCTTGACAGTATATTTGCAGCTGCCTGCAATCTATGAAATCAAGCAAATGGGATCCTAGATTTTGGAGTTACACTTAGGTGGAAAAGAAATGTTATCTCAGAATTCAGAATTTGCTTGGGGACTATAGTTGGAGGTATCATAGCTCTGTAGAACTGGAACAGCCTCAGAACAAAATCCTTAGATCTATGCCAGTTACTTTTCAAGTCTAATCTTCTTCTTGTTGTTCTGAAGTATCTTACCAGCTATGTTGGAGATTCATTACTGTTCATTATTAGATTACTATTCCATGTAACAAAATAGCAGATTTCTAAAATTTTATTTGCAGAAACATTTTGCTAAGGCCCAGCACAAGACACTTTAAAGGAGGAGTGTTTATTTATTTTTTGTGTGTTCTCTCCCTCACTCCTGGTTTATTTTAACAAAATTATACCATCTATGATAGTGGTGAGAATCACACAACTTTCTAGATATTGCTTGACTGCAATTGTCAGCATTATTTATTATTAGCTATTTAGGCTAGGGCTGATGGGCAATGCAGTTCAACAACATCTGAGAATGTACACAAGTCCCACCACTAGTATAAAAGTTATTAGCATGTGTAATCAACTGTTTATCACAGATGTCCACTGATACTTAACGTTCTAATTTTAAGCATTTAATTTCCTTCAAATGATGATCCACATATTATTTTACTGTATTGTTCAAAAGCTAATGTTTTGTCATTCCCTTTAACTATGACAAATAAATTGAATTTGAATTATTAAATCTGACCAGCCTGTTTAGAGAATCTAATGATAGTGCTAGGTAACAACTTGTAAGATAATATACTACCAAGAGATACTGAAATTAGACAGCAGATTGGGGGAAGCTGACTTTCTTACCCCTTTCTCCCATCAACTTCTCAAGCGCAACCAAAATGCTCTCTCAAAAGTTTTGGCACTACGGTATCATCTGAAATGAGCTATAGGGTTGAGAGTTCAGAAAACAACCATCCAGAATGCCAGAAAGCCACTTTTTGCTCAGGTTCTTCTACAGTCAGTGGGATTGAGCTTAATGTGTGCGCAGCGTTTTGAATAGTCCAAGGATTGACTATCTAGGCCAGGGTGTGTAAGTGCAGAAGGTGAGGGGATGTACTTGCATCTGACATGCTGGCAAGTTGTGTTATTTTCATTTTTTGGCTGATTTGGGGTGGTGGTGGTTAGCAGTTTAAAGGCACTAGAGGTCTTTGGGGGCACAGGGGGTAGAACCACAACTTCTGCAGCAGTTTTGACCCATTTTTGGTCATCTAGGTAATTTTTTCAATTGGAACTCTGGGGACAAAAATGAGGCTCTGAGGGCCACATTTTCCCCGTCCTTGCTATGCTGTATAACATAACCAAAATGGAGGGGATTCCGATTGCATCCACACCGCTTTACTTTTTAAAAGGATTTTTTTTCCTTCTTATGCTCTCTATAATCTACAATAATGCTATTTTAAAATGAAGAATGTGATGACTACAAAGCATTCTTCACTAAATTATGGGCTTTGACCAGAAGTGTACTTATTTCCTACAGCTGTATTCATAAAATGTTCAACTTCCCATATATTCTTCAGATATAAACAATTCCTTTTTGTTTCATCTTACACTGGTGACACTTTCACCTCTGCATTAGGAGCTGACGAATGATTCTCATGTCACAAGCAAAACATAGTAAAACACATTAAGAACCTTTTCAATTACTAGTGACTTTCATGTGAAGTATCTATCTTAACAAGACAGACAAAATGATTAAAACTCAAGAGGTATCTTGAGCAGCCCACAGACTAATTCAAGTTTTTAGAATCTTACTTAGCTTTTTTTAGAAAAGTTTTTAAAATCTCCAATAGCTATGAAGAATGCATACATTTAAGTTGGTCTGGCAGACTATCCCAGAACAAATCACACAACATTCCTCTGAAACCACAAATCCTCATTCATACACCCTGTATTGATATGCTGCAAACACTAATAACGCATGAAAATTGTATTCTCTGTAATTCAAAACAAACCATACAACAGCAACACTCAGTTTTTGGCAAATACTGGCTCTAACCCAGAGATCTTTGCATGCAAAGTACTGTGTATCAGAAGAGGTTAACTGATATCATGATCTTCAATAATACTGGCTACACAGTAGCAATGGGAACATGGGTTCAATTACCCAGACTTCCTAGACTGAACATTATAACAAGTTTCTGTTTTTCTGGAGAGATTTTAAACAGTAGACTTTTGCCCTGAATCAACAAAGATCTGGTTTAGCATTTTTATTTGAATTACATATGTTAGTTCTTAAGGCACAATCCAAGCACAAGTACCTAGGAGACGCACTATTGAACTCAAGAGGACTGACTTCTGAGTAGATACATATAAAATCAATAAGTGTACATTAATTTTAAATGCAGTCTAAATATATGAACAGTTTCTAATACCCAAAAGTACCTGAGTATTTGATCAGCAGAAAGTAGTGTCAATAAATGTCAAATGTGGCTTGAATATTACATTCAAATACGTCTGAAGCTTTACATTAGGTTTTTAAAAATCTGAATACTTGAAACATATAAAAGGGGGAGAAGGAATTGATGACTGCTAACATTAATTTTTGGCATGCTTGAAAAGCTGAGCATTTAAGTCTTTGCTTCTTAGAGAGTACTGCCACCTTTTAAAAAGGCAATTACAATTTGGCATTCATAGTACTGCATCTATTTCCTCCAACCAATTTGCTTTGTATTATATGTTCCTTCTTAAGGCTGCAATTCTGCAACCACTAGCCAAAAGGCCAGGAACTACGTATGTCTGTAATAGGTTCATGCGTTCTGGAAAAGACAAGGATCATCACACATCCAAAATCAAATGCTGAATGAAAAGAGTAAAGAGGAGTTTTTATACCCACATTCTACTAGCCTACTCAATAATGCAGATTAAAGTGATATATACATCAGCTTAACACTAACCTTTCGAGGTGCCTTTTGTACTGTTAATCTGAAAGATAGCCTTATCTCCACAATACATATTTATTTAACTGAAGGAAACAAGCAATGAATTGCTGTTGAGTGCCTTCAACTCATTTCCAACCTATGGTGACTCTAAGGCAAACCTATCATGCTGTATTCTGCAGCTGAGTGTGATATGCCCAATGTTACCCAGTGGATTTCCATAGCTGAGCGGGGAATCAAACCCTGGTCTCCAGGATTGTAACCCACCGCTCAACCACTATACCTTCATATGAAAAGAACTGACAAGGAAATGTCATTACCAAGTAATGTTACAATTATGGGGCTGGATCCAAAGTTCAGCAAGAGTTCATACCAGCAGGAATACTCTCACTAGAGTGCTACTAAGAATGCCAACAGGAAAGAGAGGGTATGATTCAAAGTCACTTCCCCCTCCCCCTCACTTGCCCAGCCTCATTCCCCCTACTGTTATGGACAGTTCCCCAATTCTTGAGAGCAGATTTGAGAGACAGCAAACAGGACTGCATAGAAAATGGCAAGAAGAATCTCCTCCTCCATTCTGTAACTGGAGACGGGCCAAAGGATCAAAGGTCTTCCAATGAAAGAAGAAGCGCTAGTGGTCATGGTAGGAAAGCTCTGGATCCAAGCCAGTCAAAAATAACAGTCTTCATCCTTTATTTAAAAATCTAATTTTCTGTACGAATAGGTTATGACCACAATAGTCACACTGATCTGCGTGGTTAGCTCATATGCAAGTACAACCATGTACAACAGGAGCTGGTAGACTTTGGGTTCCCATGACCTACTTTATTTTTAAAAAGAAATCCCACAATTCTGGTATCTATCAACCAGAGGTGGCTGCAAAATACTCAAGAGAATGGACATATGTAATTAGAGAAAAGAGTATTTCTGAGACTATGTTAATCCCAGGGGGTTAACATAGCTTTGGTCTCCTTCAGACTTTCAGAAGCATTATTCATGGTGTGAGGTCTTTTAGTTATTTCTGCTACTAGATAGACGAAAATAAAAATTGTTAATATACTGCAAGTAACCTAGAAAACTAGTAAGAAATGCTGATCTACCTTTTGCCTGCTCCATTGTCTAGACAACTAGAGTAGACACACCACTGCATTATATTCAGATTAGTGACAGTTTCCTAAAGGTGAGCTTGCATACTCTGGTAAATACATTCCAACTATTCAACAAACGATAAACAGGAATTTTGAGCAGCCATCAAGATACCAAAGAACCCATGCAGACTAGTCCTAAACACTCTATGATATACTAGTGGTTTCACTATTGACACCATTATCTTCACTAGCTCCACACAGAAGACTACACATTATTTCTGTCAGTTTTAAGGAAAGTCATGCAATGCATTCTCTCTCATACAGAAAATTTATCAAATATTAAAAGCAAGAATAAAAATGTGTGCTTCAACACACAGTAATCCATATTATAAACATAAAAACCCAAAAAATTTAAGTAGTGCCTGTAGTATAGTAATATACACAATCACAAACATAGTAATGTTTCACTACGCAACATTCTCGAATTATAACACATACAGGAGATACTAACATTTAGGAAACACCTGTAGAACTCTATTGATGTTATTTGTTTCACAAATTGTAATTCAAGAACTAAAAATAACTAAAAAGTGTGAGTAATTGCATACCATCTGTGAATCATTCAGAGTAAAACCCAATATAACCTATTTTTAGCACCTTAAAGAGCCTAGTTTTTCAGGTGCAGTTGCTTCTACAGCATTTCCTAACTATTTGCACCACTGAGTGATTTCCTTGTAATCAAGGAGAGGTATCAGCATATGGTATACTTTGGTGATCTCTCCTCCAAGTGTTAACTGGCCATGACCTCGTTAGCTTCCAAGATCAGATAGGATCTGGTCCCTTCAGAAAACCACCATGACCTAAAATGAGAACAGGTCCCTCCAACAGTACACAGTAACAACAGAACCTCAGAAAGGTAATACTCCTGTGTCTAATGGCACTTATGCCTGGGTACTTACAGGACTGCAGCCTGTACTGCAAGTCCAAATGAAATTAATGGAATCTGCTTCTCAATACATCTACACAGGACTACACTGAAAGTTAGATTTACACACATTTACTTAAAACGCATTTCCTCAGAGATAAACCCACCACAGTTCCCTATGGCATACTGCCAAAAACTTAGTAGTCTTAGAAACAAAGTTTGTATACACTTAATTAAGAGGTCTGTTTTTTCAGGTTTCTATCAAACTCATATCCTCTAAGATTTCTACTTTATGCCAGCTTTCCTGATTGGCGTTCCCAATAACACTGAACGTACACCTACCGAGAGAGCAGCGCCAGCTTTTGCTCGAGCATCATCTCCAGCTTCTGGGCCTGCTTGGAGAGCCAGTGATCCACCCCGTGCAGCCGATAGCAGGTCTCCAGCATCAGCCGGAAATCACCCACGAAATCCTCGATCCCCCTGTACTGCCCAGTGGCAAATTTCTCTTCCATCTTCCGCAGCCACATCCCAGGCACCGGCTGGGTTTCATGGGAAAGCTGGTGTCCGCTACTTTCTTGTGAGAAGGGGGCGGCGGCAGCGGACCCGCTTTGCGCACCCTCCGTTTCTCGGCCTCCTAAAGGTCTAAGGAAAGGAGCAGTCAGGGGCCGGTGCTTTTCCAGCAGAAACTCGGCCAGGATCCGATAACCCTGCTCTAGTTCCGGGCTCAGGTTCTGCTCCCAACCGGGCTGGCCGCCGTCCCCGCCTCCGCTGCCGCCGGCCTCGTCCTTCTCTTCTTTCGGAGGGCACTCAACCAGCGCGGCGGCAGCGTCCACTGTCACCTCCATTCCGCCGGCGACGGCCCCGGCCCCAGGACTAGCGGCGGCGGCGGCGGCGGCAGCACCGGCCGCGTCCTCCTGAGGCAGCTCCATACCGTCGCCCTTCTCCTTCTCCTCCTCCTCCTCCTCGTCGTCGCCCTCCTCCTCCTCCTCGGGCTGGGCCAGGTTCATTCCCCGCTGCGGCCGCCGGGGACGGAGCCTGCGGGAGGAGGGACCCTCGGCATCCAAGAACTTGAACCCGCCGCCCTCGCCCCCCGCTCGTCAGACGGCGGGCCTGTCGCTGGCGCCCCGGCTATGCCAGCCGCCGACCTCCCCGAGAGGCCAAGGCTCGTCCTGAGGCGGCGAAGGCCCGGCGGAGAGAGGGGGCGGCAACCTGGGCCGGCAAGTACGAGTCCCTCTCCGTTGCCGCCTGGAGCAAGGGGGAAGCCCCGTCAGAGGGGAACGGACGCCGTCAGAGGGGGTCTCACACTCGAGGGGGAGAAGTAAAGGGCGAGAAACAACCGAGAGGGCGGCCACCGCCACCCTCCGCCTGCCTGCCTGCCTGCCTGCCTGCTTGTGGGACCCCGTTCTCTGTCACATTTCCCTCCCTCACCCCTTCAGCTTGAAGCGGCTGGCTAGTCGGCCGGCAGCAAGGCCCGCTCGCCTGCCTTCCCTCGCCTCACAGTCGCGGGCCGGCAAGGCTGCCGGGCTCTCAGGTCCTCTCTCTCTAACCCCGCTGTCTTCGCTTGAGGGGACGCGGCCGAAGCCGGCCGCGCTGTCAGTCAGGGGGAGCGCCGATAGACCTCAGCCGTCCCCTCCCCCAAGACACAGGAGACAGGGCGAAGGGGGTGGGGGAGGAAAGGAAGGAGCGCCTTCTCCGCCAACTGCGCACGCGTCCCAGCCGCGGCAGCGCTTCCCCTTCCCCGGCCGATTGCGTCGGCTGCGCACTTTGTTTTGGGCACCAGCTGGATGATACGTCATCAAGGCGCGACGGAGCGAAGGGGGCGGGGAGGCCGTGGCCGCTGTAGGAGCGGTGTGCAAGTGCGAATGTGGGCTGTAGAGCGTTACAGGCGGACTGGTATGTGGCGCTCGAAGGAGCTGCGACTGGGCGTGATAGCAGTATTAACGCCTACTTTATAAGGCGCAAGTGCCCTAATGCAGTCCATGTACCCAGCTTGTTGGGGGCAATTAGCTAAAATACTTTGCAAACCGCTTAGATGACACTTAGTTGATAGGCGGTATAGAAATAAATGCTATTGCTGTTGCTATGTGCGACTGCATGGTTTTATTTCTGTTTGACCTGAAGGGTACGTTGAAGCGGTATGCTGTTGTAGTGCTGCCATGCCACTTTCAGCATCCTGTGGAATCCTGAGGTTTGTAGTTTAGGGAGGGGTCTTTAGAATTGTCAGCCAGAGAGCTCTTTGGCTTCAGTAAACCACAGACCCCACCGAAATTCCACAGGATGTTGAGTGCGGAATAATAGCGCTGTGACGGTGTGGGTTGGAAATGGTCTTACTTCGAGGATTATAATTTTTCAGCCAGTGCGTTGGAGGGTTGGCTCTAAATACAGCGCAGAAGGGAATACACTTGTTATAAAGCTCATTATTGTGAAGCTTTAGATTTTTCTGCGTTTGAATAGAAATCTTGCCGATGGGAAGCAACGGGAAGGGATAGGAATAATTACCTTATGCTGAGGTCTACTGGATTGTTTAGAAAGGTACTGGTTTTGGAAGTGTGATTCTCTTCTCATCCAGCAGGTGGTGGTCAGAGCTTAGGCGGTGCCGGCTGCAGCATCTTAGAGGCTGATGCGGACAGTAGTTCACTCAGAATGCGGCCCCCTTGTTGTGTGCCTTCTAAGTCATTTCCCACGTGTGGCGGCCCTAAGGCGACCCTATCACAGAGTTTCCTGGGGCTGAGATTGTGTGGCACACCCAACGTCACCCAATATGAGGAATCGAATCATGGTCTTCAGGGTTGTAGTTCAACCCACTGTACCACGTTGGGTCTCGCAACACCCTGTACCTGTCCTAAAAACAGTGAGACTGAACAACTGAGAAGATCCATGTAAGATGCTACTTTTCATAGAAGATCTGTATCAAAAGTGGAAAAAATATCAACACAGGCTGTAACAATCCCTTCTTTCTAACTTCTGACACTATTAAACAGATTTAAGTGAAATATTGAGAACTTTTAATTTCCATAGTTACAATCCTCTGGTTCCATCGGAGGCCACAATGTACTGTTTTACTTATTAGTATGATAATGGTCTTTGAACAATGGATTTTTATATCTCAATTGTCTCAAGACATTGAAAAGATGTGAGTTGTTGTGTGCCTTCAAGTCATTTCAGACTTAGGGTGACCCTACAGTGAACCTATCATGGGGTTTTCTGGGGCTGAGAGTGTATGACAAGCCCAAGGTCACCCAGTAGGTTTCCATGGTTGAATGGGGAATTGAACTCTAGTCTCCAGGATTGTCGCCTAATGTTCAGATCCCTACACCACGCTGCCTCTCATGGAGTGTTAACAATGGAAAAATCAGACTTGTTTCTGTTATTACTTCTGTAGCAAAACAAATTTAAAAAGCTTCCAGTAAAATATAGGAATATGAACTTTAACAGCAGTTTTTTTAAAAAAAGAAAGTTAATATAACATCTTTTTAAAAAGAGACAGGTAGGAATTATTGATAAATACAGCATTTAGAATCAACACATAATTTTGATCATTAGTTACAGATGCTTAAAGAAGTAGGATGCACTCATTTGATTGTCTGATCCCAGATCAGGTGTGGAAAAGTTATTTGTCAAGTATTCCAAGAAGAGTTGTGTTAGTCTCTTGCTGCATAAAAAGGAAGGGAGGAGGAGGAGGAAAAAATGTGGCAGCACCTTAAAGGTTAACCAGTTTTTATTTTAGCAAAAGCTTTTGTGGCTATAAACCCGCTTCTTCACATGCAGCCCTGTGTGGTATTAAGGCCTCAGGTCTAAAGCATATTTATACCATCATGATAGTGGGACAGAGAGTAATAGGATCTAGAAGTTGCAAATTGTGCCCTGTTGTTTTTGGTCTGTCTGATAGAAGATGGTTCCTGGGTATTAACCTTGCCTTATTGATTTGTTTCTTTATTATGTGGATATTGTATTTTGAGAAATGCTAGTTGTGAATCTGTCTTGCGGATCTGAGCAGATGCAGTTGTATCAGAGTTGTTGTTTGGCTGTAAACAATAGACTTGGTGGTGTTTTCTAGGTGTAAACTGAATGGTATGTAACTACAGTCAATACAACTTCATCTGCTCAGACGCACAAGACAGCAACTCAAAACTCTTGAATTTACAAAAGGCATTTCTCAAACTACAATACCCACAAAGGAGGTGAAGAAACAAATCAACAAGGCAAGATTAATATCCAGGAGCCATCTATTACAAGACATACCAAAACCACAAAATGATGGAACATCTCTAGTGGCCATCTAAAGTCCCCAGCTAAGATCACTCAAATAGATCATCTATGAGCTACAACTAATTCTGGAGAATAACACAACCCTCTCACAAGCTCTGGGAGGTAAATCTTGATTAGCCAATGGACAGCCTTCAAATCTTAAACTCCTCACAACAGATTATATAACATGGGACAATACCCTGCCACAAACCCAGATGCCAAGCCTGTCGTCATATCTACTTTGGGAGCAATATTACAGGGGCAAGTAACATCACGCTCAGCATTAGAGATGCATTTACTTGCTCTTCTTTCAACTTGATATATGTCATTCTATGCCAGCAATACCCCTTTATACTCTACATTGGACAAACAGGATAGTCTTTTTTCAAGAGGATCAGTGTACTCAGATCTGACATTAGAAATGGCAATACCCAAAACGAGTTGCAGAACATTTCAATCTTCTGGGCATACAGTAAAGGGTTTACAAGTCATGGTCCTTGAACAAGGAAATTATAATGGAAGATAAGAAAGAGAAACAGCTGAATCGAATTGTATTGACAAATTCCAATGCATTAGCAGTGGTATGAACAAAGACAATGACTTCATGACACTTACATATATTCATACAAGAGTGCTTGCAATTGCACATATAACAAAAGGAATTTTTTCAGACAGAGTTTGAACACAGGAAAACTGACTTTTGCTAAGCCTGTGTATTGCTTTCACACATCAACACTTATTGATTGCTGTAAATATCTGAAAGACACATACCACCTCAACCAGCCCTTTGAAAATTTAGGGCAAGGAGCATGATTTACATCTTTTTGGATCCCACAGTAGTCTACCCCACTCCCACAACTGAATAAATATACTTTGTACCTGAGGCCACTTGGAACTGCATCTGAAGAAGTGGGTTTATAGCCATGAAAACTCATCCTTAAATAAAAACCATGCAGTCTTAAAGGTGCTGCCACAATTCTTATTTGTCAAGATTTCTTTAATAAAATTATACTGTCATCCTATGTTAGATACTAACAGCATGGTTAGTAGGTGCTCCAAAAACAATTGAGGTTTAGTGAAGAACTGTGTCAAGGGAGGATACCTATAGCCTTCTTGATGTTGTTGGACTGCCGGTTCTCTAAGTCCTAGCCAGTATAGCAACTGGAGAGGGAATGTGAGAGCTGCAAACAATATCTAGAGGGCAGAAATTCCCACCTCTGAACTAAGGCATCAGAGACCCACTGACCAGGCAACTGAAGCCATTTTATCCTGAACCTTCAGGACCGCATCCAGGGCACAGCTGCAGACCATCTGTGTCAGATGAGAAATTGTCTACTCATAAGAAGTATTGCTCACAGGTATCACTTTCTTCATCTGAAGTCTGTATTCCTCAAATGAGCACTTCTGCTTCTAGCTGCTGATTGTTTCGCTTCTGCTTCCATTCCAGAGTTGGGGCTACCCATGTCTTGAAAAAGAGATTTGTCAGAGACTTCTTCTAATGATCCAGAATCTTTCTGGTCTGGTCTGTTCTGAGGAGAGGGATTGAGTGTCATTCCCCACAAGGCCCAGGATCCCCTTGGACTGCACTTCAGTCAGCTTGGGAGCGCCAAAGAGGGTTGCCTTAGTGAGGACACAACACATGGGAACAGATTACAGTGGCAAAGTGAGTGATTTGCAGTGGTCCAAAACTTTGTTTTGGCTGTTGCATTTTGGGCATACCATGAGATGATGTGAATCACTGGAGAAGACAATAATACTCAGTGGAGTGGAGTGGAGTGCAGTTGGAAGAAAGGAAGCCCAACTAATAGATGAATTGATTCAATAAAGGAAGCTGAGGTAACAAGACTTGACCATGGCTGTTGATAACCAGGACTCATGGAGGTCTCCCATTCACAAATTACCAACTGGATGGCAAATAACAGCAAAAGCTTAGTTTGTGGCCATACTCTGACTTCTTTATTCTGTATACATTGGGCATAGGTAGGAGAAGGGGAAAATGGGACTGAATAATTAATCAGTCCACCTTTTAATTACAGGGTATGTTTTATAATCAGGCTTTCCAAGTGTTGTATCTTGAAGTGATTGATTATTATTTTGTTGTTGTTAACTTTATACCCTGTCCTTTTTCCAAAACCAGCTTACAAATCAGAGGTGTATTTAGAGTGGGGCAAGTGTATTTAGAGCGGGGCACAAAAAAGCCATGCATGTAGAGGTATGGGTAAGAAAGTAGGAGCATAATGTCCACGCTTGCCCTAATCACTGTTTACGCTAGATATGCCACTATTACAAAGTAAATACAATATATTTAAAAACAAAAGAAGATCAACATTAAAAGAATTAAACAACCATCCCATTTTAAAACACAATTAAAAATGACAGCAGTTCTAAAAATTAAACATCACTGCATTACTGAGTAGTGATAAGGTTGGAATCATGAGATAGCTAAGCCATTCTTCTCAAACCACCATATTTCCCTTTATACAGAAGTTAATTTATGCAAAGGAGCAAAGTTTTAAATTTAAAATAATATGCATACATCCAGGACACCTAGTAGCCTAAGGTAAGAAAGGTATGGAACAAAGTTGACACATTGATACAGCAGGAGTGGGGAACATATGCCTCTGATGATGTTGGACTGTAATTCCCATCACCCTTAGCCAGTGGTGGACAAAAGCCAGGACTTTCTAAACATTCTCTTAGTTCCAAAGTGTTGAGTTCACCAACTGCTAGTACAGAAACAGGAAACAGTGATCTAGATTGTGAATATGGTATACTCAATATATCTTTAAGGGACCTGCAGTGGAACAACCTGGTTTCCCTTCCAGAGCCTCAAAAAGTTGAGATTCTGGTTCTGTCTGAGAACAATGTTTTGATTTGTTTTTCCCAGCCATACATATTCTCTGACAGCTGTTAGGATTGACACTTCAGATTTTCTGTATAATTACAGATGAGCTGTCCTTTCTTGCCTCTCTTGTTTGCTTTTTCATTAGACCTACTAATGAGATGCCCCAAAAAACAAGAGATTACCATACAGAGGAAGAAGCATGAAATCAACTTGCTTCCCAATTATGCAGCCTTCACTTATCCTATTGAGTAATTTTTTATGAGCTCAGAGGATTGGTAATAGGTCCCTGTTTCCAGGTCAGTTACAAGAAACTACAGCTTCTGCTTGGTCATTTCATTTTTATTTATTTAGCTAATGTGGTTGGTTGAGAATTGTACTGCCCACGGCAGCCCTTTGTGACTGGAACTTTGCTTCTGTTTTCATGAAAATGACCAAGTATGAAAGATGGGGGTTCCAGTGCACTGAAATTGAAACCTTCTGTACTATCATGCATTCTCAAGAAATGTAATAATAAAATTGTATCCAGTTTTGTATGTTGATATAATTGTCATTGCCAGTCATTTTTGTGTTTATTTTGCTTCTGCCCTCACGTCTATCATACCAGCCAAGTATGTGTCTTTTCCAGAAATTTTGGGTGAATTTTTATGCAGCTAATATCATTGGCTATAGTCTATGAAATAGGAATGGGACAAATCCAGAATTTTACGAATCCAGATCTGAATCCCTGGAAGGTTCTGGGAATCCACAAATCTCAAATCTTTCATCCTTTCTTTAAAAAGGGTTTAAATACCAAAAGAAAGAAAGAACAGGTTGCTTACCTGTAACTGTGGTTCTTCGAGTGGTCATCTGTGCCCTCACACATTGGGATCTTTGCGCATGCACAGTAGCTTTCGGAAAGTTCTAGAGCTGAGCAGCTTGGCAGGAACCCCTCCCCTCTCAGTACTGAGCATGCTCAGCCCGCCAAGCTAACGGTCCCTCCTCAGTTTTGAAGTCCGCCGAAGCAGGACCTGAAGAAGGGAAGGCTGGGCGGGTGTGTGTGAGGGCACAGATGACCATTGGAAGAACCACAGTTACAGGTAAGCAACCTGTTCTTCTTCTTGTGGTCTCTGTGCCTCACACATTGGGAGACTGAGAAGCTTAGCAGTGGATGGTGGGTCAGGTCCTAGAGAATGGAAGACAGCACCACACGGCCAAAGTGGGCATCCCGCTGAGCTCAACAGTCCAAACGGTAGTGGTGCACAAAGGTCAAGGGTCATGACCAGGTAGCCACATGACAGAGCTCTTGCCAGTCAACCCCTTGAAGGACAGCTGCTGAAGAGGCCACAGCTCTAGTGGAGTGAGCATGGAGTAGGGCTGGCGGAGGTTGTTTAGCCAGTTCATATGCCCGGAGAATGGTCTGGGCCACCCAGTTGGAAAATCTTAGGGTGGACACCTTATGGCCCTTTCAGCAACCACCATAACAAACAAACAAGTGGGGAGTGTGGCAAAAAGGGCGAAGTCCATTGGATGTAAAAGGCCAGAGCCCGACGAACATTGAGCAAATGAAGCAATCGTTCCAGAGGTGTAGCCGAGTCAGAATAAAAGGTGGGAAGGATGACATCTTGGTTGAGATGGAAATTGGAGACAACCTTAGGCAGGAAGGAGATGTGAGGACATCACGTATAGCTGGAGCATCTAAGGGATTATTCGCCATGCCTGGAGACACAGGAGTGGCAGGTCTGGATGCAGCACGAGGCCGTCCAAGTGCAAGAGGAGGTCTGGTGCCGATGGAAGTCTCAGAGTGCGGCCTCGACCGGCCGCGAAGAAAGGGCCGAACCAATGTTGCCTCGGCCAATAGGGAGCCACCAGTATAGCGTTGGCGCAGTCCAACAGAATCTTGGCTACCACTCGACCTAGAAGCGGGAACAGTGGAAATGCGTACAGCAGCTCCTTGACCCACTGGAACTGGAAGGTGTCCCAGAGAGAGCCCTGACCCAGGCTGGCCCTGTAGCAGTAATGGGGCATTTTTTGTTCCAACTGCTTGTGAAGAGATCAACGGATGGATGGCCCCATCAAGACACTATCCTCTGGAATGCGGCATCAGAGGGGGACCACTCGTGATGACATGAGGTGTCCCTGCTGAGTGTGTCCGCTGTGACATTGTCTCAGCCTGTCAGGTGGACAGCGACAGAGTGAATGTGGAGTGGTACACAGCAGTCCCAAAGCCGAAGGGCTATGTGGAGAAGGGGAGTGGAGTGGGTGCCTCCCTGCCTGTTCACATAGTAGACGGCCATCGTGTTGTCCAACAGGATCTGCACCGTCTGACTGACAACAAGGTTGCAGAAAGCCCGCAATGCCTTCAGGATGGCCAGGAGCTCCAAGGCGTTGATATGGAGACGAATCACCAGGCCCATCGAGTCCCCTTGCACCACGAGGTTGCTGCAATGCGCTCCCCATCCAGAGAGGGAGGCATCCATCATTATCGTGACCCGAGGATAGGGGTCCATGAACGGCATCCCTGACAGTAGGTGCCGGAGAGAGCCATTACAGGATAGAGCATCGCACCTGCCGAGGAATCCGCAGTAGGAGGCTCTGGTCATCTCGAAGAGGGTTGAAGACCCTGATGAACCAATGCTGTAGCAGGCGGGCGCGAAGGCGAGAGATAGGTAACCGCCGTTGCCGCCGCCATGTAGCCGAGAAGTTGCTGGATTCTGCTCGCGGAGACAACTGTGGCTCAGAGGACAGCGGTAGCAGCCTGGTGCAGCATGCGAGCCCGTTTCGCCGGAAGAAAGGCCCTGGCAGTGACAGAGTCCAGGGTGGCACCAATAAAGTCCAGAAACATGGGTTGGCTCGAGGTGAGACTTCTTTGGATTCAACCTGAGACCAAGGTAGGACAGAAGAGACAGTGTGAGATGAATGGCTTCGTACAGTTTCTGTTTGCAGGGCGCCACCAGCAGCCAGTTGTCCAGGTAAGGGTATACCATAATGCGCTTCGTGCGGAGGTACAATACCACAGGGGCCATGCATTTGGTGGAGACCCTGGGCATGGTGGAAAGTCCGAACGGCAGCACTTTGTACTGGTAGCAGATGCCATCGACTGCGAATCGAAGGTACCTCCTGTGGTGGGGCCGAATTGCGATATGGAAGTAGGCATCTCGTAGGTCGATAGAGGCTAACCAGTCCCAGCTCCGCAGAAAGGGAAGGATGGAAGTCAGAGTGACCATCTTGAATTTCAGGGCGAGAATGTAAGAATTTACCCCCCTGAGGTCCAGGATCGGTAGCAAGGTACTGTCCGATTTCAGTACCATGAAGTACCGGGAGAAAAAGTTGGTGGTACTGGTTGAGGACGAGGCCCGCTCTCTGGCCCCTTTCTGAAGTAGGGACTATATCTCCTCTAGCAAAACCGGGTTGAGCAGGGTGGAATAGTAGGTGCCTTGAGGTGGTATACTTTGAAATTCGATGGCATAACCAAGACGGACGATGGGAAGAATCCAAGAGTCCATGGTGATGTGATGCCATTCGCTGAGATGATGGGCCAGCCCTGGGTTTCCAGCAAAGCTGGTAGGCAGGCGGAAGAGTGGATGTGGTGGCGACCTGCGGCAGAAGTCAAAACCGTGACTTCACTGTGGAGGAGGATTTCTTTGACGATGGTTGATGCGTTCTCAAGGTCCTGCACGTTGAAGACGGAAGAGAGAACCAAGCAGATGTCCAGCGGGGTGATCGCGACACATAAGAATAGGTCGACCAGTGCCAGGAAGAACGGGAAGCGAGACTTCGACGGGACTGCGGAGCCTGATGGAGCCCCATCCTTTCGGCTGTGAGACGTGCCTTGACAAGGTGGTCGATGGCATCATCGGTAGTAGAATGAAACAGGCTCTGTCCGTCAAAGGACAAATCCTCGATCTGCTTCCTGCCATCTTCCTGGAGCCCAGCAGACAGTAACCATGCGAACCGGCGGAGAGCAACCACGCTGACCATCACCTGAGCTGCTCCCTCAACCGCGTGCTGGGAAGACAGGATTTGCTGGTTGGACAAGGCCACTGATTCATTGTAGAATTGGATGGCACTTGTCCTGTGGTCGTCCGGTAAATGGGCCAGCAAGGGGTGAAACCTGTCCCAAATATTCGCTGGTGGGCAACGAGACATGCCTGGGTATTAGAAATTCTCGCAATCAAGGAAGATGCAGAATAGAAACGCCTGCCAAACGAATCTAACCTGCGGCCTTCCCAATCAGGCGGAGTGATACGCGGCCTCTTGTCACCTTTCGTCTGAGATGATTCGACCACGATGGAATTCGGCACCGGATGGTTAAACAGAAAATTGACGTCCTTTTTCTGGGTCCTGTAAAGGTGCACCAGACGATGGGGTATCAATTGTAGAGAAACTGGCTGGGCCCTAGGATGTTTCAACACCTCTTGCAGCACCGGTAGAAATGGTATCGGGGCTGCCGATGGCGGGTGGGTGTCCACATAATGGAAAACTGGGTCCTGCACTGTCGGAGCTGGTCCCAAGACATCGAGGCTGAGGGCATTGGCCATTCGCAGCAGGATGTCCGAAATTGTTTGACATCCTTGGGTGCCGAGTCCAGTGTAGGCTCACCGAACACCAAAGGTGGAGACGAGTGCGAGTCAGGTGTGGAGTCACTGGAATCCGAGTCCGAATTATAGGACTGGGAAGAATGAGAAGGTGGCCTCTGGCCATGAGGCAACTGAGCTGGTAGTGCCACAGCCGGAGGAGGCGGAGCAGTTGAGGGCAGTACTGAAGGCGGCACCGAAGGTAGCACAATCAGAGGAGGCGCCGTCGAGGACGGTATCGGCTGGACGGCCGGAATCGGATGTAGGATGGACTGCGGCGGATTCGAAGCCGTCGATGATCACTGCAGAGGCAGCGGATGGGTGTCCGTTGGTGGACAAGAATAGTAGCCGTTACCTGAGGAAGCGGCGAGGCAGGCCGGTTCTGAAGCGAGTGATCTTGAGATCGACAATGTGAGGCTGATCGTCGGTAATACAGAGACCGCTACCTGGATCGAGATGGAGACCTCCGGTACTGAGATACCGGAGATGGAGACCAACAGTGACGGCGGTACGGTGACGAACGATGGATATCGGCATGGTATTAGTCTCTGTATGCTGGGGAGTATGAATAGTACGATCCCGGCTGCTCCTGCCAAACGTGCTCATGGCCATACTGTGCAATGTATGAAGCTGACGAGAAGGGTGAATCGAGCCTCGTCCGCAACCTGCCATGATCCAGTTGAGCATCCCACCACCGCGGGGATCGAAGCCTGTCTGCATGGCCTGGAGAGCGCGCTGCGCTAGTGCAGACGCGGTCACGGGAAGGTGCCCTCGGCCGGGTAGGAACCCGTGGGGTGTCTAGTGTAGAGTCAGAAACTCCTGGACGGTCCAGTCCATGTACAGGCTGACCGTGCGGTGAAAGCATTGCGGCCTGCACAGGCAGTTCCGGTTGAGCCGGACAGTCCTCCAGTGGCAATGGTAATACAACACTGGGAGCTGGGATTCGCCCTGCTCTGGAGAAAGATCAAGAGGGTCTTCCTCTTCGACAGTAGCCATAGGAGGCTGGGTTGGAGGAGGTGTCGGGAGACACAATGACTGAGTTGCCGGTGAAAGTGATCGGTGTTTCTCCTTCTTCTTCTTCTTCTTGTCCTTCACAGAAGGGTCAGAAGGATGTGAGGCAGGCCGCTTCCATTGAGCTGCCGTGAGGGGCTTAGAAGGCTGAGCCACCTGCGAGCCTGCAGGGGCATTCCCCGACAAAGAGGGGGCAGTCGGCATCCGAGAAAGCTTCAGAATCCTGGGCAAAGAGGAGACTGGAGGCAAGGACATTGACGACGGTACCGAGCCCGGTATCGTCGAGGTCGGTATCACAGCTGTCGATACTGACAAGGGCATGGTCACAGTCCGTGGAGCGGCAGAGGAATGGGAAGCCATCAAAGTAAAGAGGGCAGTATTAGAAGCTGCCTGTTCCTTAATCTTCAGGGCTTGCTCCCAACAATGAGATTTTAGTCTAGAAGCCCTGTTCCTCAGGGTTTGGGCTGTGAACAACCTGCAAACAGAGGAGGCCCGAATGTTGTGGGCCTCTCCGAGGCAAAAGAGACACTCGGAATGCCCGTCGGATAATGCAACCTTGCGACCACACATAATGCAATACTTAAACAAAGAAGACATAAGAAGAAATGGGGGGGGGTTCTCACAAAGTCCAAAGAAGGAACGAAGTCAAAAGAAGAAGAAAAACCAGAGAGAAAACTGCTCAACTGAAGAAGTCTTTCCGTTCGCTGTTAACACGCCAGTGGACAAAAGAAAATTGAGGAGGGACCGTTAGCTTGGCAGGCTGAACATGCACAGTATTGAGAGGGGGAAGGGTTCCCACCAAGCTGCTCAGCTCTAGAACTTTCCGAAAGCTACTGCGCATGCACGAAGATCCCAATGTGTGAGGCACAGAGACCACTAAGAAGAAGCACCTCTGCTGAATTGCACCGGCGGCGGGCGGGAGGAGGTGTGGATTCAAAAGATTTGATTCACCTATTTAGGCACTGGGATTCAGATCCGTGAATCTCGAATCCTTGCTGAGGATCCGAGGATTCAGTTGACCCATCCCTACTATGAAAGCTCACTCTATAACAACTTGTTTTAATTTTTATAGTGCCACAAGATCATTGTTGGTTTTTCTGCAGCAAAGGACAAAGGCTTCACCTTTGGAAAGAAAGTTATGCCTTTGCTGGAATAACAACTACAGCATGATCAAGACAGAGAAAGGTTAAGATTCTTCATCTACCTGCCATGTTCCTCACAGAATTGCTTTTGTACATATTGCCAAAGGGACCTTCCACTGAAATTCAAATAGGAAGTTCAGGAAAGGTGATTTTTGCCAGTTGTTACTTGACAATAACTAATATCCCAAGCCCATTGCCTGACAATATTGACACCCCATGCCCAGTAATTTGATATGGGGTATGGCAGTACCAGCAAAATGCAAGACAATAGTTATAATTTATATATCTTTTTTTAGTTATTTTAGCAAACTTCTACTGCATTTCTTGCCCTGTGTAAATGCAAGTTTATAATCTACAAACATTTCAGTAAATATGTCTTTAAAATGGGTCGAAAGAATGTATTTATCTGGTCTGGTTTGGCTAGTTTAAAACTGGTTTCTTTATTGCAATTGATCAAACCTATTCATGAACACAAGAATTGGCTATTGGATCTTTCCAGTATCTGATAGAAAAAGTGCTTTAATCTCACCAGTTCACCTTAAAATTAAAGAAATTACACCTGGAAGATCATTACAGAAACATCCCCTGTGCTCAGATAGATTTGTATTTCTTTTGGGAAAGTGGTTGAAGATACTCTGCACTGACTGTCATTATTGTTCCAATTATAAGGAACCAAGCTCTTTTTCTAAAAGCATTTTTACATGAACAACAACAGTCCATCAAGTAAGTGTGAGCAAGATTGCAAATTAATTCATCATGATTGCAAGATTTAGAGGACAAAAACAACAATACAGGAGGATTCAGTGAAGCTATTTCATGTCCATAAGTCTCACAACATAGTAAAATGTATTGTGTAAGTAAAAGATCCAGACAACTGCAATTGGATTAAAACTGGCCACCATTTTATGTGCATAGCCTTTACATGGTCTGAAGGTTAGCAAGGAAGACCTGTGCCTGCAAAATTGGTCCGGCCACCCTTACATGTTTCCTGTTTATGGTGGACTAGTTTCCCCCATGCTTGATCCCAAGCTAACTGTTCCCTGATTATGGAGAAAAGGGGCTAAGTCTGAGAGGTTGCCTCATGTAGCCCAAATACCTAAGCCCAACCCAAAGGTCCTCCTGCTTCCCAGCCCTGAACATCTTAGTGATCATATCTCCCCTTACCTTAATCCCCACCATAGAAAGGGGTTAGCTCTGCTTGGTTCTCCCCACCACCACTTTAAAATAGGTTGTTCCAGACCTGGCTTCAAATTGTCTTGATATAAACTGTGGGTAATAAGTGGATCCTATGATCCCCAAACAACTGAAGTAATTCTGGTTGTTGTATCACCCTCCACCTCAACCATCTAAGGGTCCAGATAATGTCCTTGTTAGTATGTCCCCTTACAGCATTGTTGGACACTGCATGGTGAGCACCTGCCCATACAGATGTACCCCTAGAAACACAGCTTCACAGCTTTTCTTGTATGGAAGTCAACCGTGGCCCTGGCAACCAACTCTAATCCGCATATTTGCATGATGGCATTTTCACCTGGGTGCACAATCAAGATGTGAGTGGGTTCTCTTTTCTTTGAGTTCAATCCAATGTAGTATGAGAGCTGCCAACACATTCCTTTTCTCTCAACTTACCAAATGCTGGCGGTGAGTGATATTCCTAAGTTCTTGCCCATCCCAGTTAGTACTGCATGCCTTTCTGTCCAAAAAACTAGACTGTAGTTGCATGTCCAGACTGTGAGAGGCAGACCTGCTGACACGCATAAACAGTTCACAGATGAGTGTAAGCTGGGCCCCTAACCCTGGCATAGTGTTCACTCTGTCCACTGTTGAAGACCTAATATATAATCCTTGCAAGTAATTACTGTAAAGCTATTATGTCACATGGATTTTGTGAGCTGTATCTTGTTCTTATCTGGATACTATGCTATTGTTCAGATAAATATTCAAGACCAAGAAAAGACTTCTACTTTTTAAATACAGTACAGCCTAAAAATGTTCATGCTCAGACAGTAAGAAGACACATTCTAACTAACTCAAAATTCAAAACTATCTTGTGAAAAACCATACTTAGGTCATTAATAATTGATTCAAGTATAACAGATAGGTACTTAGAGCTTTATCACACAAGGCAGATAAATCACACTTACAGCAGGACAATAGCATTATTAGCTGAGACTTACAACATGAAGTCATTTCTTTTCTGTTATACTTCTAGTGGGGGATTGTTTGGAAAGCATTTCTTTTACAGATTGCAAAAAGTCCATTAATGACCTCCTTTGCAAAAGAAACCCTTTCCAAAGATGCTATTATCCTACTGTAAATGCAGTTTACCATCTTCATGTGATAAAGTGTTGTAAAGTTACTAGTTGTCAGATATAGAAAAGAACATTTTATACTTACCCTTTTTCATTCTTTTCCTGTAAGGAAAGTTGCAAGAGTTCTGAATGCTAGTGGCTGATGCTAATGGCTAGCTTGAAACAGAATAGCTATTGTGTCAATGATACCCTTATCTTCCAAAGTTTTTCTTTTAATCTGCTTTGAAAGGCATCAATATGCCTTGTGGCAGTGAATCTTACAATGGCTATTTCAGGGCCTTTCCTCACTACATTGTTATAGTGCTGTTATTCCACTTTCAACATCTTGTGGAATTCTAGGGTTTACTGAGGCCAAAGAGCTCTCTGGCTAAGAATTCTAAGGGCCCATCTCAAAACTGCAAAGCCCAGGATTCCATAGGATGTTGAAAGTGGAATAATTGTGCTATAAGAGTGTAGTGCGGAAATGGCCAATGTAGTGTAGAAAGGCCCTCAGTGTGCTGCTTCTTTTTGCCCTGAATCTCTGGCTGATCCTCTGTTCTTATATAATGCATAATTGCTTACACTTCTGTTATATTGCATTTACATGCCCTCATTTTCACCTAAAAATCCCCAGATGTTGTAGTCTTTCTAGATGAGTAGTTCCAGCCCTTCCAGGCAAAGCTGCACATCAATCAAAGTTCATTCAATATTATATGCCAATTAATGTTAATTGTCAAAGTGGCACTAGTTGGGACCCATTTCTAAGAGCTATGATGGGGAAAGGTAAGGAAGGTACCTCCATTCCCACAAGGCTGAGTTCCCAGTCCTCAGGACATTGCCCTCTCTGTTTGACCTGGCTCCCCCCATTTCAGCTGGCCTTCAGAAGCATACAGTTTCCAGCAGTTGTGTCCTCAGCCACTTCATCGCAGCTTTTAATTAGGGATACCATCTTCTGGTTTGATTTGCCTGGCTCCCTATTGAGTGGACACCATTATTGATTGCTTGTTATTTGCCTTCAAGGCAACTCCACCTTGTGGATACTTGGCAAAACTTATTCACAGGTTACTATTCCATTCCTCTTAGCCCATTTCTGCACTACACTGTTCTAGTGCTATTACTCCACTTTTAACATCCTATGGAATTCTGGGGTTTGTAGTTCACTGAGGCCAAAGAGCTCTCTGGCTGAGAATTCTAAATGCCCCTCCTTAAACTGCAAACCTCAGGATTCCATAGTATGTTGAAAGTGGAATAACGGCACTATAACAGTGTAGTGTGGGAAAGGCCTTAAGCTGAGAGAGTCTTACTTTTTGAAGGTCACTCACTAGGGTTTCATGAATGAATGTGGATTTGAACCCTGGTTTCCCAGAGATCTAGTCCAACATTCAAACCATTACATCCTGCTCAGGTGTTGTGTGAGCCACCACCCTGCTGTTGCTGCTGCCATGTTTCAAGCTAATAAATTAAGTCAATAACTGATTCCTCCTCTCTCTGGAGAAATAAATTCATGGCTAATTTCAGTTACAGTCTAGTCTTATTCAGGCATTCAGCAGGTGGTAAAATCCAGCACAGAAAGTTGTGTAGGGTAAAGGTATGAAGAGGAAAGCTTCTGCACAGGGAAGTTCTCAATGCAGTCTGGAATGTTGAACTATCATTGTTCTAGATCCAATGTTCTGGATGATATGGTGAGCCTGCCTTTGTAGGAAAGACTCTCATTTTCAGATTGTTACTCTTCACCTAAAGAAAGCAACAATGGACTGGGCTAGCATGCTTCCATCATAGCATGTTGATTCTTACTACCCATCAGATTCTTACTACCCTTTAAGCAACCAAGTAGGACATATATGTGTATTTAATGTATGTAACAAAACCTTTGCTCCTACAATATTGCTCTTTTTTGGTCCTGTTAGAGAAAGATATCACAGAGACCTGATTCATCATGAAGCATTTAGGAGGCTCTGCTTCGTGCACACACGTCTGTAGCTTTGCAGTCATTCAGACATTGCTGCTTTGCTTCCATGCTGGCTGGCCTTCATTGCTGTCTCCTGCCCTCCTTTCTCTAACATTGTGCTGCTTCCTTCTCAGGCACAAGGCAATGATAAACAAAAAAGAGGGCCGCATGTCATCTTGAAGATTTGCCTGAGATCTCACAGACTTTAGATAATTTCATTAGATGTATGAAGTTTTATCCAGAATTTCAGGAACATATAGAGTACGTATGATTTGGGCATGGGCACCCTGAGGTCCAAGCAGTGAATGTGTTTTACCCTGAAGTAGTGGGATTGGAGATATGGGGAAAAGTTATCATTTCAACGTACAACTCCCAGAATTCCCCAGCCACCACAGTGAGGGCCCCTACTGGCCACAGGATTCTTGTTGTTTAAAAAAAGAGAAATGTTTCCAAGCTCTGTGTGGGATGAGCCCATCCCAATCTCTTACTCAGATCATGAATTGCCCGTCTGGTTGGACCTAAGGCCTTTTCCACACCGGATAAATAAAATGAGGTAGCGCGAGCTCTGACGGACATCGCCCACATCTTCAAGTGTGCTAGCTCGTATGTAATTGGCAAGCTCCACACCTTAATCCGCCCGGTTAAGTCGCCAACAGTCAGCGCGCGGGCTTTTTAAAAAACGGGGAAAAGGTGTTTTTTTCCCAAGAAACGTGCTGATTCGTGCATGATGTAATCGGAGGGCGGGCTATGGGTATGGACAGCTTCAGCGGTTGGTCCGCCCCACAGAGAGCAGGATGGTCTCGAAAGCAGCTTTCTGCAGCCAGAAAAGGGGAAAAGCTTTCTGGTATGTGCTATTGATCGGAAGAATGGGGTTTTTCCTTGATTTTAAGATTACTGTATGTGCACATTGGGCTTCTGCCACCACGTCCTGTGTGTCTGCTCCCGGACTCACCATCTTCTCGGGCATGGGACGCGCCGCGAGGAGCCTCCAAGCAGCGGTACATAAAAGCTTAAGTCCTCTGCAGCATTACCAATACAGGCCAATCGCCAGCGCCTCCTCGCACGATCTGTAGCCCATAGATGTCCCAGTTCAGCCAGCACAAGTCCAAGAAGCCAGAATACAGCTAAAATGGACCGTTCAACTTCAGGAAACACCTCTTCCTCCATCGCTCACAGGGAAAGATAAAAGCAGAAAATGGGCGCGGAAACCCACCAGAGATAGGGAGCAAAAATGCACTCCACACAGCTATGGCGCGGAAAACCATTCCCTTGAGATAGGGCGTGAAAATAAAAAATTGTCACGGTTTATTTCAAGGCTAGCAGGAGGAATGAGAGGAGGGAGTCATTGTGGGAGGAACTGCGGGGCATGACGTGACCACGCACGTCATGACGCACGGGGCCATTTTTTTAAAAAAGAGCTACCAATCACATCCGCTGCGCGAATTCCACGGAACGTGTGGAAACGGCAATAGACCATTGTACAATATGTCCGCGGTAGCACGGACAAAAAAAACCCCACCCGGAAACGTCGTAGCGCGAATTCCACGGAACATGTGGAAAGGGCCTAAGATTATTCATAGTGAGTTCTGGGGGAAATCAGAGGGAACAAGTACAGACAGTACCTACAGCTGAAACACTGGCCATTCACAAAACTGTTACAATCCATCCAGCATCTGATGAAATGGTGCATAATTCCTGAAAACTCAGGATATGATAAATCATTCAGCAGAGGAGTTCTCTTTATTGTTTTTGCTGCAAGTGATTCACATAGAGATCACTTTGGAATTTCAGCAATGGGATACTTGCTTTCTCAGTTGTAACAACAGGAAGGCAGTATCAATGCTGTTGATGAAGAGAAATAATAGTGAGCAGGAAAAGTACCTTTCTCTTCCCACCCCAACAACAGCCTGCCGCCAACTACCACTGCTGGCACCTCTGAGTCTTCTAGTTAGACTCTGCCTATCATCTAGGACCTGAGATGATAATGCAGCAACCCTCTACTGTCAGGCAACTGGTTGCCAGGCAGCTAGAACACTAGAATACAAATGGGTGTGTGTGGGGGGGGAGAGAGAGGCAGCAGTGATAGAAGCCGACCTTCATTAATATGCTACAGACACAAACGTATTCGAGAAAGAATTCAAAGGAAGTTTGAAGCACTAGTGGATTCTTTTTTTAATGGTGTTTGGCCTTTCACTCTTCCTCACCTTCATTTCAAATTCATTCTTGGCACAAATGTTTTAAGCTTACATCTAATTGGTAGTCTCATGTTGATCAGACCTGTTGAATCAACTGCTCAATGTTAATCAACACTTAGGTGAATTCCATTTATTTAGTGGTGCTACTCTAGTTGGACTAACATATTATCCAGCTGTCTCAATTTGTCAGGGACAGCCTCAATTCTCTATCATCCCACTTTTTCATCTGCTTTTAAAATGTCCCAGTTTCTCTCTCCTCTTCCTACTTTCCCCTTTTGTCTTCAGCTTATTTCAGCTGCTGCAAACTTGAGTTTAAAGTGTAAAAGTAGTTTTCATTCAATTAATTCAGCAGGGGGAGAGGAGAGTCAATATTCTCACCCTTCCCAGTAGGCTCTGACAAAAGCCAACTGCTGCAGTCCTTCTTAGCCTGTGTGGTCTTCTTCATTAATAATTGTTGCCATCTCAACCACGCTCTGATGTTGCTTGACCACGTGTTTCCTCATTTTTATCTGTGAGATGTTGGAGGGTGCGGACTAACAACTGAATGTTGGCTACAGGCTTTTCCTGCTTCTTTTTTCTAGTTTTGAATACAGCATATACATACGGCAGGAGACACTATAGATGCTGATATCATTAGGATTTACATTGCAGCTGACATTCTTTGGGTTGGCACTGGGATATATTCTTAACCAAAGAGCTGTGAATGGTGTTTCCACCACATCATCTGGAAATATAGTAATTTGGTTGTTCTGCCACATGAGGGCATGTGTTTGTTTTGGCTGTATTAACAAAACGTTATGTTGGAATTCATAAGGAGCACTTATGACATTAAAATCTGTTACTGGAGGATATCTCTTGAATTTTTTCCTGGTGGGAAAGAACATCAGTGGGAAGAAGCTATCGTTCTATAGAACTGTAAATGAATCCTCCAAGTGTAAATTTTTACACAGTCAATTGAAAACGTCACTGTCTATGCATAAGAAGGATGTATCAGCACACCTGAGAGAACTCCAAGTTCGCCAAAGATTTTGTGCTAACTCAAATTGTGAGCTACCTTGGGTCCCACACTGAGAAAAGAGGAAGATATAAATATTACAGCACATAATGTAACATAACAATGAAAAAGATCTTAAGAGGGACCTCACCTTCACCCAAGAACACATTTGAGAGAGACCAAGGAGGTCCAGACACTGCTCAGTTGGCATAAAATAATCCTGACCTGGGGTGGGGGGACAAAATGATGCAAGAAGGAGAAATGGAATGAAGCAATCGGGAACAGGCCAGAGCTGATTGGCTTGAAACTTGAATAGGTGCACTCCACGCTGCAGCATGTTGTTACTTATCCCAGTGAAATTTAAACTGTGAATGACATTGCTATGCCGCCACAGGGAACCATTTTAGAAAACCAGAAAGTAGCCACTGTAGCAGCAGTTTTTAAAGTGAGATCCTGAATGGAATTGGAAAAATACAGGATGGTTAGAACTGTTCTTAGTATTTTTGAATTATTGGAAGATCATAATGACAAAAAGGCTGTTTTGGTTCTTTTTAGATGTAGAGAAAGTGTCTGCTAATTTTTCTTGGAATTACTTATTTCAAGTATTGGAAAGAATGGACTTTGGTGACAATATAACCCAGGCAATAAAGACAATCTACTCGGTTTGAAGGGCCCAGATCTTAGAAAGTGATAATGCAACAAGAAAGATTTAAATAAAAAGGTTGTTACCTCTTTGGCTTATTTTGGCATTGGTGACCCTATTGAGAGATATCAGAAAAGATAACAGGATCTATGGAGTGAGGGTGGAGGAGGAGGAGGAGGAAAAGGAAAGCTCAGAGCTTATGTAGATGATCTTATGATATGATATGACAGAAAAACCCATTGGATTCCCTTCTGGAAAAATAATAAGGCAATTGAGACATGCTCTGGGTTTAAAGTGAATTGTGACAAAATAAAATTGCTGATTAAAAAGATGACCTCAGAAGAAGCAAATAAATTAACTGCTTTTTCAAACTGGTAAAGTAGAAAACAGGAGATTAAATATTTGGAAGTTATAATTACAATAAACAACAGTTTATTTCAAAATAACTATGAAAAAGTCTGAAAATAGCTTAAGAGGCTTTGTATAATGAAGAAAGTTACATTTATCCTTCTGGATTGAATTGCAGTAATAAAAGCAACCATTTTGCCAAGGCTTTTATTTCTCTTTCAAATGATCCCTATATAAAAAGAAATGGAAAACATTTTGTGCAAAAACAGAAAGAGTTTCCAGATTTGTCTGGCAGGCAATTCTGGCAGAATAAAATTTTAAATGTTGTATATTGCTAAGGAAAGGGGTGCCTTGAAGGTTCCTAATACCAAATTGTATTATGAGGCCTGTTGTTTCGTATGGCTGAAGGAATGGATATTGCTAAGAGATGTGGGACTCTTGGAACTTAAAGGTCATAATTTAAGATTTGGATGGCATGATTAAGGCACGTGCTGAATTTAAAAATCATTGTATTAAAAAACCTCTCCGATGAATTTTTATTTTCTAAGATAATATTAGCTAACTCAATGCAGGAAGCCTTTTTTTTTTAAGGAAAAAATGGGTTAAAAATTGGAGACAATCTTTTATACCTTGAACAAGACAGCTGGAATTTTAAATCAAGAGAGATGATTTTTAAGGAAGATAAAAATCTTAACTGGTTTACTTATATGCAAGTTAAGAACAGATTTGATCAAGAAAAGAGAAATGCAGCCATAGTTAAAGAAAGAGAATTTTACTCAGAGTTGTACAAAGATGATGACCATATAATTAAAAGAGTGTACAAATGGCTCTGAAACTAGAGACAGAAGATGAGCCTGTAATATAGTACATGACAAGGTGGGCCCAAAATGGTGGGCATCATGTCCATATGGATGTATGGGGAAAATGTGGTCCAAAGACATACAATTTACTTTGTGCAGTAATTTTAAAGAAAACCTGTATAGGACTATGTATGGAGGGTTTTAACCCTAAATAAGCTGTCAAAAATGTCCCAGAATGTTTCAAACCAATATTGGAGATGTCAAGGTAAAGAGGGCTCCTTTTTTTCATATGTAGTGGACTTGTAAGAAGATGAAACATCACCTGTCTAAGATCTGTATATTAATAAAAAAACTGTAAAAGTAAATTATGTAATGTTACCAGATATGTTTTTGTTGGTTATTATTAAGAACCCGACAGTAAATATGGAGTACTTCTTTGATATATGGCAACAGCAGCAAGAATATTGTTTACTCAAACTTGGAATCAGACTGAATCACCAAGAATGGAAGAATGGATTGTTGAGGTTGGTGAGTTGGCCCAAATTGCCAAATTAATGGGAGCTTTGATGGATAAGCTGGTTAAAGATTTTTTGAAAGGATTGGTAATCATTTATGGATTTTTTTTTTGAACAATAAGAAATCTAATGATGTGATAATCTCTGGTTATGGTTATTAGTAATTTTAGTAGGATTCTTTAGCTGGATCTGTAATGGTAGAATACTTTTTTTCTCTTTTTTATTTTTCTCTTCAGTACAGTTGGGATTGCAGGGTCAGAGCCCTACCGTGTTTAAATTGTTATATCTTTTTCCTTTTTTAAACTCTCTCTCTCTTTTTCTTTGTACTGTTTTTTAATGTATATTATTTTGATTAATTGTTTTTAATTGTTTTTGTTTAATTTTAGTTTCAATTTATTTTTAATCTGTTTTAATAGTGTGTTAGGAGGATGGTAGGGTTGGTGGGTGGGGAGGGTGGGCTACATTTTGATGTTTTAATATTTATATGTTCTGTGATGCCGCCTCGATCCATTTGGGAGAGGCGGGATAAAAATAAAAATAAATTTTATTATTATTATTATTATTATTGATTGTTTATTAGATTGTTAGTGTTAAAAATCAATCAACAATCAATGAAAAGAAGTAAGCATGTAATAACTACTAGTCATGATGGCGTTCTGTTATTTCCAGTATGAGTTCATGGGGCCCATGAGCAAGGGGGCTGTGGTACTTTATTTCTTTGTTCTGGGCTTTTTTTCTCCTCCTCCTCCTTTTATGTTAAGTCAGGAAGTATCAGCAAGCTAGAACAAACTCCAAGGTTTATAGGAAATAGCCCCGTGAAGAATGGAATGAAACATCTTGAACAAGAGCACCCAAAAAGCAACATCCACTTTTTAAATGTTTCAGTGTATGCCTTCTTTAATTCTCTGGAATAATAATTGGAAAATTCTACAAGAGAATTATATTTACTCTGATTTAACAATACATAAGGATAAAAAATATTCAGAGGTGTGCCCACACTACTGCACTAGTCGGTTTCAGAAAGAGTAACAAAAACTTTTGTAGTACTTGAAGATTGACATTTGTTATGGCACACACTTCCAATTAGGATGGGTAATCTGAGAGATTTTGGGGAAGATTATGTAATCTTCTAGGAAGTTACATGACTTGGCTGTGGAATGCAGAATGTAGCCTCAAGCTATTTGAAAACAAAGAATAGTCAAGAAAGTCATTTTGTATTATTTCAGGAAGTACACTCCTTTGGCAATGAAGTACAGTCTGAAATATTTGCCAACCATGAAGTACAGCTAATTTTTTAATCTTCTAGAAAACCCATTTCAGAACACATTCACAAGATTTTAACAAATGACAAATTTTAACGAAGGACAACTTGCAGCCAGCAATTTGGTGGGAGGCCCAAGACAGCATGCAGTTACTACAGATAATAATTGGCAACTAAATAAAATGTTGCAGCACACTCCATTTAGTGTGCAAACTGGTCAACTGTGCCTTCTTTCATTCCCTCTGCTCCCTGTTTTTCTGATGGCCTAAAATATTTATATACCACTGAACTGGCAATGCCAGTGGTTTACAAATATAAAAACAAAATCAATCAAAATTCAAAATTTACAATAAAGCTCAACAAAGTTTACAATTAGAAAACCCCTATATTTTTATAATGAAAACAAATACATCAGCCAACTCACATCAAGAGGAGAGTGCCTGTTGAAAGAAAATGTTGCTGCCAATGAAGAGACCAAGACTTGAGAGGACATTCCATAGATCGGACCCAAGGGAGAAGGTTTTTTCTCTATCACACCATTGTGGGAAGCATCACTCAAGAAAGATCCTCCAAAGGCAACCTAAGAAGTCAGGAAGGATCATATACTAGAGCAGCTACCCTTCAGATAGATTGTTTCTAAGTTACTTAGGCTTTAAACTTCAAAACATTGAATTGGCCCCAAATATGGATTGGTAATGAGTGCAGCTGGAGTTTTGTTCCCAAGTGGCCAGTCCCAGAAAACAACCTTACTGCTATATTTCCAGAACTGAGGTTTCTGGATAACTTTCAAAGGTCACCACCAAATACACTGCACTGCAATAGCACCAGTGAGATAACTACAGCCATGCTATGTCTGTTCAGAAAGAGACATTCTTTGCTCATTTCAATGGCAGCTGCAGCTCTCCATGTCAGTGAAGTGTAGAATCTGTTCCAGTTTATAGCTATCCACGGTCCTACACTTATTTTTTGCGGGGAGGGGGAGGTAGAGTTCAGCACTTTGGATAGCTCTGCTAGAGTTCAGACTAAAATTTGGAACAGATTAACTATCCCACTGAAATGGAAGACACGGCTGTTATGGGTGTAGCTGGTACGTTAGCTAAAGCTGATAAAAGGGCTTCATGTTACAGAGGCTCAACTGAGAAGAGCTGGAAAAATGGGCATGCTGTTCTACTTCTCAGAAATCAGTCTTTGCCCACAAAGCAAATATAAACCAAGCATTTATTTAATAACTTTGGAGTACTGGATACTTCCATGCATGCTCAGGAAGTAAGGGGAGGAGTAAAAAGAAAAGGTGACTCAATGTAATCTGGAGCTGCGGATTATATGAGAAGGCATGTCAGGCTAATTCTTCTCTGCCAGACCATGACACCCTCACTTAGCTATTAAGGCTCTTTTCAACTTTAAAATGTACAATTTAGTACAAAAGTTGCAATTATGAATGAGCTGTGTTCTTTTTGTATTATCAAGGCCTTTCAGAAAATACCGCAAAGCTGACAAGCTGAATAGAGATTCCATCCTTCCTGTGGACTGCTGGCAAGCCAAGCAGAGATGCCAACCTATCATAGTAAAGCCATAAGACAAAGCAATAGGACAAAGAAAGAACTTCAATGGAAAGATTATTTCAGTGAAGCCTATTTAAAATTTATGGTTCCAAAGCTTACTTGGACATACTAAGATTTATATGTCAGAGTTCCAGTGGAAATAACGCCGGTGTGATTAAATATTTAACAAGCAAAATGACAGGAAATGCAACAAGGAGCGTTCATGATTGTTTGCTTTCTATCTGGGCAGTGAGTCAGACAATACCTGGAGAACAGAGGATGAATCAGCAACAGAAGAGGAAGAAGGACATCCAGGTGAGGCAGATGCCAAAATGAAGGCTGTGCCCAAGACCACACATTCAATACTGAAATGCTGCACTCAGGCAACCCAATAAATCTTGTTTTCCATCCACTGAAGAATCTGCAGTGGCAAGATATGTTGTTGCCCAATGTCCTATCACACACATCCACTTTAATAGAGGATACAATGGCAGTGGAAGCTGTGCACAAATGGCCAAGAATGGTAAGGACAGATGTGAGGGATTGAGTGTTCGAGCTGAATCTGTGGAGTAGGATTTTGTAAAAAGGATGTTTTTCACAATCCTTAACCTTCTTCAGCTTCAATATAGTGTATGAAGAAGCACCCAGATGACTCTAAGGCCTGGAGGCATAAGTGCCAAGGAGAAGAGCCTACTATGAGTGGAAGCACCAAGCTGGAGAGGCAGGTTTTCTTTTAAGTTTCCATAAATCCCAAATACAAAATCCTAAGGAACTAAGTTTTCTGTTTGTAAGTGGTCCCATACAGAAAAGAACTCATTTAACTGAGTGGTAGAAATAGAGAATGTAGATGTAAAAGGAAGGAAATTCCCGGAACTGGACTCTCATTTGCATGTTGGTTAGACCTTAGTCACATATTTTGTGGTACTGTTGAAATAAGTCAAGGAACAAAGGGAGTTTGGGGGGTGTTTTTTCCTAGTAACCCTCAATGAGAGTGCGCCATGCCATTCCACACGCAGATCTGAACAGGAAGACTCAGAAATGGCTGTGAGGGCAGGGTTAGAGGGGTTTTTAAAGATCTTACCTTGCCTGTACTCCTCTTCTAAGAAAAAGAAGAGGTAAACCCCTTTTAAGAAAGAGGAAGAGGAAGAGGTGGTGTTTGGGGACTGTGAAGAAGAGTTTGAGCTATTCTTATTGATGTAGGGATTGCTGATAGAGAATCCTACCCGAATCACTATTGGCTATAAATCACTCTTATGAAATTCTGTCTTTCTTGGCTAAAACACTTTTAGGGGTTACTTTTACTGGCCCAAAACTGGAGCAAGATATTATGATGCTTTCAAACCCATTAGCTGGATTCCTTGCTGCCTTCTATTGGTTGGGGTTTTCACTGCAATGCACCTCAGTTGCTGCTGTGGGTTCTACTGCAATGCTCTCAAACTAGTGTCTAGTACTGTTCCTCATATTCAAAATCTGAATTCAAAAGTGACAGGAGAACCGTGAGCCTATGTACCCATTTGCCTTCCAATAGACTTGGACTATAAGCTCTATCATTTTCACAACTAATGGCATGATGCAAGAAGCCAATCCAACCAAGGGGTCTTGGTGTTACTATTTGAAGGCATATAGGCCAATAAGATCATATTCTGCTGTCCAAGTAGTCCTAAACATGAGTTTTCCACTGCAGTAATGAAAGAAATGGAATGGAGTAGTTACTGGTGTCCCAGTCCCCACATAGCAACCCTTACAATTTTAGTCATATCAGTAAATGAGAAATAGAGCTACTTCACATCATATTATACAATATTACACAGTATTACACAATGATACTGGAGCTCATGCAAATCATTTCCAGGTTGAGTTTCGTTCCCCTG
This sequence comes from Iguana delicatissima, assembly GCA_948472985.1. NCBI lineage: Eukaryota > Metazoa > Chordata > Lepidosauria > Squamata > Iguanidae > Iguana > Iguana delicatissima. Next base: position 1,113,638 of record CAOKZL010001145.1, read on the forward strand.
AAAGGTCACCAAGTGGCATGGACAGTGAGAAATTTGATTGCAAACTAATCTGCAAGGGTACATGGTTATCCACCCTTGCTTTTTCCTATACATGTATGTGCTTGGCAAGATTTCTTCCATTACTGACAGTGGCAGCTGGTGACTCCCCTGGGGAATTTGCTTTGTGTTTTAGAACAGACTTTGAAGGAGCTATCCAAGGTGATTTTCATGGATAGGGTTCAGCACAATGGACAGCACCTTTAAAGTTTGGACGAAAACATTAAATAATCTCAACTAAGAAATACCTAGTTGTCTTGTGTATGTTGGCTTAGACCCAAGCTAAACCAGCAGGGAAACATGCCCCACTGCAATGAGGCAGTTCTTATTAACACTGTAGCTAGAATTCTCAACTGCACTGCTAGTCCTCTGTTTAATAGATTACCTGAGAAAAAGGCAGAAGACTCATGTATTATATGCACAAGCACCTATGACTGTTGCAATAGCAAAGGGAAAGGATCCTTTGCCACACCAATGGCTTGAGGGCATGTCTTTCTTCCCCACTGTCTTCTATGCAGATACTCATCCCGCATACATTTGATGTAGTGTGAGAATGGGAAATAATATTCTATACACATGCATGCAAAATATAAATATATATATATTTGCCCTCTTTGAGAAGGGGTGTCTCTCAATAGTCTGAGACAGCCTGTTAAAAATTTGACAGACACAAGATGTTTTTTTTGTGTTTTGCACTAGCTGCAGTTTTCAAGTCACATTCAAGGACAGCCCCACCTAAACCACATTGCAATAATCTGCCAGAGGGGTAAAGTAAATGGAAGAGTGCACTGATTTTGCTCTGTTATTAAAGTGATACTAATAATTTTAATACAATTAAAGATAATTATAATTTTAATACAACTTTTAATATATTTTAATAACTACATATTATTTGTAAATACACCATATATAGTATATTTATTGTATTGTATGTATTGTATATGTATAGCATTATATTGCATATTTATATGCTGTTTTAGGTATTGCTGTGTTTAACTTTTACTGGCTCATGGTCTGTTGACTGTAATAAAGGCATTAGACTGGAAATAATCTGGCAGGATGTTACCAGAGCACAGATCACTGTGGCTAAGTTATCCACAGAGCCTCCAGTTGGTTAGGATTCAACTTCAGTTTACTGGCCTTTACCCAGTGCCAATAGTTCATCCATGCCAATATCAATCTCTGGAACTGGTCCCAGAGATAGGAGTAGAAACCACTGTAACACAGTTCCGCCATTCCCATCCAATGGAACCGGTGCACAAAGATAGTGAGATCAGTGTTAGCAGAAGGGGAGATGCAAAGGTAGAGGGGAAGGGAAACCATTTTCCCTTTTGTGGGGGGACAAAAAGGAAATGTTTGGAATTTTTTTAAAAGTTCTTTATTGAATATTGAAAAGACATATTTAAAATATTTAAAAGAGAAAAGACAGAACACAATGAACAATGCAAATAAATATCTAAAATATTAATAAAAATATTGTTGCTTAATCTTGATTTTATAATAAAAATATTTGAATTAGTAACTAAGTATACCCTGGTGGCGCAGTGGTTAAATGCCAGTACTGCAACCACAAGGTTGTGAGTTCGATCTTGCCAGGCTCCAAGGTTGACTCAGCCTTCCATCCTTTCTTAGGTCGGTAAAATGAGTACCCAGCTTGTTGGGGGCAATTAGCTAAAAATACACTGTAAACCGCTTAGATAACACTTAGTTGATAGGTGGTATAGAAATAAATGCTATTGCTATATACTTATTTATATCATAATTAGTTGATACCTTTACTACAAAAATTCAGTGAACTAATCAAATTAGAATATTTTTAATATCTGATGCAATATGTGTAATATATATATATATATACACACACATATCAAAATGTAGCAACAAACTAAAATCATCTATAATTTTCTTTAACTTATTTGCATGATATGTTGTAAATTCCTTTATTTGAAGAAATTTTTGGAAAAAATTAAGTGATGCTAGCATTCTTTAGAGATTGAAAATCACTTTGTTAAAATGTATTACATATATAATATGAACAATTGTATAGCTTTGGCTCAAAAGTATCATCATGTCTGTATATTAAAAGTATAATTCAGTCCGACAATAGTTACAAATTGAACTCCTTTTTAATTTTTTTTTCTTAAAAAAGAAAAGATCCTGAACTGCAGGGAACATGCTTGTGTCACTTTATTAGAAGCAGACCATAAACAAACAGATGAACAAAAGAAATCATCAGCATTAATAAAACAGAGAAAAATTTGTCTCTGCTAGTCTATGGAAGCATAGCATCACGCAGACATAAAGCATTCATTTCCATAAAAAGAACTGAGAAAACTAAAACCAGGAATTGCAATGATCCAATACATTGGCCATTTTCGCACGGGGCGAGGGAATCGCCCTTTGCCGGTACTTACTGGACCTTTGGGCTCGACGCTTGGGTCCAGGCTGGTCTGGAGCAGTGCGTGGCCGCCACTCTGCACTGCTCTGGGGATGAAAATGGCAGCTTCTGGTTGGTGGAGGCCAGCCTAAACCCCGCCCCCAGCAGATCGCAGGCTCGCACTGGTGCGAGCCTGCAAATCTGCACCAGAGCACGGGAACGGAGTGGTACGCTCCATGCTTTTGAAAGACCTCTTTCAAGCGGTCTTTCAAAAGCACGCTGGATGACCACTTCGGGTTGTTTGGGAGCGGGCTGAGGTGCGGATCTACAGTAAGCAGGTCCAACCCAGTCCGCTCCCAGGTGCAGACGTCTTCTCTGGAGGACGCTCTGCACCGTTTCTTTAAGCCCATGCAGAAATGGCCATTGTCTTTCAAACTTGTCTTCCTGCTATATAATTTTTAGAAATAATTTTCAGGGAGTAAATATATCTGAGAGAGCTAGCATGGTGTAGTGGTTTGATCATTGGACTACGACCCTGGAGACCAGGGTTTGATTCCCCACTCAGCCATGGAATCCCACTGGGTGACCTTGGGCGTGTCACACACCCTCAGCCCCAGAAAACCTTGTGATAGTTTCTCCATAGGGTCACCATAAGTCAGAAATAACTTGAAGGCACACAACAACAGATACACCTGGTCTTAAACTTTTTTATTTCTCATTTTAAAAGTAAATATTCCAAAACCCCATTTTTCTTTCCCTTTTTTTCAATTTCCATTTCTTCCAATTTTGCAAGAAGAAAAGCCCTCAGGAAAAGACATGGATAACCCTTCCCCCCGCCCACCGCCTTCACATCTTTAGAGGTATAGCAAGCTGCAGGTGGCTGAAGAGATGATTCACCACCTGCCACTACTTTGTAGGCTTTTATCTTTAACGTTCTTAGCAAAACAATATGACTAGTATACTTGGTCTTTTGTGAAGTAGATGTTCTGACCCCATTAACCTTTCTTTACAGCAATCTTAGAACAAACTCGCAACATGGGTTTTTGTATTCTATCTGTGCCCGCTGATTCTAAAGAAAGGAAGTCTGTTTTCAAGATACAGCTCTCGGAATCCCTCAGTCAGCGTGGCACGATTGTCGTAAATCTAGTTTGAAAAAGGCAACAAAAAGTAACATCCTGTCTGGAACTAAATTGATTCCAGCCTAAGCATGATATTTGAAGGAGTAATGTTCCTTCTCTCTGTAACTATTCTAATCTTAGGTATTTCTGCCAAATTCGCCCACCCTATTCCATTGTTCTAGCCTTTCAACAGCTCCTTTTCAATTTCCCGGAGAGGAGAATTATTTTCTGGTAGGACACGTATGATATGTGCTCAGAAAAAGTGGTGAGGATTGAATTCCAGGAATCAAACAGTCTCAAGATACTGCTACTTATTTGCATTTCAACTCTTTCCTCATCAATGTCTGTCTTGCCTCCGCCCACCCTGCTCCTGGCATTCAGCCACCATTCCTACTAATAAATTGGGAGTCCTTGTTCTGGCAGCAGGCTACACAACTGGATCAGTCAAGAGGCAGCAGAATGCGAAGCAAAGGATCTCCAAACCAAGTAAGCTGGAGAACGAATTTTCACTTTCAGCAAAGTGGAAGAACATTAAACATTTCTGCTAACTTCTCATGTGTTTAAACTAAGTATTCCCTTGTTTTCATTTAGCTCCAGCAAAAATCACCTAGGACAATAAGGATACTTAGAACACGAAGATGTCCATCCACAAATGCTGTAAGTATAGAAATGAGTTTTCATTTTGGCTGACTGCAAAATTTTAAAGGATTTTTAAAAAATATATCTTTCTTTATTTCTACAAATGAACACTCACACTCATTTGTGTGCATGTTGCCTAAATATATCCTTGATTCTCATTTATTACCACTGATATAATTTAGTGAGAATGACATTTCTTCCATTTCAGCAAGAATGTTTAACTATAATTCAAATAGTTTTCTGCCTATAAATGTAGCTTGGCAGTGTTTTTAAAATGACAATTCTGTAATAGTGATTGTTTTAAAACTAGAACTATAAAATCAGCCTTTCTGGGAATGCCTAGTATTCCTAAGTAAAATCACCATTGTACATCATAGAGCAAGAAATCTATATGTTACAGCGCGTGTCCACAGCTCAATGTTCCTTTTACATCTCAGTCCTGACAATCCTTGATTTTTGAGAGTGATCATAAACCACAAGAGTTCATAGGTAGCACTTCAAAAACTAAACAGGTAACACTTGGAGCTTTATTCTCTGCCACTGCAGCAAAGTTTGCTTTTGGAGGCTATTCTTCTCCTGCATGGACAAAGGCATATACAAGTCCTGGTTCTTTCGAGTGGTGCATGTATGAATAGACCTCAGGGCTGCACTCCAGTGGCATGCAGTCTCACCAAATTAACTGCCCACAGAGCAGTAGGTGATGGGTGCAAGGGCAAATAACCTTTGGCTGTGCCATGGACGTTTCAGGGTCTATTGAGGTTGTTCCTGCTTGCTACGGAAAAGTCAACATGGCTTTCTCAAAAACAAGTCAGGCCAGACTAATCTTATATCTTTTTATGATAAAGTTACAAGCTTGATAGATGAAGGGAATGCTGTGGATGTAGCATTTCTTGACTGCAGTAAGGTCTTTGACAAAATTCCCCATGATATTCTTGCAAAGAAGCTAGTAAAATGTGGGCTGGACAGGGCTACTGTCAGGTGAACTTGTAATTGTTTGACTGACCAAACCAAAGGGTGCTCACCAATGGCTGCTTTCCATCCTGGAAAGAAGTGACTAGTGGAGTGCCACAGAGTTCTGTTTTGGGCCCAGTGCTATTCAACATTATCAATGACAATGAAGGAATAGAGAGCATGCTGATCAAATCTGCAGATGATACCGAATTGGGAGAGGTTGCTAATACCCCAAATGACAGGATCAGAATTCAAAATGACCTTGACAGATTGGAGAGCTGGGCCAAGGCTAACAAAATGAATTTCAACAGAGAGAAATGTAAGTTCCTACACCTCGGCAAAAAAAATGAAATGCACAAATATAGGATGGGAGACACCTGGCTGGACAATAGTACATGTGAAAGGGATCTAGGAGTCTTAGTAGACCACAAGCTGGACATGAGTCAGCAGTGTGATGCGGCAGTCAAGAAAGCCAACGCGATTCTTGGTTGCATCAATAGGAGCATGGTGTCTAGATCGAGGAAAGTAATAGTATCACTCTATTCTGCTTTGATCAGACCTCATTTGGAATACTGTGTCCAGTTCTGGGCACCTCATTTCTAGAAGGCTTTTGACAAACTGGAATGTGTCCAGAGGAGGGTGACCGAAATGGTGAAGGGTTTGGAAGCCGTGCCCTGTGAGGAGCAGCTTAGGGAACTGGGTATCTTTAGTTTGCAGAAGAGAAGGCTAAGAGGGGACATGATAACCATGTTTAAATATTTGAAAGGATGTCGTATCAAAGAGGGAACAGGTTTGTTTTCTGCTGCTCCAGAGACTAGGACAAGGAGCAATGGATTCAAGCTGCAGGAGAGGAGATTCCACCTGAACCTCAGGAAAAAATTCCTTACAGTCAGAGCTGTCCGGTAGTGGAATATGCTGCCTCAGAGTGTGATGGAGTCTCCTTCTTTGGAGGTTTTTAAACAGAGGCTGGATGGCCATCTGTTGGAAATGCTTTGATGTGTGTTCCTGCATAGTAGGGGGTTGGACTGGATGGCCCGTGTGGTCTTTTCCAACTTTATGATTCTATGATTCTAAGATACCTTCTTATTTTGAAAAACACTGTATAGTTAGAGCTACAGTTACTCAGTTTATTGTCTTTGCTTTTAAAATATACTATCTATTTCCTTTCATATAAAGATCCTTATTGTCAACTAAATGCCTTTAAGTAAAAATGAATTGCACTTTATACCTCCAATCATAGGAACATATAATAATAAAACAATCGAGTTGGAAGTGATCCCACGGTTCCTCTCCTTGACAATACTTTCAGTGCTATGTTTTAAGTGAGTTTAAAATGCAACACTGCGCATGCTCAGGAGTATTTTAAATATATCTCAGTGTACTTTTTCTTGGGTTCTATGGGGCCAGCTACAATTGAATATTGCTGTTTAAATGCCAATATATCAGTTTGTATTTAGCAACAATACGATAAGTTATATATTAAATTTGACACATATGCACTGTTTCAAATCATCCATGCATCCAGTGAGGTGCCAATGCAGGACTTTATTTCAGAACTATTCTGTCAGTAGTGCAACATTTGTATGCAAACTTAAAGCCCTAAAGAAAAGATACCACATAGATGCAAATGCATACAGAAATTCCACTACAAAGAATTCACCCTTGTAACTACATAACAGCAAATTCTTGCACCTTGTAAAGTGTCCCTTTGTAAATATACAATTGAAAATGCAGCTACCTTTTTTATAGTGCAAAGGGCCAAATCCTTAGACCTGGCAACTGCAGGTCTTCTCTAGCTCTTCCTTTCCTTCTGCACTCACCTAGTAAAACCAGGCCCTTCTTTAGGATTTCCCTACCCCCTGGACCAAAACAATAATTCACAGGGTTACATCAGCAAAGAACTATGGCCATTTCTGCACTAGACTGTTACAGCGCTATGATTCCAGTTTCAACATCTTATGGAATCCTGGGGTTTGCAGTTTCGGGAGGGGGCTGCCAGCCCCTTCCAAAACTGCAAACCCTAGGATTCCATAGGACGTTGAAAGTGGAATCATAGCACTGTAACAGTCTAGTGCAGAAATGGCCTGTTTCTTGGTTTGTTTTAACAAAGCAGCTGTAATGCATAGAAATGGCAAGGTAGCAGGGAAGAGGAGAAATGTTTAGGTATGTCCTTCACAACCAAAGTAATCCATAATGACCATCTTACAAACACTCACTCTAAGGCAGTGGTTCTCAACCTGTGGGTCCCCAGATGTTTTTGGACTTCAGCTCCCAGAAGCACTGACCATAGTGGCTGGGGCTTCTGGGAGCTGAAGTCCACAAACATCTGGAGACCCACAGGTTGAGAACCACTGCTCTAAGGCAATAAAGACTGTGATCTAGCTGTTTCACTTGTTCCAATACTCAAGTGGAGGATTGGCTATGTCCTGTGGGTGGTGTCTGATAAAACAGATGAAGCTATGAGAGAAAGGGCATTTATGGTGTTGACACTTCAAATGCAGAACATTCCCAATTCATTCCCAATTCCCATGCCCAATTCATTACCTGTTCTGTCTTGAAGACTCAATAAAAATAAAAAATAAAGTAAAAAAAACAACAACTCTCAAACCTGGATGGAATATCAATCTTTCTGACTCCTTGATGCTATTTTGATGATTCTGTGTCAGGTGGCTGATGATTATAGATAGGTTTGTATTCAGTGTTTCAATGGATGTACAGTCCATATCCACAGATTCTGTATTCATGGATTCAACCAACCACAGCTTTAAAATATTTTTTAAAAAAATCCACAAAACAAGCTTTGATTTTTCCATTTTATATAAAAGATGCCATTTTACTACCCAATTGTACATCATGAGACTTGAGCATCCATGAATTTTGCTATCTACAGAGGGTCTTTGAACCAAACCCTAGCAGATACTGAGGGCCCACTGTACTATTTTTGTTAATCTCCTTGGGCATATATCAAAAAGACTGAATGAAATAACTCAGAGTTCAGAAGCTACGAGTCACAGGTATTGTTGTTACCTGTAAGTAGGTATTGTTGGGTATAACAAGAGTGTAGCCAAGTAGATTTCCAAAGTCTGAATGACATTTGAATTGAATGACAGTTAATGGGTTGCATCTATTTTCAAAAGTTACTTTAAAGGGGAAATTTTAGAGAGATTTTCATAGGAATTTTTCATGTTTTATGGCATTCCTTGAAATCTGAAGATATTTTCCTTTTAGAAGGTCATGGAAAGTAATGAAAAAGTAAGAAGCAGTACAATAAATAACACATATGGCTACTTTCCCAGATACTAAGACCATTTTTGCAGGACTCTGCAAAACAGCATCAAGGAGTCAGAAACTGCAAACCCCAGGATTCCACAGGATGTTGAAAGTGGAATCATAGCACTATAACAGTCGTGTACAGAAATGGCCAAAGAAGTAATGAAAAGGATTACTTTTAAAAACTATGATGAATAATGGGACCCCAATTACTTTTAAAGGTTAACATTCCAGGCTCTGAAAATACGTGTAACAAACAAAAGGGTAAATAAATAATATTCAGTGTTATTGTTTGCTTGTTTTAAGAGCATCACCTGAATCTTGTTTTTACTCCCAGTCAGAGCAGACACACAGGAACAATGGGATTTATCTACATGTTGACTTACTGTTCAACAATCAGTTCAGTGCATCTGTTCTAACTGAGATTAACCAGTAGGATTCAGGTCAGAAGCAGTCCTCCAGGGCAATATGACATCATCAGCTTTGCACGGTGATGTGACTATCCGTATTTGTGAAAAGGAGCTGGTGCGACTCAGTGTTCGGAGTGCTGGACTAGGAAACCAGCATTCTAATCTTCCCTCTGCCACAGAAACCAATTGGGTGAGCTTGGGCAAGCCACTCTCTCTCAGGCCATTTCCACACTACACTGTTATAGTGTTATTATTCCACTTTCAATATCCTATGGAATTCTGGGGTTTGCAGTTTAGGGAATTCTCAGCCAGAGAGCTCTTTGGCCTCAATAAACTGTAAAACCCAGAACTCCACAGGATGTTGAAAGTGGAATAATAGCACTATAACAGTGTAGGGTGGAAATGGCCTCAGTCTTAGAGGAAGGCAGTGGCAAACTTCCTCCAAATGAATCCTGCCAAGAAAACTCTATAATAGGGTTGTGATAAATCGGAGTCAACTTCAAGGCAACAACATGGGTGATAAAAAGCATTCTGGCAGTGTGGAAAAGAACTGAACATTCAGGAAAGAGTTTTCTAATCAGCAAAGTTTCTTTGTCAGAAATGAAACATCACTATATATGCTAAATTTGCCTCCAACTCATGAAAAGGAAGAAAGATATGTGCATAGCAGAGTGCCTGGACTATGGTGCATGTCTCCTTTATAGTTGCTCTCTTAGTCCAATTAGGTAATACCATAAAAAGATGTGTTTCATTAAAAGTTTAGTCTGTTTCTTTTTTCAGGAATTGAGAAATGCTGGAGGCTCAGGAAATCTTGTCTTCCAAAGATACGGTGTATTATACACAGAAGAGAACAAAGTAGTAGAGTTCAATAAACAAGGCATATTTCTCCATGAATATCAGAATGCAGAAGGTATTGTGTTCATTTGCAGGTTCACGATGATATGGAGAAAAGTTTTTAAATTTATGATCACTTGTTGAAAATTTTCCCAACTTTGAATGTTAGTTTTTTTTGTTTTTGTTTTTAAGGCTATCAGGCGCTGGGGTGAAACATACCTGAGGACTTAGAATAGTGTTTTGGTCCTTCAGCTGTTTTGTGCTTCAACTTGCAGAAGCTTCAGAATAAGTTCTCTCCTTACCAAGTTGTCCCCCATGACTTAAATTAAATTGTTAGTTTCAAACAATCAGATATAGGCTAGTTGACCTCAACTGGTCAACTAAAGTAGATCAATTGAATCAAGGGAATTTATGTAATCCTCAGTGTATTAAATTCCCATTAATTTAATTGGTTTACTCTAGCTGGGACTAAGAACTGGATTTAGGGCCATTATGTTAGTGATAGGAACGATGTAACCCTTCAGAGTTGTTGGACCTTAACATCCACCATTCCTCGTTATTCATTAGCTCTGCTGGCTGGAGCTGCTGAGAGTTGCAGTCCAGCAACATCTGAAGGCTGCATTGTTTTCACTTAGGCTTTAGCCCTTTTCCCTTTGCCCAGATAACTTTTCAGATCTGATATCAGAACACAACAAAGTCTGGCTGATACCCATGGACCCACTAGGGCTAATGTCAAAATTTATTATTTCTAAAATTAATTTAAATGACCTGGTACTTTCAATTCCCACTAGGCCACTCTAAAGTGACTGCCACTTCCTCCAATTTCCCTGGATCTCATCTCTCCCTATAGTGACATTGCATTGGCTTGATGTACAGAGATACACCATGCAGGTCCATGTAAAAAAGTATCATGAGAGTGAAGACTCAATGTATTTATCAGTCTTTTTTTGCAAATGTGAGCACAAAGTCGTTTCCCAGGAAATGAAAAACATCTGTTATACCACATGGGTTTCTTCAGCAATATATTTTGCACATTTTTGAGTATCTTCGATAAGTTTTGTGATTGGTAATGGGAAAGTAAACATGAGCTTAATTTGCAAGTCTGAGTGTTTCTACATATATTTCTGAGGAAATACAGCTGTGGCAGGAAAAAACCACAGAGAATTTTTATTTTCCCTTAATGTTTATTTTAACATTCAGACACAATCCTTCTCCTAGGGCAAGAGTGGGGAAGGTATGTTCAATGAGTTGCATGTGGCCCCTGAGGGCTGTTTTACTGGATGTTTGAGGCCCAGGAGAGGTTCTTTTTCTAACAGGAACGTACTTAAGAGCTGATTTCCAGGTCACCTCCTATGTAAAACAGGCTTCTTTTGAGCTTAACACAGGTGGGGGGGGAAGGGGCAAAATTGCTCCACTCACACACTGGTGGGCAATTTTGGATGTTTAATTTTTTTTAAATTTAAATTTTATTTTTAATTCTTATTGTTGTTCAGTTTGTTTTTTGCAAGCGAGGGTGCAGCAATGAGGCTCTCAAACCCCTAACAGTTCCTGGCCTTTGTCCTAAAGGGTCAAAGTAGAAGTTACACTAAATGTGTAGTACCCACTTGTAAAATGTTTTCTTTAAGCACACTAAGGCCCGACCTACAAGAGAGTTAAACTTTTCCTCCATCCAGCCAGCTTTTTGAAGACTAAATTTTCCTCAGTACAGGAGCTAAACAAAACAAAAAACAACATGTTGTTTGTTTGCTTACAACTGAAAAGGGGAAAGAAAAAAAAAGAACAGAGAGTTAAACAGTAGATATTTTGACATAACATCAATTTACACTGAGACCCAGTTATGAAAGAAATGCTTCATGTGAAGGGAATTATAGTAATGCAGACTGAAATGGGCAAAGGCTGGAGGGAAAAAGGCTTTCAGAATGTCCCAGACAGCAAAACCAGTCTTATTGTCCTGCAGACTTAAATTCTTAGGGATTGGAAAAAGATTTTTTTTAAAAACTTGAGTTCTTGGCATTCCCCAGCCTGCATGATCAATGGCAATAAAAAGAATTAACTAGTAAAAATCAATTAAAGTTTTCAATTAAGTTGTAAATTTTCTAACGGAAAGAAGCAACTTGGTTAAATTATATTTTTTAAAAAGAAAGTGCTTGGCTGTGTTGGAATTTCAGCATTAACTTAATTAAGTTATTAAGTAATTTATTAATTAAAAGAGAGACAGTGAGGTTGTGCTAAAAGCCCAACAAACATTATATTTCCTAGCTGGTTATGCAGAGCCTAATTCTCTTGGATTTTTGCACAAATTACACCTGCTTGTTGTTTGTCCTTCAGGTTTAGGGAATTATTATGTTTTAGCCAATAGAGTCTGATCAAATAGAATATATAAATGGGGTAGAGAGTAAAGAGATGAGGTTATAAAAAGAAAGGGCAAACAAGAGAAGGAGTTTTGGTGGGGTGAATGAAAAATTCAATTTTTCAAAAATTTACAAAGCTGTTTTTTCTCTCTGAAGTTTAAACAGAACAACAGTTAGGGGGGAGAGGAGTTAAATTCTAAATTCCATTTTCTAGCTTTATTCTAATAAGGTTTTTAGTACAGGAATTTAATTTACATTTACACAGCAACTTTAAAAGAAATAATTTCCTCCTTCTAACCGAAATGAAATTGAAATAGATTTTTTATCTGAAGGCTGTGAAGAGTAAACAGCCCTCAGATTTTTTAGCTCCTAATAGTTAACAAAATAAATCAACTCTTTTTCTACTAACTTGCCAAACTCTGACCAATGGTCCTGAAAGCTGGGAGTTTCTGATCTTGTAGTCCCCAAAAGTAATATTTTCAGGATCTAGACTTTGGCTTACCCCCTCGATGAGCAGACCTTATCCATAACGCAACAAGGAAAGGGCAGAGGATAACAATAGTGCTGCTTGCCATGGTATAATGCGTGGCAAAGTCCACCCCAACATATTGTTGGACTAAACCTCCCAGCTTTCTTCACCTGGCTATGCTGTCTAGGGCTTCTAGAAACTGCAGTTTGACAACAGCCAGAGGGGCATATTTTGTCTGTCCTGATCTAGAGGAATTATAGATGCCTAGACAATCTCTAATGCTTTGGTTTTTGTTTTATTTAGGTTCTATTTTGCAAACTCAGATAGACTACTTCCATGATCCAAGTAAGAATTAGTTTGACTTTTGGTGATATAAAGGCCTGTTTTTAAAAAATGTATTTCTTTGTGATGCTTTCAAAGCATCCCACTAGAGCTCTTCATTATTGTCCAAAGTTGAGATGGACAACTTTTGGCATTTCAGATACTGGCATAAGGGAGTATGCTGCATGCAGCTACACTACTGGGGAGAGAAATGCAAGATACATTTTTTGCAACTATAAGAATAATGTTTATAATCTAGTTCATGACTTTAGTTAATGTACAAACATGTCAGAAACAATAGCAGTGGCAGAGGAATCTGTCCTGGGTTTGTTTATAGCCCTGGAGAAACAATTGGTTTCAGTTTGTTTGATTTAGATTATCTTTGTTCTGAAATTCATGAGCTGGAAAGGACAAGTAGATTCTTCAGGCTGCAATGCTATGCCCAGATTCTTAAGAATTAGCTCCACTGAACTCCATGGGGCTTACTTTTGAGTGAATATATATAGTATTGTATTGGCAATATAACTCCCAACTTTAAGATAAACATTTACAATTCACACCAACCTACACAGTCCAGACTAGGGGCTGCAAATTCTAACTCTCCAGGATGCTGCCAGACTGTAGCTTCCATAAAACCTCACTATTCGCTATGCTGGTTACGGCTGCTGGGAACTACAGTCCAGCATTAGCTTCAAGGTCACAGGTTACCTAACCTAAAGAGCGACCAAGTAGTAACGTTGGGAGAAATAAAGTTGGAACAAAACCAGATATCAAAAATAACATAACAGGTAAGAATAAAGTTAGTTGGTTGGTGTAATTTAATAATATTTCCTAGCTATGTTAAAAGTTATTTTTAAGGGAATTGTTTAGACATTTTTAGATAGGGCTGCAATTTTTATTTGGGTTTTATGCCACTATGTTATCAATCCTAACCTCCCAATAAATAACAGAGAGAAAATAAACAGTAATAAATAAAAATAAGGTGGAATCAGGGACTACTAAGGTGCATCAGGTGCTTCCACTGTCCTCTAGCTCTTCCTAACCAGTGTCCTGATGATCATTGAGGAGAACCCCCAATGTGGATTGGTTCCCATTGTGCACTGGGCCATGGTACATCAGTCACTCTGCTGGTTGCTAATGCACAATAGACACTCATACGTTGTAACATCATGGCATCCTCTAAGTGAACACAGACATTGTAAAACAATTCGATTTAACGCCATTCACAGAGACAAAAGTCTCAGGAGTCAGCTTCAGCAGGCCAGTGGGCAGCAGCTCCTAGCAGCTGCTTAGCAGCCAGGAGAGTTTTCACAGTAGAGTGCTGCTCACAGGGATCTCTGGCTTGAGTTCATATTCCATCCCTGGATAAAGGGAGAGTTGGAGATTAACTATTTGGGTCTGGAATTCCCATTATATGCATTTACTTCTTCCAAAATACACTGTGAATGGGAGGGACCTAGGCGGGGTAACACAAACCCCTTGCCATGAAATGCAGCTGTTTAGACTGGAAGATTTGACAGCTCTGTTCCAGAAACCTGCTTTTTTAAAAAGAAAAACTTCTAATTAAACATTGAAGTCACAAAAATGAAGAACCCTTGTGATTATGATGGAACAAAGGACAGCCTTTGCAGCTGTTTTCTTTCTACAATCAAGAATTGAGTAATTCTCTTTGCCCCATAAGACCAGGAAAGTTGAATTTGAAATTTGAGCATTGACATTTTAAAAAGAGGACAACTAAGGATTTAAGTGCATATTCTTTGTGAGCAGATTGAACTGCATTTTACTTGCAAGAAGGCATTGGTCCCCAAAAACGAAATCATAGAATGAGAAAGTACAGTTATTATCAGATGGGTGTACAGTTATTATCAGATGGATGTTAGATGCCTCTAACTAAAACTCCAGGGAAGTAAATTATTACCATTATTATTATTATTATTATTATTATTATTACCACTGCTGGATTAAGTTAAAAACAGAATCTCCCCTGAAACAGCTAGAGGACGTTCAACAATGGACTATGGAGGAAAATTCAAGAGCACAAATGACACAATAAGGCAAGAGTTCAAGGAACTGAAACGGGAGATAAAAGGGAGAGATATAGAAAATACAGTGAGAGATACAAAATCAGACATGGAAGGGAAACAAGATGAAAACCAGATGGTGAGACAAGCACAAACAGAGTTCATGGAGAGAGATTCCATCTCAGAAGAGTTTTGTGATCAGGAGGATTTTGTTTATGATCAATCAGATTCTAGCTCCAAGTTGCGTTCTTTAACACATATTGTATGGAGTTATCTACTGCTGCTGCTTTATAGAAAACATGGGGAACATGTGGTCCAACAGAAGTAGTGGGACTGCTGCTCCAAACAGCCCTAGTCAGCATAGTCAAAGGTCAAGATTAAGAGGAGTTGCAGTCTTATAACATCTGAAAGGTCATGTATTCCCCATCCCTTTTCTACATACATATGTATGTCTGATTCTTTTTTTTAAGGTTGAATATTTTAAAGATTAAAATTAAATGTCATCTGACTTATATAGGAACACAATTCCTATTCCGATGGATAAAACTATTGTAACCCCAAATAATTATTTTAAATTCTGCCCTCCATTGTTTGATTTATATCTGTTAAATTGTAAAACATTTGTACAAGGAATTTTATATTTCTTTTTTAGGAAACAGGAGTGGCAAACATCTAGTTACTTTAACCCAAAGGAAAGGAGATGAATGTTTGGTGTTGACCAACACATCCAAAGGATTGAAGGTAACTAAAACTATATTATGTCTGGGGCTGGGTAGAGAACCAATGAAACACACATAGAAGGCTAAAAGTACATTGTTTTGAACCTTGATATAGATTTGCCCAACCTGGGCTTTTATGGATAGCCACATTCATTCATTCATTCATTCATTCATTTTTGAGAATTAGTCTGCAATTTTAAGTCAGTCCTATAGCCTTAGTACTGGCCAGTTTGAATCCCTTAAAGACTATGCAACAGCTTGGTTAAATTATAGTACTCTGTAATTTAATCACAGAAGTGGGAAATTCTGGAATCAGACACTTAAAAAAGTCTGGAATGATTATATTTAATGCTAAATTAGGTATAACAGAAGTAATGTAACTAATGAGTGCCTTCACATCATTACCAATTTTGTGTGTATGTGTATTTTTTAAAGTAAATGGTAGTAGGTATGAGGGGGTGATATTGTTTTGGACTGGAACCATAGAAGGGGAACACAAGGAACCTTTGCCCTCTTCTTTAGTACATCTGGATTCCACACCCTCCCCCAGTTCCCGCTGTTTGAATTGGTATAAAAGCTTCTGTTGATGCCACCAACTAAAATTCTCACCTGCTGCTTCTGAAAGGATCAATTTTTATCCCCAAACTGAAGTAGCGTGTGTTTGTTGTTTGTGTAAATTAAGTTGTGAGCTTCCTTGTGTCCCAGTATTGGGAGAAATGTGAGTTTTTCTTCACATGGCAAACTTATGTTGCAATGTGATGATGACTTAATAAGAACTTAATGAATTCTAAATGGGAACTAAGTCTTGGAGAGGCACCACACACGTTGCACAATAGCCATGTTATTTCCTCAGAACTGGTGGTTGACCTTTTGTTCCAAATCCTCAGATTGACCTTACATTCTGTGAGAAAAGAATGAGATTCTAGCACAGCAAGATATGGAAAGCTAATGTGGGGAAGGTTTGTGACAATGCAAACTTTGCACTGAGCAGCTATATGTTATTAAGATCATTCTTCTGTCTCATCCCAATTTGGTTGGAAATTAACTACTTTGGGCAAGGGATAACTCATAGTTAAAATAATAGTTATAGTATATCGTAAGAGAATACAAATGTTAACACGCTGAATGACTCTCTTTGCAGGCACGTCATGAGCCAAATTTTCAATCATTAAGGGTATGTAATGACCAAATAACACCCATTTTTCAAGACTAAAATGTTCTGAAGACATGGCCATGCTGTCTGCCAGAACTGAACTCAGCCTCACTATTTGTATCTTATGTCTGTCTTCCTCAACCTTTTACCATCATATGCATTGCACAGTAATTTTGACCATCCCTAGCCAGCATAGACCATCAACCTCCTGATTGGTGATGATGTACCTTGCAGTCAAAGACATGTGGTGCTGCAAGATTGAGGAAGACTGCATTCAGCTGCATTCAGTTTAATGTTCACAAGCAAGGAAGGAGTATTATGTGTTATGTTTCACACTCCCCATAGTCCTAAGATTTTGAACCATGTCGTGACATCTTTGCACATTTAGTTCAGGGTTGTTTTTTTTCTTTAAAGGACATTCAGTACCTAGTACTTTTATCTCCATACTGAACATTGCTAGATCTTCAGCATGCTTATAAGCCAGGGTCTGTAACCAAGAAACTCATTACCTACTCTTAATTATTTCGTGATGGTGATAATTACTCTGTAATGAAGTAAAAACAATCACTTTTTGATAGTGACTCAAATGATGTATCTTCCATGTTTAGTTTTTTTCAGTCTTTTGCTGTCACTACCACACCGGAAAACTAACCGCACATCAGCTGCAAGTCTGCCTGGTTCAGAGCAGCATAGTAGTTCTTATGTGGAACTTCACTATACTGAGCCATTAACCAGCCTCCCTGAATCTACCAGAGACCCACTGAAGCCCCCCATCAATGGCCAGTTATACTTAGAGGAAAGTCAAGGAGGGGTTTGGTAGAAGTGTCCCGTAGCCAGATGCAAAGTGATAGCACCAGCTACTGAGGTCCACTGGGGTTGTATGAAGGTCTCAGGAACTGATGCAATAATTTCATGTCTTGCTACAGGGGCATAGTCAAACCCTGCTGTGATCCTCCCCTCCTCCAGGCACAAATGGCCACGGGTGGGGCTTCACACATTCTGTGGTACATTTAGGCAGCTTTGATCAGTGCAGAGGGAAGAAGGGAATACCAACCTCCACAGTGACTTAAAATGGACATATACATGTGTATAATCAATTTATACCTGCATATGCCTTTAATGGGATGCCAATTACTGTGTTTGCACACACATTAGGTCAGATTGACAATGTTTAATTTTGAAAAGTCATGTTTAACAGTAATACACATGTTTATTAACATACTTTTGTTATCAAAATACACAAGCAAAGAAGCACTTAATTGAACACTTGAGACTAGAGCCATTTCTGCACTACATTGTTATAGTGCTATTATCCCATTTCCAACATCCTGTGGAATTCTGGGGTTTACAGTTTAGGGAGGAACATTTAGAGGGCCTCAGTAAATTACAAACCCCAGAATTCCACAGGGTGTTGAAAGTGGAATAATAGCACTATAACAGTGTAGTGCGGAAATGGCCTAGGATTCATTATTATTACAGATGATGATAATGATGACGATGATGAATTTATGTCCTGCCTTTCTCTCAATAAAGAGATTTAAGATGGCTTGCGCTATATTTAAAAAAAATGCAAATTAAAACTATGCAAAATGCTTCAATATAAACATCAATATTAAATATAAATTTAAAAATATAAAAGCAATTAAATTATGATAATGAAGTTAAAACAATAAACATTAAAACATTAGAATTCATTAAAAGACAACATACAAAATGGAGAGAAGTCTTAAATTGCATAAAGATATAGTATAAGAAAAAAAAAGAATAAAGCAAGATTGTATGTAATACAAGGCAACAATGTAATAAGGCAATATAACAAAGCAGCAATGTAGCAATGTAAGATGCAACAATGTAAGATTATCTTTTAAACAGAAACTATGTATGAATGGAATGTAAACAAGCAGACAACTGGGAAAAAAAGAAAAAAGCTTGGAAGTGGGGAAGGGGGGTTATTTTCATTTTAAACCTTAATAATTTTTTTTTTTAAAAAAAAGACAACATACAAACCTTAAAACGGGACTGCATAGCATTAAAAGTCCACCTGGGTCAGTTAATTAGCTGATTGAAGGAGAGCAAGGATGGGACCGTTCCGGCCCGGAGGGAGTTCCATAGTCTGGGAGCAACCACTGAGAAGGCCCTCTCTCTTGTTGCCACCAAATGAGCCTGAGAAGGTGGTGGGACAGAGAGAAGGGTCAATCCAGATTATCTTAGAGTTCTAACAGGCTCATAAAGAGGAAACAGTCCTTCAGATATCCTGGGCCTCTGCCACATAGGGCTCCCACAAAACTAGGAGCCTTTCCGCAGTACACTGTTATAGTGCTATTATTCCACTTTCAACATTCAGTGGAATTCTGAGGCTTGTCGTTTACTGAGGTCCAAGAGCTCTCTGGCTGAGAATTCTAAATGCCTCTCTCTAAACCCATGGAATGTTGAAAGTGGAATAAGAGCACTATAACAGGGTAATGCGGAAAGGCCCTAGAACTCATGATAGCTTGCAAATTAAAACAAATACAGTACAGCTACAACAACAACAACAACAATAACGACAAGAACAAAATGATCCAGGCATGGTTAGTTCTACGATATATTAATCAGTGGCTCAAAATCTGGAAAAGTGCAGGTCATTTATATACTAAGCAGATGCCAAGTAAACCTGATGTGAAGTTTTTCTGCGCCTTTACTTGCTTTGTGAGCCATTCTTTACAAGACCATAGTTTTTATTGGTAATTCTTTGCTTTCCCTCTCCTCTCACTAGGATTCAATTATAGACCAACTTAAACAGTCAAGAAATGAAAGAGGTGTAAGTAATTATTTGTTCATTAACAATCTGTATAAATGGCTATCAAGCCCAACTGAGAAACCACACCTTTGTTTTGCATGTATGAAACGTCTTTAACTACTTCTCTGAAAAGGTTTAGTATCAGGGTATGAGGCATTTCAAGTTGCTGTCCATTGAGAGTGGAGAAATGCAAATGTGGATGCTTTTTTCCTACAGAAGGAAAGCCACTTGGGGCAGTTTGGAATACAATACCCACCCATTTCTCATCTTTCAGGTACCCTCTGTAGGAATGGTTTTCCTTCTTAAACTTTGTCCCCTCTGTCCTGTGCTTTAGAAAATTATAGATAGAGGCCATGGAAGAGGAGAGAAAATGCATTTTAGTAGGAGATTGTTATTGTAGGCTAATGTTGTTTTAGATTGTTATTTTAGATTTATTCTAGATCTGTTAAGCACAAAGTTTTCATGCTTTGGCAAAATTGTGCACAGAAATAGTAGTAATAAATATACAATATACAATAATAAGGAAGAGAAGGTTAGAAAGAGAGTTGTATGTAAAAGACAGGTGCAAGCTGAGAAGCAGTAAAATATTAATCATTCAAACTGCTATCTATCTATCCACCTATCTATCTATGGTGAAAGTGGCAGTACTCATAATATAAGGCCCTGTACAAAAGGCATAAGGCAGAGATGAGGAACCTATGGCCCTCCAGACATCCTTGTGCTGCAGCCCTGGCGGGGAGGGAAAGCACACTAGGAACGCTCCCCTCCGCACCTTGCCTTGTCGCTGCAGAGGGGAGTGCTCTGGCCCTGCCTCTTCCCTTCCACAAAGCCGGGCATTTGCATGGGGAGGAAGGCGTTGCCAGCTTGCTTCCACCCTTCTGCACGGCCAGGAAAGGCAGCGGTGTAGTGCGACAGTAACTGTAAAATGGATTTTTTTCTGTTTTACAAATACTGGAACAATGTGTGGAGCGCTGCCATCATGTCGTGACTGTGGGGCAGCCATGTGATGTGGAAAGGGCCGTTGATGAACTTTGCAGAATGCACATTCAGTAAAAGGCATATCTAGAGCAGGGATGCGCAAAGTGTGAGCCTTGGGCTGCATGTTCCCCGTGGCTCTCCATGGCTCCCTGGTGTCAAATATATATTTTTCAATTTTTTTTGTTCTAGAATGCTCCCATTCTACTCTATGGAGTATGAAGGGCTTTCCCACCATGTTTGGATGCCCCTTGGCGTTTTTTGAAATGCAAAAATGCTGAAGATGTCCCCATGCCTCCTAGAAAATTTGGGAGCAAAATATATATACATTTTTTTCGAGAACAAGTGTGTCCCTCCAAGTCGCCTAGGGGCTAATACAGTCCCTAAGTTTTCCATAGTTGTCCTCCTGCGATTTAGAATAAGGTGGATAAACCTTCCTGGAATGGAACACACTACCTCTGAAACGGGTAGTTTTTTTTCAAGAATCTAAATGATGCATTCATTTAATAAAGGAGCAATTCCTGTTAATAGTACATATACACTTACACTGCTAACAACAAAACACTGCCTTTTCATTTTAGTTTTTCCTATACCTTTATTGCAAACATTTTAAGAAAAGTGAGACAACTTAAATCTTATACAATTTTTTGCATTTTTTTTAGAAAACACTCCAACGTCATCTTTTCTTCATGCATGTTGAAGCGGATGAAAGAACACAGTTTCAGTCTTTTGACAAAAAATATTATCTTTATTGGACAAACAGTAGGCTGTGTCTTGAGCAAAACCAAGGCAATGAAGCTGGACTACACTTCATAGTTAAACAAGAAAATGGAGAAACATTACTTCCACGATCCTGCAGTGATCCTGTGTGCAGGTATATGGGACAGGCCATAGCTCAGGGAAGGGTCCATAGCTCAGGTTTGAACATATGCTTTGTGTGTACAAGCTTCCAGGGAAAATCCCAAGAATCTCTCAGCAAGGCTGGGAAAGAGTCCCATGTGAAGCTCTGGAGAATTGCTATCAGTACGTTGTGCACGCTTGATATAAGTGATACATAGAATCATAGAGTTGGAAGAGACTCCAAGGGCCATTGAGTCTAACCCCCTGCTATGCAGGAACACTGATCAAAGCATTCCCAACAGATGGCCATCCAGCCTCTGCTTAAAAACCTCCAAAGAAGACTCTACCACACTCTGAAGCAGCATATTCCACTGCTGGACAGCTCTGACTGTCAGGAAGTTCTTCCTGAGGTTCAACTGGAATCTCCTTTCCTGCAGCTTGAATCCATTGCTCCTTGTCCTAGTCTCTGGAGCAGCAGAAAACAAACCAGCTCCCTCCTCGACATGACATCCTTTCAAATATTTAAACATGGCTATCATGTCCTCTCTTAACCTTCTCTTTTGTGGGCTAAACATACCCAGCTCCCTAAGCCATTCATGGCTTCCAGACCCTTCACCATTTTGGTCGCCCTCCTCTAGACACCCTCCAGTTTGTCGATATCCTTCTTGAATTGAGGTGCCCAGAACTGGACACAGTATTCCAGATGAGGCCTAACCAATGCAGAATAGAGTGGTACCATTACTTCCCTCGATCTGGACACCATACTCCTATTGATGCAACCAAGAATCTCGTTGGCTTTCTTGGCTGCTGCATCACACTGCTGACTCATGTTCAGCTTGTGATCTACCAAGATTCCTAGATTGCTTTCACAGGTACTGCTATCCAGCCACACATCCCCCATCCTATATTTCTGTATTCCATTTTTTCTGTCTAAGTGTAGAATTTTACATTTCTCTCTGTTGAAATTCATTTTGTTCGCTTTGGGCCAGCTCTCCAATCTGTTAAGGTCATTTTTAAATTTTATCTTGTCCTCTGGGGTATTAGCAACCCCTCCCAATTTGGTGTCATCTGCAAATTTGATCAGCATGCCCTCCACTCTTTCATCCAAGTCATTGATGAAGATGTTGAGTAGCACTGGGCCCAGGACAGAACCCTGTGGCACCCCACTAGTCACTTCTCTCCAGGATGAAAAGCAGCCATTGGTGAGCACCCTTTGGGTTCGGTTGGTCAACCAATTACAAATCCATCTAACTGCAGCCCTGTCCAGCCAGCATTTTACTAGCTTCTTTGTAAGGATGTCATGGGAATTTTGTCAAAGGCCTTACTGAAGTCAAGATATACTATGTCTACAGCATTCCCTTCATTTATCAAGCTTGTAATCCTATCATAAAAAGAGATAAGATTAGTCTGGCATGACTTATTTCTGAGAAATCCATGTTGACTTTTAGTGATTACAGCATTGCTTTCTAAGTACTCACAAACTGACTGATTTGCTCTAGGATCTTACCTGGTATTGATGTCAGGCTGACCAGGAGATAATTATTTGGATCCTCTTTTCCCCCTTCTTGAAGATGGGGATGACATTTTCCCTCCTCCAGTCTGCTGGGACTTCTCCTGTTCTCAAAGACTTCTGAAAGATTATTGCAAGTGGTTCAGAAATGACTTCTGCCAGTTCTTTTAATATCCTTTGATGTAATTCATCTGGCACTGGAGACTTGAATTCATCTAGTTTAGCCAAATATTCCTGTACTACTTCTCTACAAATTCTGTGCTACATTTCCCACCCCTTCCTCATCTGCTCCCCATTCCCCAGGTTGAGTACTTCTATCCTTTTGGGAGAAAACTGAGGCAAAGAAGGTGTTGAGTAGTTCTCTCTTCCCTCCGTTATTAATTGGCCATCTTCTCCATGCAGCGACTCTATCATTTCCTTGTTTTTCCTTTTGCTGTGGACAAATCTAAAAAAGCCCTTTTTATTGCTTTTAATGTCTCTGGCAAGTCTGAGTTCATTCTGTGCTTTCGCTTTTCTGACCTTCTCCCTACATATCTGGCTATTTGTTTGAATTCCTCTTTGGTGTTTCACCATTCTTCCATTTCCTGTACATGTTTCTTTTAACACTTAGCTCAGCTGAGAGTTCTTTTGTCAACCATTCCATTTTCTTTAGACACTTGCTATTTTTCCTCCTTATTGGCACAGTTTTCAATTGTGCCTTCTGTATCTCAGTTTTAAGAAACTCCCATCCATCATGAACTCCTTTCTCTTTTAGGATTCTTGACCACAGGATTTCAGCAAGTAACTCCCTAAATTTACAGAAATCAGCTTTCTTAAAGTTTAGGATGCGTGTCTGGCTACACTTGGCTTCTCCTTCCCGCTGAATGACAAACTCCAAAAGAGCATGATCACTCCCCGCTATGGATCCCACCACTTCCATCTCATCAACAAGGTCACCCCTGTTGGTCAGGATCAGATCTAAAATAGCCCATCCTCTTATTTCCTCTTCCACCTTCTGGACCATGAAACTGTCTACAAGGCAAGCGAGGAACCTGTTGGACCTTGTGGTCTTGGCAGTGTTTGACTGCCAACAAATATCAGGATAATTGAAATCAACTAAGCTAGGTGCACCAGTGATACGAATCAGTATATGACAGCTTCATCTGTTCAAATTAAAAATGCTCAACAGTCATCCGTATTTTAAGGCCTAGTTTTGTTACCCCAGAATACTCATTAAAAGCATATTTAAATTCTCTTTCCATCCATAATATCTAGAAAAGGAGTGGGCAATACATAGGCCCCCAAGGCCATTTTTGCAGTCCCTCTCAAGCATCACCTCAACAACAAGGTGTGTCCAATAGTTACAACAGCACTTCATCAAGCTGAGGGTAAGACAACAGTCATACTGTCATGGCGTCTCCATTTTCCTGACCCATAGGATGTTCCAGGACATTCTTATCGGGAACCACAGTAATGTTTTTCAAAGAGGGTACTTTGGCTGTATCATGGGAAGACATGACTTACTAGGAAAGACAATAACATTTGGTAATATAGAAGGCAATAGAAAAAGAGGAAGACCGAGTTACAGATGGATAGACTCAATCAAGGAAGACACGTCCTTGAATCTGCAAGACCTGAGCAGCGCAGTTGATGAGCAGGTGACTGGGAGGTCTCTGAGTCATAGGGTTGCCATACGTTGAAGTCAATGTGACAGTAGTTAATAACAAAACAAGATGTGCTCATGTTAAATTCAAATGGGATCCCAGCTGCACTGACAAGCCACAGTTCACTAATAATACAAAATGCCAAGACTAGATGCTCATCATTCAGGCTTCAGCCTCTTCCCTCTCACTCTCAATCCCATGTCCCTTTCTCTCTATATATTCATTAGCTTTTAAATCAGCTTACCTCTTCCATCCACTGCAAATCTCTTCGTCCAAAGAACAGAAAGATGGTGATTCCGTGCCCTACCACTGACTCAGTGTATTAATCCTATGTCAAGCCGCTTTTTCAGCTGCTGTTAAAATGTATCAGTTTCTCCTCCTCCCCCCACATTCTTTGTCTTCAACTTACTTCAGTTGCTACCAACTGAGTTTGAAGTGCAAAAGTAATTTGTACCTAATGAACTCGGGCAGGGGGAGAGGAGAAGAGAGGGCAGAATTTTGCCCTTCCCTGGAGGCTCAGGAAAAAGTAAACTGCAGCAGCCTTTACTAGCATGTGTGTTCTTCTTCATTAATAACTTTTGCCATCTTGACCACTCTCTGATGTTGCTTAGCTACAAGCGTCCCAGTTTTCATCTGTGAAACGGTGGAGAATATGTGATTTGGTTGCTGGGTCCTAGTAAATGGGTGGCACCTCTCCTTTTTATCTCTTAGCTCTGAGTCCAAAGCCAGATGGGAGTGCTGATCACTGGGGGGACAGGGTATAGGAGCCTCTCCCCAGCCAATCTGGGTTCTATCTATGGCAAGTTCCAGAAATTTGCATTGATTTTAGTGGGGATTACTAAAACTAATTAGCTTTAGGATTGTGAAGTTGATAGTTGTTATTCCTACAAATTGTAAACCTGGCTGTTTCTGTATTTGACTTTCAGTGCTGCCCCATGTGAGCGTACATGACTGGTTAACAGGAAGAAAATATTCTGCACTCTGTTCTTGAACTGCATACTGTATACATCCTATAATTGGGCAAGGACAGCTGATGGACCCTCTACCATAGAGGTGGTGAACCCACTCTTGGTATTACACATTCTCCTCCCACAGTGGCTTCTGGTTATATTGGACCCATCCGGGTACGAGATCTTACTTGTTATAGACGTTTGGCACCAGATGAGCTCCCATGAATCCTATACTAGCTGTGAGAAGAGCAGTTGTAAAAATGAAAGTGGATTTGGTACCCCCATGGTAACAGATCCACTGGCTGCCCTCGCAGTTAAAATATGTACTTATAAACTGAAAATGTCATTCCTTTGTCTTGTCATTGTTTGCTACTCATCTTAAAAACCTAGGACCAATGTATCTTAGAGTAAGTTTCCTCCTTTAGGAATACCCATGCTAATTAAGATCAACAGACCTTGCTGTGATCAGGCCTTGCTCTAGTGCTTTCCTTCAGAGGTGTGGGCTGACACTCTTTAACATAGAATCTTAAATGATAGCCTCCATAGGATGAGCCACAGGTGTCAAGGTATTATCAAACAATTGTGTAGTGCAGGTACACTCCATGGACCCCTTGTTTCAGACTAGGAACAAGGGGAAGAATCCAATGCCATTTCCAGTTGTGCAACCTACCACACAAGTGCTAGTGTGCCTAGTAGGAAACACAATAATGTAATTGCTTGCACAATTGACAAAACTAAGAGAAATCGGCTAGCGCACACTGGTCCTGATGTTCGCAAACTTGATTATTCATGAGGCATCTGCTTGCCTCTCCCTATTCTCCCCCTCCCATTCCCCCGTTTTTTGCCTAGGTGTGCGTCTTCCTTCCACAGACCCAGGGAAAAAGCAAGTGAATGGGAAGCGAAAGCCCCCCACATTTGTCTTCTCTGGTATAGTTGCCCTTCCCATTCACTTGCCTATCACCTGAGCACCTGGAAGGCAGTGCACTGGGGTGAAATGCAAGCAAGGGGGGGATGGAGCCCTGGAAGGGAATGGGAGAAGAAGCGTTCACTTCAGTGGAGGGAGTTATTCGCCTTATCCAAAAATTTTCTCTAGGGTCTTGTGCCCCAAACCCTCGTGAAAGGCAAGGTGCCACTGTATTTTGGATTTAACCCATTTTTATAACTTGAGGTCTGCTTTGTGGGCCTATGGCTTGTTTGTTTTCTTTTTTTCTTTTGTGGACATTTTGATTGGAACAGTGGGATAGGGCTGGGGAGGGTTTAGTCCAACATTCAAATCACTGCACCATGTTGGGAATCCTCAGCAGCGATCTGTGAAAATTCCTCCTGAGACATATTTATCTAAACTGTGAAAGTTCCTCCTGAGGCTTATTTATCCAGTTTTCTTATTGATGAATTTTTAGACAATAAATTAAAACTTATTTTAGGCAATAAGTTATTATTTTTGGAATGTCTTGCTGAAGTGAATACTTGTGCATGCTTTTTTAAAGATTTCTTCTGAAAAAATAATTTAATCAGTTTTATATAACAGGACATTAATTAACTACTTACGTTTTTAAATTTTGCTGTTCTGTGTTCTCATTGTTTTCATTTAGATGTAAGGGTACTGTATGGAAAGGTGCCCATAATTCAAATAAACATATATTAAAACATTGGTAGCTTCCAGTTATTACCAGCACCCCATATCTATAGTATTCTATGTAGTACAATAAGAAGAGGATATTCTTTGAATACATTCTTTTACCCCAAAACATGGGAGACTTGGGAGTCCACCTGTGATGCCAGTACCTCCATGCAAAGATGGGGAATTTTAGCTCAAAACAGGAGGGCAGAGAGAGGGGAGTAACCTAACGAGATCTTTTACACCTATGTTTGCCAGTACTTCTGCAGGGAAGAACCAGCCAGAACTCCAAAAGGCAAGCCTAATGTGCTTTACTGGGGGGATTAATAATCACACACACAAGATCTAAGCAGTCATGTAATCACACAAGACTAACTGAAGGAAAAGGGAGGAGAGTTTTAGATAACGAGATTTCACGGCAAAGTGGGTGATGTTTACCATTTCAGAAGAGCAGCAAAGAGGCGATGTGACTTAGATGCAAGTCTAAGGACAGTACATAGTTGGGAATCGGAGTGCAAGAGTGACAACCAGCTATTGGTGTACCACAAGTTGAGTGGCCAAAAACTTGTGTTTAAACAGCTAATTTCTGCCTGGAGGGCAAGAGTGTTAATGGCTCTCTCACTGAATAAACGATGGAGTTCACAGAGTGGAGAATGAGGTGTGGAATGGACTAATGATCTTAGCATGAGGTGACAAAGGGCTAATGGTTGCCCTGATAGCTCAATACTTGTCAGACAGGTTTGAGAACAAAGGAGAAGTTTGCTTGGTCAGAGTGAAAGGAATTAAGACAATCAGCTGCCATGTGACAGTCTTCCAGATGCTATTGTCCAAAAGGTTGAATCATTAAGGCTAACTTCAAGCTTCTTATCTCTGGAGTTTCCTGGTGATTTCTTGACTATGACTTGGCCACATCTGAAGGTTTCTCTGACCTATTTGCAACACACATGTTTGGCCAACCTTTTCCTCTTATCCAGCATGTCCACACAACCATAGCAGGGCATGCTTTATATCAATGCCAATTAATATATTTTGCCAATTAAATCATATTTCACCAATTAAACCACATCAGTGTGGGGGTATATGGCCTGGTAACAATTCCAGAAAGATTGAAAGACACTTCTTTAAACCAAGATAGAATGCTATTCATTTGGTTAAGGGTGTAATGAAGTCCAAATATATTTTCTATCTAATTTTAATATGTTAAATAAGTTGTTTGCTTTATCCTTTTCAAGGTTGGAATTATAATTGGAAATTCTAATGTTCACCCAGCACTGCCAATCAATATTACTTACAACTATGTTCCAGTTAAGTTCACTGTTGTAGAATCTCAAATCAAGACAGATTTGACTAGCCTGGAAATGTGAATCTCAGTGCAGGGCAGATATAATATAACCTGTTTTTTTGATTTGGTAGCAAAGTGTGTTCTATGATGGGAGAGTGGATTATTGGTATGCTACTCACCTATTCTCTCTTGCCATCTAGTGGACAAAGGTCCAAGCTAAGGAAATATAACCCAGACTTTTTCTGGTAGAACAGGAATTGGGCACCTTTCGTTTTATACTTTGGAGTTCAACTCCTAGAAGCCCCAGCCAGTAAGGCCAATCCTAAGGATTTATGGGAGTTGTACTCCACAACATGTGGAGAACCAAACTTTCCCCAGTTCTGCCTTATAAATTGGGACATTTCCATAGTTAGCATAGGAAAAACTGAGGCTGAAATTTTATGCACACTTGTTGTTGTTCTTGTTGTGTGCCTTCAAGTAATTTTTGATATATGGCAACCCTATGGCAAACCTATCACAGAGTTTTCTGGGGCTGAGAGTCTGTGATGCACCAAAAGTCATCAGTGGGTTTCCATGTCTGTGCATGGAATAATCCAGGATCACAGTCCAGCACTTAAACCACTAGGCTATGTCGGTACACTTAAATGTTAGTAAATCCCATTAAACTTGATGATACTTACAGAGAAAGGAACTTTGTTGAAAATTTCACAGTACTGAGCAAAATATAAGAAGGATACTTCTGTCCAGCTGTACTTTAATCACTCCTGCTTAAATTACAATGGCTTTGTACAATGATTTACATGTCCTAAGTATGATTTAGTATTATCCATCATTCCTGCAACTGTAGAGAATGTTATGCTCCTTATCTATTCAAAACATGCCTATCAGTAATGTATATATAAAATTCAATATTATTCATGCTATTATGAGAATTATTCAGTGCTGGTGGAAGATTAGGTACATAAAATTAAAAGGATAGCTCATAAATCCCCCAACACAGAAGAAAATCAAATTTAATTTTTTTTTAAAAAAATGAAATCATTATGAACCTTAAAAACATCTTCAATCACTATATATATTTATACCCCTTGTCATAAAAAGGAGAGGATAATATAGAATTTTTAAAGTCAAAATATCCAGGGATATGTGGTACTAATGTTACCCTGTTAACTGGGGGTCCCGGGAGGGGCACCCAAATGACCAAAATGCAAAAACACAAAGATGGGGAAATTAACTGGAGCACTCGCTTTAAGCTAATGAGAGGCAGGGTAACTTAGTGGGGATCTTGTAATCCAATGTCTATGGGGTCAGGCCAAGTCAAGAGGCACACCAAATGTGAAATAATAACAGTGGTTTTATTAAATACAGGCAACCAGTGTATGCAACACACTCACACAAGTAACTATAGAAAATAAGGGTGTTAGCGGTATGAGGGATTTTGAGAGGGATTGTTGAAATGGGAGATACTACACCTGTCCGAAGCCCGGGATAGATCAATGAAGAAGTCCATAGATGCACAGTCTCAGACAGAGACCGACGGGAAAGCTCGGCGGACGCAGTGGCGGCCAGGCTGGGTGGTAGTTCAGAGCGATCCGAGGAAGCTCTCGGAACTGGGGGGTTTTATAGGGAAAATATGACCATAGGCTAGTCTGTACTTTGGGAAGAACAATGAGGTTTGGGCGCGAGACAACGTCTCTGAAAGGTCAGAATTTAACATGATTGGATTAAGTCCGAATTGACAAAGGAATAGCCAGTATGTAGATGCAGTGTACTTGACAGACAAACATGCAGCTCGGCAAGTTTCCTGCTCAGGGAAGGGGGCTCTTTGCATTAGCGTGCATCCTTAATGAGGTGTTTGTCTAGAGAGGTCTCCTAAAGCAAGATCTGGCTGAGCGTGGCTTGCCTAGGTAGAGAATGGAATGTTCAGCAGTTAATGGCCACGCCTAGCTCTGTGCTTGTTCGAGGCCCTCACAAACACTTGGCCGAGGGTGGCAAAATGAGACCAAATTGTGATATCAAACGATATCCAATACCTTCCAAAGCCAGGCCAGTTCACAGTGATAACACTAATGGTATCTGGTGGGCAACAATTATGCTGGCTAACAACACCATTTTTCAATGGTGTCTGGTAACTTCAACATAAAGGGGGTACCGAAGCTTCTCTGGGTTTTAGTTTGAACTTTAAAGGAGCCAAAATAGTTTCAGCAGCCTAGAGAGCCCCTTTAAAGTTTTGAATAGTATCTGGAGCATATTCATTGCCCTGCAGACATAAGACTTCCTACTCAACACTCACTTCATTATTAGTTCCCCACAGAATTTGCAAAATATCTCAAGCAGCTCATCCACTGCATATACAATGCTGTTGGAAATGTAAAGTTATAAAAAGCTTCCTGCTCCTTTATTTTTCCAACTCAGACCTCCAGTAAAGTGGCAGTTGCAACCTATGGTAAGTTCCAAAAACGGAGGCCTTTATAAATGCTGATGTCACTGGAATGTGAATACGTCCCCACCGCCCCACATGACAGTGGGTGGGTGGGGGACGGTCTTTGCTGTCCTCCCACGAGAGGAGAACACTGGCGGGAGGAGGCAGGGCTTGAAGGCGCTATTTAAGGCTGCCCCACCTCCCCCTCGGTCTCTTCTCTCTGGATCTTGGCGAAGGAGGAGGACGCCGCTGCGCAGTGCAGAGACGACTGCGTGGTCGGCCGGGAAGCATTGTTCAGTGGCAGTGGAGGCTGCGGCCGCACTTTTGGAGCGTGCAGCCTGCCTCTCCGCCTCCGCCTTCATCTGTGGTGCACGCCTCCTCCTTCGCCTCCATTCCCCTCTCCTCATCCGGACTGCCTTTTCTCGGCGGCGGTTGCCGCTGCTGGCCCTGCAGGCCCGCCACGTGGGCTGTGGGAGGCCCTTATTGGAAGTGGCAGCTGCCTCAGCGGCCGCCCAGGTAAAAGAGAAGGGAGTGGAGGCACCTCGTGGACAAGGAGGCCCTTCCTCTTCCATGAGCTTCACGGTAGAGCGCCAGCTTTCTCAGGTCTGGACCTCGGCCGCCATTAGAGCGGTTGGTTTGTGCTTTCTGGGAGGCTTGGACAGCCGGGGGGCCAAAAGGGAAGAGTGTAGGGGGTTTTGGGGGGTGGCTTGTCGTTTACCTGGTTGTGGATTAGTGGTAGCAGTGGTAACACTGCCACCCCCTGCCCTATGGTCTAGCAACTGATTGGGACATCAGAGGCTGAGAGAGTGTGCCCCTTTCTTTCACTCGGTTAACTTTGGCTCATCACTATCAATTCAGTTTTGTTACACCTGGTACCAGTGAGTGGCCAGTGGGCCTGGGGGGTGGAGTCAGTGTGCGCATTCCTGGAGGAGGGCTGTGGTGCCAAGAGAGCTCACAGGGTTTGGATCTGCAAGGGGACTTATGGCTTCCAAGCAAGCCTCAGGGGCATCCAAAGGCAAGCAGCCCCCCAAGAAGGCCACATCGGCCAAAGGGGCTGCAAAAGCAAAAAGTGCCACGCCAGCCAAAAGGCCTAAGCCAGCCAAGGCCTTAGTTGCCTCAATGTTGGTTGCCTCATCTTCGGATGAGGAAGGGGGGGCAAATATGGTGGCCGCCATCTTTGAGAAGCTCCAGGCCATTGAGGAGGGCCGGCAGTCTAGGGGGGCGGGTAAGAAAGGGAGGAGCAGATGGTAGCCATGCCAGTAAGTGCTATTAACCAGATTTTGGCACGGATAGATGCTATTGAAAAGGACAGATCGGGAGAGAAGCAGAAACAATCACATGCAGAGAGGTGGGACCAAGCTTCATCATCACAGCAAGTCAATTGGGAGGCTGGGCCATCAGGAGATTCGGCAGCAGAGGATGCACCGGGTGAGTATGACGGCCATGGGGACAGCACTGCGTGTATGGCATGGCCCTGGACCTTCGTTACCCCACCAAGAAACATGGTATGGGCTCCGGCCGCGGGTTTTCCAGAGCCATTGTTTTCTTCTTCGCCTTCTGCCACGGTGGAGAACGTGTCACCCTCCCAGACACCATCAGGAGAGTCAGGGCAGTCCCAAGAGGCCCCGGGATCCACATAGGGTGGGGCTCTGGGAACACGGAAGACAGACAAGGACGCAGGCCTTGACCAGGACGCAGAGGGGCAATTAGGGGTTTTGGACAAGCACCTTACCTCAGCCACTATTGAGAAGATACGGGAGGGAGAATACATGGACTTGTTCTCCCTTTTGTATTGGGAGCTTGACATAAAAGAGAAGGAGGATTTGGACGTGGGCGAGAAGGAAAAATTAAAAAATCGTAGGATCGATAAGACTGGACCAATTGGTTCATAGGTGATCTTATCTACATGGATGTTATAGTTAAGGCCCAGCCTTCCAGGGCGCATTCCATGTTGGTGTATTTGCAACACGATTTCTGGGCACAGGCAGATTTTCCAGGGAATGGCTGGCTGCACTATGACGAGAAGTTTAGGATGAGGGCGGCGAAGCAGCCAAGCCTGCGTTGGGACAGGATTATAACTGAATTGTGGATGCAGACATTGACCCCGGCTCGCCCTGTGTTTGGGGAGAGATCCCAATCGGGATACCTGGTGCAGTTCAATAGAGTGGGGGCCCACCTGCACTCAGAGCTCGCACGAGCAACAGCAGATGCAACTATGTTGGGAATTTGGGACCCAGGGGTTTTGTGCCCGGCGCCCCTGCAAATACAAGCACCTGTGTGGGATTTGCTGGGGCCTGCACTCTGCTTGTAACTGCAACAAGGGGAGAGGGGGAGGGACAGGCTTCAAGGAGGGAGGTGGCAAACGGGGGCCAGGAAATCAGCCAACATTTCACAAAGGGGCCCAGTCCAATTAAGGTGGAGAGGCTGCTGGCTTGGCTCGCTTTTACCCGAACCAAGCTGCAGCGCGATATCTGGGGGACGAATTTACTGTGGGTTTCAGGATCCCAAGCATGGGACTTCTGAAGTTTTTTATGGCTAGTAACCTTAGGTCAGTGATAGGTAATGAGTATGTAGTAAGGGAAAAAATTAGGAAGGAGGTAACTGAGGGCAGGATGTTAGGCCCATTTGATCAGACTCCTACTCCCAATGTTAGAATTTCCCCGTTAGGTGTAGTCCCTAAAAAAGCCCCAGGTGAATTCAGGTTAATCCACCATTTGTCCTACCCCAAAGGCGAATCCGTTAATGATGCCATTCCGGCTGAGTTATGTTCAGTCAGGTATACTTCATTCGATACAGCTGTGCGGGTGGTGCGCAGGCAGGGTGTCGGAGCTGAGTTGGCTAAATCTGATATCAAGTCAGCCTTCCACCTGCTGCCTGTTCATCCATTTGACTTTGAACTTTTGGGATTCGCCTTTGAGGGTAAATTCTATGTTGATCGCGCCCTCCTCATGGGATGTTCGGTGTCATGTTCTGCCTTCAAGACGTTTAGTACTTTCTTAGAATGGGCCATGAAGAGAAAATCAGGCCTTCGTGGCATTGTGCATTATGTGGATGATTTCTTATTTGTAGGACGTGCTGGTTCTGGGCAATGCGCATTCCTATTAGCAGAATTCACATCCCTGATGGGGGAGTTGGGCGTGCCCTTAGCACATGAAAAAACTGCGGGCCCTGCACAGCAGCTTACATTTTTGGGCATAGAATTGGATACAGTCAACCAAGCCTGTAAATTACCAGCGGTTAAGGTTCAGGATCTGAGGTCTCGGGTGGCATCCTTCTTAGGCAGACGTAAGGCGACCCTTAAGGAATTTCAGGAGATCCTAGGACATCTTAATTTTGCCTGTAGGGTAGTGGCGCCCGGCAGGGCGTTTCTTAGGTGACTGTGTGATGCCATGAAGGGTGTTACCAGACCACATCACAGAATTAGAGTCACCAGAGAGATGAAATTGGACTTAGAGGTATGGCAAGAGTTCCTGGCTGATTTTAACGGGGTCTCTTTTTGGCAGGACGAAATCAAGGTCAGGGATGCACTGCAGATATCATCTGATGCAGCAGGATTCATTGGTTTTGGAGTCTTTTTCAGGGGCAGGTGGTGCGCACAGAGATGGCCTGAGAGTTGGGCGGAAGCAGGCCTCACAGCCGACCTTACATTCTTGGAATTTTTTCCAATCTTGGTAGCAGTTCACATTTGGGCACGTGAGTTAGCAAACGCCTTAGTTCACTTTTGGTGTGATAACCAAGCCACGGTCAGGGTGATCAACTCTCTCTCTTCCAGGTCACAATGTGTCATGCGCTTGGTTTGGGCTTTCACGCTGCAATGTCTCCGCTTTAACATAGTTTTTACAGCTGTACATGTCATGGGCATAGATTATTCCTTGGCTGACTCTCTCTCCTGTATGCAGATGGATCATTTCAGAGACCTGGCACCAGACATGGCAGTCCTTCCAGAACCGATGCCTTCCAATCTGTGGAAGCTTGGTGGGGTGAGGTAACACATATGATCGGTATGTCAATCGTGCCCAGTACCAGAAAGAGCTACAATAGGACAGCTAGGGAATTCACTAGTTTTTGGAAATCCAAGGGGTTGCAGGACACATGGCCACTCCCGGTGGACCACATTCTGCAATTCTGCGTGGCCCTTAAGCAAGCAAACCTCTCTCCTCAATCCACTAGATCTCGCATGTCAGCCTTGGCCTTTTGGTCCAAGGCACGAGGCTTTCCTGATCCCACCAGTGATTTTAGGATACGCAAATTTATAGACGGGTGGGTTAGGCAAAAGGGACGGTCCGGGACAGTAGACAACCACTTTCCCCAAGCATCCTAAAGGGTCTGGGCAACACATGGAAGGTATTATGCCCTTCGGCATATGAGGCTATTTTGTTTCACTCAGCAGCTCTCACTGCCTTTTTCGGGGCATTAAGGGTAAGTGAGCTGGTTGTTCGGAGTAAGGAGACAGGTCGGGCAGGGCCCTGGAGTTCTGAGACTTGACTTGGGGTAAGCGACATTTATCCCTACACATAAGGGAATCAAAGACAGACCAGGCCAAGCGGGGCACTTTGGTGACTTTACAGGAATGCTCCGATCCAGCATTATGCCCTGTCAGAACTCTTAGAGCTTATACAGCTAGCCGGGGGACACACGCGGGGCCTCTGTTTTGTCATGCAGATACGACCCCACTCACTAGGTACCAATTCTGGGCCATCATGAAAAAGGCTTTGTCCTATTTGGGCCTGCATGGAATCAATTTCGGTACACATTCAGGCCACCTGGGCCCGAATCTGGGATTGAGTGATCGAGCCTCAATACAATGGCTTGGCAAGAGAGGCCTTCGGTGGCACAGTTTGTTGCCTACGCTGTTTGGGGAGAGCTGTGGGCCTCCGCCTGATGTGCTGATCATTCACCTTGGGGGTAATGACCTTGGACTTTTGAAAGGAAAGGCCTTGATTATTCAGGCCATTCAGGATATGCAACATATTCAAGACACATGGTCCCGCACCTGTATTACCTGGTCCGCACTGGTTCAGAGAAGAGTGTGGGGTGGGGGAGGTGATCCTCGACCCCTAGAGTTTGCCCATCGGCGGGTGAACAGGGAAATTGGCAATGCTATGAGACAGGGCTTGGGTTACTATATTCCTCACCATGACATTGTCTTTGATAAACCTGAGCTGTATAGGCCCGATGGGGTACACTTGTCAACCAAGGGCAATGACATTTTTCTAGGTGATTTGCAAAGGGGAATTGGAGCCATCCTAGAGAGGAGTTGGTGGGATAAGGCCTAAGCAGACGCTTGCCCTTATCCATGGCCGGTAAGGGGGGGTCTATGGGTTCGGTGGGTACCTATGGCACCCTTTGGTGTAGGATAAAGCCTATCCTTGAGGAGGGCCCGGGACTAGCCCTTACTGGCGTGAGCCCGGGGGGCTTGGTTTGGGGCTCACCTTCCAGACAAGGGCCGGCCAAAGTCTTGATCCACCTTCTGCGC
The DNA here is from genome assembly GCA_948472985.1 of Iguana delicatissima. Taxonomy (NCBI): domain Eukaryota; kingdom Metazoa; phylum Chordata; class Lepidosauria; order Squamata; family Iguanidae; genus Iguana; species Iguana delicatissima. The sequence continues at coordinate 1,149,802 of CAOKZL010001145.1, forward strand.
TTGGCTTTGGGGGCCCCGGGATCTCGCTCTACAGGCTAGGGAAGATGGTTGGGAGGTGACTCTTGCTTAGTCCACCCATGCTGTTGACCCCCCCTTCTCAGGATAGAAGTTCAAGATCAAGTTCAAGTTCATTCCCACTTTATGTTAATTAGGCATATTAATAAATTGCCCTAGTTCAACCCAGAGCCCTGTGTGTGGTCTCCTCATTTCGTGGGTTGGGCGGCAATACAGCGGTTAGTTGTTGCAGGAGAGCCAAATGCCCTTCCTTACAGTTTGATTCTGTTGCTGAGTTTTCTTAGTTTGCAAAACACAGTATGTTCTTGCTTGTTTGGCTGTTTTTTTGGCTTGAGACTATGAGACAACATCCTCCCTCTCCCTGATGACTGATGCTGATGGGAATATAGTTGTGTGCTCATCCTTACTGAGTTGAACCTTTGATGTAATCATATTTAACATCTGTGTAACATTTTCAGAGTGTTCAAATGCACAGCAGGCACTTTCTTAATAATTCTTACATCATGCCCACAAAGCAGATTACAAATTGTTGTTGTTGTGTGCCTTCAAGTAGTTTTCCAACTTCTGGCAACCCTGGGGTGATCCTGTCACAGAGTTTCCTGGAGCTGTGACAATGGACATTTTTGCACCACACTGTTATAGCACTATTATTCCACTTTCAACATCCTATAGAATCCTGGGATTTGCAGTTTAGGGAGAGGCTTTAGAATTCTCAGTCAGAGAGCTCTTTGGCCTCAGTAAATTACAAACCCTCGAATTCCACAGGATGTTGAAAGTGGAATAATAGCACTATAACAGTGCAGTGTGAAAGTGGCCTATGTGACATGCCCAAGGTCATTCAGTGGTTTTCCATGGCCAAGCAGGGAATTGAATTGTGATCCCCAGGGACGTAGTCCAGTACTCAAACCACTACACTGCACTGGCTCTCAGTTTGTACATATGACTTTTATATCACAAAGACTGGCTTGTGTGAGGACAATTAGTGAGTCCAAGGGTGAGATGACACTCCTATCAACTCATATTTGTATTCTAATCACTAGCTCTAATCACTGATGAAACATAACATTTATCTCACATCCACACCATTTAAGAGTTCATCTTGTACGAAACCTTGCTCTTTTCCCCCCTAAGCCAACCTTTGGTCTTAACTATTTCCTGGAGCCCCCTGCCTCACCTTACTTGTCAGGAACTGACTTTGACTTTCTTTGAATCTTCAGAGACTTGAGCTAGAGGAGACCATGTGAAAGAAAATGAACTCACATGAATCCACTCAAAAATCAGAGGAAATTAAAACCAAAAGGAAGAAAACAAAAGTCATCCAGGAGAAAATACACTCATGTGATAGGCTCAAAAATCAGAGGGCTGTAAATATGTTCTGTAGTAATCATGTGAGAAGACTGACAGTGTCCATTTGCAGAGTTTACAGAAGTTATGTTGTTGGACAAAAGCTCCCGAAATCTGCCAAACATCCCCCAAACCTTCTCAGTGAGAAGTAGGCCTTATCCTTAGTGCAATTGAAGAGAAGCTTGTAGCCTGCATGAAGGGCACTTTCCAATCAAAGTTTTCTAGGCAGAAATGGGCCATATTTATACCTCTATCTCCACCTCTACCATTATCTATGGATGAACTGTGTCTTCAGCAGAAGTTGGAAGTGATAAACACTTCTGCAATTCAGTCTCAGGAAACAAACAGCTTTTCCAGTCTTCAGAAATGATAGTTGAAGTATTTTCTGTCAACTGCTGTGTACAGAATTAATCACTATTCCATGGAAGTTTTGCAGCACACCAAACACTTTGCTCATTTCCTGTCCAATGACTGTTGTAAGATCAAAGTGGATGGGTTAGCCTATCATGTATTTCCTGAATACAGAACAGGTAGTCTTTCCATAACCAGCTAACATCTGTGTAAATTCGACTAGCTAGTTTTTACTCCCAAAGTCTATATCGTATTTTAACCACCTATTTTAACTACCTGAAGTCTATACTGGGGGGAAGTATAACTGTGTATATATAAAAAAGTAAAGTATCATTGTTAATTGCCACTACCTTGGTGTAGTTATGAAATTAAGTGTTAAAATGCTAAAGTTAACAGTTATGTAAATATTTTTTCTGTCAACCAGATAGAGCCTAGTCAGACAACTTTCAATGGACTTTCCATGGTACTTCTGTTACCAAGCCATACACCCCTACATGCTGACATGGTTAAACTGGAGGAATATGATTTAATTAGCAAAATATATTAATTGGCTTTATAAATGTGACCTGTTATGGCTGTATGGCCAAGCTGATAAGAGGAAAAGATTGGCCAAACACGTGCGCTGCGAAAACACCTCTAGGTATAGCCAAGTAATAGGAAATCACCAGAAACTCCAGAGATAATGGCTTGCAGTTAGCCTTAACAACTTCATCTTTTGGACAATAGTGTCTGGGAGATTCCTACAAGACTGCTCATTGTTTTAACTCCTCTTCCTCAGACCAAGCAAACTTTCCCTCTGTCCTAAAACCTGTCTGACAAGCACCAAGCTATCAGGTTGACCATTAGCTCTTTGTCACCTAATGCTAAGACTATCAGCCCATTCCAGATCTCATTGTCCACTCTGTGAACTCCATTGTTTACTCAACCAGAAAGCCAGTCATGCCTTTGCCCTCCAGGCAGAAATTGGGTATATAAACCCCTAGTTCTGGCCAATCAACTCAAAGTACACCGACTGATGTTCACCACTATGCTGATCCAATTCCTGACAGTATACTGCCCTTAGACGTGAGTCTAAGCCACATCGATTCTTTGCTGCTCTTCAAGATCTTTGCTGCTCTTCTGGGTAATTTTTGCATATAAATATCATCCCCCCATGCCTTGGAATCTCACTATCCAAAACTTTCTTCCCTTTTCCTTTGGTTACTCTTGTGCAATTGCATGACTGCTTGGATCTTGTGTAATTAATTCCCCCATTAAAACACAACTAAGCTTACTGTTGGATCTTTGACTGGTTCTTCCCCTGCAGAGATTCTGGTAAACAGTGGTGTAAAAGATCTCATTAGGTTAACCCCCTCTTGGAGGCTTCCTAACTGACCTAATAATTCCTCACTTTTGCATGAAGATACTGGCATTGCAGATGGACCCCTGTGGCACCCATGTTTTGAGGTAACACTTCTTCCATATATATATATGTGTGTGTGTGTGTACTTATACATTCGTAACAACTATGGTATAATGAAGCTACAATAGATTATGTCAAAATAAACTAGGTAGCTATAAAGCACTTCCTACTTTGAGCTTTTGCCTGTTTTTTTTAAATCACCTAATACTATTTTCAGATATCAGTGATTTTAAATGGATTAATACAAGTAAAATATTATGGTTTTTTTCCTGAGCGGTTTTTATTTCATTCTTAAAATCAATGTGATTAATTTGCTATTGATTTTGGTATTATCATACAGTTAGAGTGTATCAATTAATATGTTAATGTAAATTAATATGCTTCCCTGGGAACTCAAAAGGAAGATATAGATCTTGTGAAATCTGGGTGTGCCTTTGGAATGGATAACATCAGAGCTGGACCCTATTTTGCATTTTGGGGTAGATTGTTATGGCACCTGTTATTCAAGCCCCGCATTGCTTTGCTCTGGGTAATTTTTGCACATAACGACAAACAGGAATTTGATTTTTGGAGATATGAGCCCAGTGTGCACATTCATAAGAAGCACATCCCCCAGCCATGTGAAGAGAATGTATGTGTGCATGCACTGCACATGTGAAGACTCCATGTATAACCACAGATGAATAAACTGAGAGTTAGGATTACTGCTATAGCACATTCTCTCTTTCATGTGCCCACTTTAGTCTGAGTGCTGAGTGCAGACACAGGGCTATCCTCAGGGTCAGATGAGGTTTCTTGGGAGCTGTAGGAGCTATCAAAGGTGCTGCACCTATTTTGGTGATAAGGTTCATGTGAAGGATCCCTTTTTAGACTGCCCCACACTTCTTAGACCTGGATTCCTCTCACCTTGCCCTAAGGTCTCTGCTTAAATCCCCCTTGGATCTGTCACATGGGCCTTCGGATGGCCTTGGTGTGGACCAATTTATTTTACAAGTGGCTCCTGTAATGTTAAGCGTGATACTCATTGATCTGGGCATAAAGAAGCCAGTCAGAGGTTTAACAAAATAACCAATAGTTCAACTTTATTTTCTCAACATACAGAATGGCCTTACTGAGTTCCAGCGCTCAGTTCCAAACATACAATAATATTCAAACTGAGTTATGTCAGACCTTTTCCTTCAATCAATTCAAACAACCAGTTCATATTCACTCCCCTCTGGCTCTCACAACTCACTACTTGAAAAATTTTCCTCCAACTGACTCCAATTAACTCTCCTTTTTTAAAAATCCTCCTCTCTCCCACTGAAGTCCCTCCCTCCTCTCACAGAGTTCTTTGTGCCCTCTATTATTGACTGCTCTCTGTTGTTCACAAGTGTGCTTCACACTTTTTCATCCAAGAGTTCTTCAGTACTATTTTTTTCAAGTTCCTTTCCTCCTAGCTTTTCCTGTTATAGTATCATAGTTCACCACCTCAGATAGACTTTTTTTTTAAGAGTTCAGACTAAACTCCAAAGGGGATTTACAGCTCCACTAATATGGAAGCCACACAATACCATGGGCAGCAAAATTACTATGATCTCCAGAGCTGATAGATTAGCATCTGCCACTAGTTTTCAGTGGATACTTAGAGTAAGATAAGAATGGAAATAAGTGGCTCTCTAGATCAGAGCAAGCAGTTATAGAGGATCCAGAGGTTGCACCCATCACAATTCCCAGTGCTGTACCCAGACAGTCTGCATGTGAAAGTGGACGTGACAGGAAAGTTGCTTCTGCTTTTTTTTTTTAAAGGATGGTGGTCTTGTGGTATGGGTCACACAAGGGGGGTGGGAAGCATCACACATCACTAATGTGCATTGCTCAAAGGACCCTGGAGGGAGACAGACCACACATTTTCTACCCTTGCACTAGGTGTTGTTGGCCACCTAGATGCTTAATTCTAATAACAGTCTCTCCCCATGGATGATGGTATCTGCAATCCAACACTACCTGGAGAGTCATATTTTCCCCATCCCTGCCTTATTACCTTTTGTTGCGTGGTCAGTTGGAGAATGAAGGTGGTATACCTTGATGACAGCTCCCAAAACCTGTTTCTTTGTGGTCTGTTTGTTAAAAATTTGCTCCTCTCTTAGCTGCTAAAGGTACAGAAGCTGTGTAAAATAACAGACAGAAATGTTCTTACAACAGTAAAATTCATAGAATCATAAGAGTTGAAAGAGACCCCAGGAGCCATCAAGTCCAAACACCTGCTATGCAGGAAGACCCATCAAAGCATTCCCAACAGATGGCCATCCAGCCTCTGCTTAAAAACCTCCAAAGAAGGAGACTCCACCACACTCCAAGGCAGCATATTCCACTGCCAGACAGTTCTGACCATCAGGAAGTTCTTCCTGAGGTTCAAGTGGAATCTCTTCTCTTGCAGCTTGAATCCATTGCTCCTTGTCCTAGTCTCTGGAGCAGCAGAAAACAAACCCGCTCCGTCCTCGACATGACATCCCTTCAAATATTTAAACATGGCTATCATGTCCCCTCTTAACCTTCTCTTCTGCAGACTAAGCATACCCAGATTCCTAAGCCGTTTCTCATAGGTCATGGCTTCCAGACCCTTCACATTTTGGTCGCCCTTCTCTGGACACGTTCCAGCTTGCTGATATCCTTCTTGAATTGAGGTGCTCAGAACTGGACACAGTATTCCAGATGAGGCCTAACCAAAGCAGAATAGAGTGGTACCATTACCTCCCTCGATCTAGACACCATACTCCTATTGATGCAACCAAGAATCGCATTGGCTTTCTTGGCTGCCGCATCACACTGCTGACTCATGTTCAGCTTGTGATCTGCCAAGATTCCTAGATCTCTTTCAGTATTCTTGACCACAGAATTTCTGCAAGTAACTCCCTAAGTTTACTGAAAAAGCTTAAGCTTACAGAAATCAGCTTTTTCAAAATCTAGAATGCGTGTCTGGCTACACTTGGCTTCTCTTTCCCACTGAATGACAAATTCCAATAGAGCATGGTCACTCCCTGCTATAGATCCCACCACTTCCACCTCATCAACAATGTCATCCCTGTTGGTCAGGATCAGAATTAAAATAGTTGATCCTCTTGTCATCTCTTCTACATTCTGGATCATGAAATTGTCTGCAAGGCAAGCAAGGAACCTGTTGGACCTTGTGGTCTTGGCAGAGTTTGACTGCCAACATATATCAGGATATATCTCCTATCACTACTGCATCTCTTCTTTTTGAATGTGTGCTTATCAGGCAGGTTTCATCCAAGTCCTCAGGCTGGCCTGGAGGCAAACCCCCATAATCACACCCCTATTGTTTCTCGCTCCCTTAATTCTTACCCAGATGCTCTTGACCTGGCTTTCTGGATCTCTTCACAGGTGAAAACATCCTTAAAATATAAGGTTACTCCTCCTCCTTTTTTGTTTGGTCTATTTCTGTGAAATAGGTTATACCCCCCTATTCCTACATTCCAATCATGAGACTCATCCCACCAGGTTTCAATGATGCCTATCAAATTATATTTATTTTGTTGTATTAAGAGTTTGAGTTCATCTTGCTTATTTCCCATGCTCTGTGCATTAGTGTAGAGACACTTAAGACCATGTGCCCTTCCCAGAAGTCCTGTACTTAAGTTACTTTTCCTCCCACTGTTGGTCTCTAGTGCTACTTGGCCTGCTATATCTATATAATTTGGGCTATTTTTCCCAGCACTTGCTGAATCCTTGCCCTGAAAAATACTGTCTCCCTCCCCAGCCAAACTCAGTGTAAAAACCTCCTGATCCATTTTGTGAGACTGTTAGCAAAAACATTCCTGCCAACAGTTGTGAGGTGCAGGCCATCCATTGCCAGAAGACCATCTTCGTGGAAATGGAGACCATGATCCAAAAACCCAAATCACTCATGGCAACAGCATCTGCAAAGCTAGTCGCTGACCTCTACTATTCTTCGTTCCCTTTGTGGGCCATGTCCTTTCACAGGGAGGACAGATGAAATGACAACCTGAGCAATAAGGTCCTTCAGCTTACTTCTCATAACCTCGTAATCCTTTGTGATGCACTGAAAGCTGCGTCTTGCATTGTTGGTTCTGATGTGAACCAAAAGGAGGAGGTTACGGTCAGTGGGCTTGACTAGTCTCGTTAGCCTCTCCATTACGTCATTCATCTTGGACCCAGGGAGACAGCACGCCTCGTGATTGTTCCTGTCTGGGTTGCAAACAGTCGGTTCTGTTCCTTTCAGCAAGGACTCCCCAACCACCAGAACTCGTCTCCTCTGAGGCTTGTCCGGGGTTACTTGATGAGCAGATTCTTCCATGACCACCTGGACATTCTGTTCGGGCTGAGACTGTTGGTCCTGATGCTGTTGCATTTCATCTTGCTGGTGTTGGAGTTCCTGTTGCTGATATTCGATTGCCTCTTGGCGATGTTCAATTACCTCCTCCTGCTGTTCCATACCTCTTCCTGCTGTTCCACTTCATCATTAATAAGGTTGAGAAGCAATTCTGTATCTTGAGAGTCTCTGTTTGGTACCTGGCCCTTCTGCTCCTCCACGTCACATTCCTCCAAGCGTCCGTCTCCTGGTTTCTGCCCTATCCAACAACTCCTCACCCTTCTTAATAATCTGAAGATTAGAAACCTGGGCCTCCAGCTGCTGAACCTTCCCCTCCAAGAGGGCCACCAGCTTGCATTTGCTGCAGGTGTACCCACTGACGTCTTGCAGCAAGAAAAGAAACATGCCACAGCTGTTTCAGGTGACTCTAGCAGCTCCCTCACCCTTCATACTTGACAATCTAGAAAGTCAAATCAGAAAAAGTAAAACCAGGTTTCGCCTTCAAATTCCCCTGGTGAAACCTACGTCAACACCCGTTTGCCAAGCTCTTATTATCAAACTATGAGGACTGAGGGTGCAATTCTATAGTGGTTCTAGTTACTCCTTCAAGCCGCCCAATCCACTTGGACATTGTGCTCAGGCAGACTGCCTCAGGAGGGTTTCAACCAAAGAAACAATGAACTCTTGCTAAACTTGGACAGCCAAACTGTGCATGCTGAAGGCAGTTGTCGCTGGGAGCAGATATAAAGAGCTGCTAGCTGCTCCCCCTAGCTAGTCATTTAGACCATGTGCTCAGGGAGAGCACACAGCCAGAGCAAATAGACAAGCAAACACAGCCTCAGAAGCCTGTAAAAAGCACTCAGTCAAAGATGTCTTCTCATACACAGCTCACTTTCCATTCTCTCCTCTGGAAATGAGCTTGAAGGCCATTGGGAGCAGATATAAAGAACTGCTAGCTTCTCTCCCTTACTCAGTTAGACCTAATGGCTGCTAGCTCCCCTCCTCCCAGCTAGTCAGTTAGACCATGTGCTCATTTTCTATACAAAAATGTTGTATAGGACTGCATGGTCTGGCTAAGCCGTGTCATATGAAGGTTTAATAGAATGGCAAAGCCTCCTCTTTGGGTGACTGATTTTGGCAGGAAGCTGTGACACTGTAGGTTTATTTCCAGTCTCTTAAGAGACTTCTAGCCTTGCAAGACTGGAAATTCCCTCCCAGTGTTTTTACTAGGGTTCTTGCCAGCCTTCCAAAGCTGACTTCCACGCATGGAACGACTGGCAATCTCCCAGCTCTATATGCTGCCACCACCCCGCTGAATTAAGAATTACTTAGACAGAACAGGAGGGACTCTGCCTAATCCCTAAGCGTAAGGAACTTCCACCTCCCCCTTGCCCTTAGTGAGAGGTCCTATGTAGCGTGTGCCAACCCTGGTGTGGAAATGGAGAGAAACGGAGGTTTATAAAAGTGTTTTAATCAAGGCATGCAAATAAACAATATCACACTTGGGAGACCCCCCTCTCCCAGGTACACTTAGTTACAAGAATTTACAAAACAGATATAACAGCACAGATACATTCTTAAGATCAGCCAATTCCCAAAATAACAACATTAGCCCTAACGCGGCTAACTACTTATTTCTAGTTACTCACAATTAGGTTATAGGCGTAGATGGTCTAAAGGAGGAGAGAGGGGGGTCCAGGAGACAGGGCATGCTGCCAGCTCCACTGGCCCCGCTCTCCTCTCTCTCTCTGTGTCTCTGTCTCTCTCTGGCCACATGGCCTCTCAGAAGTTTTATTTTCCTCCTTGGAAGGATCTGGAAGCCTCTCCAAGATGCCCGCCTCTTTCCTTTTTGGTTGGTCAATTCTCACCTTGTGACCTGTGATGCTGACCCTTTCTTTTTGGTTGGTCAACTCTCACCCTGTGACCCTTGATGTAATCCTAACATCTCATTAACCCTTGGTTTACCTGAAGAGGGAAGTATCTCCCTTTGATAAGCCTAGATAATGGGAAGCCCCATTATCACAGAAGCTTAGGTGAGAAAGATATGGATCGAAGTATGTGGACCTTCAGTATATTACCAAACACTTATGCATTTCCATTTACCTTTTTTGTTTATCCCAGAGGTAAGCATTGTTCCACAAATATCAAAGGAACTTCTGTTACTAATGTAACATTGCTTGTGTGTGTATGTGCCTTCAAGTCACCTTTCAACTTATGGGGACCCCATACATTTCACAGGGTCTTCTTAGACAAGCAATACTCGGAGGTGATTTCGCCAGTTTCTTCTTTTTCCAAATTTGTTTATTTCCACAAAAAGCACAATAATATGTTTTTTTCACATTTGATGGCTATACTGGGCAGATGGATTGGTTGATTAGATTTATACTTCATCTTCTCACCAAAGAATGGCACTCAAGATGGCCAACAATGATAAAATCAAATACAACAAGAGAGTTGTCATTAAGTCATGGTAGGTAAAAAATTTTTTTATTTTTCTGTACCCTTTCTATTATCATGCTGGCCCTAATAAAGCTGAAGCTGCCTCCCATTGAATAACATTATATTTGTCAACATAAGGACTTCCATAAAAAGCAATGGCTGCGTTCATACACATAACTTTGTCTAAACAAAGAGTAAGCAAAGTCAGACACCAAAGTGCAGCTGTTGAAGCCCCTCAAAGTCTTGAGATCTAATTGGGCAATTTTCACCCAAAATCCTCTTCATAATGGGTCAAATCCAAATCCTCCTCATAATGGGTCAAATCTATTGTAAAATGGAACATTTTTGCCCCCATGATCCCAAGCCTTTACATTTTTTAAAAAAGCTTAAACACTGACCAAGAATGAAACTGAAACTGATTTGATGACACTTCTGGTTGCATTGAGCATGCTAGCATGGCTTGCTGGGGAGAAGAATGCCCCCCACCTTCTTTGCAGTTGCCTACCCCTGGTCTAAATGATAGCTGGGTGCGGTGTGAGAGAGCAGAAATAAGCTACATAAAATAAGGTTCACGCACAGGCACTCCCTTCTTCTGTCACCTTTTCCCAAGATGGTGAAAGAAGATGTTCAGTAACTTCTGCTTTTGCTTTTATTTAAATACAGCTTGCTGTGTCATCCAGAAATGTGACTCTTCTCAAAAAATAATTAAATGAGCCAACTTCAACAACTATGGTCTGAAGTTGACAAGGTTGTGATACTATGCACAGTTAATGTTAACTACAATTTGTTGGTCCAGACAACATAAGAAAGTGTGGTTAAACAGAAGTGGAAGTGGATGCTTCTGAATTCCTTTTCAGCAGCAAGGGGGGGGGAGGGTGCATGACCCAAAGCTTAATGTTTTCAATTTCTGCTCATCCATATTGTGCTAAACTGTGAATTGCCAGTGATGCGCAAAATCAGTCAATAGATTACTGTTAAAGTTTAAATCCAATGTGACACTCCTGGTAGATTTTCACTCTGACATCTTCAGTTTCTCCCCCACTCCTCCAGCACTGAAAACCTGCACCAGAGACTTTGTCAGCCACCAGAGCAGGTTTTTACATCATGTGGAGGCTGCAGGAGAGAGCGAGATCTTGCTCCCTTCCTATTTGCACTTAATACATGCTTCCCCCATGAGCAGAATGACCATATTGGATAAAGTTAATTCCCAAATTTCATGCCTGACCTGAAAAATAATGAAACTAGCTTGAAGATTTCTGGGGTTAAAAAAAAAAATAACCATGGAAAAGAAAAGAGATGACCTGCAGATTTGCTACAACTGAAGATTCAGTAGAAATGCTCCACTGCTTTCGAAGACGGATTTTTATCAAATCCCTAGTGAAGGTGGATGCTTTGGAAATGCTTCACTGATTTTAAACGAGTTTTCTCACCAAATCTTGATACAGATGTAATACTAATTCTCAACTGAAACTAATGGAAGATTACTATCACCTTCAACTTAATTTAGGATTTGGTGGAAATGTTCCAGCAAAACTAATGAAGGATTTGATTCACAACACATTTTAGCTTTACATAAGTTATTTCCAGTCCCTGAACCTCTCACACTAGAAGAAAAATACCCTAAATATGCTTAGTAGCAACCTGAACAACATTGAATTGGAACTGGTGATATTAAATTTATTTTTGACCACCACTACCTCAGAAGCAAAATTTCTGGCATGGAGCAAGAAACTCCATGAACTCTATTATGCGATGGGGCCTACCGCTGACCACAGAAAGTCCTTTAAAATTCACATATGCATGCATATACCTACAAATACTTGTATAAGGTCAGATTATTGCTGCTTTGGCCATCTTTGCTGCAGCCATCCCCGGAACTCTGTTACAAAAAGCATCATTGCTCCTTGCTGCAAAAATATTACTCTACTCAGCTGCTGTATCTCCATTAGCTACCACCCTCTGCAAATAAGTTCATCCACTTTTAGTTACAAACACAGAAGATTTCCAAAGATTTGTTATTCTAGAAATAGGAACAGAGGAATAAATATAGAGGATCTCAAACTGCACGCAGTAGGATTTTTATAACACTTACACTGAATAAACTGTAGGATATTCTCTGATTTTAATTTTACTAGGGGTTAGGATTGTTGCCTTTCTTAGCCCTATTGAGAATTCCATTGTCTTTACAGAAATTTAAGTTTACACGCTGAATGGGGTCAGCCTATTGACAAGTAGACCATGTCACTTCTGCTTCTTTTCATCACAGTGCAGCATGGGGTATAATTTCTTCTAATATACTACACTGACTGGGGCAGAAAGGTACCCCAATGGCAAAACGCAATGTTCTTGGGACATTTTTGCATTCAGCTTTGAGGGTTGACATCCTTAGTCTGTCCCAAAGAGAAATAGCCATTAATTCTGTGGTTGAGGACTTGATCCTTCTCCCCCTAACATTATAGTCCTAAACGCAAAACTATAACCCTCCATCGGCCACTAACTATATACTGCAGCTATCAAGGGTTCAGTAAATCCCCTTTTACGTTTAGTGCCATACTGTAAAACTTTCCCCACCCTTGTATTCTACACATGCAAAATGGGGTGGGCTGCGTTTAGTTTGGTGGATCACTAAGTGCTGACTGAAAATTTATGCTCAATGTCCTAATGCTCTGAGCCACTCCTTTTTACTTTTTTCTTCACGTGGTCCAGGACTGAAGCACACATGACTCAGTACTATGTATTGGCACCATGGAAGCACCAAGAAGCTGCTTATCTATCTTTCTTTTGTGGATATTAATGTGATCTAGGCACTGACAGCAGATGTGAGGGACATTAACTGAAAGCCCACAGGATCTGCAGCTACTATTTTAGGGTGTGTCATGGCAGGGCCAGAAAGTGTCAGATTGTAATTTTTTTATACATTTCTCTAGACAGATTTCTCCTTAAAAGAAGCTTAAGAGGCCAGCATCCAGACTTTACAGGCTTTTGTTTGAGTCATTTAGAGTACAGCACAGATTTGCTATTGTCAATGGAACAGTCTCTGATGATCTGAATGGTAAATCTACACTCTCCAACTTTAGGGATTCTAGCACAGTTGATCACTGCCTGGCATCTTCATCACTTCTCCAACTTGACCACACTTTTTATATAGGCATAAGAACTGTCAGTCCTTTGTTACTATATTTATTAACCCTTAAACCTGGACCGCTTTTGTCCCAGTCTATATTCTATATTCAGTGGAAGCAAGGAGGCCCAGGGGAATAGAAGGATCATGTGATCTCTGCATTTCACAACCTTGTTCAAACTAAGCTGCATTTGGCATTAACAGCCAAGTTAAGTGGTTCTCAACCTGTGGGTCCCCAGATGTTTGTGGACTTCAGCTCCCAGAAGCCCCAGCCATTATAGTCAATGCTCAGGGCTTCTGGGAGCCGAAGTCTAAAAACATTTGGGGACCCACAGGTTGAGAACCACTGGATCAGACCCCTTCAGTGATTCTTGGAGCATACGATAATCTCGGTAGGCGTTATTTTGTAACATAGATTCCTGCTTCTAGACATGGGCAAATAAAATAAAATGCAAAAAGGAACCGCAGAAATTCCTATATTAACTATAGAAGGCCAGGGTTCAGTATGTTTGGTCTCAGTGTTATTTCAGGAGCTATTTTGCCTGTTTTTCTCAGAGGAGTGAAGACTCTCAAGAAGGCTTGACATCACAAGGAATTAGATCTCATGTGGTTTGAGAGGGATCTATGTAAGGCCCTTGTACACCACACCGTTCGCTTTGGGGGCTTCACAGCATCTACCTAATTCTCCCTAAAAGAGTATAAGATTATCCCGCTGCCTAGGGCACCTAGAAAGTTGAACAGGATCTTAGGTCATTTCCGCACTTTAGGGAGGGGCCAGCCTAAACCGCAAACCCCAGGATTCCATAGGATGTTGAAAGTGGAATAATTGCGTTATAAGAGTGTAGTGTGGAAATGGCCTTAGATTCATAATTGGATATTCTTTTTCTCATGCTGTTTGAGGGAAGAAAGGATTCCGAATTTGGTTAAACTGGCATTTGTTCCCCTCTTGTCACATCTAGCAGGGAGTGCGGACTGCATAGTATAGCTCAGATTGGCACAGGCTGGAACACCTTTTTGTGTGGGAAGGATATCCTCCCCACTTCTTAGATGCTTCCTTGTCTTGGGGTCTTGGGCATCACTCTCATTGTCTATTTACATCTTGCCTTTTCCCCAGTCTGTGATTCAAGGAGACTTGTTGTTGCTGTCTGCCTTCAAGTCGTTTCGGACTTACAGCGACCCTAACGTGATGCCACCCCAGGGTTTTCTGGTTCTGAGAGAGCATGATGTACCCAGGGTCACCCAGTGGGTCTCCATGGCAGAGCGGGTATCTGAACTATGGGTCTCCAGGCTCCATAGTCCAACACTCAAACCACTACACCACCGGGCTCGAAATACCGCCAAGGCACTTGATCCTGTCTGATCTTAGAGGTAGGCCATTTCCGCACGACACTCTTATAGCGCGATGATTCCATTTTCAACCTCCTATGGAGTCCTAGGGTTTGCAGTTCTGGGAGGGGCCGGCTGGCCCCTCCCGAAACTGCAAACCCCAGGACTCCATAGGAGGTTGAAAGCGGAATCATCGCGCTATAAGAGTGTCGTGCGGAAATGTTCTAAGCAGGGTCAGCTCTGATGGAAGGAAGGAGCTGGCAAAACCACCTCTCAATATTCCTTGTCTGAGAAAAACTTATGGCATCCATGGGGTCGCCCAGGCGACTTGAAGGCACAAACTACCTAACCGTGATTGGGGGGGCTCCTCCTCCCTCCTCAGCTCCCTTAAAGCCCTTGCATTTTAAGCTCAGCTGCGACGTTTTAGGAAACGGATCCCCCACAGAAACCGGGCGGCGGGGGAGGGGGGAACACCACCGAAACACCCTATTCTGCCAGCGACACCACCCCCAAACTACCACGCACCTCAGAGCTGGCGCCCTGAAGTAGCGCGAAAGGGGCGTGGCTGTGCATCAGTAATACTCCGGGAGGCGTGAATACGGATCGACCCCCGCATCCTCTCTCCCCCCGCATTCGCCGTCGCCGCCTCCCCAAAGGCTGCGCCGCGGCGCGTGTTTGTGTGGAGGGAGCGCGCGCGGCGGTTGTGGTGGTCTGTCTTTCTCTCGCGAGATCAGCGTTGGCGCCGTGACCTCCATGTGAGAGTAGCGGCGCCTGGTAAACAGTCCTCGGGGTTAGGACATGGCTCCCGCCGGCGCCCGCTAGGTTCGCTTTCGCCGGGCAGCTCCTCAGAGGGCGCGGGGGCTCTCTCCGGGACGGGCTCTGCAGCCCTTCGGAGGCGGCTGCTTCCCGCGCCGTTGCCGGGGCTTTGCCGGAGGGGAGGGGAGGCTGGGGGAGGGACCGGGCGCAGCGCAGGAGGGACCGCGGAGGTTGGCTGGCTGGCTGGCTGGCTGGCTGGGGGGGGCAGGGAGGGAGGGAGGGAAGGGAGGCAAGAGGAGGGCCGGCTGGCCGTGGGCGACCCTCGCGTGGTCCGCGGGATTAGGGAAGGGGCTTCCTCCGCCGTGCTGAGGCTCGAAAGACTGAGACGGGAGAGCGCCTTCCCGCACCTTCCTCCTCCGGGAGCGCGCCATGTGGATCCAGGTCCGCACCATCGACGGTGCCCAGACCCACACCATCGACGACCTCAGCCGCCTCACCAAGATCGAGAGCCTGCGCGAGAAGATCCAGGAGAGCTTCCGCGTCAGCCCTGACCGGCAGCGCCTCTTCTACCGGGGCAAGCAGGTGAGGCAGGCGGCCGCTGCCCGCTGCGAGCTCCCTCGCCTTCCCTTCCTTTTTCATCCAGGCTTTTGTTTACCTTCCGCCTCACCTGAGGCGCGGGGAGGAAGCGGCGCGAGGAGGATGCCTTTGTGCCAAGCCAAGGAAGGAAGGAAGGGGACGGTGGTGGTCGGCAGTGACGATTTCCTCTTTTCCTTCCGCTCCCTCCGTTTCCAACGGCGTTACTCGCTAGACTCAGCCTTGGCCTCTGTCTTTTTCCTCAAAAGAGGTCAGCAAGTAGTGGCCCTCCAGATGTTTGGGGAGTGTGCATCCCATAACCCCTCGCCATTGGTTTTGCTGGCCGGAGCTGATGAGAGTTGCAGCCCCATAACATCTGGAGGGCTACCTTGCCCCCTCTTCTTCTCCTGGTTTGCTGGGTTGGGGAGTCCCTGCACCTGGGGGTCAAGGGAAGTGGCCCACCGCCAAAGCTTTCCTGGAGGGAAGGGAAGAGATGGAGGCAGGTTGGGCGGGCTGCTGCCTCTCCCGTGCCACTTCCGGCGGTTCAACGGTTTCTGGCAACTTTTGGCACCGTGGCTGGTTTCCCTCAGCTTGCCTGCACAGGGAAGTGGCTCCTGGCCAAGGAAAGTTCTCCTTAGTGGCTTGTGTCTGTGCCTGGTTGTTGTTTTTCTCTTTGCTTCCTCTTCTCCATTGGCCCCATCCTCCTGGCAACGGCTATTTAGGCTTTTTGAATTTTACTGGCTCATCTATTCTCTAGAAAGACAGTTTAATTTCAAACCACAATGTGAACCTTGAGCAGCCGTTAGCAGGATAAGGAACCCAAAACTCCAGGTTCCAGAAGGTAAATCCAGTAGCATTTTACAGAATGACCCTTGTCTTCTCCAGCAGAGGACCACTAGCTTTACCCATTAAAAGGTGCGCCTTTCTCAAAATCATGTACTCTTTTGTCCATGTGCCATCTCTTGACCATATGTGGTTCAGACACTCGTGTGCTTACACTATTCTTCTCTGATTGGATTTTCCAAAATGGCAGTGAAAAGTTGTTCGTGTCCTTCAATGCTGTGTACAGGTTTATTGATGTCAAGGCAAGATTAAGCATATAATAATCACTGTAAGGACCACAACTACAGATACGGAAAATGCAAAGGTGTCTGAAACTGCTTCTTGATAATACACACAGGGGTAGGTGGGAAGGTCTTAGTATTTTGTCACTTTGAATCCAGGTGTGAGCAAATAGGGTAAAAAAAACCCTAATCCACAAATAGATTTTGAGTATATAGTCAAAATGTATCACTTTACTTGTTCTAGAGGAATTACTATGTTGCAACAAAAACAAGAAAGAATCTTACGGCATCTTAAAGGCTGGCATAATATTTTGTGGATTATGAACCATGAATCTTTGTGCCATAGTGTTTGTTAGCTTTCAGTGCCTTAACATTCTAGTTTCACTCCTTTTCGGAACAGTACATGTTTTTCAATTTCTTTTTACCCCTCTCAGTTTCTACCTCTCTCACATGGCTCAGTTACTGTGCCTTTCTAGCCATTGTGTCTGTAAGTTGTATTCCAGCTATGGCCTGCTTGTTCTATGCTTCCGTGTGTATGCAAATCTGCCTCTCAGCCCTGAAGCATGTTATGGCCAATATTCTATGGACCATGAAGGACTGAGAATGAGACCAGGCATGCAAAAAGTAAGATGTAGAGGAGAGTTAAAAAAAAACAAACCACAAGTGAATATTAAATGAAAGAGCACATGAGATACCTCATAACTAGAAAAAAATGAGCATTTTATAGAAAATGTTGCTGGTATTGGATAGAGCTGGAAATGTTTTGTGTGACTGGTCTCTCAAATGGCTGTTCTGTCCTACAGCAAATGTGTTTTGATGTGAGGCTTCTTATGACTTACTTAGGCTCATTCAGTGTATTTGAGACCAGTGTATTCCACACCTGTGGAATATGATATACTATGATGTCCTCCTTGAGGGTTGTAATACTGCTATGAAATATGCTTGTGCAGTCTTTCTATAGGTTGAGGGGAAACGCTGAAGGTACTTTTTTTTTTTTTTGCTATTAGAAAGCACTGGATAAAATGGCAATAATCTAACTCTCAATAACGGCACTAGTTTGCTTTTAGGCTTTCTGTTAACCATAAAACATGGAGTAGGAGAGCACTGTTAAGCTGATGTTTTAGGTGATAAAGTAAGATCTTTAAAATCTTTGGTTAAGTGTTTACTGAATTGCAAGGTGGGAATCATGTGTCCCTTCCAGATATTGCTGGACTGCAACTCCCAGCTTTGTTTTCCATTGGCTGTCTTGGCTAGGGCTGCTGAGAGTTGCGATCCAACTATATATGAGGACTGCACAAGTCCCACTCTTGCTGTATTGCATGACTTTTCATAAAAAGATGGTATGAACATCCGAAGTTGGGAATTTGCATTCCTGCTAAATAATTTCCAAATTTGCATTCCTGCTAAATAAAAGGGGTGGATTATACAAAGTGTCCTTGTTGCAGTTGGATTTCCGCTCAATTCAATAATTTATTATGATCATAGACCATGCATTTGGATTTCCCCATACTGCAACAGTGTTTAAAATGGTATGCAAAAATTGAAATAAGTGACCAGTAAGAACAGGTTGGGTTTGCCTGTATTTTGAGAGGATCTGTGGAATGAGGTTTCTGGGTGATGGAACACTGTTTTTCTTCTTCTGCCCTGGATATTATATAAGAGATCCCATTTAGAATGGCACCCCATCAGTTTGTGTGTGTTTCATATCATTCTGCTTGGAGATTCACTGACTAAAACTAAAGGAATTTCTGTCTGTGTTCCAGGACTATTGGGGAACAGAACCGTGGTTTTCCAAACTGTTTATATCCACAAAACACAGCCCACAGAGTGTCTGCTATGTTCTCCAAGACATCAGTGCCATTTTATTTCTAAGCTGTTTCTGATCTATAATGATAGCGTGTTTCACTTTTCGTGTATACATGCTCTGTTCCCCACTACTCAGGAATGGTAGTATCCTAGTGAATGGAAGGCATATTCCTTTTCATTAGAAATAGTTTATCTGTGTGTTCACCCCAGTTATTCTAGTTAGACTGCAAGCATAATCAAATTTTATATCTGCATTTCTGAACTTCACCTGGTACATAATACAATTCTTGGATTTTACTTTGCACATTCATCCCTTATATGGATTAATGGAAAATGGTTTGGTTCTTTTATGTGTCAGGATCTGAAGCTGCAGGATATACCTCCCCATGGGTTGTCAGAGAAATTTCATCTTTTCAGGTCCACATACTGTTTGGAGGAAGACAGTATCTCTTGATGTAAAGTTATACCAGATAGTGAACTCTGGTGCTTGGGATACACAAGGACCTTGACTGTACACATGTGTAGGGAATGATGCTGTACTATAACACTGTGGTTTGTGACAAGATCATAGGAAATTCAGCTCTGAAAATACAACAAAATAAGACCACTGTGATACTTTTATTAGGCCAACCAAAATGCAAAAAATATATTACATTCACTTTTGAACCTTGCTGGCTTCTTCATCAGGCTAGGATGTTAAAAGTATGAAAGAAAAGCAATAATATTTGACCCACAGGCCTGCATCTTATTTGAGATGTTTATATAAGTTGGTTTTTGAGGTGGCCTCTAGGGATGGTTCGTTAAGCAGTCATCTCAAAAGTAGTCAAGGTTGAAGAACATAGTGGTCAAATTTATATGGAGTTCACTATATCTGAGAATGTGGTATAAAGCCCAAATAATTATTTTTGCCTGAGGCATAGAGGGCCACCTTCACAAGTAAATGTGTATGATGTCCAAAGCCAAGCAAGTTGTTTTAGCACACAAGGCAGAAAATTTCATAAGCACTATTCCTGACAGGGAAAAAAAAATTACAGTAATCACAAAAGAAGTGTTTGGTTTTTTCCTACCCTTATACGACACCTAAAATCTACCTGTATCAGCTGCTTCACTTTGACAGATGTCACAGCCAGCCCTGTCCAAGAGAGTAATTCTCAGAGCTTGCTATTTACATGGAGTACTGGAATCAACTCTCAGCATTGAAATGTCTGATTGCCATAAACCCACTGTTCTTAAACTTAACTTTAACCACTGATCACCTTCAAATATCTTTTCTTGTTGTGGACCACCAAGACTTAATTCAAGGTCTAAAACCCTAAAGTGCATCAAATATTTATTTAAAGTTGCTCATAAAGGATGTTCAAATTGGAGAGAAAGGAGAAATAAGCAGATGCATGCAACCCTATTATGGTATTTTTAACAACAGCAACATTCTTGACACAACTACAGAATTCTGGAAAGACACAGACATTCCAAGAATATGGTGGCACAACATGGACAACACTAGAGTTCGGTGCAGCTACAAAGGCAGCTTCTGGCTATATGTATGGTAGTGAGAAATGTCATATACTTTCCCTCAGCCATTCAGTGTTCTTCACTTGCATGTTCTCACCTGAGTACGTTTTTGAACTGTTTGAGATATTGTAATGAAACTTTGCAAATGACATCTATCACTGGCAGAAGATTCTAGTTCTTTGAGATCAAAGTAAGGCCATTTCTGCACTACACAGTTATAGTGCTATTATTCCACTTTCAAATTCCTGTGGAATTCTGGGGTTTGTAATTTCCTGAGGCCAAATAGCTCCCTGGCTGAGAATTCTAAAGGTCTCTCCTTAAACTACAAACTCCAGGATTCCACATGATGTTGAAAGTGGAATGATAGCATTATAACAGTGTCATGCAGAAATAGCCTAAGAGAATCTGTCTGTCTTTCAGTTTTGACTGTTAAAGCTCATAACATTTCTTCAAGATCCCCTGTGAGGACTACAGGTTAAGAACCACTGCCATAAGCAACATCCAAGGCTGTGTCACAAGATTTTTATTATATGTCTTTGTATGAAGCTATGTAACAATTAATTATGCTAATTTTTATCCTTAAAGGTCAGAGTATGTGCCTTTATTTTGCATCTACGGTACTGGGCATTTTGATGACTTTTAATATGTCGTGATGTCCTGAGGCTGTTACATTTTGCCGTTATTTTCTGAATCATAACGTAAAAAGTAGTATGAAGTTTGATGTCCTTTTTTTTCCTCCTTTTCCATTTAGGTTTTGATCCCTTGTAGAATGTAAATGAGATTTAACTCTTCCCATAGCATAGCATAATCTGTAGAGAAAATTCAGAGGAGTGCAGCTATCCAGGGCAGGTGCTATTTCTGCTCCAGAGAGCTCTTGCTAGAATAAATGCAAAAGTTGTTTCCAAGAAGCAACAAGTTGATCATATGAGCCTAGAAGTTCTGTAGCATGTCACTCAAATTGTTAAATATTCTAAAATTAATTTTAAGGCTAATTCTTACGAACTGTTAACAGTTTGTAGCCATAAACATCTGTATTACAGTAAGTCATCTTATATGTGGTTTATAATGCAAAAGTTGATGCGTATGGTTATTCCAAAGTACAGCCTTAACTAGTCTCATTATCAGAGTCTGTGATTTCCATCCTCCAATAAAGTAAATGCTACTATTATGGCCTTACTGTCAGTAAGGTGAAATGTTCCCTTTTGTTATATTGAGAGAATAACCGGATCCATTCCATTCTCTTTTTCTTTCACTGAGGGACAGTAATCTTAATTCTTCTATTACCTGCTAATTCCCAAATTTTGTTAGGTCTGACCTGACCATAAGTGTATTAGTTGCCCTGTAGTGGAACTAGAGGAGGATAGGTTCAGTTGTGAGCACTGTGTGTAGATGCTAGTACTGTTCTTACTATATGTTCATTGAACAATAGTGCAACCCCAAGATATGGGCAGACATTACCATTAGCCTGCTAGCAGATCAGAACTGTACGTATGTTATATGAGAATAGGTACCTGTAGAACTCCTAACATTGCTAAATGTGTATTTTGCTGCTGTTAGGTTTTGTCTTACAAAGAAGACTTGGTTTTGCAGCAAAGTGATCGTGGAGATAGACCGAGAAGTGCAGCTTTATGCCTAGTAGCAGCATCCAACTAGTATGTAGCCCATTTTCTAACAGGAAAAGACTGTCAAGCTTTTGCTTTAATGTGGACTGATTTTTAAACTTACTGTTAGAAAATGTAGTCATTCCTGTTGTTTTTTTTGCCTTACCAGAGACATGGTAAAAATACAGCATAAACCTATTTTCTGGGATAGGTTTACCTCTATGATAAAGAAGGTCAGTGATCAGAGAATAGAGAATTTGTGGAGCTGGAGTATATCTGAACAAAGAGAAGGAGTCTGAATATATATGGAAGTGATCCCGTCTTTTCTTGAATGGAAAATTTGTTTGAAAACAATTCAGGATAATTATGTAATCTGAAACCTTCTAATGAAACCTACATATGCAAATATGTATAAAGATTATAATAGACATTAATGTACTTCTGCTTAAAAATATGATTAAATAGAATCTTCCTTATAAATGGTTTAAATCATTAAAATTGAATCTAGAGAAACAATGTAGATTGTAATTTAAATCAAATCAAGCCTGAAATATAATAAGGGCATAGGAATGTGCTTTATACAAAAGTGGCTGCTGATCCTTCTTGCTCAGTGCTGTTGACACTGACTGGCAGCAGCTCTTAAGGACTTCAGACTGGTGTCTGTCTTATTCCTACCTAGAACTGCAACGAATTGAGTCTAGGACCTTTTGCTTCTGAAGTACATGCTTTGTCACTGACTTGTAATCCTTCCACAAACAAGTGTGCTTATCTTTGAGGAAATCTGGATTGTTTTCGTTACTAGTATGAAATATTTAAATAATTTTACATCAATACAAAGTTGACCTCTATTCCAGAGAATTGCTTCCCTGAGTAATATTTATGGACCCAGTTTTTGGGCACATCTATCTGAAATAGACAAGGAGCAATGTGCTGCTAAATGGAGGGTTGGATATAAATTCTAAGAAAGTGAAATCAATCTTCTGATTTTTGATTTTTTTTTACATCCAATACAGCTATCCCTGTAACTTTTTTTTCCGAAACAAAACATTTCCTTCATTGATTAAGAAGTTCTTATGCCAGAATAATCTTCTGTGGAAGTCTTTTT
Organism: Iguana delicatissima; assembly: GCA_948472985.1. Lineage (NCBI taxonomy): Eukaryota > Metazoa > Chordata > Lepidosauria > Squamata > Iguanidae > Iguana > Iguana delicatissima. The sequence goes on from CAOKZL010001145.1 coordinate 1,172,550, forward strand.
CTTTTGTAAAAGTGAAGAGCAATCCCCTCATTGGAAGTCAAAATTCTCATTGATCTCTGTAAATGTCCATTAAAGCAATGCCATTAAGAATCTTGCTTGAAGACCCTTGTTTTTTTTCCTCCATTAAAGTGTTTGCAGAATAAATATAAGGTTGTAATTTTCTGTCAAATAGTCTAAACCCACAGAAGGGCTTGATTTCCAGTGACTCCTTTAGAGTTCTGTAGTGGGTTGAGTGTTGGACTGCAACCCTGGAGACCAGGTTTTGATTCGCCACTCATCCATGGAAACCCACTGGGTGACCTTGAGTGTGGCACATGCTCTGAGCCCCAGAAAACCCCATGATGACATTCATCCTAGGGTCTCCATAAGTTGGAAGCAACTTGAAGGCACACAACAACAACAAAGAAAAGAAGGCTAGTAAAGATAATAATTCTCTATCCTACCTTGTCACATTTGATGGACTTATCTACTATATAAAAATCAATGTTTGTGTGCTTATATGTTTGTCTGTGTCAGCATATGATTGGCTGTGTGAAGCAAAAAGACCTCGTATGATTGGCTGACTGTGAAGATTCCATTGGATCCTGGAGTTGGTAGTTTAGGGAGGGGCCTTTAGAATTCTCAACCAGAGAGCTCTTGGGCTTAGACCGGTTGCTATGGAGATGAGGCCTACCATCAATAAAGATGCCAGAAAACTTTTGGGAGGCATATGTGAGAAAAATTAAAGTGACATACACAAAATAGCCCATTTCCACACTACATGTGCTATTATTCCACTTTCAACATCCTATGCAATCCTGGGATTTGTAGTTTATGGAGGGGCATTTAAGAATTCCCAGCCAGAGAGCTCTCTGGCCTCAGTAAACTGCAAACACCAGAATTCCACAGGCTGTTGAAAGTGGAATACTAAGAAATCACATATTTCCGTCAGAGACTTGGCTAGGAAGGCAGAAATAATGCATGGCGTGATCCAGAACTTGTGTAAAGATACTATTCCAGCTCCTTTCCTGGGCTGAAGATTTTAAGCAGCAATTGCCAAAATCCTATATAGGGTTGAGCTGCAGTGCATTAGAAATGTTCCAGAAGAAGTCTTTCTCACAATGAGACCCTTACACATGAGGAGTCTTTTACAGATGGGCACTTTGTGAACATCAGAGGGTTGTGAGTTCTGGTCTTTCTCTTTAGGCACCAGGAATCTCAGGGGCGTGAGGTTATTTTTCCTGTGTCTTTGACACAATACTCTGACAAGAGTGAACCATGAATTGGGTTTTTTTTTCCCCTGAGGGTCCAGGTTCTTCTTGAAGGATAAATGTAAATAGTTCCTATAGGTTCTGGGTCTTCTGAAGAAGAATCTTCTAGTGAAGACATGATATTATTCGCCCAGTTATTGGTTTGTGGTGGTAGCGCTCGTATGATTGAATGTTTCACTATAAAGAAAGATTCTGTACAGATAGAAGACCTAACACATGAGGGAGAAGGTTGGAAATTTTGCATTCCTAGCATTATTATCTACAGTGGTCCAGGCCAGATAAAGCCTGCCATCTCAGTGATATAAAAGCCAGTTCTCCATAAATTGTCATGTTTTAAGCATGATCAAGAACAGCAGTCACAATGTATCAGTTCTCAGTGACTGCCCTCACACAAAAACAAAAGAAACAGGTAAACTATTGAAGACAAATGAGATTACCCATTAATAAATTCATACAACTTTATTTTTTATCATGAAAAATCCAGCAAACTGAAGTTATTTGTTTGTCCTGTCTGTCCAATGAAATTTTGCTGCACGAGCTAGCTGTAATCCTGTTTACTCCATTGCCACTGGAGTTCTTTTCATGGGCAGTGCAGACTTCACCTTCAAATATGGAGGAACTCCACAGCAGACTTACTCTGATGAAAACATAGAATTAATGTAAGCTGTTTCTTTTTCAGCACAGTCCCTAAGTGCATGCCTGAACTGCCTGATACAGCAATAAATGGCTATTATTCATTCCCATGTGGAAAACTAAGTTTCTGCTCAGGTGTAGAAGTCAGTCATGTTAGGTGTTTGAGGGAAAAAGAATGTGGAGACCAAGCCCTTCCCTCAGAAAAATCATTGAGATGTAGTAATGAGGAATGGGTTTTTTTAAAGGTTTTTCTAGGAGCCCTCCATTCCCTGAATATTCAGTGGGGCAATTATTCAGACTCCTTTAGGATCTTCAGTTTAGCAACATTGGAAACTGTAGCCTTAGCTTCCAGAATGTAGGAGAGAAGACCAAGAGGGAGCTTGTGAAAGAAAGGAGTGTCTAAGTAGAAAGATGGAGAAGAATGTTGTAATCATAAGATCATGCCTGTTTAGAAGCAACTCCCATTCAGTCTTGCAGGGAATAAGTCTAAAGAAATGGGTGTAGCAATAGGTTGCTGTAGCACTAGTGCAAATCCTATGCTACCTTATACAAGGCAGTATGCTGTTATGGCTTGGAAGCTTTAATTCAGTGAGGTGAGGGTGCTTGCCATGCACATAAGAACTCACATGCCTTAAAATAATGAAGATTAAATTGTCTATAAATAAAAATCAGGAGTGCTGTTTCAGTGTATTCACAACTGGTCTGCTGCTCAAAAATGCCTGAATGTCACCAGTTCCCTACTTATACATGAAGAGGAAAAAATTCTCCAGTTATTAACTCACAGCAGAGCTTCCATTCGATTACATGTTGAGACAAGGTGCAGGTTTTTACCAAAGCAGTAAATAGCTTTACTCAACACCCTTGCATGAGGAAAGACTGAAAGGGAGTCTGAGCAAAAACTGTAAGTAAGCATTACTGATAAATCTGGTCTCCCCAAGAAGCACACTGCCATCTACAGACCTCTCTGTCTCTTTATAAGAAGGGTGGGAGAAGGAATTTGGCTTTAACTTTAAAACTAAATGATTTATTTTAGCATGAGCTTCTGTGGGTTTCACTTCCTCAGATGCGTTGAAGACGTAGATTGCAATCTATGAAAGCTCATGTTGAAATCAGAGCCTCAAACATCATACTGTATTCCTTCTTCCTGCTTTCCTTTCTGTGAATGAACTGATTAATAGAGCTGTCTCTTTATTAAAAGAAATCCTATTTAAAGTAGAGAAGGGGAGTGGCTTCTGTCTATACAACTTGTATAGGCTATGGAAAAGAGTTTAGTTTGCACTTGTGTTCATAGTTGCTGGAGGTAGTAGGTTGCTGCACCACCGATGTAATGAAGCATCTATTTAAAGACTAGTGGAATAACTAGAACTCACCCTTCTCTACTCCATTTATCTATCAAATTCAACAGGTTTAAAGATAAATGTAGTTTTGACAGTTGATAATGCTTAAGCTGTGGTAGAACCTGGTTTAAAACTCAAGCATGTGGGCACACACTTGAAACTCAAGGTCGCCAGCAGCTGTCAGGCAAGGTTTTTGCAAACCAGGGAATTTATGGCATCCGTGGCAAACATGGGCCTATTTCAAATGGTCTCAAAGCCCACACATTTACGACGTCACACTCCTGATGGTGTTTTGAGTTCTAAACAGATGGATCTGAGGGTAGAGATTATTAATACCTCTGATCTGTCATGAACAAATAATTTGCTGGTCAGAGCTAGCATCCCAGCTACTGTCTGTCTCTCCGAGGGTGGTAGACCTATGAAGGTGATCTGCCCTCAAAGACTAGTGGATCATTCAGGATTCTTGAAAACCTTAGAGGGTTTTATGGCTGGTATCACTGATGATCCTGTTGAAGCCCTTGTCAATAGATGGAATCAAGACCTGACTAAGATATTGACAGACTTGCTCCCTAATGTCCTCTCTGACCCATCACTAATTAGGCTCCTTGGTATACGGAAGACCTCAAAGAGCTTAAATGAGAAAGACAACGACTAGAGCGCAGATGGAGGAAAACTTGACATATCCCATAAGACATGATATAGAGAACATTTTTGTTCCTGTAAGGTGGCAACATGTGCAGTGCCAAAAGCCTTCTTCTCTGCATGCATTGCATCTGTGAATTCACGTCCAGCTGAACTATTGAGAGTGGTGAGGGATCTAGCTCAGGCACCTTCCACCAAAGCCAATTTTACAGCCTTCTGCAGTTCAATGTGATACTTTTAACAATCCTTTCACAGATAAAAGTTCTTGGATAAGAGTCAACTTAGATGCCATCATTATAGCAGAAGCTATATGTGGTGTCCAAGAACTCCTTGAGTAGGATTACACTGGATCAGTTTTAGTTAGTAAGTACTGCATATGTGAACACATCGCTAGGTTGAGTAAGGAGGACAACCTGTCCTCTTGAACCCTGGTCTTGCTGGCTGGTTGCCCAGGGACAAGATGTAGTTAGTTTTCAGCTGCAACATATTCTTAATGCATCTCTCAAAGAGGGCAGATTTACGTTTTATTTTGTTTTGTTTTGCTTTGTTTTGTGTTTTTTGTTTTACGCAGGGGTTCCTGGAGTGGAACCCCCAACTGTACGGGTTGTACTGTACCAAGTTTGGAAATTTAAGTTAATGCAAAACATAGCGGTTGGGTTACTGATACATCTAGGAGTGATCATACTACACCTGTACTAAAACTCCACTGGCTGCCAATTAGTTTCCAGTCAAGGTACAAAGTGTTGGTTGTTAATCTACCTTGTGCACTCAATTCTCTCGGAGGGCATTTACTTCAGTCAGCCAGGATCAGGCTGACAACTGTTAACTAGAATACTTTTTCATCAGCTGCCCCAAGATTGTGGAATGACTTGCTGGAAGAGATCCAGCAGTTGTATATGTTGTGTATAAAACAGCATTAAAGACCAGTTTCTTCTGACAGGCCTATCCAGATGGTTTTTAAATTGCAAGTTTTTAAATTATGAATTGAATATGTATTATATACTCTTTTTAAATTGATGTTATGCTCTTTTAACTGATTATGTATTTTAATTGGTGTTCTTGTTTTTAACTGTGAGATGGGTAAAAAGAAATAATAACAACAACAGCAACAATGATAATGATTTGTAATTAGTATAAGCTGGTCATGATGCAGTTTTTTGTCTACATTAGCACATGTTAAGATCTTTCAGTGGTATATTGATATAGTTCTTTATATTTTTAAAACACATTCTTTTAAAATAACATTTACTGATTGCTCTTCTATTGGATTTTATTTTGAATAGCTTGAAGATGGACACACCTTATTTGATTATAATGTTGGACTGAATGATATAGTTCAGCTTTTGATACGCTCAGAATCTGATGCTCCTACGATTTCATTGACTAAGAAAGATGGAAAACCCAGTCCCTGCAATGTTTCCAACTGTAAGAACAAAGTCAAGCAAAGAACAAACAGTGGATCATCTAACCTGCCATCTACATCAGGCCGTTTATTTCTTATTGATCCTGGCATTGGAAGATACAAGGTATTTGTGTTTTTTTGTGATCCTGATGATTTAGCTTAGTTTTTGTAATCTGCTGATTTGGTATAATTGCATGTATAAATTCTGTCCCGATGGGCTTCGTGAAAACAAAAGCTCTGTGCCATAGAGGCAAATGTGCTGGTTGGTTTTACAAAATCTTAACTCTTAATATCTTTGAAACCCTCTGCTTGGTTTCAGACAAGCATCAGGTCAAAGGTGATTTTCTCATCTTCCTCCTTCTTGTAGGAGCTCTCTAGGACCTTCCAGGATGGGGGGGAATGTGGAATGGTGACTTGCAGGAAAAAGAGTGTTTTGCCAAAAATCAGCCTGTACACTTTTTCATGATTAGAAAGTAGGAAGAACCTAGATCAGTGGTTCTTTCTTTAGCAGGAATCCCCTATAAATATAATATGTTGCCAGGAACTCCCAAGACTTAACTCAAGATTTAAATATTTAAATTTAGATTTAAATATTGGAATTTATATTTAAATATTTCTTTGTTTATTAAAGGCTTCTGGAGACTAGGATTCAAATCCTTGTTCAGACATTGGGTGACATGGGCAAATCACATTCATTCAGCCTCTGAAGAGGGCAGAGGCAAACCCTCTCTGAACAAATCTTGCATAAAACAAAAACCCGGTGATAGGTTCACTTTAGGGTTACCGTAAGTCAGAAGTGACTTGAAGGCACACTACAACAAAGGGTGCCACTGACAGGGGGTGCTTCTAGCCATAATATCTCTCCCCTTTGAAAACTGAGTTATGGTGACCCTAACACAAATCTGTTGTGGGTGTGTTTTGACAAGATTTGTTGCCTTACTTTTCCCTAAGGCTGAGAGAATGTGACTTGCCTGAGGTCACCCAGTGGGTTTCCATGGCCAAGTAGAGATTCAAACTCAGATTTCCAGAGTCATAGTCTGGGTACGTGAACTTGCCTGCCACTGTGTCCTTTTTGTCAGCAACACTGCAATGAGGTGTGTGTGTGTGTGCTGAAACTTCTCTCTTGTTTGCAAACAAGGAAATGGTTTGGGTGTGTGCTCACGCCTTTCACTGTGTCCTTTGGTGGCCGTACCCCCCGCTGCTGCATCCCTGATGAAAGGGAGATGGCAGCAGGCATGTGTGCATGCCCAGATTGCTCCCTCATTGCTCCCTCGTTTGCCTTCGTTTTGGCACCTGCGCTTATCCATACTGCTGCTTCCCTGTTACTGCTGCTGCTATTGGTATCCAGTAGCAAGGCTTCACAGACCCTCTGTGAGGGTTCTCTTGGACCCCCAGGGGTCCTGAATCCCAGGTTAAGAAACCCTGACCTATATCTTAGTGTCCCTTATCCTTTAACACCATCCAGGGTCTGATGTTAACATAATTTTGTCAGTTGCTTTAACCCTGGTTATGTACCAGGAGGAAAACAAGTTACTGGATGGTGTTCTGGTTTAGGATTAGGATTTATGTTTTTAGCTGGATACTAGATAACTTAGTCTTGTGTTGGCTTATGTTTCTTCTAGTATAAAAAGTCATTGCAGTTTGGCCCACAAGAGGAATCATGCTCTGGGAGAGAGTGCACAACCTTTGGCCCACTCTCAGATATTTAAGCATGCCATTGTTCTGCTAGTACCACAGTACCGGATATATTAAGTGCGCAGTTTTGTGCAATATTGATTGTTGTGAAAATATTTTCTTTAGCGGGGTATATACAGCTGACTAGGAGCAATTTCTTATTCAAGGTCATAATCATTAATTAGTCTTTCTTTTCTGAAAAGGAGAGTGATATCTAGATTTGTGAACAGCATGAAGACAAGGCAGACTAAGATAAAAACAACAGGGAATCTAGAAACAGGATTATGTAAGTTTACATAGTACTAGGCAAATCCAAAAATACAAACACAAACTTTAAATCATTTCATTCACAATTAAATGGAAAATTTGAAGGCGCTAAGATAAAATAGATATCAAGTTGGAATGTTTGGGTGAAAGTATTAAAGATTTAGAAACAAAGAAAAATGTGCTATTGAAAGGATCACAGACACTGTGGGTAGAGAGTGAGAGCATAAAATACAGAATTCAGACCAAGATTGCCTAGCTGAGGCACCTATATTACTCTTTGTGAAATAAATAAGCAGTAAATACTGACACTAACTTTTGTGATTTCAAAACTGTTTGGCAAGAGGAGTTATCAGCTCAGAATCCTATTTCCCAATTATTTGATATTAAGAGGATTGGCTGTTGTGTTCTCATCTGAGTAGCTCCCTTCCGTTCTCACTTTTTTTTTGATAGTGGGTAATAAGGCTATAGTACCAAGTTATAGAAGAGTAACAAGGAGACATCACATCTTGGATTCCCCTGTGGGATTGGAAAATGGGTTGAGGTGGGCCATTCTGCCTCATTTTAGAAGGGCAGAAGAGGTAATGAAATCTATGAGAAGATAGAGATTTGACTGTGATATATAAAATAGCAAACTTCAATAAGAATGCAATACACCAGAGTAAGAAATTTTTATGTGGCCTTCTGTTTTCAATGGTAAAATTGATAAACTTGTATGAACTATAACGTTGTTGGTTTTGTTATTTTGCTTCCCTTATTGCTATTATGTTGAAAACATGGTTGTCATGTCCTATTGGTAAGTTTGCAAAGGTAGCTAATATTGCAAACTGCATTTTAGGATTAGATTCAGATGTTATCTGTGGTTAACATTTTCTTATTTTAGTATTGGATAGTATTACTGTAGCACACGAGATGTCCTTAAATATAACATATTTAGAATCTTTCTTTCTTTCTTTCTTTCTTTCTTTCTTTCTTTCTTTCTTTCTTTCTTTCTTTCTTTCTTGCTGTGGCATCACTGGAATCAGTCAGAATTGAAACAAAAGCTGCTTTGTAGTATGCAATGCTTTCTTCTATATTATGCTGTAAATTATTTTTGATAATATGCTATATGATTTTTTTCAGTTTCAGAGGTATGCAAATCCAATTTTCTTCCATGATTTTAGAGACTGTGTTCCAAGTGAGCGTGTGTGTTGGTTCAATTTGGCTGAAAATGTAGAAGGCTTTTCACATGCCTCATTTAATATTCAGTTACCATAGAAATTTGCTGATACTGAACTACATTATTGCTACAGCTGGAATTCAGGCATTGTTAATGGTTCAGTTCTTAGAAGCCTGTTACCAAGGCTCATGAGTCCAGTTTGATAACTTGCCTAAGGTTGTAACTCTCAAATCTTCTTATGACAAAATATTGCCATTTGCTTCTTTAATTTGAATTTTGTGATCTGCTTGCTTCTGATCCAATGGATTGCTTGCAGGCTGGATTTAGCCTTTGAGATAGTTTCATCTGGCTCATTCTTCTACATATTCCTCTGTTCCTGCCATAATGAAGCTAAGGAAAGGGAGCGCTGAAACAACTGCAGCAAAACTCAGAAGAACAAGAGTAACATATAGGATGGAGGTTCTGGGGATGGGACACAAAGGCATACATTATAAATTAACATGACTTGTTTTTTTAAAAAAATATTTCTGGAGATTTCCATGACAAACAATTCACTCCTTTTTTGCCTGAAAAACAGTTGTCCAGGATAGTCTAGCAGGACGCAAGAAACAGACTTGATGGCTTCAGATGGCTTGGACAGTGGTAGATTGTATAAATAGATTGTGCTGGGTGCTTCAGCTGCAGCTGCAGTCAATTCTGTCTGCACATCTATTTGCAGCATTTAGTTTGGGCATTAGGAAGACATGAGAAGCATGTATCTTGACACCACATACTGCAAGATCCATTGTTATTGGCACATCCATATTGTAAGCCAGTTTATTGGCCAAAAGGGAAAGGAAAACTAAATGCCCTGTAGTCCAATTCTTTATGCAAAGCAGAACCATTCATCAGCCTATATTAGCCCTTGCTCTAATTTGGTCTGAGATGTGCACACCAACAACAGGGAGGTCCATGGTAGATTTTTTTTCCACTTTGATGTTCGATAGCTTAAGAAAATATATGCAGATAGATCAAATCATTAGTTGTAGGGGAAGAAGAACCTGTGAAAACATGCTCTGTCAATTGCAAATATAATAATCAATCACAGACCCCCAAGGGCAACTTTGTAAACAAGTTTACAGAATTGTAGCTCATTACAAACTTAAATGCTTTCCTATACCTGTAGAAATCATTTGTGGACTAAAAGGTGAAATCTAGTCCACATCTGTTAAGCTTTTTCTGGTAGTTTGAGAAGGTTCTACTTACTACAGGTGATGAAAAGGGGGCTTTCCAAGTCTACCTATTGTGTTTTTTTAATTTAAAGCTGTGTGTTTTATGAAGAATGTAGAAAAGAACGGTATGTATACTCCCACGTTTAATGTTGTGTTGCCATGTGCCTTCATGTCTAATTTTGAATAACCCTAAGGCAGTTTTCTTGGCAAGATTTGTTTAGAATGAGTTTGCCCTTGCCTTCCTCTGAGGCTGAGAGAATGTGACTTGCCCAAGGTTACCTATTAGGTTTCCATGACTGAGCAACGATTCAAATCCTGATCTCCAAAATCATAGTCCAGTGCTCAAACCATGGCGCATCATTTTTAAAAAAGAAAATCACAGTATAGATTAAAAAAGAGAGACAGAGGTTTTTTGTGCATCATCAGTGGGAACACTGGGTCTGGTCAATAATTGCTGATGACTATAGCCCACTGTCCAAACTGCCTGAACTGTCACAGTATAACTTACCTCCCAGTGGGGTTAAAATATTGCCTTCTGAATGCTAGAAAGATGAGATTTCCATTTTGCAGAAAAGCTTCCAAGGGGGAAGGCATCTGGATTCCATACAACAAATTGCTAACCGCATTTATTGTGTAAAAAGTGATACTCTGGAAACGCCAGACTGTATACTATTCCCTTAGATAGATCATATGCAAAGAAATTGTAACCAAATCTTTGGCAGTGCTAATGTTTGTATCATAAAATGTTTTCTGGCCTAAAGGATTTGCTATGTGGAGAATGAAACTTCTTAGAGGTGCTCCTAAAGAAAGTAGTTAAATGCTAGAAATTGTGCAAGCTAAAATTGGGAAACATCAAGCATTGTTAGAAAGCTTTCACATCCATGACATTGTTTATGACTGTGAACAGTATTCTGAAAGAGAGAAGGGTGATATAAAACAGGAGCATTCTTGTTTACATTTAAATATCTGATTTCTCTTTAAAAAATAAACTTCTGACAAAATGCACAAGATTCTTTTTAGTTTTAGGCATGTGAAGGTAGAAAGTACCTTCCTATTGTTAAATTAACACAATTACAATACAGTTTCTTCAGATTGTTGACATCATTAAATTACTTACTGTTTTGACATAATTTTCACTAGATATCACATCTGTTTTTAGATAAATGAACTGGTGGATGCCCGAGATGTGACAATAGGATCCTGGTTTGAAGCCCATATACAAAATGTAACTCGAGTAACTAAAGGACATAAAAATGGAAAAGCACAAGGAAAAGGTGGAAGTAATTACAAAAGGACTAATGGAAACTTAAGCCAAGATCACTCTAGAGAAAATACAAATCATTTGGACAATGCACCTTCTACATCTTATTCAGATTATATGGACAATGATGAAGATACGATATATCATATCAAGTATGATGAGTAAGTGCTGCTGATATTATTATGAGGACAGCATATGAGTTTATATAGTTGTTATAAGCATTTTCACAAAATTGGAATCCTTAAGAAAATATGTTCACATTTCATGTTCAAAAGAAATAGTGCTTTAAAACTCATATAACATTACAGTTTTGTACAATATATTTCATGTGAGTGATACAGTAATTTTGTTTTGAATTTGGATAAAATCTTTTCTTTAGTTTCTTTATTTCATTTCAATAGCTATTTTTTTTAAGAAGAAGGTATGTGTGGTGTGTGGTCAGCACATAATAGTTAAAAATGATTATATGGGAATAACAAACAAAACTGATACTAATTAATCAAAAATTACACAGAAAGACTATTTTGTCAGCATATTATTTAGTCTACCATATAAAATATTACTGTAGAGAACATTTTTGAGACCCCGATGAAGTCACTAAAAATGATGCACATGTGCCCACATACACCCACTGAATCTTAATTGACAATAAGAGGTGTTTGTTTTAAGTGGAACTTGTGGGTGGGTGCTGCAGTTTTCATCTGCTTTTTATTGAATCATAGTGCTTCGGTAACTGTAGTCCTGCTCATATTTCTTTCTGTCCAGGACAGATGCAAGAGCAGGGACTAATTTGCCTAGATAAATTGAATAACACTGACAGATAATTAATTTCCATTTCCTTAAGAATTTCTATAAAAGGCTGGTAGCAGATGGCATGTATGTAGTGCTAAGACAGAGGAAGAAATATTTAAAATCAGTAGGCACTGTTTGCTAGTATTGTAGAAATGTAAGGCAGATATAACAAGAATAGTGTTTTTAGTAGGTAACATGTCCTGCTGTATTGAAATGCCAATTCTTAGTGTCTAGTTTTATCAGTTTACATTTTGTTTCAGGATGTGGGAATGACTCCACACTTAGTCTTACCTAGAGTTGTTGTGTGCCTTCCAATAGCTTCTGACTTACGGTAACCTTAAGGTGAACCTGTCAGGGAGTTTTCTGGGGCTGAATGTATATAACCCACCCAAGGTCACCCAGTGAGTTTCCATGGCCAAGTGGGGAATTGAAGTCTGCTCTCCAGGGGTATAGTCCAATACTCAAACCATTATATCACACCGTCTACCTCAAGTAGATCCACAGAATTCAATGTGATTTCAGTTACTTGTGACTAATAAGCCCCGTTTATTTCAGTGGGTCTGCTAAGTATGACTAATGTTTTTTGGATATGCATTACAGGTTGAGCTTCTGTTATCCAGAAATTCAAAATTGGAAAACCTTCAAAATCTGACACTTTTTGCTGCTAGCTGCCTGCTTCCACCTTCGAGGTGGCGGCGGTGGTGCTCGTATTAATTCATCTCTCAAATGTGAGGAGTGCTGCAGCCACCACGTTGAAGGAAAAAGCAGGTGGCTGTGACAAAAGAGAGAGACTGAGGATCTGAGAGATGAACAAGCAGGAGTGCCACAGCCGCCACCTCAAAGGTGAAAGTGGGTGACTGGCAATAAAAAGAGAGAGAGACTGAGGATCTGTGAAATGATGGGAGGCATGGATTCGTACTACACTTGCCTTCTTGCCATTTCACAGACCGCCAGTCTCTCTGCAGCCTCATGTCTCACACACAACACAAACAACCAACAAAAGAGGTGCAAAGCTATTCCAAAAAGCTACTGTATTCCAAAATCTGAAAAAATGCGAAATATGGAATACTTCTAGTCCCAACATTTTGGATAAGGGAGGTTCAATCTGTATTGAGAATAAGATATACATGTGCCATTTAATCTCATGCTAAGTTTAGGGTAATTCTCAAATAAATTTAGTTGAGATAGAAATTAAGTTCTGTGTCTGGTAAGTATGTGAAGTGCGGTGACTGAACTTGAGTGAAGTTTGTAGCATGCTGAATGAAGTTTCTATCATGTTTTCCTTGTTGTGGAAAACTACTTACAGATGCTACTTACTTAAATTACCACCAGGGAGACTACGCACGGATATCCCCACAAGCTAGCACTAGGAATGATATTGGAAGGAATCAAATGAATTATAGTTTAGTTAATCAGTGGTATGAAGATTGGTGTCAAACAGGTGAAAATATATTCCAAGCAGTTGTAAATTCAGACACTAATCTTCCTGTTGCTATAATTCACCTTAAAGTAAACAGGAAAAAAAATGAAAACAGAAAATTCGTAGAAATTAAACAATGTATGTATGCTTTTAAGGAAGTAATTCATGAAGGTGCAATCTCATTGAAAAAAATAAATTCCAATAACTAAATAAGTAAATAAATAAATAAATCAGGAGAGCCATGGAAATGTAGTAGGTCAGTCAATGTTTAGGAATGTTCAATGTTAGAAGAAGGCCCATGACTCCCTCAATATACACAAGAAGATCAAGAAGTAGGAGGCATATTTGAAAAACACCAGCATCTACTTTTAATGAATATGAACTATTCTGTGATACTCAGTGATGAAAAATTGCGGTGTGGAATGGTTAGATTAAGGCAGGAATGAGCAACTGTGCCCTTGCGTGCCTTGCATGCCACACTGCTGTGCTAAGATGAAACTGAAGATACATGATGTCACTTCAGACTTCATTTTTGGCTGAGTTTTGAGACAGGTTTTGTGTGTGTGTGTGTGTGTTGGAGTGTGTTTGGGGTGGCAGGAGCAAAATGTCTTGTGGTTTTTAGACTTACTTGGAGCTGAAAATCATCTGGGGGATATCTGGGAGGGCTTCAGGAGCAAGAAGAAAAATCCTTATTATTTGTTTATTTAATTTATATCCTTCTTTCTCCCAAGATGGGATTCAAGGCAGGTTACCATAATTTAAAAAGATCAAGGTACAATATTAATTTACAAAAATTAAAAAAGAATTCAACAACAGTGTTATGAAAGACATAATTAAAATAATTAAAACACCTAAACATTTCTTAAAACATGATTTCCAATAAAGATTTAAAAAAAACACAGCGCACCACTTTACACACACACTACTTCATAATTCAAATTCAAAAGGCCTGCCTGTATGAAAAACATCTTCACAAGAGGTGGGGTTCATGTGCAGCTGGTGGGTTACACTTTCCCACCCCAGCATTAAAGAGTTTCTTGACGTTGATAGATTGGAATTTCTTGTAACGGAAGCCAGATCTGGACTGGAAATACAGAACACTGAAGTTAAAAATGCAATAATTAAAAAAAAATAGCAGAACGTTTGAACTTAGTGAAGATCGTCATTTTCAATCAAATGTACAGCACTGGTATCATGCCTGAAATTTGACTGATTTGTACTACTACATCCTAAAAGAAATATGCCATTGTTAGTGATCCCTGCAGAATGATAAGCTTAATGAGTTTAAGGTTTTCTTTAAAATTATACAAGAAATTTAAATTTACAGGAAGTGCAAACAATTCAGATTCCAGGGAGGATTTTGAACCAGGAAGCACTTACCCTGAAAGAAACACAGAAGTTTTATTGCTTTATTGGCCATGATTTGGATGTAATACAATATCTTGTCTCATGGCAAACCATTTTTGAATCAAGAAGAGGTTGAAAACCATAGGAACATGGTATTCAAATAAAAAATATTGGAACTCCCATTGGCACATATAAACCCTTGGGATTTCCCCAAGGCAGCATTTTAAACTCTTTCATCAGTGTATATGACCTTGCAGCTGGGTTGTTAATTCTTTTTAATTATACATTCACATTGTAATTCCGTGAAATATTTGAATGAGATATTAAAATGTAAAATAGGGTAAAATTCGAATACAGTAGTGGGAAATACTTGCATTTATTATTTGTTGTTGAATTCTTGAATTCCCTCTCCCATGCATATGCCCCAGCTAGAATGACTACACAATCCAGCGTTCATGGATATTTGGATGGGTTCAGATTTTCTGTGAGTGAAACCATGCACTTCAGATAGCTGGCAGTGAAGGATTGGGGAGATGGTTTTCACAGATTATTTCTTCCTCCCAGCGTAAAACTGTGCCTCCAGAAGAGCCATGTTAGATCTTGTGGGATCCTTACACTATTAGGGAAGTACTGGTGGTATGTGGTTGTGGGGGAAGAGGGAAATTAGCAAGAAATAGTTCCCCTTCCAGGAGAATCTTCTGCTGGATTTCAGTCCCTTTTGAAAATGGAAGTGGTTTATGTTTGTGAAAGAATAAATCTGGATTCGGCCCATGTTATATAGTTTATTGTTTAATATTTCTATTGTCTATACAGTTTTGTTTGATATGATATTTGGCAATGCAAAATTATTGGGGGCTTTTTGATTGAGGATCTGATTTACTGCCCAGATTTGGTAGAAATAATCACTGTGGTATCTTTTCTACAATTAGTTTAGTTATTCCATTTTTTACTTTCTTTTATAAAGTACTTCTGTTTTCTAGTGTCAGTGTGGGTAGGGATTGCTCTAAGTTTTTGCTGTTATGAGGTCTTTCCCCAGTAGAATTCTATGAATTTATCAAGTTAGCAGATGTCTTCTTAAAATACAACACGATGTGGAGAAATCCTTGTGCTGAGTTGTTTTGCCTCAGTGAGCTGCAGTAAATATATTTTTGTTTGCATTAATTGCAGCTTACTAGAAAGATCTATTTCAATATATTGTTGAGGTTCTGAGCATTCTTATGGGAAAAAGTGCCAGCAGCTTTATTTGATAAGTCTGTGGCATGAGTTGTTGCAAATCCTGAGAACTCCATACATTTGTTCTAGGTCTTTCTTTCAGTGCCAGAAAGAACAGATTAATATTGGCTTCTCCACCCAATTGGACTTTTGCTTCTACTGTAATGTGCAATATTGCTCAGAAATGTCTTCTGTTAGAAAACAAATCTAAGATATATTTTTGGTTCCATCAACTATCATTCAGGACATGTAAAGAAAAAAAAGTAGCACTTTTTTTTTAGCCATTGGCTTCATCTGTGCATCATCCTGATATTTAAGGAACAAGCTTCAGTATCTAACGGTCTGAAACTAGCTTCACTGACTTTGTCAGTGATTTCAGTACTGTCTGTGACTTTGGTGTAAACTGTAAACTGTAAATGATGTTGCAGTTTTGACAATGGGCAACTTTTCACTGGCTCTCTAGAACAGCCAGCTTAGCCTAAAGAAAAGACGTTTGGGCTAGATAGGCTGCAGGAGTACTGGTATCAAGGCGCTGGCACTTGTGATGTCATCAGTGTAGACATCACCAGCACCAGTGTAGATCATACCAAACTGGATGAGCTCACAGTCTGACTCATAATAAGATAGCCTCCCATGTTTGTTCCAATCTGTATGAAGATACCTTGCATGAAGAATGTTGGGGATGGCCAAATGTCAAGTATAGACGATCCAGTTTTCAGATTTTTGAGCAAACTATCATCCCCTTCATAGCACCTGAAAAACAGTATCATATTGATCAAAGGAGCTGTTCTTAACTTTTTAAGCTGATTGGCTCCTAGTTTGTTTATCCCTTTCCCAAGACTTGCATGCATTTGCAGATACACACACGCACCAAGGCAAGAGACATTCAGGTATGCATCTATTAATAACTGTCAATGAAGCAGATTAGATACAGCTAGAAAAATACTCTACAGTTAGCTTGTCTTTGTAAATGTATGACTACTAAGACTTGCATGGCCAGCTATCCTGTGAGAATGGCTTGTCCTTTATCTTGATCACCCTCCAGATGACAGGGAACAGCTGGCTCATACATTCTGCTGCTGAACCGTTCCTCTTAGCTAAGCAAACAGTTAAACACTGCATGCCTTAATGTTGATCGTAGTTTGAGGAACATACTGAGTTCTGCAAACATACCTGGTTCCAGTTCTATGTAGCCTCATTGTGTCCAGAGGACAGGGTCAGCACACAGGATTTGTTCTTTAGCAATGAAAGCTGTTTCTTGCTCAGACAAATTTCATGTTAGAAAGACTCAAGAAGACCAAAATTACAGCTTGGTTTCTTGTGGTTACTTTTTCTTCTAAATACAGTCTTTGGTACTGCTCTCTATAACAACAGTCTTCTTCCAGAACTGCATTAGACAGCATGCCTCCAGGGAATCCTGTGCCTCAGCACTGCAGCAGGCTTACCAGTGCTCTCTTCTAAGCGAGATCCTTCACTGGAGCAAAGACAAGTGCAATCACATTAACAAAGCAATTGATTTCTGTTTCTGTTCCCCCTTTTTCATGATTTCGCCCAACCTTTTGATCATCACTGCAGCAAGCAGAGTTGCCTTGCTGGAAAGATTTGATGCAGAGAAGAGTAAGGGAGCGATTCAGCAGATCCCAGCATTACTTGCTTCACCTGTCAAAGAGAAAGAGAAGGGTTCATCAGATCTTTGAAACTTGAGAAATCAGTTTCTTCAGAAGAAATTCTTTCTCTTCTCAACAATAGATTTTTCATCTGTAGGCCTGAAGTATGCCTTCTGTATTTCGGTCTACCCACACCACAGAAAGTTTCTTATCCTTTCACTGCCAATTTTTGTCTTTCATCCTTTGTACTACACCAAGCGCATCTTCTAACTGCATTGCCATTGTTCTAGCATACCCTCACTGTAGAACAATTACTGTCTTTCTTCCGATAGGAAATATTTACTAGGACCAGATTACAATCATACTGTAGTCACTTTAATAACTCAGTCCTGGGAGAAGCATGATACTGATACCTCATCAGCTGATGCATGCAGGCATCATTATGGTGAATGAGCATGTAAAAATATTTGTATGATTACTTAAAAGAATTCCTGATGGAAATTAGATTTTGAAAAGAAAAGTGTACCAGAGTTAGACCAGCAAAGTAGTAGAAAAGTAACACTGGCCAGTCTCTTAACCCTAATTACTTTTAAATTACTGTTAGTATTTTCACTAACAGCGCTTAGCTCCAAACCACCATTTGCATCCACAGTAAGAAATAGGAATACAACTGGTTGCTTGACATAGTTACAATTAACAAAATGTTTTGCCTGTTAGGATTGTGTTTATGTATTTACATTAAAGTTTATCCCAAAAGATAGGAAGAGGTTTTTTCCCCCCGTAGTATTTAATGGGCTGTCTAATTATTCAGTGCCTTTGTTTTAATGTCCAGTGGTTATAATAACATATTACATGACTGAAATGTGTGTGTGATGTTACATTAATAATCTGTATATCAGTATTTGGTTTTTAAACTGTACAGACAGTTTAGCTCCTCATTTAATTTGTTTAGCATTGGGATTTAGAATTTGGAGATGTTTGCCTCAGAAATACAGTCCTCATGTGCAGCAGAAGACTTATGACTCTATGTGCACAAGTATATCCCCCACTGACAGATGGTCAGCTTTGACATTGCTGATCAGCTGTGTGGGGTGAGGAATAAGTCCTGTGAACTAGTCTTTCCCGTGCCCTGACAGACGAATTGACAGTATCAAACATCTTTTGTGCAGCTTGCACATACCTTTGTGCTGGATGCATGGTTTAACCCCTGTTCCCCCATTTGTATTAACATCCTTTGTCTGTGTAGGATCACATCCAGAAAGGCAGCTTGTGCATACAAACCTAAGGACATCTCTCTCTCTCTCTGGATTGTGCTCATGCTGTCTATGCTTACTATTTTGTGCCTTATTTAAGTGATCAGGATAGAATGAGGGAGAGGAAATAATTAGAAATTGATGAAGGTATTAACGAGGGTTTTTTTGTGCAATCAGTAAAAGAATATAACGCATTTTTCTTGTCAGTTCTAAGTGGAGGAAGATGAGGAAAGAATTTTCTAAAAAGCCTTAAACACAGGGTAGATATATTATATCCTACTGTAGGGTTAACATTTGTGACTGAATCACATTCTAGGAATGTACAAATACAGCCTGTGGTCAAGGAAAACTGGGAGTTTTTCTTCATGGGCAACCAATTGCTAAGAAAGGTTTCCATAGAGATGGAGGATCACATGAGAGTTCTGCTATGTTAGCGTCAATATTTAAAATTAGAAGCAGGCTCAGTAGGGTTAAGCCTTTATAGAGTCGAATGTCTTTTGTGCAGTACATTGAGTTTTTCAAGATTTGCTGCTATACTTGCTTTAAAAATATATTGCATTGAAGATATTAATATTTTGTTAGATGCACTTCTGTGTTAAAATAATTTTAATTTTTTAAACACTTTTTCTAAAATGTTTTAATCAACTGGGATTGTTGCTTTCAAATGTATCTAGCTGCAGTCATCTTTTAAAATAAACAGTCTTTTCAACAGGATCTGAATCACATCCATTACTTAGATTAACAGGTAGACTTTGAGTGTGGAGGTACACAGTTCACATGTAACTGTCAATTATGTTGCCTGTTTAATTTTGTGCCAAGATTGTAATGAGTACACTAAGTAAGAAAAATATAGTATATTAGAGAATAATGACAGTGATTTCCTTTGCCCTCTGTTTTTAGGTAAAGTTGTCTTTGTCCTTTGGAAATGAAATAAAAGTCTGCTTTTATTTCTTTATCTTATTTAGCACTATTTCAAGTACTGCAGTGCTGCATTCTGAATGCTGCATTGCACTTCTAGTGTTGAGGTTTGAATCCTGTACGTAGAGATATATTATCAAATTGTTACATTAAATGTTTAAAGGCTGAAATTTTGCATGCTTTATGCCGATGTTCTGTAAGTCTTCCTAATTGCAAACGTGTGATGCAGTTTGCATTCTAGTGCAACAATGAAGATATGCTGGTGACTTTCAGATTTTCAGACTGGGTTCCATTAGGAACAAAGAAACCAATTTCCTATCTGTATAGCTATAGAGGGTTGAACAATGGATACTAAATTATTTTTCTCATTAGAAGCCGAAGAAGGCTGAAGTCAGGGATTTCTGGACTTCTGTGCTGTGCGTAACTATTTGTCCCTCCCTGTTGTTGTGGGTGGTGTCGTACAACTTCCTTTGAATTTTTCTTTCTTTCTAGCAGTCCTTTACTATAATTTTCAAATTGTATAATTGTTCCCTGTACATTTGTATTTAGAATGAATTGTGTCTATCAGCAAATTTTTCCCCCTCCTGTGATTTATACTGCTATCGATATATACACACATACATATATACTGTCAGCCATTTGTGTCCATGGATTCTGCATCTGCAGATTCAACCAACCGTGGCTTAGAAATATTCAAAAAAAATTCCAAAAAACAAATCTTTTGAGTTGTTCACCATTTTATATAAGGGACGCCATTTTACTACACCATTGTATATAATGGGATGTGAGCATCCATGGATTTCGGTATCCATGGGAGATCCTGGAACCAAACCCCAGTGGATATAGAGGTCCCACATACAGAACCACAAGTTGTATCCTAACAGCTGCTTTTTATGCAATGTTAGCCCTTCACAGCAAAATCCAAAGGTAAGGCATGATGAATTAAGTAGGTCCTGTTCCCAGGGAGATATATATAAGTTGAGAGTATTAAACTGTTTTGGTCCTGGTTTGCTTTGCAGGTTTCATAGTCTTTCTTTGATGACAGACTATGGTTTGCTAAAACTCCGAATACAGTGGTCCATCAGGTTTTGCAAGGGTTCGGGGCCCAGAACTCTTGCAAAAGTGGAAAAACTGTGAATAACTCCACCCACCCACCCTATTCTCCCTCCCATTCCCTTCCAGAGTTCCCTCACTTCCAGTTGCCATGCAAAATGGAGGGGAAGAGGAGGTGGGAGATGCCTCATGTGAGACTTCCTTTCCCCCTCCAAAGCTCTTCATTTTCAGTTGCCATGCAAAATAGAAGGGAAGAAGAGTGGGAGATGCCTTGCACAAGGCTTCCTTTCCTCTGGAGCTCCCTCCCTTCCAGTTCTCATGCAAAATGGAAGGGGGTGGGGAAAACCTCCCATGAGCCTTCCTTTCCCCCTCCAGAGCTCCCCCCTTCCAGTTCCCATGCAAAATGGAAAGGAAGAGAGTGGGAGAAGCCTCTCACAAGCCTTTCTTTCCTCCTCCCGATCTCCCCCTTCCAGTTCCCATGCAAAAATAGAAGGGAAGGGGATGGGTGAGAGAAGCCTTGTGCGAACCTTCCTTTCCCCCTCAGGAGCTCCCCACTTCCAGTTCACATGGAAAATGGAAGGGAAGTGGAGGTAGGAGAAGCCATATGCGAGCCTTCCTTTTCCCCTTTCAGAGCTCCCCCGCTTGCCATTCCCATGCAAAATGGAAGGGAAGGGGGGTTGAGGAAAGCTTCACACAAGTTCTCCATGCCCGGGGCAAAATACCTAGGAATGGGAGGGGAGCTCCAGAAGGGGAAAGGAAGGCTCATGTGAGGCTTTCCCCAGCCCCAATTCCCTTCCATTTTGCTCAGCAGAAGTTCTCCATGCTAGGGCAAAATGCATGGGAGTGGGAAGAGGAGAATGCAAAGGGAGGCACATGTGTTTTCAAATAATCAAATTTGTGAAGGTCAAACCAGTGAATGTGGAGGGAGGGCTGTTTTTCTCATTAAGCTAAGCTTACAAGGGGAAGACAGCTTTGTCTTTCCAGCAATGATTTGACTGAACTACACCTTCTCTCCACATTTTCTCATGGTTTAAATTTTATAGCTATTCCACAAATGACATTAAGTGGAATATAATATTCTGTTACATGGAAATTATTGAAATGTCTTTTTTTTTTGCAGCCATTGCACACTGCTCTAATAGCCACAGATATGTTATTCCAATTAATACTTACAACTTTCCTGTAAAAAAATATACTTTTAAAAATGCCCATGATATTTAACACCATCCAGGCTTGCAGGATGTGTTAATCCTCCAGAATCACACTTTGTTTCAGAACCAAATGGAATTAGGTTTAGGAGGTAGTCATTGCAATATGAAGATTTTATCCACTTATTGTGAAAAGGTTGTGTGCCTATGTTTTACCCACAAAAGTTGAACAGAAATTGTCCCAACAGTTCTGTGATATTTTTATTGGTTACATTTTTGCAACCAAGGAGGGTTGACAGCTACTCAGGTGTTCAGCCTCATGTGAACAGGTTTTTTTGGGGGGGGGGAATGGTCCTCTGGTCATGTGAGTATTGCAAAACACTCTCGTCTCTGCACCCACAAACCCCTGGGGACATGGAACATTTCTGTACTTTGTAGCACATTGGAATTCTCATTTGCTTTAGAATGTACCCCAGATTAAAGCATGAGTTGGAAGCTTTTTTAAAAAAATTGTCTGGATGGAATTAATGTATGAAGGAACTCCCCATGTTCTCCCAATTTATCACATAATCCTTTGCACTGCCTTGCCCAGGTGCTTCTCAGATGCTCAGTTTTTTACTCTTCACATACGTTATTTCTGTTCCTTAAATCTCTCCTACAAAGATCCTGTCTTTCTAAATTAGTAGTTGTGTTATGTTCATAACATGTACCTCCCCTCCCTTGCAATAGCTTGAAGAGTAGCCAGCCAGTACGTTGATTAGGCATTTGATTCATCCTCTAAAATCTCAGTCACTGTTACAAGTTATGGATCTGTTGAACTTCAATATGTTAACTTTTCTAAAACATGGAGTTTGCTGTGCCTCAGTTCAGGTAATTTTCTTTCATACATGATGATGGACTGAGATCACATTTCTTCCTCTCCCATTTGATGTATCTGTCCTTTCTTCAAGTTCACAGAAATTTTAGTACCGGGGTAGAATGACATGGAAAGAATAGGGACAGATTCCTATACCACAAAGAAGAAGAGCAGTTCAACACATTCTAGCAAACTTTTTATTCAGAACTAATATTCTGCACATGGGAAATGAAACAACCTGCCCCTGTAAGCCTTGCATAAGTAAACAAAAACATTTTGAATATTCTAGAGACCACTTGAAAGCTTCTTCCAAAATGTATCCTGGGATGATATTTTTTTCATCTTTCAACAGCTTCCATTTTTCTTATGATTTCCATTTTGGGAGCAAAAACTTAGAAATCTATGCTTTTTCAACATGCCAGTGTCGGTGGTGAAGCAGGCTAATTTTGTTTCTGTTTTGCTCTGCAGGCATGCTCAGCTTTTTGCCTTGCCTGTTGTACATAAGCACACACAGCTGCACTGAGAGTAGAATCTCATTCTTTCCCAGCTCAAGCTTTATCACATTGTTTTCTACAGACAAGCTGCTGTATCCTGGCACTGAAAGCTTGTATTTCACCAGCCCTCCTTTACCATCCTTCTAATACCAATGCTGCGTATTTCTAGCCAGACAGAAGATAATTAAATTTGGGGGGCTAGACAGGGTTCCTATAAAAAGGCTTCATAGAAATAACTTCTTTGTCAAAGTCTTTGTTAACCAAGGTATGCCTGTACTCGATACAGAATAATAATTGTATGATCTGTGCTTTCACTGCAAAAAATTTCACTGGTGACACTTTCTACTTTGATTTGATTGTGGCTGTTTGTCTTAAACATTGACTCAAAGTTTACTAATGCCCTGGGCTTGTGAAGTCTCTTGCAATAATTTGGTGCTTTCTGTACTAAAAACTTCTTCATGGTCTCTGTGCTTCACACAAATGGGTTTTTGTGCCTGCGCAGAAACGTAGTTCAGAACTTTCTAGAGCTGAGTAGCTTGGCCAGGTTCCTACCACTCAGTACCTATGCTTGAGCCCTCCAAGCTATTGTTACTTCAGTTTCTTTCTCTCTGCTAAGAGATACTTCATTTTGAACTTTCTGCTGCTGAGCAGCTATTTGCTACTCTTATACTAATTTCTCTCATCTGAAACTTTATTTCTTCTTTAATATTTCTGTATATTGTTACAAAAACCTTTTTCTGTACGTCCCTTGTCCTGTATCCTTTTCTTTTCCCCTTAATGGTTTATAATATCTCTTATGGCCTCTTCTTCCTTCTTATTCAAACTTTGCATCACTTGTGAGCACACAGTCTCTCTTTGAATGCCTATACTAAATGTTTATTTTGTTTAAGCGAACAACCCTGTTCAGAAATGCTCCATCTGCTGTGGGTTTAAATCCCAGGCTTTAAAAACAGGTCTGTTTGGCTTAGGTCATAGTATCTAGAAAAGACTCTTTGGGCAACCAAGAGATCAGGCTCAACTCAATCTGCTCCCCAAACTTTTTTTCCAAGCCTTGGAAAACACAGAATGCCTTCAGTACCAGCTATGCAGACAGTGTTGATACCAACGCTACCATTTTCCTTGATACTAACACATCTGACACTAAGAACTTCCCCGATAGCTGCTGCATCTCCACAGGCATTAGAGTTGCAAGTGTCATCCCCACATGCTTCAGTTTCGTCAGAGGCTGGGGTTACAGTTTCAAGGGCACTTCCTGCACATCTGGCTTCTAAACACGCTGTAGGTCGTAAATGACATCCATCACCAACAACACGGAAGGCTGCTGAGAGTTGTCCTAAGGATAAAAAAGAAGAAATCTAAGCATGGCCTTCACTCTATCTTGCCAACTCAGCAAGAGTAAAGCAAGAGTGATGGCCCACAGAATGGCATTTGGTCCACAACAACAACTAGGCCATACAATTCTTTCTGTAGATGCCAACCACCCTCATCATACAGCAGATTGAAATCTCCATCTGGGCAGTGCGGAACTTCTTCACAGCAGTTGTCCTCCCACAGTAGGTCATTCAGACAACAGAGATTTGAGACGTCATCAAATTTACAAGAACCTTAAAATCCCAAATCAGACTTCTCATGCAGGACTCCTCCACAATCATCTTTTCATCTCTCAGGCCCATTACCATCAAGGGCCCCAAAGTCATTCCATCATTTTACAGTGTGGCAGAACAACACCACAGATTCATGGGTCTTAATAAATCATACATCTGGGCTGTGCCATAGAATTCTCAAATATTCCTCCAACTGACATTTTTCACTCTATTCTACTCTCCAGAGTTCTGAAGGATAACATAACTACCTTGCTTCAAAAAGAGGCTGGAGAGAAACTGCAAGCTCATTGCAAGAACAATAGTTGCTTTTCAAGGTACTTCATGGTTCCAAAGTGCGACGGAGATCTTTGCGCTATACTAGATCTTTGTGATGTGAACTGTTACATCAAGTGGAAAATGTTCAAGATGGTGACTCTGCATTCCATCCTACAGTTTCTTCACAAGGTGGATTGGTTCTCTGTGATGCTTATTTCCACATCAGGATCAGGCCACAACACTGCAAGTACCTATGCTTTGCCATTGATCAGGACTTAGACCATTACAAAGTCCTCATGTTCTTTCTGTAGCACAGAGGGTCTTCACCAAGTGCATGACAACAGTAATCTTCTTCCTGAGGATTTGAGGTATTCACATTTACTCATACCTGGATGGTTGGCTGTTGCTGACATCCTGCAAGACCAAACTGTACACATACAGTTCCCTTTGACAGTTCTTCATGACTTACGCTTCAGTCTGAATCCAAAGAAGTCAGTGTTGGAACCCACAAGAAGACTAAATTTCATTGGAACAGCATTTGATTCCAAGAGTCTACCTTCTGGAAGAGGGAGCTTTCACCTTGAGGCACAACGTTATTCTTGTCATCAGGAAGGAGTCTTTGCTGCTCACTGTTCACAATGCAGAGAGTTCTAGGGCTGATGGCAGTTACTGCCACAGTGGTTTATCTGTCACAAGTAAAATTTCATCTGTTGCAGGACTGGATATTACATTACGTTGCTATACTCAAGGACTGACAACACAAGAGGCTGCTAATTTCCTGTCTTTTCACCTTGAGCCAGAATATTTTATTACCACCAACACATCTTTCACAGGTTGTGGTGCTCAGTGAGCTGATATGATGGTCCAAAGACAATGAATGTCAGAAGAGAGGTGTCTACACATCAGTGTACAAGAGTTACTAGCAGTGATCAAAGCAATCCACTTTCAACCATCATTTATGGGGCAAGGTGGTTCAAGTCAGTACAGACAACAGTACTACAGTGTGCTATATGAATCATCAGTGTGGCACACACTTGTCTGTTCTACTTCACCTTGCCAACATTCTCTGGCATTGGTGCATCAGAACAAAGATACATCCAGTTGCAATGCATCTCACAGGAACAGACAATTTACTAGCAGATGCCCCAAGTCAAGATAGTCAGCTTTATCACAAATTGACTTTTATCCATTCAGGTATTCCATCACATTACCAATGCTTGGGGCTTACCCACAATAGACTTATTTCCCACTGCATCCAACAAGAAATGACATTGGTATTGATTGAGAGGATACAGTTCCCTAGGGGATACATTTCTCCTGACATGGACCAGAGAACTCGCGTACATTTTTCCCCCCTTCCCTCTGAAAAGAAAGGTAGTGGCCAAGATCAGTCTGGACAGAACCCAGTGATGTATTTAAGTATTTTACTCCAAGTCTCAAGTCAAGTCTCAAGTCTCTACCTTCAAGTCTCAAGTCCCTACCTTCAGGTCTCAAGTCCATGCGAGGTACTTTCAAGTTAAGTCGTGAATCAAGTCTCAAGTTTGGAAGCCACCTGTATACCCCAACCTGTATTCCAGAATTTCCGGACAGAGTCAGATAAAATCAGTTTTAACAATTTAAGTAGAGTCAGTTCTCCACTTTTGTGATTTTGCAATCTGCAGCTTTGGAAGTGGGGAATAGGCCCCTTCTTACTTCCCATAAGTAAAGCTGGAGGCTTTTTCAGAAGTGAGGAATAGCATTTTTCTTACTCCTCATTACTGAGGCTTCAAGAGCTTTAGAAGGAAGAATCCTTCCTCCTGAAGCCCATTGCCTAACACATTTTCTGTTCCCCTCTGAGATATGCACCCTGCACTCTGGGCATGAGTCATGCCTTCTGCTCTTAGGAAAATTTTTAGAAAGCTCCTATATGTAGTGGGGACAGGCTGCTGAGCAGACCTCAAGCCGACCTCAAGCCCATTGCCTATCCCATTTGCTGTTCCTTCTGAGAAATGTGTCCACACTTTGGGCTTGAGACAGATAGTCATGTGACCAGTAAGTTGTAAGGTTTCTGGATGAATGTGTTATGTGACTGAACCAAGAGCAAGTCAGTCACTAAAATTATGCTAGCCTCAAGTTGAGTCCAGTCAGTGTGTAGTTTTTGCCAAGTCAAGCCCGAGTTGAGTCACTGAAGTGACTTAAGTCTGACTTGAGTCTGAGTCAGTCGACGCAAGTCTACATCACTGACGGAACCAATACCATTTTAATCACACTGTATTGATCAGGACATCCCTGGTTTGCCCCATTTCATCAGCTCTCCCAGAACCACATAATACAACTATGATGATCACTGGAACTTCTGACATATTCAGAGAGCTGCATCTTTCACGCAGATCTAAGGATGGTGAGACTGACCGTGTAGAGAGTGATCCCATGACCTACCCATGACCGGCAATCATGTTAAAATCTTCCAGAAAACTATTGACCCAACAATCATATAATTACAAATGGAGAAGCTTCTGTTTCTTTGCAGCATCTAGAGCAAAGCAGCCTCAGCCAACATCAATGTCTAATGTTTTGCACTATTTGTTATATCTACATGGGGAGGGTTTGGCATTTTCATTGCTTAAAGTTCACCTTGCTGCAGTGGTTGTTTACCAACCAGCTTCAGAAATAGCTGGTA